>JAYESA010000012.1:164984258-165584258 GCA_036927795.1 Iris macrosiphon
TCCAACGATTATAGGTTCCACTTTCAAAGGAAAAAAACTTTGGCATTGTTTTATTTTTTTACTTTTTAAAAACGTATATATTACTAGGAACTATTGAGTTCAAAGAAAAATATTTGCACTGTTGAGTATATACTGATGAATTTTGAGGATGTCCCTCACATTTGTAAACTAGAACGACAAGTTGTTGATACAAAAATAACAAATTAGCATTCTGACGACAATCAGGAACAAGTTATTACACTAATCCTACAACTCACAATAAACAAAGTTCATGATCTCCAAGTAATTAAAGTATAACTAGCAAGATTAATTTCAAACATAAGATCATATATAAAGCAAAGGATGCTCCTAACAATTGTCTATCATGATCTCAAGTCTAAGTTATTTTTAGGATTATCTATACTAACTATTGCTATATTTTTGGTTTATAATACGGAGTATCCCTAATTTTAAAAAAGTTACACTGACCATCCCTACTTTTTTGATTTATTACATAGGGTACCCTTATTTTAAGATAAAAGTAAAAAAGTTAAAACACTAACTACACATATTTTTATTTTATTTTTTCTAAAGGAAATGGTGGCCAGTCACTAAAAAAATACTATTATATAGCGACGGATCTCAGCGACGAAAAATAATCCGTCGCTGAGTCAGCGACGAAAATTTGACCAAAAGACAACTAATTTATTTATGTAAACAAAATATATTATTTTTCGTCAAAAATTCGTCGCTAATCCGTCGCTGTTATTTCAGTGACGAATTAGCGACAGAAATATCCGTCGCTGCGAAAACATAACGCGTTTCATTTCCGCCCATTCTCTCTCTCTCTCTCTCTCTCTCTCTCTCTCTCTCCAGCGACCCTCCCCCCCCCCCCCCCCCCCCCCCCGCCCCTCCCCTCTCCCCACTTCGGCGACCTCCCCCTCACTCCCCCTCTCCGGCAGCCCTTCCCCCTCACTCGCCCTCTCCTCCTCCTCCTCCTCCTCCCCCGACCCCCTCTCTCCTCCTCCGGCGTCCGATCCCCAAGCCCTCCTCCTCCACCCCGACCCCCTCCGTCTTTGTCAGATAGTCTTCTCCTCCGACTAAGGTAACCCTAACCCTCATTTTGATTTGGTTAATTATTGTATTTTGATTGTGGGGGTTTGGACACACGTACAGACATGGACACGAAGAAAAAATAAATGGTTTGGTATTTTTTGATACGCTGGATACGGACACGATATGCTGGACACAGACACGTACAGACACGAGCGATACGCTAAACACGGACGCCCTATTATAGGGCATAAAATCCTAATTACTACTACATAAACCTAAACCAGGGGAAAAAGAATTAAAAAAATGTAATTTATGCTCTAAATTAGTGTGTATTGGAGCTGAATTCGTAAATTTGCCAAAATTTGTGTTTTACACAATTAAAAGAAACTTTGATGAGTTATTACTCAATATCGTAACTTATATAATACTTAGTATATAAATACCCTCAAGTTACCCTTACCTCATACCCATATCCTACACTAATATATCCCACATTACCCGACTGTCAACTCTTTTGTATTACCACATTACACAGGTACCTTCATCTAATGAATATCTACCTACTCTGGAATTACCTCATTACCCTTACTCCAATGCTCCACGTGACTGCACCTAATTGGCATATAAATGTGCTTGAAAATACAGAACTTAGTTAACACAGTTAATGAACTGTGTTGAAGCTAAATGCAGCTCCCCCTCCTTGACTCTGTTGCTGCTACTGGTACAAACTTTCTATCAGTCTCTAGCCCATACATGTACACATATACTTGCTTACCACTCATTGTGTTCACAACCTGATATCACTTGAATCTAAGCATCACTGGCCAACATTTCCTAAAATTCATTCACAGGCCACTGATACCACTTGATATACTAAAGAGTGTTATCTACCCATATGACCCCAAGCACTTCTAACTCGACACACACACACACACACACACACACACACACTGATACTCACCATCACAACACTCATAATGGAGCACAGTGCAGTGCTCCCTACATTGTTGATACATACTGCTGTCATGTATCATGACTGATACATTCAGTTCAAACCTCGAGCTCCAATTGCCCTTCCTTTCATCCAAACCCGACACCCCAAATAATACATGGTATCACTTTCCCCTACTGCAAACACCTACTACCAAGAGCTCTTACTCATAGAGTAGCGCACTAGGTGCACTGCTGCCTCCTTGGTTTACCCTCCTCCATGCACATATCAGTGCACATATAACCAACCTGCTCACACAATATCAGTCACAACCTCGACAACATCAATAACATCAATAATATCAACAACAACAA
The DNA here is from genome assembly GCA_036927795.1 of Iris macrosiphon. Classification (NCBI taxonomy): domain Eukaryota; kingdom Viridiplantae; phylum Streptophyta; class Magnoliopsida; order Asparagales; family Iridaceae; genus Iris; species Iris macrosiphon. The sequence goes on from JAYESA010000012.1 coordinate 164,986,599, forward strand.
CAACTAATGCATGATGTTGCTGCTGCTGCTCACTGTATCAGACCAACCCGACACTCCTTGCTCCCTCACAAATCACACATACACACAATGATCTAATCACTTGACACAGTGAACACATCCCATATATATATATATATATATATATATATATATATATATATATATATATATTATATATATATATATATATATATATATATATATATATATACTAGTATATATGCACGTGCGTTGCACGTATTTCATATTACTTGGAAAAAAATAGTTTATTAAAAGAGCAACCGACAATTTCTTAATTTTATTATAGGTGGAAATATAATAGGCAGGAGCATGAAAGTTGGGAGAAATTAAATGACGGGAATATAAAAGGTTTCTCTTATCTCTTGGGTTCATGTGTCTACTTTGCATGCATGCATATCTTTGTTTTATTAACTATCATTTCCCAAGTTGCCTCATGCATACATACATTTAATACGTATTTAATTACTGTTTTTAATTACTTAGATATCCTTATCAACGTTAATATATATTGAAATGTAATGAAGGATATTTTTGGAACGAAAAATTTTCACGGTGAAGCCTAGTTTTGGCATTATATAGTAGAATAGATATGGATAAAATATAATTGAATATTACATGCAACACCATATATTCATAGACTTACCCACACTGATACTAGCTAGTAGTATTTAATCAAACACTTAAGGTGTCATGACACACCCACAAGTATCCAACCAAAAGTTCATGTGATACACCTATGCTATAACACATTAGGATACACACTAAAGCATTGAATCAAACACCTAGTATGCATATACATGATATTCTATGACACGCACCCAAATAAAGAGTCAAAACTCACCATTCCATAATAAACATATATACATCTTAATTACATATAATAATAACTAGTTACAATAGGAATTGAAGAGAATTAATACAAATCACCCAAAATGAGCTATGTATCGTAAAGTATCACACTGTATCATGATACGGCCTACTCGTATCCAATTGTAGACACGTAGATAGTCTCACAACCCGATCTAAGTCAAATTAGACCAAATTGGTCTCATGACACACACTTGGTGCATCAATCTCGTAATTTCCACAAAATGAGCACAAATTAATCTTCATGTAGAAATCACAATGAAGACCAAATTAGTTAGTTTTTTTTGCGGAAAATAGAAACAAAATTAAGCTATTTAAAAATAATAGATTAATTCTATTTTACTAGAAACGTAAAATTGGATGCCATATTGTTTGAATTCTATTTCACTGATTAATTATATTTCACTATAAACGTAAAAATAACTAATCATTTAGCAAATATCTTAACTCATCTTGAATATAATTAATCCATGTTCTTTGAATTAATATACATAATCAATGAGTCGATACTTAGTTGACCGATCATGGATGTACAATTGGCGACATGAGAGTATGATTGGTTTGACAGAAGATTTTATGGCGGGCATTGAGAAATTTCTCAAATACGCTCGTAGTTGTAAGCCCCCTGATTTTCAGGAATTATTAATTTAAACTTTTCATAATTTTCTGAAATTTTTCGGAATTTTCTGTAATTAAAACCTAGGCTCTTGGTAATTAAATGATTTTTATTTGCTATTAATTACTATTAAAATATTATAAAAATAATATTTTTGAGTGTAAAATAAAAAACTGGACTTAGGGTAATTTTCTGAGAATTTATTGGACCCTGAAAATATTTTTAAAAGCCTAAAAACAATTTTTATTTTTATTTATTTTAAACCAAACCCAAACCAAGCCAAGCCCAGCCCAACCCAGCCCAGCCCGTTTGGCTAACGGGTCGGGTCGGGTCTGCCAGACCCGAACCCGCACCGCAGACCCACTCCTCCTCTCTTCCCAATGCGACCCGGTCGGCCGCCCGCATCCGTCGCCGGAGCCCTCGCCGCTCCGCCCGGCCCGCTCCCCCGCGACCCCGCCACGTCCCCGCACCCGTCGGCCCCCTCCTCCGCCTCTCCCGGCCGACCCCCCCGCCTAGCTCCCCCTATAAAACCCCCTGACCCCCGCTCCCTCTCCGGCCATCCCTCCTCCGCCCGACCCCGCTGCGCCGCCGCCCTAGCTCCGACCGCTCCGTCGCAGGCTGCTCCCCGACGCCTCCCAGCCGTGCCCCGCCCTCGCCAGCGCCGGCGACTTCCTCCCCTCCTCCTCCTTCCCAGCACCCCGTCCCCGACCCAACAGCTCCCTCCGGCCGCCTCCGGTCGCCCGACGCCGCCTCCGGTCGCCCGACGCCGCCTCCGTCGCTCAGCGCCGCCGCGCGCCACGGTCCGCAGTGCAGCGCTGCCCCCCAGCTCCCTCCGGCCGGCCTCCCCCGCCGCAGCTCCGGCCAGCAACCCAAACCCTAACCCTAGACACAGGATCCGGACACGTGTCGGACACAGAGAAACGCGGTTTTTCGAGCCCTGTTCAGGTACCTGTTTCTCTCTCCTCGCTATCCCATTTTTGATTCCGTCTATTGCATCACGAACCCTGCGTGACCCTCTCGGTGTCCGTGCAACCCGCTCGGTGCATCGCGTCCTGTGGCGATCGCGAACCGCGATCCAAAAACAGGAAAAATAACGCCCTGTTTCACCCCGAAACTGAGTACGCCCCGCCAAACGGGACGACTTGGTCACGTGCGGTCTTCACTGATACGTGCGCGTCGTTGATACGGACGTGCGGGATTTCGCAGAAGTTGATTTGGATGTGCGTGCGCACCGGAATCAACGCGTATCCGCGAATACCGTCCCGTATCCGTCAGTTCTGGAACGCGTCCTAACTTTGTGTACACACGTCGGATCGAAACAAAACTTACGCCATCGGACTCGTAGCGATACGCTGGTCCTGTGACCCAAGTTTGGTTCGATTCTGAGAACGTTGACAAAATCACGTGTCGTAGGCCCCACAGGCTCCACTTGACCGACGATTTTGTGATCGGCTCATCAGAATCCAATTCTGGAAGTTTCGTTGGGTTCATATCATCGTTCCTGACTTATTGACACTGAGTTTGACGAATTTGGAGACCTTTGACCCTGACACACTTTTCGGTGCAAAGTGGCCCACATGTGGACCCCGCTTTGACCCGGAAATGTCATTTTTGTCCTTGTGTCCAAATTGGACTTAAGGACAGGCGTTTTTAGCTATTTGACATTTTCTGGATCTGATGGTGATGTTTATTTCAGCAACCGGAGTAGTACCTGTAGATCACACTGAGACCAGAGCTACAGTTGGAGCCAGGACCCCAGGCAAGTATACCTTGCCAAACCCTGCAGCCTTGCTACTTAATTCCTTGGCTTATTTATACATCAGTGGGCAAGTATACCTTGCCAAACCCTGCAGTTTGCTACTTATTTTCTTGACATATTTATACATTGTCGTGCAAGACTCTTGCACACTATTTGCATGCTTTCCTTTTCAGCTGTTATTTCTTGTCATATATAGTTTCTTGATGCGTTGTTCATATTGATTTATTCCTGCTGCTCTAGTCTTATTTTCTCGTTTTACGTGCATTTACATTATTTGCTCTTTTCCATGGATCACTATTTGTTCCTTAGATATATTGTGATGGTATATGTTTACTCTACGTTCCTTGAGTTGACTCGACTGATTTCTTCCGTTCCTTGATGATTGTTATTAGGCATTGACTACACTTGAGCATTCTCGATTGTGAGTACCCATTGTGCTGCGATAGAGACTTGTTCATTTGACTACCTCATTCGTGAGCTCCCATAGGGCTGCGAAAGAGCTATACTATAGATTGGGAGTCCCCATTGGCCTACTTTCTATAGGACCGTGATCTCCCATTGAGTTGCGGTTATCCCGATTGTTAGTAGTCATGTTTGATAGCACCATCGATACGCCACCATCTTAGATGCAGTGATTTCTCGTGTCTTGTTTGCTTTCTTGTGTTTACTTTCCTGTCTATCTTGCATATTCATTTACTGTACTTTTGGCTCGTATTCTTTTGTATCTTATTACGTCCCTCTGAGGACATGGTTTTGTTCTCCAGATTTAGCAGACGAGGAGCACCCGCAACTTTACGGACCGACATCAGACGAGGGTACGATTGTAGTTGATGGCCCTGCTTATACTTAGTTATTTTCTAGCATGTTCTAGTTTTTTTTTTGTCTCTGTTTTTCCATTTATCGGTAGTGGATTTGTCTCCACCCGACTCAGTATTATTTCTTGCTGGATATTCGACAGTAACTTGACTTTCAGCAGTTATTCCAGTTTGCTATTTAGTTCTTATACTGTTCTGTTGGATGAGATCTAGATACTTGACATTTATCATTGGACCTACTTATTGTTATATTACAGCTTAAGCATGTCCCGATGGATCCATTAAATTGGGTTTGTCCATCGGTGTGTGCTGCTGGCCATTGCCACATGTCCAGTCCCTCGGTATTTTGGGACTGGGGCGTGACAGTAGTCAATCTCATTTCATGGATGGGAGGCTCATCAAGTGTCCTTGTGTCAAATATCGTAATATACCATTCAAAGAGGTGGATCTCGTGAGCGAGTATCTCTACAAGAAGGGTTTCGTACCGAACTACAAGGAGTGGACGGCTCAAGGAGAACTTTTATTTTCGCAATATCATTATTCCTCCTTCAATACGGAGGTAGAAGAGTCCACTCTCGGAGATAACTTTGAATATCGACCGCGAATCCTGGCGCGTAAGTTGGTATTTGATGCGGCCGGTCCAAGTTTTGATCCGGAGGATCCTAATCCAGATGCGAAGGAATTCTATGATATGTTCAATAATGTCGATACTCCGTTATACCCGGGTTATGATTCTCATTATGTCATATTGGTGGCGATGCGGTTGTTGAACCTAAAGTCTGATTTTAACTTGCCGCGGGAATGCTACGACCGAATAATTAAGTTTGTTAGAGAGTTGTTGCCAAAAGGATCGAAGGAGTTGCCTGAAAACTTCTACAAGTCGAAGATGATGATATAAAAACTCGGATTAGGCTACTAAAAGATAGATTATTGTCGAAACGGTTATATATTGTACTATAAGAAGAACAATGATAAAGATAAATGCATTTTCTATAATGCGGACCGGTACAAGCCAATTCGGGGCAAAGAAAAGTCAACTATCCTAGCAAGGTTGCGTCCCTACAAGTACATACATTTTTTGACAATCACAAAGAGACTGCAGAGGATGTATATGTCCGCAAATACAATACAACACATGACATGGCATAGCAAGGAACGAAAGATAGATGAAGGAGAATTATCTCATCCTTCCGATGGAGAGGCATGTAAATATTTTGATCTGTATTATCTTGAATTTGCTGCGGAGCCCAGGAATGTCTGATTGGGTTCATGCTCTGATGAATTCACTCCTTTCGGATAGTCAGGATCTCAGTACTCTTGTTGGCCGGTACTTTTGACTCCTTATAATCTACTACCATGGATGTGTATGAAGACTCCTTACATGTTCTTGACACTTATCATACCCGGTCCAAAAAATTCAAAGAAGAACATTGATATCTACTTGCAGCCGTTGGTGGATGAGTTGAAACAATTGTGGCAATTCGGCGTTCGAACATATGATATATCGAAGGAGAAGAACTTTCAGATGAGAGTGTCTCTCATGTGGACCATTAACGATTTTTAAGCATATGGGATGTTATCGGGGTGGAGTGATCATGGTACTTTATCTTGTCCGATATGTATGGAAAAGAGTAAGACATTCCGTCTCCATAATGGAGAAAAAGTATATTTTTTTATTGTCACCGTCAGTTTTTTCTGCTCGCATCTGTGGAGAAGGAACAAAGATGCCATTAGAGATGGTAAACAGGAACTATCTTCTCCCCCGTTAGAGACTGACAGGAGACAAAGTTTGAAAAGAGGTAGATGGATTGTCGACTGTGATGGAAGATCCAATATCGTCCAATCACTTTGAAGGGTTCGAACGTAGGCATAATTAGACAAAGCAAAGTATCTTTTGGGACTTACCTTATTGGAAGGACAATTCCATAAGGCACAATCTTGATGTCATGCATATTGAAAAGAATATATTCGACAACATCTTCAATACGGTGATGGATATCAAGGAAAAAAATGAAAGACAATGTCAAAGCAAGAAAGGACTTGAAAATTATTTGTATGCATTCAGATTTGCACCTAAAATGAAGTGGCAACGTCAATTGGGTCAAGCCTCCAGCACCATTTAGATTGAATAGGGAGGATAAATTGATAATATGCAACTAGATTTTAAAGTTGAGATTTTCTGACGGCTACGTGTCAAATCTGGCAAGATGTGTTGATCTCAACGAACGCAAGATGACAGGGATGAAGAGTCATGATTGCCATGTGTTTATGGAGAGGTTACTACATATTGCTCTGAGAGAGATATTGCCTCATCAAGTATGGACTCTGTTGGCCGAATTATCTATATTCTTTAGATTTGTGTTCAAGCAAGTTGAGAGAGCAATATATAATAGAAATTGATGAGAATATTGTATTGACATTGTGTAAGTTAGAAATGGTGCTTCCCTCCATTTTTTTTGATAGTATGGAGCATTTGCTGATTTATCTTCCATAAGAAGCACGCATTGCTGCTTCCGTCCATTATCGATGGATGTATCCATTTGAGATGTATAAATTTTTTATACTAATAATTTCTTTATTCAAATAATTCTAAGATTCAATATATTATCTATAGGTATCTACATCACCTGAAGAAAAAGGTTGGCAATAAGGCTCATGTAGAAGTTTCGATATACGAAGCATATATCATTGAGGAGGTTTCAAACTTCTGCTCCATCTACTTTGATACTCATGTCAGAACAAATCGCAATAGATCCCCAAGAAATAATGACGGTGGATTGATGCCTCGAATAGTGCAATCCACACTATCTTCAATATGGGAGGGAATCCTACAAGTGCTACTAAAGTACGTTGGTTGGAAGATGATGAGTTTGAAGCCGCTCATCGGTATATGTTATTACATAGTGGTATAAAAGAGATGCAAGATATTGAGATGTAAGAGACACATCTTTCCTAGATATTTTGGAAAAGAATTGCTCTAACTGTTCTCCTTATTATCACAGTACTTTTAGAGTTGAGGTAAAAATGGAGAGACCTAATATTAATGAAGATGATCTTACTAGAGAGATTGATAGAAAATTTTTATCGTGGCTCCATAATTATGTACGGATTCTAAATATTAAATATTCTAAATTTAGCATTCAGACCAATCTTTGTCAAATGTCTATATGATACGTGATGTTTCAGTTTTTTCGTCATGGTACAGACTTACAGAACGAACGACTTCGAGCATTAACTATCGGACCAAGCAAGAGGACAAAGTATTGGGATGGATATACCATCAATGACTTCAAATTTAGAACCACTGATAAGTCTATTAATCAATCATTTGTCGATGAGGAGGCTAATTATACAAAAAAAATTAGAGTATGTGTGAGGGGTTCAGTCTACGATGTCGATCCAGAATTTGACTATTACGGTGTACTAAGAGATGTCGTGGAGCTGGATTACTCTTATGAGACAAAAATTGTACTGTTTAAATGTGATTGGTTCGACACAACGCCCAAACAAGGGTAAAAAATAGACAAATATTTTGGGTTTGTTGATATAAAATATGAAAAAAGATATATAGGTTTTGAACCATTTGTGTTGGTTAGTCAAACGGTTCAAGTGTATTATACGAGCTATCCTAGTCGATGATGCAATAATAAAGATTGGTGGGCTGTATGTAAAACTAAATCTAGAAACACATATAATGTTGGGGATCTAGCATACCAAGAGGATGAGGTGGTCATGCCTCAACTTGCATATATGAGTTCGGTCGGTGTTGATGGTATGTGAATTTTCGTTACCGTAGAGGATGATAGAGTTGACGAAGAGATTGAGATCGAAGATTTACCTCATATAGAGGAGAACTCTGATATGGAGGTATCAAGCGAGGAACAAGAATTGGAAGACGAAGGTGATAGTGATAGTGTAAGTGAAAATGAAGATGAAGAAGTAAAAGATGAAGACGATTCGGAAGACGATGATGATTCGGAAGATGAAGAAAATTAGTACGTACATACATATGCATTAGCTTAGATATTTATTTAATTATTTCATGACACGATTATTATTTATTTTATCATCACACTAGTATTTAATTATTTCACAACACCATTACTTTATGATTATCTGTTTGATGACACCATTTTTTTATTTGCTGCAGATTTACCTATAGTATGGCGGGACGAGGATGAGGACGACGACAAGTTCAGAGAGCATCATCTTCTCAGCATCCTCCGTCCACTACATCTGATATCCAAATTCTCGCACACGAACTGAGGACGAGTTCTTAGATGCGACAGATGGTTTATCCCCGCCATATACTCGTTCTTCAGTAACAAGAGCTACTCCATCTTCCGGATTGCCATCTGCTGCTACCCCTTCTTCTACTCCAGCCACTATCGCACTACTACACCGGCTACTCCACCAGTTGCTCCCATAGGAGCAAATCTATTTCCAGGCCTTCTTGTGGACAAAGGAGTATATGTCCGCCATCTAGGATTTGCAAAATCCCCTACTCTACCAGAGCGACCAGCCAATATCTGTCGTCCCGAGCTATGGGCCGATGGAGCGACGTAAGCATTTATTTGTCAATTCATACATTTATTTTGTATTTTTTATTCTAATTGTATATTGTCTACTTATTTCATATTCTTCCCGGTCAAGGTTAAAAATGATCTGGGGGAGATCATGCGGGGCTACTTTGATGGCCCTTATATCAACTTTAGTGACATTCCTCTCGATCGACGATTCACTTGGCTGGAGAAGCTTGGGGTATGCATATGAATTTTATTTATAATAATATTTTTTTATTACAATGATAAAAAATATTTTTCTAATTTGCAGAGGTTGTACTGGTAGCCGGATCATAAAGATAGTGATATCTGGAAGTGCTACAAGACTGTCGCCAACAAGAGGTTGAGAGATATAATCAATGACCAGAAGGAGCTGGCGTCACTTGGACCGGATCACGGTAAGGAGTGGCTGAAGGCGGAGTACTGGGAGGAGATGAAGAAGAAGATTGACACTCCGGCCTACAAGGCCAAGTGCGAGAAGGCGAAGGCTGTCCGTGCTAAGGGTGGTCTCCTAACTGGTGGATCCATTCCGACTGTCGAGCATTTTCGACGGATAGTTAGTATTAAAAAATTTTGCTAGATCGATTTTTTTGTAATTCTAATTTTTTTGCTTATTTATTAATTGCTTAATTTTTACAGTGCGACGAGGCCGCAAGAGCATATGTAAGTTGTAGATGAGTGGGTCGCCAAAGCATATGTAAGTGGACCCACAAAAAGACCCACAAAAGAAAGAAGGATGGAAAGCTAGTAGATAAGTGGGCCGCCAAAGCATATGTAAATTGTCTTTATAAAATTTTATCAATTTAATTAGATTATTTTTATAATTTAATAAGATTCTATGTTTCTAGGTCAAAACGGTCAAACTAGGTCAACTCTAGGTCGTTCAATTTCAAAAATACTAACAAACAACAATGTAAATACGTAAAATTGTGGACATTTGTTAATATCATATTTTAAGAAACAATACTATAAATACTTAAAATTTTAATTTTATTCAATTTACTTTAAACCTCATAGGAATGGTCCAATACCGATTCCGATACTTTGACCCTTGGTTAATAACCTATTTTAAGATATCATGGAAATCAAATATAGCAAATATAACTCAAATTATATACCTATACTATGATATCTAGTACCAATATGATACTCTAACCAAAATCAAATATAGCACATATAACTCTAAAATTCTTAACCCTAAACCTATTTATATAAATAAATATAGCAGACGTATGAGACGTTAGAGGGGGGCGCTAAGAGCAGTACGCCGACTGAGAGAAATGATCGATGGATACAAGTTGTCGGGAGAGGGAAAGGCGACAGCGTGTACTATACCAGATCGTTGGCATCGATGCCATTGGTTCTTTCCAGAGCTCCTCCGATGGCTACTCCAGCTCCATCAGTGCCCAGCTCCGGTGTTCCTTCTGGTACGATGTCTCTAGAGCAGCTTACGACGATTGTGCATGAGCTACATGGGTTGGTCCAACAGTTGATAGACAGTCGTGATGCTGCAGCACCTACTCCTTCGACGGCTACTACGACGGCTCCTCTGACGGCTACTTCATTGGGTCCTCCAGCTACTCCGACGGCTCCAGCTCCTCCGACGGCATCGATGGGTCCTCCTGCTCCTTCGACGGCTCCTGCCACTGCTCCGTCTGACGATGCTCCTGATGATCTACAGGATATCATCGCTATGGTTGTGGCACAATACATGGCTAGCCGACAGCCGCCTCCGCCTCCACCGTTGACTTGATAGATTTTTTGAGTTTGTAGAATTTTTTTTAGTTGGTTGTATTTTTTTGACTCGATTATATTTATTTGACTTTGTGAGATTGTATAACATTTATTTGTACATGTTTGGATTATTCTACTTTATTATTTCGATGTATATATAACATTTGTACATGTTCGTGTGGGTTTTATTAGTTTGTGTGAAATTTGCTTGTGTGAAATTTATTTGTGTGAAAATTGGTGAATGTATAACAGGTATATGCTCAGCAGAAATTGATTTCTGGAAAAAATATTACCTTTAGCGACGGACAGGCGACGTAATAGCGACGAAATATCTGAAAAATCTTATGTCAGCGACGGATTTGTGACGAAAAATCTTAGGCCAGCGACTACCCAGCGACGAAAAATTTCGTTGCTAAAACGTCTGATACACACAAATGTGCCAAACATGTATCAAAATCTATCGCTAAAATTCGTCGCTAATCCGTCACTGAGAGTGACGGATTTGCGACAAATTTGCGACCAACTCTGTGAGCCCTGAATGTACAAAACCATCTGAAAAATTTGGCAAATTTTGGCTCACATAATCCGTCGGTAAGTAGTCAGAAAGTTTAGCGACGTAACTTGTACGTCGATGATCCGTTGCTGGTTTAATGTCGTGCAATCCGTCGTTAATCCGTCGATATAGCGACGGATTAGCGACGGAATTTTCGTAGCGACGTTAATTATTTTGACGGAACCTTTTTGTCGCTAATCCATCGCAAAAATCAAATAGCGACGAAAAATTGCATTTTAGCGACGGATAATTTCGTCGCTAAAACAGTGTATTTTTGTAGTGAGTGTAATTTGTTCAAAAGCATGAGTACCCCGTGTTATAAAACAAAAACATAGGGATAGTTAGTGTAAATAACCTTTATTTTTATTTTGAGATATCGTATCTAGTTATTATATGCTTCATAGTTGCAACCTTTAAAGTGCAAAAAAAAATATAGCAAGATTTACACTTTAAAAAATATATATAGTTTAAAAAAATCCTCTAATATTTTTTCAGTGCCATTTGTATCCAAATTGAACGACCATGTCAACGGACATCCAATTTACCGTCAACAAGACTTATTAATTTGGATTATTTACGTAGAAAAAGAAAACACACTAATAATATACAAATGTGAAATAGAGTAGGAACGGAGTGAACCATAGGAGAGAAAATGGAAAGAAAGATAAAATAAGAAATATTTTAAAGCTATATGTAGAAGGATGGTAAGACTGTTCCAATTTTTAATGGTCACATGCATGAGTATTTTGAATATTTTAAACATTTTTCAGTCAAAATTTGATTATAATGTTTAACTTGTAATGATTAGTGACCGGAGGGGGTGATTTTATCAAAGAACAAAAAATACGATGATTAATTGATAAAAAAACATCTATTGAGTCTTGTTTTGTTAAAAGTGTAAATCTTATAAGAATTTTTTTTTGTACTTTACCACTCTCTTGTATTGCTAAATTTTTTTTTATTTTTTTTTCCTTTTGAGACAAAAGGATCAGCCAACTGGAGTTGGAACCCAACCCGTATATTAATGCATCAAAAATTAGGATTCCCTTGATCCTATCCGTTGTCTCAATTGAAAAAAAATATATAAAGCAAAGGATAAGACATTAACTTCTAATAAGATGTACATCGACAAAGCAATTAATTAGCTAATGTTACGAGCAAATCGAAGGCAGAAATTCATGAGAGAGGATCAACTTCAAATAAAAAAAAAAATTAATTTTTTTTTAAATAAAGTTGGCTACCTTAAAGTTTTATTGTTCTTGCATTATGACTCTTTTTTTTCCGTTCTGATCCATTATTAAATAAAGATGGTTATAAATTGGAAATACACAAATTTTGCAATTGAAGAAGAACCGATGAATGTAGTTAAAAAAAAGATGGATGTATTCTAAGTTTTCCTACAATTTTGTAATCGAGAGATAAAAAAGGTTATGAAATAAAAGCCCACTACAGTACAGTCGAAGTCAGCGGCTGAGTTAGTCTAGCCTCGCCTACTTTTTGGAAGTAGGTGGCGAGCGAGTTAACGTATAAGCTTAGGCGAGCGAAGTGAGAATAAGAGAGAGGGTATCTTGAGCAATTACAAGAATATTTCATAGTGGGATCGGGAGAAAGAATGAAAAAGATAATTTCACAACAATATTGGATTCTGAAACCAAGAGAATCCATTGAAAAATATATTTTCGAAATATAATATACTATTATAAAATATTTTATAAAACTAAATAGATTTTAGAGACATAGATTTGAAAATATCTAAGAAAAATTGGATATTTTGGCACACTAGATACATATTTTTTTTAACCAAATATCAGTTGAAAATATTTTTTATTAAGCAATTAAATGTTTTTTCAAGTTTAGCAAAAATTTAGAAGGAAGAAAATAAAATATAATTTAAATATGTATATAGAAATTAAAAATTATAAATTTTAGAGGGGACAAAATATAAAATTAATTTAAAAAATTAAAAATTCAGTGGAAACAATTGTCCCCACTTGTTTTGGTATACGTCCGTCCATGGTTACAAGCAAAAACTTTAAATAAAAAAAAAATAGTACTATTGGTCACAGAGTTACAAAGTAACAGTAGCAAACCTTGTTCTCCATCGAAACTGCGGTAATACAATGTAATGTAGGGATCTTCACCATCTACTTTCTCCTTTACGCTCCAGAAGACATCACTAAATCCTCTGTGCCCACCTAAAAACGAATTTAGCATATAAGTTCAAAAAATCGTAAGACTACGCGTACTAAATTTAGGAAGAATAATTAACACACCATGAAGGGCGTTTTTTCCATCATTACGATACAATCTGTATGGCTTTCCATTCAGAACAAATCGCGATCCTGAGATCCTATTAGCAACTCGCCCGATCAATGCTCCGAAATAAGTAGTATCATTCTGGTGAAAGAATTATGAAGGTGACGACTAGAGATTCAATTACAGAAAGAAAAGTGGAAAATTAATTAAACTTGTAATGGGAAAAAGAACAAAGAAAATTACGTTAGAAGAATCATAGTTATTAGATTGTGTCAGCATCATCAGAGCTGATATATATACGCGCGTTCCGTATTTGTTTTAGGAAATCCTAGTAATGGCACGCACGCAGACTCGAGAAATTCTGGAGTTTTAGTGATTGTAGGGGAGATACTACACTTACAAGATATGGGCCAATTCCTTCATAGCCAAGAACAACATCATCCAATTTTCCTGGAAGTGTTAAAAAAAAAAAAAATCATCGAGTCACATTCTCATGAACTTCTTTACAAATCCTAAGGAAACACTATCAAGGAGAACTGACCATCTGAATCAGGAAGAACAACCAGAAAGGATGACTCCTCCCCAGTTGGTGACTTTCACAGTGAAGTCCCCCCTCTCCAGCTCATATATATTAGCACTCTTCCTTGCTCCATAGGAAGTGATAGCCAAAGAGAAAGCCAACAAGAAGATGAAGCAAAAGAGAGAACGATATTCTAGCCATTGTAACTTCAGAAAGAAAATGTAGAAGCTAGTACTGAAGCAGAGGAGATGGGCTTATAAATAGAAAGAAAATGGTCAGAGTATATATATATATATATATATATATATATATATATATATATATATATATATATATATATTATTTCCTGAGACAGATCGTCGGATGAATTGAACAGATACCAGAAACAAAATTCTGAACGAGATTGTTAGGAAGGTAGCAACAAAACTCTGAACGAGCTTGTTAGGACGGTAGCAACAATACTCTGAACGAGCTTGTTAGGCCGGTAGCAACAAAACTGTGAACCAGCTTGTTAGGATGGAACAAGATCTTCCTGAACGGAGATCTAAACTCAAGACGAGTGCTAATTCTATAAACCAACTTGCAAAAATAAGTGTTGTTCTTCCTTGCAAACACAGTTGCAATTGAGATAGAACAAGAAAGAAGAAAAAGGAAAAGAAGACATTATAAAATTATTCTTGCTGGGATAGTGAAGACCACCGTTGCTCAAAGCAAGATTCGTCCGCTATCGACGATCTGCTCCCAGGAGCCAACAAGTTCACAAGAGAACTTCTGGGATGCTCGTAGTCACCGCTTTGTATGACTCGAACGGACTCCTTTGGTCTCCTCTTTCTCAAGTTTTATGTGTCTCAAAAGGAGGCTAGAGGGCTCTATAAATAGGGAATGATGGAAGTCCATCCTCCTCTTCTTTCTGATGTGGGACTAAAAAATCAATATACAAAATTGATATCACAGAATCGCAGCCCAATGCATAGCCCACTCAGCGTGCGTTCAACACCCCCTCAACGCTCGTTCAGCACCTGTTCATGCAACACGCTCATGCAATCCGAGCATAAAAATCGAGCATAAAATGAGCGCACGAGCGTAACAAAAGCGCACAAGCGCCTTGTGACGATGCTGACGTGCTAAGTGCAAAGTGCGCCAACAAAGCGATACTTTGCGCCCTTGATCCCGAGTCCAAGTCCGAGTTCGAGTCCGAGTCCGAGTCACTAAGTCCTTTGGGACTTAGCTCTTATAGAATAATATCCAAGAGCATGACAAAAAGCTTAAAAGCTTTCATTGAGAAGTTAATCATTTTTCTCCTAATAAAACACCCCCGCATGGCACCCATGTGCCCTACCATACCCCATATGCATACCTCAACACATACAAAATATTATATTGAGATACCCACTTGGTGGTGTAGCCAATGTGGGACTATCTTTACTAGTCCAAAGGCAAAAACACCAACAATTTTTCACATATCTCAATATATGGGTTGAACGTTCCCCACAGTGACTGTCCATCATGCATTAGGATAGATGTCGCTTCGACTTGAACCTTTCCGCATGTGTCAAATAAAAGTATGATACAAGAATGGACTAAGCCTTAAATTTTGTACCGTAGCTGCAATTCTTTCCACCCACTCACACAATGACATCAGCTGTACTTCCGGTTGCACATTAAAGGCCATGTGCATGCCTGGTTTTGGTGTATGTATCTTAGGCGTCTACAAGTTTACCATCAAGAGACGGCATATATATCTCTTTCCATACACTCTAAGTGAGTTCTTTTAAAGATTCCTTGGTATGAAGCATTACGCTTCCTTGTGATGCTTCTCCGCTATGACATGGCCCAAAGCCGAGGTTCCACCTCATTGTGGTGTTATCCACTATAGCATGAGGTCCTAACATCTTTGTAGTACCAAACTACCCAGCATGAACCCTTGTGCTTTCTTGCGGTGTTACGCGGCTGTGACATGGCTCGCGTAGCCGATGCTTTACCTTATCTAGGTACCTCTTGGTGGTGTCACACCACATAACATTAGGACACCGGCCTCTTTGTAGTGCTGCCTACCACTCTATATTTTACAGCATTAGGCCACATGCCTATATGCGGTTCTACGTCCCTGTGACATGGCTCGCAAAGCTGAGGCATTACCCCATCGAGAAACCTCATGGTGGTGTTACCCATTATAGTATGGAGTTCTATGCTCCTTTATAGTGTTGTGCTACCATGCTTCTTGTAAAGCACGTCGGACATTCCAAGTGTCCTAGAACTCACTAAGGCATCTAAGCCATCCTCCTACAGAATTTTGTTCTACTCAGAGAACAGATAGTAGACAACAGTTATTTTGGGTATGTAATCCCTCAATATCTCAAAGGACTACCCACTATTCCTGATATTCTTCCAGTCGATGATCCTTCTTTGAACCAAAAGCTAAATGCCTAGTAGATTTCTCTTTGAGCTAATAGCATAAAACTTTATGGTAGAATTACAAAGACAGAATATCAAAAGTCCTCCAAGCCCATGTATGCTGTGTCCTTAACTATATGGTGTTACACCGCTATGACATGGCCTGAAGTTGAGACTTTACCCTGTCAAGGTACCTCATGTGGTGTCACCATTGTAACATAGAGTACTACCCTCCTTTATAGTTCTTATGATCAGCTGGCACTTGAGATCTTATATGAATGGATTTGCTAGACCCTCCTGACTCCGATCGTCAACCATTGTAATGATGCCATCTTTGATGTGCTTATGTAGTCTATTAAACGGACCCGCTAGAATCACCTAGCTCTGAACATTAACCGCTAACATGATACCATCCTTGATGCACACATACAACACCAAGTGCCTTAGCTGCACAAATCTCTTCTAACCATTGAAGATAAAAAATTGCTGCAACCGTTGCAGTTGCCTGGTTGTCGCAATGAATCAGTACCGCCGAATATGCGCACCTACCACTAGAAGATCATACATGAGCTCCCGAAGCCATCATGCTTCCTCTGTTGCAGCCGCCAGTACATAGAACTCAGATTCCCTTAAGGGATTAGAGGGCATTGTCTGCTTCTTAGTCTTCCACGATATAGCAGATCCACCCTTTGAGAAGACATATTCTCCTGTGGACCTTTAGCTTTCTTCTTCTGAACACTAGTTTGCATTACTGAAGCCTTCCACTACGGTCAGATTACCGTTGTAGTACAATGCATACTTCTAAGTCCTCTTGAGATATCTTATTTCTCTTCTCACAGCTTTTTAGTGTTCAACACCTGGATTGCTTGTGAATCGACTCAGCATCCCGATGGTGAAAGCTATGTCAGGCCTTATGGAAGTTGTTGCATACATCAAACTTCCAATGACGCTTGAATACTCCAGATGCCTGATACTTTTTCTAGGATTTGGCTTCAGCTTCTTGTCACACCTGTACGGAGTATCGATCCCTGGAAGATCCTGATATACATAGCGTATGAGCATCTTCTCAATATAATGAGACTGTAACAGTTCCATTCCAGTGTCCATTCGGATGAACTTGATCCTTAGGATCACATCAGCTCCCCCCAAGTCTTTCATACTGAACTTGGATGAGAGAAACTTATTTATCTCAATGACACATGCTCGATCCGTGCCTAGAATGTTCATGTCATCTACGTATAGAAAAATGATGATTCCTCTCCCGTCAGCAAACTTTGTGTAAACACACTTGTCCGACTCACTGACCCTATAGCCATTTAATCATATTACTTTATCAAACTTTCCATGCCACATCTTGGGGGCTTACTTCAGACCGTATAACAATTTTACCAATTTGCAGACTTTGTCTTCAAGGCCCTTGACGATGAATTCTTCTGGTTGTTACATATAAATCTCTTCGATCAATTTACCATTCAGGAATGTTGTTTTCACATCCATCTGATGTATAACTAGCTTATGGATTGTATTTATAGCAATCAGCATCCTGATGGTCATCATCCGTGCTACTGGAGCATATGTGTCGAAGTAGTCGATCCTCTGCTTATGAGAAAACCATTTTGCTACCAGCCATGCCTTGAACTTGTCAACAGTTCTATCGGCCTTCATCTTCTTCTTGAAGATCCGATTGGTTTAGCTCCTTCAGGCAGATCGACCAAAACCCAAGTGTTATTGGAGGTTATTGAGTCATACTCATTATTTATAGCCTCTCTCCAGAAGATAGGTCTCTGGTCTTCATCACCTCATCATAGAAAAGAGGGTCTGCTTTCACATGATAGGTGATGAAGTCATCTGCGAAGTCCATCTGTCTTCTCACTCGTTTAGACACCGGTTGTGAGCTCTGGTTTGAACGTTGTCTCTGGAATGACAACTTCTTCTTGGACTACATCTTTACTGGAAGCGTTAGCCTCCTGTGCACTCACACTATTCTCCGGAATATCTGCAAAAATAATGTTCTTGTGCCTTGCAAATTTATCTCCAAATAATTCTGTGTCGTAATATTTTGATGATATAATTTGACTCAATATGAAGGAACCTCCGAGCATTACTCTTCTCAGCATATCCTAGGAAGATTATCTTTGTAGTCCTCGTTCCTAGCTTTTGAATCTTCAAGTCTGGAAGTTTCACATACGCCAGACACTCCCACACTCGAATGACATTTAAATTGGGTCTGATTTTGAACCAAAGTTCATAAGGAGTGGCATCGGATGTTTCGTACAGCACTCTGTTCAGGATGAACGTAGCCGTCAGCACGGCTTCTCCCCAGAAGCAGTTTGGAAGACCCATAATTAACAGTATTGACTTCATCATCTCTGTCAATGTTCTGTTCTTCCATTTAGCTACTATATTTGATTGAGGATAATTCAAAGCAGTCGTCTCATTGATAATTCTATGTTCTTTTCAGAACGATATGAATTCAATGGACCTAAACTCTCCGCCTCGATCACTTCTAAATCTCTTGAGTTGTGGCCATGTTCGATGTTCTGCCTCAGCCTTGAACTCCTTGAAGTTCTTGAATGCTTTTTTTTTTCTTGAGCAGATAGACGAGTGCATACTTCGAGTATTCTTCAATGAAGGTAATCAAATACTTCATCATGGTCTTTGTGGATAACTGTTTAAAGTCACAGATATCTAAGTGTACCAACTCCAAAAATATGTTCTTCGATTTACCCATTTAAACAATTTTCTTGTAATCTTTGTCTGCGTACAGACTTCACACTTCTCCATAAAACCTGCCATGTCCATATCACCTCTGGCAGGGCTTGTCTCGAACCTACTACTTGCACTCCAATGCGTAAGAAGTGATAGGTCGACCAAAGATCCCTAGTGGGATGTCCCTAAACGACTACGATATTGTACTACGTCCACATCACCTCTAGTACAATACCTAAAAGTTCACAACATACAAAATTCTGAAAAATGAGAGACTTTATTGATTAATATTCAAGATCATAAGTACATATAATAGAATCCATTACATTTAAGGTTTTTTCATTAGTACACATGGTCATGAGTACATATGATGGAAACCTGTTTTGAGGGTTTCCATGGTCCTTCCGTGCTGTCGTTGCCACTGACACAAGTCAAGCTCGCAGAAGAACTCAATACTTTTTCGATTATCCCTCCACAATACAAATCTCAGTATATAGAAAAGAATCTATACCGACGGATAGCAAGGGAGGAGCAGGAGCAGGCACTCTATAATCATGTGGGAAGACCGACGACAGGAATGAAAATTAATCCAAATTTTGTCATCAACCCCGCAGTCTTCCTGCCGATAATAAACCGCATAAAGGGGAGAAACGCCGTTGGCACGCTGAATGAACAAGGACATCTCAGCGCATGACACAAGATGTTCATCCTTATCTCCTGGATTAGTTCTTTCCAAACCGTCCTTGTCTCCTGGATCAGTTCTTGGCGAACTGCCACATAAAGGTGGTCGTCATCCCAAAAAATGGGCGTTATGATATCCTTCCATGCTACATCATGAGCCGTGCGAGGGGTAACAAAGCTTTTACAAGAAAAACATATGACATAAGTATACAAAGACAAAGTTGACGTCTATGTGGCAGAGCCTAGTCGGCGCATGAGGTATCTTCCATGCGGCAGAGCCACGAGGGTCGCATGTCAGGTCATGAAGCTTCCATCCATATGGCAGAGCCATGGTGGTCGCATGTCCGGATTGAACCTTTATCAATGTGACAGAGTCATGGCTTTCACATATCCAAATCGAGCCTTCATCCATATGGCAGGATCATAGTTTTCACATGATTGTTGTCCATCAATGCGATAGACTAATGAAGAAAGCCTACGCATGTTCGTGATGATCTTTCATCCATGCGACAAGGCTGTGTAAAAATTATGCACGTGTTCTAGACGATTTCTCGTCCACGCAATAAGACTGTACACGGATGTCTCTGTGTCTGTAAACCCCCTCGACCAGATTTCAGTATTTTTAGGATTATTTTAACAATTTAGGATTTATGGCAATATTTTATTAATTTATTTTGCTTACATATCCTATGTGCACCTGTCCATCACCTAATTATCTGGAGCTTTACCTTGACAGTTATCTCCGAACAAAGTTCACATACCTGTCCTAGACATGCTAGACTATTTTTTTGAATTTTGTGCAACTCCCAGATGCTTTATTTTGAGCCTCGGTTGAGACGCACAAATATCGTTACAAAAGTCCGTATTTATTTCCTATTTTATTTCCTGCTCTTTACCCATCTCTGTACCCCTAGATATTTGAGGCCAACCTGCACCTGTTTTGCCCAAACAAAAATACGTTAATATTCTACACTGAGTATACTACATTTAGTGTATTGACACCGTAGAGAAATTATGACCCTACCTGCCTCTAAATAAATAGAGAACACCGTGCGCAGTATTTATTAATTAATAAATATGATGGCCGTATCACCCAAGAAAACCAGGCCCAGTCCCTGCCAAGACTCACCCCCACCCCCTCGGGACCCTCACACAGCTTTTCCCTTCAATCCTGTGAATTTTAGTATTTTCGGAATCGGATGTTTTCCCAGACAATTTTGTAATTGTGCAATTTACCAAAAATAGGACCTTTACGCAATTTAAAAAATTACAGGGATTTTTCTGCAAATTTTGTGTGAGGTGTCAGTCCCCTCACTGGCCGGTGAACCTGCGCCGTCCATTTGGACGCGGGACCCACCCGAAAAGATCCCGAAAATATCCCGAAAAGATCCCGAAAATATTCTAGAAATATCCTAAAAATATCTATAGATATTTTACATATTTTATTAATATTATTTTCTATAAAAAGAAAAGAAAATAAAAATAAAAAAAATCCTAAATCTATTTCCCCCCTACAGCCCGCAGCCCCCACCCCCGCCGGCGGTAAGCTCCCCGCAGGAGCCTCCCCCGCCCGCCGGAGCCTCCCCCGCCCGCCGGAGACACCCCCCCCCGCTGGCCGACTCCCCCTTCCTCCTCTCCTTCTCCTCCGGCTCCCTCTCCCCGTTCCAGCCGCCTCTGGCCTCCGCCCGCGCCACCGCGGTGAGCCTCCCTCGTCGGCCACCCGACCTCCGCCTCCCCGCTGCCCCCTCAGACCTCCTCCTCCTCTTCTCCTTCACGATCTCTTCTTCCTCCCTGCCTGTGCGTCCCCGCGGCCCGCCGGAGCGGCTCTGCCCCCCACTCGTCGACCCCGCACCGCCTCGCCGGCGCCGTCCCCTCTTCCCCTCCAGCTGGCTCCGCCCTCTCCCAGCCGGCTGCTCCCCCTTCTTCTTTCCCGCTGCCCCTTCTCTCCTCCTCGCGCCGCCCCGAGCCGCTCCCAGTTCTCCGTCCACAGCGTCGTCTTCCCCGGCGAACCCTCCTCTCCGGCCGACACAGCCGAGCAGCTCGGCCGTCGAGGCCAGTCGACTCCAGCAGTGTTCAGATGCCCTAGGGAGGACACGGACACAGCCGTCCCTGACCCTGACACGTGTCGGACGCGTGTTGGACATGAGAAATACAAGTTTCTGGAGCCCTGTTCAGGTAACGATATCTCTCTCCTCGTATTTTCGATTTTAATTCCGTCAATTGTGTCGGGTAGACTATGTAGCCATCTCGGTGCCCGTGCAACCCGCTCGGAGCATCGCGTCCTGTGGCGATCGCGAACCGCGATCCAAATACAAGAAAAACAACGACCCGATTTACCTCGGAACTGAGTACGCCCCGCCAAACGGGGCGACTTGGTCGCACGCGGTCTTTACCGAAACGTGTGCGACGTTGACACGGACGTGTAGGAATTCGGAGAAGTTGATTCGGATGTGCGTGCACACCGGAATCAACGCGTATCGGCCAACACCACCCCGTATCCGTCAGTTCTGGAACACGCTGCAACTTTGTGTACACACGTCGGATCGAAACGAAACTTGCGCCATCGGACTCGTAGCAATACGCTGGTCCTGTGAGCCAAGTTTGGTTCGAATCTGAGAACGTTGACAGAATCCCGTATCGTGGGCCCCACAGGCTCCACTTGACGGGCAATTTTGTGACCGGTTCATCAGAATCCAATTCTGAAAGTTCCGTTGGGTTCGTGTCGACGTTCTGGACTTGTTGACACTAAGTTTGGCGAATTTGAAGACCTTTGACCCTGACACATTTTTTGGTGCAAAGCGGCCTACATGTGGACCCCGCTTTGACCAAAAACTATCATTTTTGCCCCTGTGTCCAAATTGGACGTAAGGACATGCGTTTCTAGCTATTTGATATTTTCTGAGACTGTTAGTGATGTTTATTTCAGCATCCAGAGATTTTCCTTCTGAGGTCATAGTTTCTGACACTTGGTACTTGACATCGGGACGTTACATATTTGCAGCTCTCTTGCCAGGCAAGTATACCTTGCCTTATTGTACTGTTTAAATTCAGTTATTGTTAGTTACATGTTTATTTATTTTAATATTATATAAATATGTGCGTCCGAGCAGACTCAGGTGCAGTCAACGATGGCGTTGACGTTAGGACTTGTGTCTGACCTAGTGTCTAGTAGACCCACCTAAAAGTTGTGAAGTTATTGATATAACTTCCCAGGCCTTGACACGTATCATTACACGTCACAGAGTGAGTTCATGTAGGGACGTGTGCCTCATGCGCGACTGGCCATCAGTGTGAGCAACACGTGTAACGGTATTTAGCTTAGTTGGTTATTTTATTGAGACTTGCATCATAGTAGGAGGTATCCACATCATTTTTACGACGTGTACATCTATATTGGGCGGGGAAGACATCTAGTAGGCGTGTGGGACACCCCCTCCGTGATGTTATATCCTTCGTTCCATGCTCCTCGGAGATGGACGATTGCAGAGTGCCCATGAGTCTGGGGGCATATGACACATATACTAGCCAGTCCCGACGATTGGTGAATTACGTCAGCATATGTCTAGCCTACACTTTCCCATGCGTACTACAAGGTCTTCAATTGCATTCACTTAGATGGTTAGCACACCCCATTTATTTTATTCAGTATTTATATTATGGCATGTCATTTTTATGTATCTTGCTATGTCCCTCTGAGGACCTGGTCCCCTGCCAGGTGTATATGTTCTCGAGTATTCGCAGGAGCACAGATCCGGGCAGGCTACTTATATCCCGAGGAGGTCTTCTCTTCGAGCCACGTGATTATCAGGTGTTCTTATATGGTGTGTATCTGGTTCCTTTTTATATTATATTTCGGCAGTAGATTTGTTCCATCTGACTGTCATTCTTAGATATCTGTATTGAGATCTAGTTACATGGTTATTTTGTTATTCATATGTATATGTGATTTCTGTGGATGAGATTTAGATATTACCCTGTATCTTGTGATTAATTATACCACTGGTGAATTATTGTTCATTATACAGCGTACGCACGTATATATGGTTTCCATATATTGGAGTTGCCATATATACGGGCAGTTGGCATAGTTACGTATCCTAGTCCTACGTATTTTGGGACTGGGGCGTGACATATTTTTAGTGGTGGCCCATGCAGGTCAGAGCATATTGTCTCGGTTACGTTACTGTACCGAGCAAGCCTGCACCTAGGATTAGAAGATAGGATCTCATCCATAATTGACTATGACTTATCCTCCTTCCAGACTGTCCTACTTACAAAATTGTATCCTGCTTGATTCCTGTGCTTCCCTGATAATTTCTTAAGTATAACCCCTGCTAGAATATAGGGATCCCTATTGATAGGATGATACTTAGGGTAATATTCCTACTTAGAACACAACTAGGGCTTTGAGACGTCATTAATTTCAGACTACTTAGTGAACCCTAGTCTTCCTTATTACCTAAATAAACCCTAGTCTTCCTTATTACCTAACGAACCCTAGCATCACTTACCTATAGATTAACTTACCCTTATTCCTTGATGTATTTATATATGACTTGAGAGTAGTATAACCACTACTAGGATTAGTTAGAGACTTAACCATAGTGTGACCCTACTCTTAAGGAACCAATAGAAATCCAAAGTTAGATACTAAAGACTGAAACCTCATCCTATGTTTGGATAAAACCAGTTTTACGCCAGAAACTTTTTACCCTTGTTGGCGTAAAAGCCAATTGACTCTTGGTTGAGTAGAAACCAAACGACTGCCTAGTTGGCGTAAAAGCCAAATGACTTTCCTGATGGAGTAAAAACCAAATTATGCAGGAGATTATCTCCTTTACACCGCAGTTATGACGACTGCTACCCTCGATCCCTTAGTCTTCCTTATCCTGCGTCATGAAAACCACGTAGGTAACTGCCCTACGTAAACCTGATGATTCATGAAGAACAGATAACCAGCCTAGAGTGACCTGATTAGGCGTAGAACATATGATAGGATGTGAGCGTATTTTTTTTCACAGTCTTAGCTTTCCCCAGCCATGACCCAATCTTGTGCATTAAATACAGAGATACGCCTCGAGCCCTGTGCAAAAAGAAACAGCTTTTGACAGGACATCTGGTTTTGGTCTCACCGCGAGCGTAGATGACTTGTATCCAATAAATCACTAAACGACAACCTGGGTCCCCGTGCAAATTCATCGTCACAACCGACCACTCGATCGCTGTGCAAGTACTTTTGTCAGAGGATAGGATTCATTAACTTAACTGACAAACTCATGAGTTCTTGTACAACTTTACGGTGCAACGTATGCTAGACTTTTTACGCTGGTAGATTTTACGCAAACCTTTTAAGCAGACTTTTATACAGACTTTACGACCCGCTAAGTTTAGGCGCAGATTTTTAGCGCAAAACTTTTACGCGCAGACTTTCACCCAGACTTTTACGCAGAATGTTACGCACAGACTTTTTACGCGGACAGCTCTGAAGCTCTACTTTACGCTTCTCTGTTTTACGCGGATAACTCTGAAACCTATTTTACGCCGACAGTTGAATCCCTAATTTACGCCAAACTACTTGGATCCCTACCTTTGCTAGACAATTTGAAATTTTGTTTTACGCAGACAGTTTCAGATTTCTACCTTACGCCAAATTATTTTATCCCTGTCTTACGCAGACAACCTCGAACCCTTGCTTTACGCGGACTTTCTTGAAATCTCTGTTTTAGGCAGACAGCCTATAATGTTTATTAAGATTGTAGAACTTAGAAGGCCATACCTCTTTTGGGTCAACTAGCGACTTAGACAAGGAATTAGAATAAAAACTGTAGAAATTGTAGAGTCTTATCTTTTTGTGAATTTGAATTATTTTATAATTTCTCATATCATAATCTAGCGTACTTATATTTACTATACTACCTTGACTTATACTGCTACTATAGCCTAGTTTTGCAAGCTTATTCTTTATCAAGCTTGTTCATAACATATGTATTATTGGAGTACTACACTAATATATTTCAGAATCAGTGTATTACGGTCTGATCAACCATAGTGCACTTGGTTCGTCCTTCGCTTAACTACTTTACGTGGATTGAGATATATAGTGATTAATAGACAGATGTACTTGCCCTCTAGATATGTCTGAGCATATCGTATCAGTTACGTAACTGTACTGATACGAGCATGTGAATAGGAATTACTAAAAATAATATTTCAATCCACAACTGCTTTGACAAAGCCATTGAATTCTTTAAACGCCTTGATCTCCACACTTCTAATCTATTACCTTCCCCTTGAACTCTTGATTACTGTTTTCCGTCTTTCCTTATTTCGGAAAGACGAAACCTCGTACTTAATATAAATACGAAAGTGTATTATTTCTATAGCCATTTCTGTTTGTTTCTTGGGTATTTACCAAACCCTATTATTATATTAGATTGCAGTTGTAAACGGTACTATCTTTAAGAATGACCTTCTCTACCTACCTACTTTCCTGGTACGTGCATCACTTTGACAGCATAAAATTTTTGTCTCGTAACTTAGGACAAGTTCAGAACCCAAGTATTACGATGAAGAATGGATCATTTTGTTGTCAGGAATCCAAATAGATTTCACCCGGATGGACAATTGACTAAATGGATAGCAGCACTTATGACTAGGTTGACTTATTAGGATTAAGAATTCCTATGGACCAACGAGTGTCAAGCCGCTTTAGAGGAGTTGAAGAAGCGACTGACCACAGCACCGTATTGACTATTCCATCCGGATCAGGCGGTTGTGATCTACAGACGCATCAGGAAAAAGTTTGGGATGCGTATTAATATAGGATGGCAAGGTAATGGCATATGCATCTAGACAATTATGAGTGCATGAGAAGAATTTAGAACTTACAACCGTTGTAATTACTCTGAAGCCATGGAGACATTACTTATATGAGGCAAATCGTAAGATTGCCCGGCATACCAGTCAGCATTTTACCAGACAAGGATTCACGTAACCAGAGTTGGCAGTCAACGCAGTAAAGGCAGTTAAGTAATACGAGGACGCTTGCAAGCAGCGCAAGACAGACAACAACAGTGGGCAGACCGTCATCATCGTCCCTTGGAATTCAAAGAGGACGGTCATGTCATCTTGGAGATATCACCTACTAGAGGCACCATTCAGAGATCACCATTAGGCCGACCTTGTCGTATCAAGAGCAACCCGTAGAAATCCTTGATCATCGAAAAAAAAAAGGTATTGAGGAATCAGCCTATTCCCTTGGTCCGCGTGGCATGGAAGCATGGCGCGCCAGGAGAATCTACTTGGAAGCGTGTGGACGACATGCGTAAACGTTTTTCGAACCTATTCGTAAACCCAAGATATAAATTACTTTGTTAAATTATATCTTATGCCGTCTTTGACTTCTACCCCGGCTTAGTTTTAATTTTGAGGACAAAATTTTTATAAGTTGGGTAGATTGTAAACCCCCTCGACCAGATTTCAGTATTTTTAGGATTATTTTAACAATTTAGGATTTATGGCAATATTTTATTAATTTATTTTGCTTACATATCCTATTGACTTGTGCACCTGTTTATCACCTAATTATCTGGAGCTTTACCTTGACAGTTATCCCCGAACAAAGTTCACATACCTGTCCTAGACATGCTAGACTATTTTTTTGAATTTTGTGCAACTCACAGATGCTTTATTTTGAGCCTCGGTTGAGACGCACAAATATCGTTACAAAAGTCCGTATGTATTTCCTATTTTATTTCCTGCTCTTTACCCATCTTTGTACCCCTAGAGATTTGAGGCCAACCTGCACCTGTTTTGCCCAAACAAAAATACGTTAATATTCTACACTGAGTATACTACATTTAGTGTATTGACACCGTAGAGAAATTATGACCCTACCTGTCTCTAAATAAATAGAGAACACCGTGCGCAGTATTTATTAATTAATAAATATGATGGCCGTATCACCCAAGAAAACCAGGCCCAGTCCCTGCCCAGACTCACCCCCACCCCCTCGGGACCCTCACACAGCTTTTTCCTTCAATCCTGTGAATTTTAGTATTTTTCGGAATCGGGTGTTTTCCCAGACAATTTTGTAATTGCACAATTTCCTAAAAATAGGACCTTTATGCAATTTATGAAATTATAGGGATTTTTTTGTAAATTTCGTGTGAGGTGACAGTCCCCTCACTGGCCGGTGAACCTGCGCCGTCCATTTGGACGCGGGATCCACCCGAAAAGATCCCAAAAATATCCCGAAAAGATCCCGAAAATATTCCAGAAATATCCTAAAAATATCTATAGATATTTTACATATTTTATTAATATTATTTTCTAAAAAAGAAAAGAAAAAGAAAAATAAAAAAATTCTAAATCTATTTCCCCCCCTACAGCCCGAAGCCCCCTCCCCCGCCGGTGACAAGCTCCCCGCCGGAGCCTCCCCCGCCCGCCGGAGACACCCCCCCCCCCGCTGGCCGACTCCCCCTTCCTCCTCTCCTTCTCCTCCGGCTCCCTCCTCCCCGTTCCAGCCGCCTCTGGCCTCCGCCCGCGCCACCGCGGTGAGCCGCCCTCGCCGGCCACCCGACCTCCGCCTCCCCGCTGCCCCCTCAGACTTCCTCCTCCTCTTCTCCTTCACGATCTCCTCCTCCTCCCTGCCTGTGCGTCCCCGCGGCCCGCCGGAGCGGCTCTGCCCCCCACTCGTCGACCCCGCACCGCCTCGCCGGCGCCGTCCCCTCTTCCCCTCCCGCTGGCTCCGCCCTCTCCCAGCCGGCTGCTCCCCCTTCTTCTTCCCCGCTGCCCCCTCTCTCCTCCTCGCGCCGCCCCGAGCCGCTCCCAATTCTCCGTCCACAGCGTCGTCTTCCCCGGCGAACCCTCCTCTCCGGCCGACACAGCCGAGCAGCTCGGCCGTCGAGGACAGTCGACTCCAGCAGCGTTCAGATGCCCTAGGGAGGACACGGACACAGCCGTCCCTGACCCTGACACGTGTCGGACGCGTGTTGGACATGAGAAACGCAAGTTTCTGGAGCCCTGTTCAGGTAACGATATCTCTCTCCTCATATTTTCGATTTCAATTCCGTCAGTTGCGTCGGGTAGACTATGTAACCATCTCGGTGCCCGTGCAACCCGTTCGGAGCATAGCGTCCTGTGGCGATCGCGAACCGCGATCCAAATACAGGAAAAATAACGACCCGATTCACCTCGGAACTGAGTACGCCCCGCCAAACGGGACGACTTGGTCGCACGCGGTCTTTACCGAAACGTGCGCGACGTTGATACGGACGTGTAGGAATTCGGAGAAGTTGATTCGAATGTGCGTGCACACCGGAATCAACGCGTATCCGCCAACACTGCCCCGTATCCGTCAGTTCTGGAACACGCTGCAACTTTGTGTACACACGTCGGATCGAAACGAAACTTGCGCCATCGGACTCGTAGCAATACGCTAGTCCTGTGAGCCAAGTTTGGTTCGAATCTGAGAACGTTGACAGAATCCCGTATCGTGGGCCCCACAGGCTCCACTTGACGGGCGATTTTGTGACCGGCTCATCAGAATCCAATTCTGAAAGTTCCGTTGGGTTCGTATCGACGTTCTAGACTTGTTGACACTAAGTTTGGAGAATTTGGAGACCTTTGACCCTGACACGTTTTTCGGTGCAAAGCGGCCCACATGTGGACCCCGCTTTGACCAAAAACTGTCATTTTTGTCCCTGTGTCCAAATTGGACGTAAGGACAGGCGTTTCTAGCTATTTGATATTTTCTGAGACTATTAGTGATGTTTATTTCAATATCCGGAGATTTTTCTTCTGAGGTCATAGTTTCTGACACTTGGTACTTGACATCGGGACGTTACATATTTGCAGCTCTCTTGCCAGACAAGTACACCTTGCCTTGTTGTACTGTTTAAATTCAGTTATTGTTAGTTACATATTTATTTATTTTAATATTATATAAATGTGCGCGTCCGAGCAGACTCGGGTGCAGTCAACGATGGCGTTGACGTTAGGACTTGTGTCTGACCTAGTGTCTAGTAGACCCACCTAAAAGTTGTGAAGTTATTGATATAACTTCCCAGGCCTTGACACGTATCATTACACGTCACAGAGTGAGTTCATGTAGGGACGCGTGCCTCATGCGCGACTGGCCATCAGTGTGAGCAACACGTGTAACGGTATTTAGCTTAGTTGGTTATTTTATTGAGACTTGCATCATAGTAGGAGGTGTCCACGTCGTTTTCATGACGTGTACATCTATATTGGGCGGGAAAGACATCTAGTAGGCGTGTGGGACACCCCCTCCGTGATGTTATATCCTTCGTTCCATGCTCCTCGGAGATGGACGATTGCAGAGTGCCCATGAGTCTGGGGGCATATGACACATATACTAGCCAGTCCCGACGATTGGTGAATTACGTCAACATATATCTAGCCTACACTTTCCCATGCGTACTACAAGGTCTTCAATTGCATTCACTTAGATGGTTAGCATATCCCATTTATTTTATTCAGTATTTACATTATGGCATGTCATTTTTATGTATCTTGCTATGTCCCTCTGAGGACCTGGTCCCCTGCCAGGTGTATATGTTCTCGAGTATTCGCAGGAGCACAGATCCGGGCAGGCTACTTATATCCCGAGGAGGTCTTCTCTTCGAGCCACGTGATTGTCAGGTGTTCTTATATGGTGTGTATCTGGTTCTTTTTTATATTCTATTTCGGCAGTAGATTTGTTCCATCTGACTGTCATTCTTAGATATCTGTATTGAGATCTAGTTACATGGTTATTTGGTTATTCATATATATATGTGATTTCTGTGGATGAGATTTAGATATTACCCTGTATCTTGTGATTAATTATACCACTGGTGAATTATTGTTCATTATACAGCGTACGCACGTATATATGGTTTCCATATATTGGAGTTGCCATATATACGGGCGGCTGGCATAGTTACGTATCCTAGTCCTACGTATTTTAGGACTGGGGCATGACAGTGTCCATGGAATCTCGATACGAAGAACGCGGTGCTCCCTAGCTCCGAGTAAAGTACCGAAATCAGGGAGCCAAGGATCAAGACCGCCCCTAGCAAATTCCTCAGCAAGGAGAGTCACAGCCGTCAGCATCCTTCAAAAAGAGGAAATGAAGTAAAGAGAATAAAGCTCTCTCTCCTCCTAACCGCCTATTTATAGGCTTCAAAAGCCGCAGGAAGAGATCGAGGTAGTAAACCAAAGCAGTTATGAGAATGGATCAAACACCTCGATCCGCGTGATCCCCTTTAAGCTCATAAAAAATTGACTCCTCGAGTCCCACGTCAAGAGATAGACCCCGAATCTCGAGGAAGACCGAAGAAAATTATCATTAAATAATCGGACACAGCCTGTCAAAGCCCTCTATGCGGCAACAATACTATACGACATTCCCTTCCCATGCAGCCAAAAGTACTCGAACATACTTCTTATTCAAAGTATTCCAAACTTGTCATTTTGGAAACTTTGAAGGGGTCTTGTAGAAGCATAAAAATTCTACAGGCCGCATAAATCTCATGCCCCTTGGAGTCACATAAATCTCATGCGGCCTGGACAGCCTAAGATTAAGAGGCCGCATACAAAGCCCTCGATACAGTCTTCGATGACTGACATAAAGTTCTGAGTACCTCGAGATTCATGGAAGGGGCGGCATACAAAAAGACAGAAAGTCACATCATGCATTAATAGTCTAGATAAATGCGTCAGGCCACATGTCCTCACCTATGCGGCCTTGTCAACATGCGGCCAGAGTGTCCATCCGACCAAGGCCAAATGAGAGCACGTATGTGGCTACAAGACCCATGCGACCTCTTCAACATGCGGCCAGAGTGTCCATCCGACCAAGGCCAAACGAGAGCATGTATGCGGCTAAAAGACCCATGCGGTCTCGCCATCATGCGGCCAGAGTGCCCCTCCGACCAAGGCCAAACGAGAGCCCGTATGCGGCTATAAGACCCATGTGGCATCGCCATCATGCGGCCAGAGTGTCCATCTGACCAAGGCCAAACTAGAGCCCGTATGCGGTCACAATAATATACAGCTAAGACGTTATACGGCTCTCGACTTGCAAATCTTTCTATTACAATAAAAATAATTTCTCGCACAATCAGTGCTGACTACGTGTCCAGCTTACCAAGTCACACACGCAACCACCCCGAGATCTCTTCAACAACATATCTCAACCAAGACCACGTGGCAATTTGTCCATGGCATGTGACGACAGTTGCAACCGTATTCTGTTGAAGGAGCCTTATGCAGCCACCAAACATAGGCATATGCGGCACCTATGGTCCATCAGCACGATGGCTATAAATAGGAGCAACATGAACATTCTAAAGGCAGGTTTTTCTGCTTCAGAGAGACCAGAGCACCCCCAGGTGAGCAACAGACACAAGGGAGAGAACAGAGAAGAGATTCATTGCTCCCGTATCGGACCGTCAACGAAGTAAAAGTGTCACTACAGCACTCAATCTCCATCGCCAACCCCCAAAATCAAAAATTGTACTTAGATTGTCTGCTAGGACCTCTTTGTACTTTCTTTAGTTTGTTGATTAAATCAAGCTCTTTTAGACTTTCGAATTTAATGGCGAACATCATTAGATGTCGACTTTATTTTTCTTGGAATGTGCGTCTCCAGCGACGCCAGATCAAGAACACTTCCATCCGCAGGAATGATAGATCATGTTCTACCCACGTCCAACATTTGACAGAGGACTCCTTCCTCATCCAAATGATTGAAGAGTAGCCCGTCAATCTTCTCAAGTTTTTAAAAACTTGTGTCGAGAAGACTTGCACGGTTGTTCTCCATCTTACTTGGATCTTGCTTTGAGATTGTTATTCCCTGAGACAGATCTTCTGATGGATTGAACAGATGCCAGAAACAAAACTCTAAATGAGCTTGTTAAGAATATAGCAACAAAATTCTGAACGATCTTGTTAGGACGGTAGCAACAATACTCTGAACAAGCTTGTTAGGCCGGTAGCAACAAAACTCTGAACGAGCTTGTTAGGATGGAACAAGATCTTCCTGAACGGAGATTAAACTCAAGACGAGTGCCAACTCCAGAAACCAACTGACAGAAACAAGCGTTGTTCTTCCTTGCAAACGCAATTGCAATTGAGATAGAACAAGAAAGAAGAAAAATGAGAAAAAGACAGAATAAAATTATTCTTACTGGGACAGTAAAGACCACCGTTATTCAAAGCAAGATTCGTTAATTATCGACGATCTGCTCCCAGGAGCCAGCAAGTTCACAAGAGAACTTCTGGAACGCTCGTAGTCACATCTTTGCGTGACTCGAACAGACTCCTTTGGACTCCTCTTTCTCAAGTTTTGTGTGTCTCAAAATGAGGCTATAGGGCTCTATAAATAAGGAATGATGGAAGCCCATCCTCCTATTCTTTCCGATGTGGGAATAAAAAACCAATATACAAAATTGATATTCCACAATCGCTGCCCAATCCATAGTCCGCTCAATATCTGTTCAGCACCCGTTCAACGTCCCTTTGTGCCCGAGTCACTTTGGGGTTTAGCTACTATGGAATAATATCCAACATAATGACAAAAAGCTTAAAAGTCACTACCAGAAAAAGTCAAATTAGGGACGTCTAAAAACGTCGCTAAATAACAATAAATCGTCGCTAATTAGGTTTAGCGACGTAGTTAGCGACGTTTTAAATCAGTCGGAAAACTCCAAGTCGCTAAAACCAAAAACGTCGCTAAACGTCGCTATGCCGACATTTTTTAGCGACTTTAATGTGTCGCTAAATTTAGCGACGTGTTGCGACGCCAAGTCACTAAATAGCGACGTTTATAAAAGTCGCTAAACGTCGCTGATTAGCGACGTTTTTTGCGACGTTACACCGACGTCTTTAATGACCTGGCTATACTGCCATGTCAGCAATTGGCAACGTTTAGCGATGACTTTAGCGACGTCATTAGCGACGAACTTAGCAACATTTTTCAGCGTCGCTGAGTAGCGACGTAATTAGCGACGTAAATTAACGTCGCTAAGTGTCGCTACACGTCGCTAATAACGTCGCTAATTTTAAAAAAAAATAAAAAAAAATTTCCAGAATCAAACATTGGTGATTCCCTGCAGTTTTACATCATCTTCATCATACACACCAACATGATTCAATCTAGTTAACTATATAATCTAATTAAATTAAAGACCACAAGAAGTATCAATCCAATTAAATATGGATAACTATATAATCCAATTAAATTAACTAAAAAATTAAAGACCACAAGAAGCATCATACATCATGTCTATTGTTGAAGTACCAATAATTCATAAATAATAATAAAAATAACTAGACTACTACGGATCTGCAGGAGGCTGACCAGCGGCGCGCTTCAAGGATAACAACTCCTCATACTCGTCCCGTGGAATCGACACCGATGTCGATGGAGAAGGCAGTGACGTCGGTGGCGGCCGTGCCCGCTCCAAGTCTGCGAGTCGCTGGTTGTAAGAATCCAGGGTAGATAACAGCCTCGTACTGCTATCACCCATTGAATCCTGCATCCTCGTCAGGTTCTCGCCCATCGATAGCTGTGACGCATGCATCCTCGTCAGCTTCTCGCCCATCGATAGCTGTGACGCCTGCAGCTCCATGATGTTGCGATCATTGGAGGCTCTAATATCATTTGTCAATTCTCGTAGCTCCGTCATGCTGCGGTCGAGCATATCCAATCGTGCGATAAGCATCGGATCGTCCGCCTGCGGCTGGGACCGGGACTGGTCCTCCATACTTCGCAGCAAGCCGTCACGGAGAGACGCAATCTGACGGTCAACGGCCTCCTGGACTCTGGCCGACGACTGCGAGGGCTGCGACTGCGAGGGGTATATGGAATGCACAGCTGTCGGGGAGGCCCTAGATGACTGCGTCGCAACCAGGGCGCCATAGGAGCCCGTACCGTAGTACGTACCCCTCTGGAGACCACCAGCTGCGGTCACCCACAGGTCGTCCGCCGACGGAGATGGACCGGGCTGCGACGAAGCACCAGCCTCTCCAGGTGTAGGTGCACTAGCAGTCACCCGCTCACGAAGCCTAAGATACTCGGCCTAGAAAAGGTTTGGAAACTCAATAATTGCCTAAGTTATATTAAAATAAACACAAAGTAAAGTAATACTTACATAGGTCTGTGAGGCCCTCTCATCAATGAGATTTCCGTCCTTGCGATGGGTGGCCAAGAAGACGGTCACCATGTTTGTATCCTCACCCCTCTGTACCTGTCAAAAATATATTTTTTATTACTAAACTTAAATATTTTTTCCAAGTACCATTTTATGGTACTTATATTAAAATAATATATTTTAAAAGAAAAAATATACCAAACGATGGAAATGTTCCGTCATCGGAATCGAGCTACCACACCACTTGGCAGCATTCTGCCTAGCCGCCTTGGCCTTCTTAGACCTTTCCTTGTAGCTCGGATCGTCGAATCTAGCCCTCATCGCAGTCCACTGCTCAGGCGTGATCCAACCTTGGATCGGTTTTCCAGCACGATCACGAGCCTTCTGGTCATCCAGAGCATCTCGGATAAGCTTGGCGGCAACGGTAGGAAAGAGCCGCTCGATCA
This sequence comes from Iris macrosiphon, assembly GCA_036927795.1. Classification (NCBI taxonomy): domain Eukaryota; kingdom Viridiplantae; phylum Streptophyta; class Magnoliopsida; order Asparagales; family Iridaceae; genus Iris; species Iris macrosiphon. The sequence goes on from JAYESA010000012.1 coordinate 165,021,693, forward strand.
ACTCGGCCCGGTGCGAAGGATAAAAATACGTTTACTACAATAAATAATTCATTAAGTTAGCATCACGAATATGCATAAATTAGAGGATTTATTTAATATACTTTTACCTGAAAGTGCGCAAACCAGAACGCCTTCCTCTCCTCCGGAGCCTCAGAGTAGTTGATCCAAGGGCCACCGTAGTTGTTCCTCAGAAATTGGCCCAGGCGTCTCTGAACCGACGATGGACGATATCTATACAGAAATAATAATTTAGATTACTGAAAAAGTCAATATACGATGAATAAAGAGAAACACAAATATATACTAAACCATCTAATTGACTTACTTTGTACCGTCGGCCCAAATCTCTGTCCTCGTCTCCTCCGGTGGTGCGCATGGAGGATCTTGCTGATGCTGGGACAACGTCGGCACGACCTCCTCTACATGCTCATCAGTCTCCATGGTTCCGTCAGCAGGAGGAACGCTGGACGAGGGAGTACTATCACGCCTGGAACTACTCGTCCCAGGAGTGATGCCACGCAACGTCGTCGCAGTCGGAGATGTGACTGCTCGATATACTGGAGTACTGGGCGACGATGATCCGGAACCAACAGTAGGCAGTACCGGAGTGGCACTCTGTCTACCTCGGGACCTGCCGAATCCTCCGCGTCGTCCTGTCATATCTGATAACAACATATGATGAATATAGAGAAACACAAATATATACTACATTCTACAGTCAAAATGTGATACATATCTCAAAGCATTATACAGTCAAAATATAATACATATATTCGTTAATGTCAAAATGTGATACATATCTCAAAGCATTTTACAGTCCAAATATAGTTACATTCTACATGGAATATTTTATATTTTCAATCATCTTCAGAAAATTCATCTTGTTCGCCTTCCTCGTCCTGCTCTTCCTCTTCCTCGTCTTCACTTTCATCTACTTCGTCGTCCTCTTCGGATAATTCTACATCTTCTACATTATTACTCGTGTAATGAGTAACTTCCGTTGAGTCCACATCTACAATATTTGTTACAAGAGGTAGATCGTCCTCCTGATAAGCTATTTCGTCAATGTCAAAGGTATTTTTAGCTTTAGTCTTGCATACTGCCCACCAATCCGACCTCGCTGTCCCCCGTCTAGGATAAGTTGTAAAGTACACGAGCTGAGCCTGACTTGATAGGACAAATGGTTCGTAGCCTTGATATCTACGCTTGTAGTTTATATCCACAAGGCCATGCTTGTCAATTTTCTAACCTTGATCTTGAATCGGATCGAACCATTCACACCTGAATAGCACGATATTAGCAGGTTCTGGGCCATAATTATATGTCAACTCCACAATCTCTCGTAAGATGCCAAAAAATCATTGCCCGGATTGACGTCTTTGTAGTTTGTAGATTTGATACACAAACCACTGTTTTTCGTGGAATCAAGATCCAGAAAGCTGTCTCTGATAGGAGCATTTGTTGACTTGAACCTGAACCCATTCACACAGAAACTTGGCCATATTTTTACGGCAGTAATTGGTCCCTTGGCTAGAGTCCTAATAGATTCAGTCTCGGATGATATTAGACGATCGACCTAAATACTAAAGTAGCGATGGTAAGTTATTTGTTTTACAAGTGCAGAAATAAAAAGTAATTACCAAGTATCTTACATATGCGCTCAACCAAGAAGAAAAATGGCATCTTATTTCTTGTTCTACTTCTTCGTCTGTTATGTAGGGTCTAACCGACCTCAACTCATCATTATATGTGCTGAAAAACAATGATACAACTGCTAATTAGTAGCATAATAGTATCTTATACTATTACATTGAGATGATGTAAACGTGGATGTATTAATTACTTACCCCTCTAGCTTCTTCACTTCATCCTCGTCGCAATTGAGTAATATATACAATTGAGCAGCCCTTAGCTCATCGTCATTCAAATATCTCTTCTTCATTTTTCCCGAAGGCTTTCCGGATGCATTGAATACTTTGAGTATTGCATCATTAGATTCCTTATATGCGTCGTCGTTTCTGGGAGCTTTCGTCCTATTAGTAGCAACATGCGGTTTGAAATACGTCGAGCAAAAGTTTGTAATCTCCTCGAGAACATAAGCTTCAAAAATAGATCCTTCAACCCGTGCCTTATTTTTCACCTTTCTCTTTAGGTGATTCAGATGACGCTCGAAGGGGTACATCCATCGATAATCGATAGGACCACCAACACGTGCCTCATAGGAAAGATGAATTGGCAAATGCTCCATAGAGTCGAAGAATCCTGGAGGAAACACCTTCTCGAGCTTACATAGTGTTACCGCAATGTCCCTCTCTTGCTTTTCTAGACGATCGACGAGCAACTTAGTACAACAAAGATCTCTGAAGAATATGCTCAGCTCTGTCAATGGGTCCCAAACGACCTGCGGTAAGAATTCCCGAAATGCAATCAGAATTAACCTCTCCATGAATACATGACAATCGTGGCTCTTCATACCTACTAGTTTGTTCTCCTTGAGGTCGACGCATCTTCTCAAGTTCGACACGTACCCGTCTGGAAACTTTAGACCCTGAATCCACCTACAAAGTCTACCTTTATCCTCTTTATCCAGTGAGAAAACTGACTTAGGTTGCTTTAACTTTCCATTCCCCTCCTCTATCAGATGCAATGCAGGACGTCTACATATGTCTTCTAAGTCCAACCTGGCCTTCGGATTATCTTTCGTCTTCCCCTTTACATCCATTACAGTATTAATTATGTTATCAAACACATTCTTCTCGATATGCATGACATCAAGGTTATGTCTGATCAGATTGGTGCTCCAATATGGCAGATCCCAGAATATACTCCTCTTCGTCCAGTTATGGGTGCGACCAAATCCGTCACACTTGTACCCCTTAGCAGGCTCTTCGATAGCACTTGGTAAATCTTTTATCTCTTCCCATATCGTGCATCCGGGCCACCTTGGAGGTGGATTGGCCTTCTCCACAACTCCCGCACGAAAAGCATTCCGATTCCTCCAGTACGGATGATCCTTCGGCAAAAATTGTCGATGACAATCGAAGAAGCACGGTTTGCCTCCGTGTTTCAAACGGAAAGCCTGAGAACGGTCCATGCAATACGGACATGAGAGACGACCATGGGTGCTCCATCCCGATAATATTCCATAGGCCGGAAAGTCGTTGATGGTCCACATAAGTGCTGCCCTCATCTGAAAATTCTGCTTTCTAGAAACATCGTACGTGTTGGCACCTACTTCCCACAGCTGATTCAACTCATCTATCAAAGGCTGTAAGTACACATTGATGTTTCTCTTCGGATTGTTCGGACCCGGGATAATAACGGTTAGGAACATATACGGAGTCTTCATGCACATCCAAGGCGGTAGATTGTACGGAGTGACGATCACAGGCCAACACGAATACTTGGAGCCCGAAAGTCCGAATGGGGTAAAACCGTCAGAGCAGAGCCCCAATCTGACATTACGCGCTTCCTCGGCAAAATGTGGATACTCTCGATCAAAGTGCTTCCATGCTTCTCCATCGGATGGATGATCCAATACTCCTTCGATCTGTTTTCGCCTGTGCCAACTCATATTTTCTGCAGTCTCCTTAACCATAAACAACCGCTGCAACCGCGGCGTCAAAGGCAAGTAGTGCATCGAATCGGTAGGCTTCCTTGCACCGACAGACTTTCCTCTAACAGTGGCCTTGTAGCGATCAGCACCACAGAATCTACACGCATCTTCATCCTTGTCGTCTTTGTAGTACAACATGCACCCGTTGCGACATGCATCGATTTTCTCGTATCCCATCCAAAGCGATCTCACCATCCTCTTAGATCGATAGAAGTCTTTAGGCAACTTTGCACCCTCGGGCAAGATCTCTATAATCAAATCGAGCAGTCGATTATAGCATTCTTGCGACATGTTAAAATCGGACTTGATGCTCAATAATCTTGTAACCACCTCCAACGGTGAATGGTCCTCACAACCAGGATATAGTGGAGTCCTTGCATTCTCAAGCAACTCCATAAACTTTGCAGCATCGGCATTCGGTGCCTCCTCAGCTGCATCATAATTGTCTGGATTGAAACTAGGTCCTGCCGCATCATAATTGTCAGGATTGAAACTAGGCCCCGCCGCATCATAAACCATGTTCACCAACCCGTCGTCGTAAGCATCGTGGTCTTGGACATCCATATACGGCTCCACATAGGGCTCCGACTCCGATGCTAGAGATATAAGTTCTCCGTGCGCGGTCCACTGATAGTAATTCGGCGTAAAGCCCTTCGAGTATAAATGATATGTAACTTTCACTTCTGGATGATATTTCCTGTTGCGACATCTCACACATGGACACTTAATTTTGGTACCGTCCATGTACTGAGGGAACGCCTTGGCGAACTGCAGGAACTGCTGTACACCCTCAATGAATTCATCCCGCACACCGCACATGTCATCAGGATGACGGTTGTACATCCACGAACGATGACGTAGATAGTAATTCATATCCATTTCTAGATACTTCTGCAAAATTGACAGTATGTATCATATAAATCATTACATGCAAAATTAACTTCTGTGTCTGTGTCAGTGTCCGTTATGGGAAAAGCAGTATATATATATATATATATATATATATATATATATATATATATATATATATATATATATATATATATAACATTACCCAAATAATATCTTAATACCACTTTACTACTATACCTTAACCCACTTTTGTGTCAGTGTCCGGATTTTAGTGTAGTAGGCTCCAGCCGAAGCCAATAAGTTTCTTGAGATGCATGTCCTTAATGATGCATGATGCGATGATATCTTTGCTCCATTAGAGGCTCTTCATACTGCTAGCTAGTGATTTCAGTAAGTGTTGAAATTAATCCTTTATTTATTTAAGCTGATTTGTAAGTTTCGTTTAGCTAATTCAACTGTTATAGTCATATTATTTAGACCATTAGGCACTTCTTGAAACTGGCAGTAGGGTGAGGAACTGAGATACATAACTCCGCAGTACTTTGCTTTCGGCAATTAACCCCTATATATATTGGGAGTGGAACGAGGAAGTAGCTAGAGCTCAAAATTCTTGGGGCACAATTAAGGACGGTTGCTTAGATCATACACTTCCTGGTCGAATAATTAGCGTTCTAATTAATTTGATCACATGATCAGTTGTTGTACGAATATTCAGGAATTAGTTCTAATTTGTTCACCCAATGTACGTAGTCATGACATATGAACATGGATTCAATAATAGCCATCATTTCTTCCCCTCCTCCATTGGACCAATGAATAGTAACCACAAAATCAAACAATTAGTATGTATGTATGTATATATATATATATATATATATATATATATATATATATATATATATATATATTGCAAAAGTGCAAATAAATACACTTATGTTCTTTCTTTCTTATTCATCGATCCATATTATTTATTTATTTTATACTTGAAAGAAGAAATTAAAATCTGATCTCTACATGATCGCACATGCATGAACATTGTCAAAAAACCTAACCCTAACCCTAACCCTAACCCTAACCCCATGTCAAAAAACCTAACCCTAACCCTAACCCTAACCCCATGTCAAAAAACCTAACCCTAACCCTAACCCTAACCCTAGGTCCAGATCAGTGTCTGTGTCAGTGTGTGTGTGTGCCGTGTCTGTGTCTGTGTCAGTGTCAGTGTGTGTGTCGTGTTTGTGTCAATGTCACATGTGTCCTGTGAGAGAGAGAGAGAGAGAGAGAGAGAGTATACCTTGCCGGAGTAGTCGCGGTCGACGGAGCTGGGGGGGGGGGGAATTTGTTTTCGAATCGAAATTTCAACTGACGGGGAAAAATGAAACCGACCCCTAATTAACCAAATTTTAGCGACGTTTAGCGACGTCAAATAAACAATGTCGCTAAATTAAATATTTGCGACGTAAAGGACGTCGCTAAACACGTTGCTAAATATTTTGAGTTTAAATGTCGCTATATACGTCGCTAAACGTCGCTAAATTAGACATATTAGCGACGTTTAGCGACCTTAATTGAACTTATAGCGACTTATCTTTTAAAATCGTATTAAAAGTCGCTAAACGTCGCTAAATGTCGCCATTTAGCGACGTCTAGCGACGTGTTTATAATGAGTCGCTAATTTATATATTATTAGCGACGTTTCTTTTGACGTCGCTAAAATACGTCGCTAATCCCGCTTTTTCTAGTAGTGAGTTTTCATTTAGGCGTTAATCATTTTTTCTTCTAATAAAATATTCTCACATGGCATCCATGTGCCCTACCACACCCCATGTGCATATCTCAACACATACAAAATATTATATTAAGATACTCACTTGGTGGTATAGTCAATTTGAAACTATCTTGGACAAAACAATCAATAAAATAATTTTCGACATGAAAGGGAAAAAAAATGGATAAAGCGATAAGAATGCGAGAATACTAACTTGGAAAGAATTGTGATGGACAAAAATTTGGAGAGATTTTTCTACTATTGTGATGCGCTTTATTAGGTGAAGATTGTTTTTTGCTTACAATTTTTGTTGCTTTTTGAATTTTAGTCGACGTTGGACACGGCTGGTTCTGGATGGGTCCATCTGCAGCACAAAAAAACAAGTAAAGAGCTGGCTCTGCGTGGAGCACGGTTCACAAAGGTGACGTCCACTGCAATATTTTTCATGCAGAGATTTCCTCGCATGGTTCACACGTTGATGGAGTATATGCATGCAAATTCCCTAGCTCCTCACGTGGCTATCAATTGCATCACGGCATTGTCCCCTTGATTGACTTAGGCTGACTTTAGAATGCTACACTTACTGTATCTTTCTTATTCTGTCCAACCATATTTTATATCTATTACATGTGGGTTCGAATAAAATTTAGAAGTAAATATAGAAATGAATGATCCATACGTAGTGACAGAAATGGACAGAAAAAGAATAAAATAGCAAATCTGTTTTCACTTTGACTTGATTTAATATTAATGTTATTATTATTTTTAAGAAAGTACTTTTTTACTTTTTAGTCAGAAAAATTAAGAAATAGAATCATTTGATTTAATTTTGGATTAAGAAGGTAGATAAGAAAGTTCGTTTCTCTAGTATAATTTTAGATGTGAAATGAAAGAAAAAAAATGTCATAATAAAATTTTAAATAAGACGGATTTTGTATTTTTAATTTTGTTCTTCTTGGTCGTAAAACTTATCCTGGAGATATTTTTTATTTACTCACTTTTTTTTTTTTTTGAAAGAGATGTTAAATCAAATTTTAATTTAGATGAAAAATGTATTATTACTTTATCCTTGATATTCAATCTAAAAAAATTTCGGCATATATTTTTATTAATGCAATTTCCAGTAGTACATAAGGACATATATTCTGTCAAAACAGATTTCGACAACAACTTCTAACCACATGTTTACAAAAACTATAATAAAATTGAACCAATACGCATCAATTATCAAACATTTTCTTTTGGTAACTTATCAAAAGAATAACAACTCTTCTGAATCGAACTCAAATGGCAAATATGGTTATCGAAAAAAGATATAAGATTCTGACTGAACGGCAAAAGATCAATAGAGATGTATTATTTTTTTATTTATAAATAGTAGAAATTAAAAACAGCGTACCCTAAAGCTATGTAATACACTGTATACAAAATTTGGAACGTTACGTATGGTAACTCGAAAACAAAAACAAAAAAACAAAACAAGTGTTCTGATGGTTATAGAAACATGTAGTTTTATTTGCACCTCTTGCGACCAACAAACGTTGCAATCGAATTTGACTTCAATTTGCACCTTGTGTCGCAAGGTTAAAGAAGAATTGTATCCAGACAAAAAATAGGGGTATCCATCATTCATTTGAAACCTGTCGTGATCAGCTATGTTTGAAAGACAAAATAAAATTAACCCATCAATCATATATGATTCTTCTACATTTTGCATTTAAACCATGACCGAATTCTGGCCGAATTTTGTTTGCCTACATCCTATAAATAGGATTGAAATTCTTCATCCTAAAACAACTCAACAATTCCTAGTCTTTTATCCTATTGTGAGCAAACCCCTAAAGCCTTAACCTCCTCATCTCAAAGAGCAACTTCTTAGCATTCCTAGTGCCAAGTGCGATCTCGGTTTAGAAGTCTTCTGAGTTGTAAAGAGCTTTGTTCCATCAGTTTCTCTCTCTCTCTCTCTCTCTCTCTCTCTCTCTCTCTCTAAGCTGTGAAATTGCGAGACTTCGAATCAAAACTCGTGGTTGTAAGAAGTGGCAAGCCTTCGGATCAAAGCTTGTGATTCACTATTGGTTATTATAGTGAATACAATTCCGAGCTTGAGTTCTCGGGACTAGACTAGTCCTCTCAGAAAAAATCAGTATACATCTTGGTGTTTGCTTTTGCTCTCTCTCACTCTATTACATATGTTCATAACACTGCTAGTAGTATTACTTACACATGAGATATATTCTAACTGCTAGTAGTTGATCACCATTGCATGCCATAGAATTATATTTTAACAGGTGATTTTATTCCTCTGCATACATAAACTCTATTCACCCCCCTCTAGAGTTGACATACACGGTCCTACAGACAGCAAATGACAAGACATGCAAGAACAATGAAGCAAATTATTGATAGTTCAAGCTCGGTGTCGAAGAAGAATTCAGGATATCAAAGAAAACAGTTTTGATTAAGACTCCTAGAATAAGATACTCCACAAGTCTGGAAAAAAAAGACATGCATGGGCCACCACTAAAACCTTGTCACGTCCCAGAACCAGAATACTGGAAAGCGGGAGAGTGACTCAGCCAACCACACCTTACGGAATACCGAAGTAACCCGCAATATGATAAGGTTGTCTAGAGACAAGGGGGTGTATACTACAATTAAGTCGCTATGGGAAAGAACATATATTTCTCAATCCCTAACGCTCTAACAGAATGATCATGAAACTAGTTATACAAGATGGTACACTAGTACAGTGTAAGTACATGACTATAAGTCAGTCGTGGTCTGAATAAAATACAATCATGTAGAGGAACGAATATCACGCCCCAGTACCGGAATACGGAGATGGACATGGCCAGTTACCCCATACAAGGTGTTTGTAAAGACCCTAAATTTTTAGATTTTTTTAAATAAATCAATTTTGGGAATTTTCTGCAATTTTCTGGAATTTACATAGGTTCTGTGCTGATTTTATAATTTTTAATCACTAATAAATAATATTAGAATGTGATGGAAATATGATTTTATGGTGTAAAATAGAAAACCTGACTTAGGATAATTTTCTGGGATTTTATTGGGCCTCAGACCTATTTTTAAAAACCTAAAAACTATTTTTCTAATTAATTAATTAATTAAATGATTTTATTATTATTATTATTATTATTATTATTATTATTATTATTACTGTTATTTATTTATTTTTTATTTTTTTAGTTTTGGGCCCGACCCGGCCCAGTGGGCCGAGCCCAGTAGAGCAGCCAGCCCGGTCACCCTAGCGGGTCGGGCGGGTCCGCCCAACCCGGAACCTGCGCCGACCCGACCCGGTCCCCCTTCCCTCCCCACGAACCGCTGTAGCCCGATTCCCCCGCTCCGCCGCCCGATTCCTTCGCCCCCTCCGCCGGCACGACTGCCACGACCCCACGCCCCGACTCAGCCTCCGCCAGACCCGGCTCCCCTCCGCCTTTAAAAACCCCCTACTCCTCTTCCCTCCTCCCTCGACCTCCCCAAACCCAAGCCCTAACGCCGGAACCCTACTCCGACCGTCCCCTTCCCTAGCCCCGCTGCCCTCCGCCGGATCTCCGCCTCCAGCATCTCCCAGCTGCCGAGAGCCGCCCCAAGCCTCTCCTCCTTCCTCTCCTCTTCTTCACCGCAGACCCGACGCCGGCCTCCCCAAGCTCCGCCGACCCCCTCGGCACCGCTCGGCCCCGATCTGACGACCCCCGACCTAGCCGAAGCACCGCCCTCCTCCGACGAGCAGGACCCTGACCTAGCTGGACGCGCCGCGGACACAGCAGGACACGGGACTCGTCGACACAGTGGACACGGCTTGGACACAGTGTCCAAGACACGAGACGGACACGAAAACCCAGTTTCGAGGAGCCCAGTTCAGGAACTCATAACTTTCTGCTCGTAACCCCGTTTTCAATTCCGTAAATTGTATTGCAAAGCCTGCATGACCCTCTCGGTGCCCGGACAAACCGCTCGGGGCATCGCGTCCTGTGGTGATCGCACACCGCGATCCAAAAACAGGAAAAACTAGACCCTGTTTCATCCCGAAACTGAGTACGCCCCGCCAAACGGGACGACTTGGTCGCGTGCGGTCTTCACAGATGCGTGCGCCCCGTCGATACGGACGTGTGGGATTTCGCGGAAGCTGATTCGGGCGTGCGTGCACACCGAAATCAACGCGTATCCGCGGACATCGTCCCGTATCCGTCTTTTCTGCAATTCACCCTAACTTCGTGCACACACGTCAGATCGAGACAAAACTTGCGCCATCGGACTCGTAGCGATACACTGGTCCTGTGGGTCAAGTTTGGTTCGATTCTGAGAACGTTGACGAAATCGCGTGTAGTGGGCCCCACGGGCCCCGCTCGACGGGCGATTTCGTGATCGGCTCATCGGAATTCAAATCTGAAAGTTCTGTTGGGTTCGTATCAGCGTTCCTGACCTGTTGACACTAAGTTTGGTAAATTTAGAGACCGTTGACCCTGACACTTTTCTCGGTGCAAAGCGGGCCCACCGGTGGACCCCGTTTTTGTCCGAAATTGCCGTTTTTGTCCTTGTCTCCAAATTGGACTCAAGGATAGGCGTTCCTAGCTATTTGACACCTTCTGAGCGTGATGGTATTGTTTATTTCATCTTTCGGAGACATCTCTGGAAATTTCTGAAACCAGGACCTAAGTGGAATTCAAATATCAGGCAAGTGCACCTTGCCAAAACTTGCAGTCTCTATTTTCATATTTCCTGTAATAATACTTTGCTGGATGTCTTGTGTAAATTCATATAAACTTGTTTAAACTGCTTAACCTAGAAAACGTGTGACGTACCTAGTGTCCGATCATAGTCGGGTGCCAACACCGTACGCGGTGTTGGGTACGTCATTTAGAGATGGATTTACGATACCCTTTACTCTTGTACTTGACCTATCAAGTACCCTACAACCCAGGACACTTGACACTGTATATGGACAGAATCTTCCTGAGATATTCGTGGTGATTCTGTATAGGATACAGGACTGGACAGAGATATTTTATTTATGGACATTATGACTGTTGCATTAGTTATAATCCCGCTGACATGGACATGAGACGTTATGGTCATGGCTTGCGTGATTACATTGGGTGGGGAGAGACACACAGGCTACAGGCTGTTCTATATATATATCTACTATTATTGTGAGGTTGTAGACTCTCCAGCAGAGCTAGACCCTTTACGTGTTATTACTGCTACCGGCTCCCCGACACAGAGCTTGTAGCGGTCTCAGCCTGAGTACTAGTGTTGCTCTCATTTGCATATCACATAGATGGTTACATAGTTTACCCTGCTGTTTCAATTATTTAATTGCACTGTATTTATTTGGCTTGTTTTATTTTGTGCCTTGCTATGTCCACTGAGGACCTGGAATGGATTATGTCCCCAGGTTTAGCTGAGGAGCAGTATCCCGAGGTATACGGGACCGGAGCTGAAGCTATTGATAGAGCAGAACCAAACACTGAAGACGAGGTGACTGCCGAAGACTTCTCCTGAGTGCATGTTCCAGTACTCAGTATTTATTTCATGTTTATCTCTTGTTCCTGGCCTAGAGCCAGTTTATTCAGACATAAGTCGGATTGTTCCTCCGACTGACTTGCTGTGATTGTTGTTGCAACTTATTTCCATTTTATTATGCAGTTTATTCTTTATCTTTATGGATGAGGTTAGTGTGACTTGTGGTAGTAGACCTTATTTACAGCTTAAGTATGCCCTGATGGTTCCATTAAATTGGGTTATCCATCGGTACGTACTGCTGGCCATTGCCACGCATCTCCAGTCCCTCGGCATTTTGGGACTGGGATGTGACATAGTTTTTGTGGTGGCCCATGCAGGTCCAAACTAAATTGTTCGGTTTCAACTTAGGGACCGAACAGGCCTGCAATAAGATAGGATAAGTTATAGGATCTCATCTATTGATTGAATCATTTTTGGACTCTATGTCGAATTCAATTTAATTGCTTGAATTGCATCCTGTTTTGATTCCTTTGTGCGTTCTCATTGTTTTCTTTTGATGCAGAGTAATGGATCCCAAAAGTGGTGACGAGACCCCCTTGGGTACACCGCCTGAAGCGGGGGTTACCTGCGAAGCTGGAACGACGCCAGATACCAGAGGACAATCCTCTCAGAGCAATCAAACTGGCCAGCCAAGTTCCAGGTTCAGGCGTGATGACATCCCGCCTCCTCCCCAGTTCCCTCCTACGATGCCTGTCTTTCCCCCAGGACAGGCAATGGACGGCCAACAAATGTTTCAGATGTTCTACGCAATGATGCAGGCCCAACAGCAGACCCAACAGGAGGCCCAACGCCGAGAGGCCGAGAACCTAAGGAACAGCCTAGTCGCAGCATTGGAACATGCAAATCCACCAAATAGGCGGCTAGCGACGGGATCTATCACAGATTTCCGTCAACTCAAGTCCCGTACCTTCTCGGGCAAGGAAGGACCAACTGAAGTGCATGAATGGCTTACGAACACGCAGCATCAGTTGGAGGCCGCTGAACTACCAAGGGACAAATGGATGACTGCCGTCAGGATGCAACTGATGGACAACGCGCATCATTGGTGGCTGTCCGAAGAAAGAAGGCTCGGCCATGATCAGGTTACCTGGGAGGAGTTCTCCAGACTCTTCCAGGAAATATACATCCCCGCTGTGGCTCGGTCAGAACTCCGAGACAGATTCAACCGCCTGATCCAGGACAACATGACGGTGGAGGAATATAACGCCGAATTCATTCGCCTGAGCCGCTTCGCCCCTTCCCTAATTCCTACTGAAGAAGAGAAGGCGGAGAAGTTCTTTGATGGCCTCAGGTTCGAGCTTCAGAAGTTAATCGGATCGGTCGCGCCCACCTCTTACTCCGACGTCCTAGCTGCAGCACGTCGGCTGGAGCGCGTTACTCGGAGGAAATCAAGCCTGAAACGTCCCTTCTTCTCCGCACCGTCCAAGTCATCACCAGGAGAATCTGCTAAACGGCCCCAGAAGAGCCCGCCTCCAAGAGCAGCAACTAAGAACCTGCCTACTTGCCATTACTGCGGCAAGGTAGGACATATTGAAAAAGAATATAGACGCAAGCTGGGGCTCTGCCTGGTTTGCGGATCTGGACAACACTTCTCAAAGGACTGCTCGGAACGTCGAGAGGGAGTTCTGAACCGACCAGCTCCACCTGCAGCTCTTCCAGCTGGGGGAGCAACACAGACAGGGCCTGGAGGAGCCAGGCCACCTCTACCACCTCAGGTAGCAATGTTCCAGCAAGCTCGTCTGCAAAGGGGTCCCGTTCAGGGACGAAGTCAGGCTTATGCACTAGCAGTCACCGAAGAAGCTACTGCAGGCGAAGTGATAGCAGGTACCATATTAGTAGCTTCAATTCCTGCTGTAGTATTATTTGATTCTGGAGCCTCGTATTCATTTATTGCTGTTAGCTTCGTAGCCACACATAGAATAGCTACCGCACCTCTCTCGAAGATGAAGAGAATTCTAACGGGAGGTAGAATTATCCCGGTTAGTGATACCTGTAGATCATGTTCGGTAGTAGTCTGTGGCCGAGAGATGCGAGCCCAATTCCTGATCTTTTCTATGCCTGATTACGATGTTGTACTTGGTATGGACTGGTTAATTCAGTACCATGCGACACTGGATTGCCGGCTTGGAAAAGTGATATTTAGACCCCCTAGCCTTCCTGAGTTTGAATTTCTTCGAGGAGCTGTAGAACAAGGGGTCCAGCCAACTCTTAGGGTATTGACTGTAGAAGAAGATTCAAGTTACCCAAGAGTCATAACAGAATTTGTGGATGTATTTCCCGACGATCTTCCAGGTTTACCACCTGATCGGGAGATAGAATTCACAATAGACCTAACTCCAGGAGCCGAACCTATCACTTCATCGGTATATCGGCTAGCACCTAAGGAGTTAGTGGAGTTGAAAGCCCAAGTTGACGACCTTCTAGAGAAAGGATTTATCCGGCCCAGTGTTTCACCATGGGGAGCACCTATACTTTTTGTACCCAAGAAGGACGGAACTGTGCGGTTGTGCATTGATTACAGAGCCCTTAATGCTGTCACTGTTAAGAACCGGTACCCATTACCACGCATTGATGACTTGTTTGACCAATTGAGTGGTGCTAGGGTATTCTCAAAGATTGACCTTAGATCCTGTTATCACCAGATTAGGGTGAAGAAGGAAGATATCCCAAAGACGGCCTTCAGGACTAAGTATGGACATTATGAGTTCCTAGTAATGTCGTTTGGTCTAACCAACGCACCCGCCGTATTTATGAGTTTGATGAACGGAGTCTTCCATCAGTACTTGGATAAGTTCGTGGTGGTATTCATTGATGATATCCTAGTCTACTCCAAGAACCACGAAGAGCATGAGGAACACCTCAGAATTATGCTGGAAACTTTGAGAAGGGAGAAGCTGTATGCCAAACTCAGCAAATGTGAGTTCTGTATGGACAAGGTGCCATTCTTAGGGCATATTATCTCGGGTGAAGGACTGTCTGTGGACCCAGAGAAGGTCACTGCTATAAAAACCTGGCCTACCCCTACCTCTGTTGCAGAAGTGAGAAGTTTTCTTGGACTGGCTGGGTATTACCGGCGGTTTGTAGAAAATTTTTCAAGGATCGCAGAGCCGATGACTAAGCTGACACGGAAGGATCAGGAGTTCATATGGACGGAAGAATGCCAGAATGCCTTTGAAGAATTGAAGAGGCGTCTAACAACAGCACCAGTCTTGACTCTTCCCTCAGGGTCAAGAGGTTTTGTTGTTTATAGTGATGCGTCTGGTAGTGGACTAGGTTGTGTCTTGATGCAGCATGGCAAGGTTATCGCTTATGCATCGAGGCAGTTGAAGGTCCATGAGAAGAACTACCCAACGCACGACCTGGAGCTAGCTGCAGTGATTTTTGCATTGAAGATCTGGAGATATTATCTGTATGGAGAGAAGGTCAAAATATTCACTGATCATAAGAGCTTGAAGTATGTTTATACACAGAAGGAGCTCAACATGAGGCAAAGGCGTTGGCTTGAATTGATGGTGGACTTTGACATCGATCTGCAGTACCACCCGAGGAAAGCAAATATTGTAGCCGACGCCCTCAGCAGAAAACTCTCGGCTTATTTCTTAACGGAGCAGCCTCAGCTATTACAAGACTTGCAAGATCTTCAGATAGAGGTTGTTCTACCTGGACAAAATGGTTTGCTGGCTAACCTCGAAGTTAAGTCATCGCTGGTGGAGAGAATCAAAGAAGCTTTGCCTAATGATGCCAGATTCCGAAGGCTGAAAGAGAGAACCGAAGCAGGCATGCAAACGGGACTTCGCATCCACGAGGACGGGACATTAAGGTGCGGAAATCGCCTATATGTTCCGAATGGAGAATTAAGGCAGGAGTTGATGACAGAAGCACATAGCTCCATATACTCGATTCATCCAGGAGGGACCAAGATGTACCGGGACTTAAGATAATATTACTGGTGGCATGGAATGAAAAGGAAGATTGCCCGATTTGTGGCAAAATGCTTAGTCTGCCAGCAGGTGAAGGCCGAGCACCAAAGGACTGCAGGTATGTTGCAGCCACTTCCCATCCCTGAATGGAAGTGGGAGCATATTACCATGGACTTCGTCACTGGATTTCCAAGAAGCCCTAGTGGAAAGGATGCAGTATGGGTCATCGTGGATCGGCTCACTAAGTCGGCTCACTTCTTGCCGTTCAGATTCGGACAATCCACGGAAGTACTAGCCGACATGTATATGCGACAGATCATAAAATTACATGGAGTGCCGGTTAGTATTGTATCAGATCGAGACTCGAGATTTACATCTCACTTCTGGCGAAGCATGCAAGAGAGTCTCGGCACCAGGCTCAAGTTCAGTACTGCCTATCATCCCCAGGCAGATGGCCAATCAGAGCGCACAATTCAGATCCTGGAAGATATACTGCGATCATGTATACTGGACTTTGGAGGATCTTGGAAAGATCATCTGCACTTAGTGGAGTTCTCCTACAACAACAGCTATCAGGCAAGCATTCAGATGGCACCTTTCGAGGCATTGTACGGAAGGAAGTGCAGATCGCCGATATGCTGGAGTGACGTTGGCGAACGTCAATTACTGGGTCCAGAGTTGGTAACGGAGACAGTGGAGAAAGTAAGGCAGATTCAGAATCATCTCCGTGCAGCCCAGGATAGACAGAAGCATTGGGCCGATGTGCACAGACGACCCCTGGAGTTCAAGGAAGGAGAGCATGTATTTTTGAGGATCTCGCCCACTAGAGGTACTATCAGATTTGGCAGCAGAGGCAAGTTAAGCCCAAGGTACATTGGGCCATTCGATATCTTGGAGCGCATTGGTGAGGTGGCTTACCGTCTTGTATTACCTCCATCCTTAGAGGGAGTGCATGATGTATTCCACGTCTCACAACTGAGAAGATACGTGACGGACCCAAGTCATATAGTTGATCATTCTGAGATTTCGGTGGGACCTAGCCTGAGATACGAGGAGCAGCCAGTGGATATACTCGACACAGTGAGAAGACACTGCGAGGGCAGACAATCAGACTGGTTCGGGTAGCTTGGAAACAGCACTCTCCTGGCGAATCGACCTGGGAGCGAGAAGATGATATGCGCCAGCGTTATCCACACTTATTTGCTGATGCAGGTAAAACCTGAGCAATCTTTAGATTCTGTAAATCTTGCCTTTATAGTTTATCCTTCGATTGCGAGGACGCAATCCTCTTAAGGGGGGTAGATTGTAAACACCCTAAATTTTTAGATTTTTTTAAATAAATCAATTTTGGGAATTTTCTGCAATTTTCTGGAATTTACATAGGTTCTGTGCTGATTTTATAATTTTTAATCACTAATAAATAATATTAGAATGTGATGGAAATATGATTTTATGGTGTAAAATAGAAAACCTGACTTAGGGTAATTTTCTAGGATTTTATTGGGCCTCAGACCTATTTTTAAAAGCCTAAAAACTATTTTTCTAATTAATTAATTAAATGATTTTATTATTATTATTATTATTATTATTACTGTTATTTTTTTTATTTTTTTTTAGTTTTGGGCCAGGCCCGGCCCAGTGGGCCGAGCCCAGTAGAGCAGCCAGCCCGGTCACCCTAGCGGGTCGGGCGGGTCCGCCCAACCCGGAACCCGCGCCGACCCGACCCGGTCCCCCTTCCCTCCCCACGAACCGCTGTAGCCCGATTCCCCCACTCCGCCGCCCGGTTCCTCCGCCCCCTCCGCCGGCACGACTACCACGACCCACGCCCCGACTCAGCCTCCGCCAGACCCGGCTCCCCTCCGCCTTTAAAAACCCCCTACTCCTCTTCCCTCCTCCCTCGACCTCCCCAAACCCAAGCCCTAACGCCGGAACCCTACTCCGGCCGTCCCCTTCCCTAGCCCCGCTGCCCTCTGCCGGATCTCCGCCTCCAGCATCTCCCAGCCGCCGAGAGCCGCCCCAAGCCTCTCCTCCTTCCTCTCCTCTTCTTCACCGCAGACCCGACGCCGGCCTCCCCTAGCTCCGCCGACCCCCTCGGCACCGCTCGGCCCCGATCCGACGACCCCCGACCTAGCCGAAGCACCGCCCTCCTTAGGCGAGCAGGACCCTGACCTAGCTGGACGTGCCGCGAACACAGCAGGACACGGGACTCGTCGACACAGTAGACACGGCTTGGACACAGTGTCCAAGACACGAGACGGACACGAAAACCCAGTTTCGAGGAGCCCAGTTCAGGTACTCATAACTTTCTGCTCGTAACCCCGTTTTCAATTCCGTAAATTGTATTGCAAAGCCTGCATGACCCTCTCGGTGCCCGGATAAACCGCTCGGGGCATCGCGTCCTGTGGTGATCGCACACCGCGATCCAAAAATAGGAAAAACTAGACCCTGTTTCACCCCGGAACTGAGTACGTCCCGCCAAACGGGACGACTTGGTCGCGTGCGGTCTTCACAGATGTGTGCGCCCCGTCGATACGGATGTGTGGGATTTTGCGGAAGCTGATTCGGGCATGCGTGCACACCGGAATCAACGCGTATCCGCGGACATCGCCCCGTATCCGCCTTTTCTACAATTTACCCTAACTTCGTGCACACACGTCAGATCGAGACGAAACTTGCACCATCGGACTCGTAGCGATACGCTGGTCCTGTGGTTCAAGTTTGGTTCGATTCTGAGAACGTTGACAAAATCGCGTGTCGTGGGCCCCACAGGCCCCGCTCGACGGGCGATTTCGTGATCGGCTCATCGGAATTCAAATCTGAAAGTTCCGTTGGGTTCGTATCAGCGTTCCTGACCTGTTAACACTAAGTTTGGTGAATTTAGAGACCGTTGACCCTGACACGTTTCTCGGTGCAAAGCGGGCCCACGGGTGGATCCCGTTTTGGCCCGAAATTGCCGTTTTTGCCCTTGTCTCCAAATTGGACTCAAGGACAGGCGTTCCTAGCTATTTGACACCTTCTGAGCATGATGGTACTGTTTATTTCATCTTTCGGAGACATCTCTGGAAATTTCCGAAACCAGGACCTAAGTGGAATTCAAATATCAGGCAAGTGCACCTTGCCAAAACTTGCAGTCTCTATTTTCATATTTCCTGTAATAATACTTTGCTGGATGTCTTGTGTAAATTCATATAAACTTGTTTAAACTGCTTAACCTAGGAAACGTGTGACGTACCTAGTGTCCGATCATAGTCGGGTGCCAACACCGTACGCGGTGTTGGGTACGTCATTTAGAGATGGATTTACGATACCCTTTACTCTTGTACTTGACCTATCAAGTACCCTACAACCCAGGACACTTGACACTGTACATGGACAGAATCTTCCTGAGATATTCGTGGTGATTCTGTATAGGATACAGGACTGGACAGAGATATTTTATTTATGGACATTATGACTGTTGCATTAGTTATAATCCCGCTGACATGGACATAAGACGTTATGGTCATGGCTTGCGTGATTACATTGGGTGGGGAGAGACACACAGGCTACAGGCTGTTCTATATATATATCTACTATTATTGTGAGGTTGTAGACTCTCCAGCAGAGCTAGACCCTTTACGTGTTATTACTGCTACCGGCTCCCCGACACAGAGCTTGTAGCGGTCTCAGCCTGAGTACTAGTGTTGCTCTCATTTGCATATCACATAGATGGTTACATAGTTTACCCTGTTGTTTCAATTATTTAATTGCACTATATTTATTTAGCTTGTTTTATTTTGTGCCTTGCTATGTCCACTGAGGACCTGGAATGGATTATGTCCCCAGGTTTACCTGAGGAGCAGTATCCCGAGGTATACGGGACCGGAGCTGAAGCTATTGCTGGAGCAGAACCAAACACTGAAGATGAGGTGACTGCCGAAGACTTCTCCTGAGTGCCTGTTCCAGTACTCAGTATTTATTTCATGTTTATCTCTTGTTCCTGGCCTATAGAGCCAGTTTATTCAGACATAAGTCGGATTGTTCCTCCGACTGACTTGCTGTGATTGTTGTTGCAACTTATTTCCATTTCATTATGCAGTTTATTCTTTATATTTATGGATGAGGTTAGTGTGACTTGTGGTAGTAGACCTTATTTACAGCTTAAGTATGCCCTGATGGTTCCATTAAATTGGGTTATCCATCGGTGCGTACTGCTGGCCATTGCCACGCATCTCCAGTCCCTCGGCATTTTGGGACTGGGGCGTGACAGTGTTATACATCGTACGGCGATCACGGCTGTACAAGACAAGAGGGAGCATGCTACAATCAAGTCTCCTATGGTCAAGAACTTCTATGTCTCAATCATTCAAACAAGAAACAGTAAGCATAAAGCATATATGATAAGCAATAAGACGTCCCAAACGCTTTCTTAAAATATTCTGGAGTCCAGCTGTACAAAAATAAGAAGTTAAAAGAGTAACAAAAGTACATGACATTGATCAGCTATAGTCTGATTTAATACAATCATGTAAGAAAAATTAATGTCCAGATGAGCCGGCTAACAGGTACCGGTGGCTAAACGCCAAAAAGAAGTGAATGTGCGAGACGAGTAGGGAAGAAGAAAACCCACTCGCTATCCCCTGCGACCATGTTCTGGGTACAAGCCATGAGTTGGGGGAAAGTACGTTGGATCCTCATGTATTGGCTCAAAACTTGGCCATGCAAAACCAGTGGAGTTAGACCCCAAATAGCAAGTACACAAAGGAAGCACGAAATAGAGAAACAAAAATCCAAAGAAAATATATAATAATACATAGGTTCAGTGTCGTAACTTAGGTCCATGGTATATCCTAGCGCTAAGGCTCAACCCTACAACCAAACAAGGACAAGGGTTGAACCATCACACTATGATAGTCCATTTCCCTAGGCTACTAGCTGAATAATACAATCACAACCAAGTCTATTTCTTTTATCGGCCAATTATTTGTACAGTTTGCTATTTTGTGGAGTCTGATGTTATCTCAGAATAATGCATAATAAGTATCCTCAGATCACGCCAGTGCCGAACATGATCTAACGGAACTAAATAAATAAAACAAGCACTTACAGGATTCTCCATTCCCCCGTAGGGCCACAGCACTAAAAATACGGTATTATCAGTTCCAGCATTCCTATATTGAAACAGTGGTTTGTCATAATAATAAGTCAAATACTGCACTCCACTAAGGCAGATGATATATAGTATCAGTGGTGGCCAGCCCACAACGTACTAGAATGAATCTCTGTGGGAAGGTTCGTTGGCATGATCTTGGGATATTGTTCCCTCCAATGTTAAAACTACTTTTAGTTACCTAATTAGCCCTATGTCATGTTTGAAATATCAAGACGTCGTCACATAAGAATTTCCCTTAAGATGCCATACAAAGTAGGGACACGCTAGATACGAATCCATGGAAGTCAAATCTGGATTCACCCGAGCGTGTATGCAACATTCAGACAATCAATATCCTAGCCATGCTTTGGTAGTTGACTCGCTTATTATGTCCATGCTGGGGAAAATAATGTATATATTTATAATATCACGCATTTGAGGAATTTGGAGGCATTCTTGATGCACAACCCAAATATAATCACTTAACACATGACACGATATGTCGCACCTCGGCGCACATTAAAATATGTGTAATTATCAGGAAATAGTGGTATTAGCACGGATACAGTATTTGAGTCCAATTACCAATTATACATTGGGTCACATGAATCAAGAAGCATTCAATCAAAAAGCAGGGCCGCATGGGTCTCTAGGCCGCATGGGTAGTCAGGCCGCAAGACAATCCTTGTCGCATGAAAAGTCAGGCTGCATGAAGTCAGGGCCGCATGAAGTCACTTGGCTGCATGCTCAGGGTTAAGGTCTACTCCATGGGACAAGTGATGAAGTGACGGGCAATAAATAAAGTGCCAACAGTTCAGAACCATGCATCCAAGAAAATAGTGGTCGCATGCTCTCCAGGCCGCATGAGTATCGGTGCCGCATGGGGTTCTCTGCCACATGGAGTTCTCATAGACTTAGCATATTTCTCATTCGTTCAGCGAGTGAAAGCACAAAGTGTTCAAGGACACTTGTGTAAATCAGCAGTCATGCGTCCAACAAGATGGACACATGCTGTCAGTATGCGGCAAGAGTTTAGGCCGCATAACCCTCTCAGGTCGCATGGCACTCTCAGCCGCATATGCTGACTGGCCGCATGGGACCTTCGTCTTCTCCAACAGCAGGTTCGGTCATGCAAAAAAGTTTTAAAAACTGATATCTTGTTTTGTTCATAAAATTCTAATTTTAAGTCCAAATCGGATGAACCAAAAGCCAAAATGCTCTAAATTGAAAGCTCTGTCATGTAAAAAAAAACTAGTTTTTAAAGACACAATTTTAATAGACCAAAACCAAGAAAAACTCATAAAATCAATGAAGACCCTAAGTTTAGAAATATAGATCTACACTAAGCCATCCATAAAAACAGAGAACTCCAAGAAATAAAAGTGCTTAAAAACACATAATAAACATAATGGAACTATAATAAAGAGTGTTTCTCCATTTCTTATGCAAGGTATACTTGCCTATGGAAATGGGGAGAGAAAAATAAAGAAAGAGGAAGTAATGAATAAGTAGAGAGAGAGAGAGAGAGGGGGGAGAGAGAATGTTGGGTTATATATGGTAGGGTTTAGGGTTGAACTAAAGGTTCTCATGAGTTGAACCAACCCACAAAATAAACCATGAACTAGGTTAAACCAAAGAATGTGTCTAGTCTCCATGCACATCCAACCATGCTAAAATAAAAATACGTTCCAAATACATATATCAGGAATGGGGAGTGACATCTCTATCCACCTTAGAAAAATTTTGACCTCGAAATTCGAATCCAAGCAATAGATATAGAAATCAGGACAAGCACGATACAAACATATTATCAACTACTCATGCAAGCAATATTATCACAACATAAAGGTGATCACTTGATCACAGAATTTGAGATATAAAGGCGTAAGAAAGAATATACCTATTGAATCGAATAGGTGCAGGTACTGGGATCGAATATTGTCCTTGCAATCTCACGTTGATTCCCCTAGAGAGTGATGGCCCCAAGCAACCCGGACAAGAGAAATAATCCAATTCTTGAGCACCTTCTCCCTTCGGTCCAGAATGGATATGGGTTGCTCATCATAAGATAAGTCGGTACCAATGACTAATTCAGAGTGATCGAGGATTTGACTCGGATCCGGAACATACCTACGCAACTGAGACACATAAAATACATCGTGTACCTCGCGTAGCGAAGGCGGAAGGACAAGACGATAAACAAGATCACATACCCGCTTGAGAATATCGAATGGACCTACGTATATAGGAATAAGCTTCCCGCGAACCTCGAATCTAATGACTCCACGGGTAGGCAAAATTCGCAAAAACACGTGGTCGCCGACACGAAACTCTAAGATCTACGATGTTGATCTGCCTAATGACGATGGCTATCTTGTGCAACCTGAAGTCGCTCTCTGATCTGCCTGACAACTTCTAAGGTATACGTAATCATTTCAGGGCCTAACATCTTTCGCTCACCAATGTCGTCCCAAGCCAACATTGACCTACACTTTATGTCGTATTGTAGTGCCCCATTCCCCCTATTCGGGGAGCGCGGCTAAGAAATACTTGGTATCGTTCGATCGGGATAGATTGAATCAAGATCATTTCCTCGTTATGGATTGGTTTCTTCAGAATTATGTTCCACATTCAACGGATTGTGCCTCAAGAAAGGACTCAGCGGCAGAGTCGAGAGGGGCCTTTCCGTTGTGCTGGTTTCTTTACCCATTTTCGATGCCGCTTGGTTGCTTTCTTGTTAGTTTTGTGACTTGAGTTTTCTTGAATGATTTTGATGGATTTTATTGTCTTTGTTCGTTGGATTTTGTATTTCGTATTGAACCCTTAAAGACCGAAGTAGGAGATATTAATCATATGTTGGTGCGTGCAGGTGATCGTGTAAGCGACGCGCAAGCGGAGTCTTGAAGATCTTCCTTTTCTCTCCCGATTTACCAACTTGTGAGTAGCTTTACTTCGATTAGCGCCTTTCTTCCAATTCTCCATTCCTAATAAATTGATTGACTCATTTGTGAGAATAAAATTGAGTCAAGATAAAAGAAAAAGTAGACTTGAATACTTATAATGCTTGTCACACAAAATTCTCAACGGTCACATTGTTGTGTGCTTGTCCGCTATACATGCAGCTATTTTTTGTTCAGTTGTAGTTAGAACTTATTTATCTATAACTGTTCAATAGGTAGTACAAAACTTGTAAATTGATCATATCAGCTAGTAGACTATGCCATCGCACTGTGCTAAATTAGTTTTGTTGATGTTGATGTCTTGAAATACTGTGTATGTTAACTTAGTGTTTAGATCCTCAATGGTCATGGACAACTTGTGCACAAGTAGATGGTTCCTGCGAACAGTCGTCGGGGCACCGGGGCTGATTCGTCCTGGGCAGAACAACAGTTAATCGTGCTAGCAACTTAGCACGGGTGAGGCGGGAGTTTGTAGCGGGGCTCGCTACCTGTGCTGCAAGCATCGCCGTCTACCCAGACTATACTCCATGACGGCTAGTCAAGACAGTAATCCTTATGTATATTTAAACTATGCAGACTAATTATGTCTTCGTGGCAGGGAAGGCCATGGTAAGTTATTTACAGGTGGTTCAGACGGTACAGGTAAAGTCACTGAACAGTGGCATATTTTGTTATTTTATTTTATTCTATCGTATATAAAAAAATAAACTAAGTCAAGATAGAAAGATCACATAATAGTAATGTTGTATGTTCACATGAACATGATATCGATTTTGGTATGTTGGGTTAGCACGCCCTCACCGGAACTTTTCAAAGTACTGACCCTCGTTGCAGCAGGTTCCCTGAGCCGAGGCGACGTGGCGAGGAGCTGAAGTTTCCCCCAATCTTCCACTGATCTGGCGTGTTTGTGTTGTGACTTTTGGTTCGTGTTGTGAATTTTGGAGCTCAAGTACATAATCAAGAAAGGAGCTCGCACTTACCTTTTGAAGCTCCTAGGCAATGGTGCTAACACGCACCCAAGGTTCCTTGCTCTTTTGAAATATTAGTAAAGGATGTAATGTATGGATCGGCTATCTCATTTTGCGTCCAAGTTGTAAGCCCGTGTGGCATCCTTATTACTTTTTGGTCAAAAGTCTGTAACCAGATGTTCATTATCAATAAAGAGAAACTTTTCTATATCTCATTGTATGATATCTTATTATGTACTCTGTTGGATGTGTTCTAAAGTGTATCATTATACCTAGGCCTTGTGCACGCGCGCCTTACGTGTGCACGGCATCACGTCCGGGGGACGATTATCAATTTAGCAAAAATTGGGACGTGACATATTGGTATCAGAGCCTGGCTTCAGATCCTTTGACCTCATGTCAGAAGAGTTTCTTGAAGTGACCATGTCCCTCCTAGTTGAACTCTTGAATTCGCTTGGCCAAAATGAGATGCGTTCCATACAGTGAGTCCATAATATATTTTGAGACTGATGCAAGTTACTTTTCTTTAATGGAACAGCCTCGAAGCCGGATGCACAAGCGCAGGTAGTGGAGCAGGTGCAAGGGAGCAGTTCGGGCACTTCGGGCAGCTCGGGAAGTCCAGCAGCCATGCCCTCTGTCGATCCGTTCGAGCGGATGATGCGTATAATAAAAATGCAACAAAGGCAGGCGAAACTACGTCAAAGACAATTCGAGTCCCAGATTGAGGCTCAATTTCAGGCGCAGCGGACTCAGGCCGAGGCACAACAGAAGCAAATGGATACTTGTAAACAATTTTGATGACGCTCGTCACCAGCAACCATTCTGCATCAGTAGCCGCCACGACAATGCCAGTTGTAGCAGAGACCACGGGACTTCAGGGCTCTCAGGAACCTCCGCCCTCAGACGAAAAGGGTTACATCCTACAAATATCAGAGTTTAAGAAGATGTGTCATGCTACCTTCAAAGGGACCAAGGATCCCTCAGTGGCTTTGGATTGGCTGGTTGAGTTGAAAGACCACTTTGAAGTACTTCGCATGGATGAAATAAAGAGAGTTGCTTGTGCTCAGCTTCAGCTCTGTTTAAACGCACATGATTGGTGGGATGTGCACAAACAAGCTATATTTAGTGAAGATGACAAGACAACTATCTCTTGGTTCATGTTCCGTAAGGCCTTCGAAGAGGAGTACCTTCCACCCGTTATCCATCGCGAGAAGGAAGATGAGTTTACACATCTGCAACAGGGAAATATGACAGTGCGGCAGTACGCCGCAAAATTTAATAGGCTTACAAAATTTGCTAAGTCTCATCTCTGTGATGCCAAAAGTCGAGCTAGAAGGTTTGAGATAGGACTGTGACCTTCTATTCGTTCCCATATCGTTATCCCACAATATCGTACCATGCGTGAGTCCCTAAACCATGCCCTCTCCCTAGAATCGCAGTACCCCCCAGTTCGCACCGGCGTTGGACAAAATTTCTATCACAAGCGCCCTAGCAACACAGGTGGTAACAATGCGCACAAGCGCCACAATAACGACGGCTTTCAGGACCAAGATCCAGGGAAGAACTAGGGGCAACCTTGTGCCTACTGCCACAGGCCAGGACACCATGTCAACGACTGCCATATTCGAAAAGGGGGATATTTTGTCTGTGGTAAGTTTGGCCACGTAGCTCATGATTGTCGGGATCGCCCCAACGATCTTCCTCCGCGCCGTCCACAGCAACAGCATTGTCCATCTCAGAATCAGGGTCAGGCACCTCGAGCGAACCAGATGGCACCATAGAACACGCAGGGCCTGGTCTATGCTCTAACTCGGGAAGAGGCACAGGTATATTACTTTTCAATAATATACCTGCTCGAGTATTGTTTGATTCTGGTGCCACACATAGTTTCATTGCGGCAAATTTTGCCGCTAAGAACACGTTCCCTATAACACCGCTAGGCCTAAACCTTTGCGTCAGTACTCCATAGGGCGTAGATTTGTCGGCTCACTTAGTTTGTCATGAAGGTAACATTTGCATCAGAGGAAGAAAATTATCACTTGATGCGATAGTCTTAGACATTAGGGACTACGACATCATTCTGGGGATGGATTGGCTCGGCACTTGCTCGGCTACCATTGATTGTGCGGAAAAGAAAGTCGTATTTCATATACCTGGCGAGATCAAATTTTGTTATACGTGCAGTCCACCGTCGAGAGCGCCGAATGCCTGCATGGTAATTTATGCAATGTCTGCTCGACGGATGATACATTCTGGCTGTGATGGGTACTTAGCGTCCGTTCGAGACACTCAGCGAGATTGCCAAATGTAGAGTCTACTTCCCCCAATCTTCCACTGATCTGGCGTGTTTGTGTTGTGACTTTTGGTTCGTGTTGTAAATTTTGGAGCTCAAGTACATAATCAAGAAAGGAGCTCGCACTTACCTTTTGAAGCTCCTAGGCGATGGTGCTAACATGCACCCAAGGTGCCTTGCTCTTTTGAAATATTAGTAAAGGATATAATGTATGGATCGGCTATCTCATTTTGCGTCCAAGTTGTAAGTCCGTGTGGCATCCTTATTACTTTTTGGTCAAAAGTCTGTAACCAGATGTTCATTATCAATAAAGAGAAACTTTTCTATATCTCATTGTGTGATATCTTATTATGTACTCTATTGGATGTGTTCTAAAGTGTATCATTATGCCTAGGCCTTGTGCACGCGCGCCTTACGCGTGCACGGCTCACGTCCGGGGGACAATTATCGATTTAGCAAAAATTGGAGCATGACATATTGGTATCAGAGCCTAGCTTCAGATCCTTTGATCTCATGTCAGAAGAGTTTCTTGAAGTGACTATGTCCCTCCGAGTTGAACTCTTGAATTCACTTGGCCAAAATGAGATGCGTTCCATACAGTGAGTCCATAACATATTTTGGGACTGATGCAAGTTACTTTTCTTTAAAGGAACAGCCTCGAAGCCGAATGCACAAGCGCAGGTAGTGGAGCAGGTGCAAGGGAGCAGTTCGGGCACTTCGGAACAGCTCGGGAAGTCCAGCAGCCACGCCCTCTGTCGATCCGTTCGAGCGGATGATGAGTATGATAAAAATGCAACAGAGGCAGGCGAAACTACGTCAAAGACAATTCGAGTCCCAGATTGAGGCTCAATTTCAGGCGCAGCGGACTTAGGCCGAGCCACATCAGAAGCAAATGGATACCTTGCAAACAATTTTGATGACGCTCGTCACCAGCAACCATTCTGCATCAGTGGCCGCCGCGACAGTGCCAGTTATAGCAGAGACCGCGGGACTTCAGGGCTTTCAGGAACCTCCGCCCTCAGACGAAAAGGATTACATCCTACAAATATCAGAGTTTAAGAAGATGTGTCATGCTACCTTCAAAAGGACCAAGGATCCCTCCGTGGCTTTGGATTGGCTGGTTGAGTTGAAAAACCACTTTGAAGTGATTCGCATGGATGAAATAAAGAGAGTTGCTTGCGCTCAGCTTCAGCTCCGTTTAAACGCACATGATTGGTGGGATGTGCCCAAACAAGCTATATTGAGTGAAGATGACAAGACAACTATCTCTTGGTCCGTGTTCCGTAAGGCCTTCGAAGAGGAGTACCTTCCACCCGCTGTCCATCGCGAGAAGGAAGATGAGTTTACACATCTGCAATAGGGAAATATGACAGTGCGGCAGTACGTCGCGGAATTCAATAGGCTTACAAAATTTGCTAAGTCTCATCTCTGTGATGCCAAAAGTTGAGCTAGAAGGTTTGAGATAGGACTGTGACCTTCTATTCGTGCCCACGTCGTTATCCCACAATATTATACCATGCGTGAGTCCCTAAACCATGCCCTCTCCCTAGAATCGCAGCACCCCCCAGTTCGCACCTGCGTTGGGCAAAAGTTCTATCACAAGCGCCCTAGCAACACAGGTGGTAACAATGCGCACAAGCGCCACAATAACGACGGCTCTCAGGACCAAGATCCAGGGAAGAACCAGGGGAAACCTTGTGCCACTACCACAGGCCAGGATACCATGTCAACGACTGCCATATTCGAAAAGGGGGATGTTTTGTCTGTGGTAAGTTTGGCCACGTAGCTCATGATTGTCGGGATCGCCCCAACGATCTTCCTCTGCGCCGTCCACAGCAACAGCATTGTCCATTTCAGAATCAGGGTCAGGCACCTCGAGCGAACCAGACGGCACCACAGAACGCGCAGGGCCGAGTCTATGCTCTAACTCGGGAAGAGGCGCAGGTATATTACTTTTCAATAATATACCTGCTCAAGTATTGTTTGATTCTAGTGCCACACATAGTTTCATTGCGGCAAATTTTGCCGCTAAGAACACGTTCCCTATAACACCGCTAGGCCTAAACCTTTGCGTCAGTACTCCATCGGGCATAGATTTGTCAGCTCACTTAGTTTGTCGTGAAGGTAACATTTGCATCGGAGGAAAAAAATTATCATTTGATGCGATAGTCTTAGACATTAGGGACTACGACATCATTCTGGGGATGGATTGGCTCGGCACTTGCTCGGCTACAATTGATTGTGCGGAAAAGAAAGTCATATTTCGTCTACCTAGCGAGATCGAATTTTGTTATACGTGCAGTCCACCGTCGAGAGTGCTGAATGCCTGCATGGTAATTTCTGCAATGTCTGCTCGACGGATGATATATTCTGGCTGTGATGGGTACTTAGCGTCCGTTCGAGACACTCAGCGAGATTGCGCAAACGTAGAGTCTAATTTTGTTGTGGCAGATTTTTCTGATGTGTTTTCCGATGAGTTGCCAGGCATGCCGCCCGACCGAGAGATAGAGTTCACTATTGATACATTTCCAGAGAATCGGCCAATTTCTAAAGCTCCGTATCGGATGGCCCCGGTAGAAGTAAAGGAGTTAAAGGTTCGGTTGCAAGAATTGCTAGATCATAGGTATATTCATCCTAGCGTGTCTCTGTGGGGCGCGCCTGTATTGTTTGTAAAGAAAAAGGATGGGTCGATGCGGCTCTGCATCGACTATCCTGAATTGAATAAGGCCAATGTTCGAAACAAGTACCCCCTACCCAGGATCGATGATCTCTTTGATCAACTACAAGGTGCGACGGTATTTTCGAAAATTGATCTTCGCTCGGGTTACCATCAGCTCAAGATCAAATCGGATGACGTGCCAAAGCCAGCATTTTGTACTCGCTACGGTCACTATGAGTTTTTGGTAATGTCATTCGGACTAACCAATGACCCTGCCGCCTTTATGGACTTAATGAACCGTGTGTTTCGGCCATATCTCGACAAGTTTGTAGTAGTGTTCATTGATGATATCTTGGTGTACTCAAATAATAGGGAGGAACATGCAGAGCACTTGCGGACCGTACTACAGACTCTTCGGGACAACAAGATATACGCAAAACTGAGTAAGTGTGAATTTTGGCTAAGCAGTGTATCTTTCCTCGGGCACATCATTTTTGCGGGAGGCATTTCAGTCGATCCAAAGAAATTTAAAGCCATCGTCGAGTGGAAACGGCTTGCATCCATCGGTAAGATTCGAAGCTTCCTCGGGCTAGCGGGCTGTCACACCCCAGTCCCAAAATACCAAGGGACTAGCCACGTGACAATGGCCAGCAACACAACTCCAATGGACAAAGCCAATTTAATGGACTCGTTAGAGTGCACTTAAGCTGTAATACATATAAAATAGTGTACAAATACATGTCACAGTCTATATATCTAATCTCAGGGACAATAAGTAATGAAATCACAAAGAGACAAGTCCAGTCATAATAATATAAAATAATCTGTCCAACCAAAGAAATATAAATAATGTCATGGGGAATAACCCGTCATCAAAATGGAAAGAAAAATAACTCCAAGTACAATATCCAGAAGTCACAACAAGATCAAATATCTAAGAACACTAAGCATAATAAATGAATGGTGAGAATACTCTGTGTTCAAGAGAAGTTCTATGGAACAACCTCGTCCTCTAAGAACACTAAGCATAATAAATAAATAGTGAGACTACTGTGTGCTTAAGAGAATACTGAGCCGATCACGAAATCGCTCGTCATGTGGAACCGTGGGGCCTACGAAATGATGTTTCGTCAACGTTCTCAGAATTAAACCAAACTTGGGTCACAGGACCAGCGTAACACTGCGAATCCAATGGCACAAGTTTCGTTACAAACCGACGAGTACACAGGAAGTTATGGCGATGTGTCGGAATAGGCCGATACGGTGTTTTTTGACGGATACGTGTTAATTTTATCGTGCATGCACGTCCAAATCAAATTTTACGAAAGCCTACACGTCCGTGTTTATGTTATACACTATTCGGTGCAATTCGCAAACGATGACGCGGCCCCGTTTGGAAGAACGCACCCCGTATCGAAGATTTTTGGGTTCTTTAAAAACAAGTTTTTGGTCGTTTTGGAATCAGAATAATTTGACCATTAAAGAAAACTAATAAAAACTAAGAGAACAGTAAAAATCTTAGTTATATTATGAAGAAGTCCTTTCAATTGTATTTTGAAAATTATTAACGAGTTGGTAGAAAATTGGACATGAACAGGGGTACTTGGACTGAATTTCTGAACTGTTTTTGAACAGTTTTTCGGCCAACTTCCGGTCTATTTTTTTATCAAACCCGGGGGCCTAAATTTGTTCCACTTGAAGAAAATCCTAGGGGGTTAGGTTGTGAACATACCAGCGAAGATGGGACGCGAAACGGACGAGCGAGGAGGGCAAAAACTCTGCGCGAAGGGGGAGGGCGCACGGCTGCTGCTGTTGTACGCGTGCGTACGGGGGCGGATCTCTGGCGACGCTTCTGGGCTGCTTCGGCGTGACGGCGCTGTGGGAGGCAGTGTGGGCGATCACCGTGGGTGGTCGGGGTCCGACGTGGGTGATGGTAGAGGTGGTTTAGGATTAGGGTTAGGGTTTTAGTTATATGTATATAAATATAGAGAGGGGTCAGGGGAAGGGTTCTGGGTTCTGGGCCGCGGGGGGATGGGTTGTTAGTTAGGTTAGGATTTTATTTTATTTCTTTTTCTTTTCTTTTATTTTCTTTTATTTTATTCATAACTATATGTAGAAAATTCTCAAAAATAGTTAGGTTCTTGGAAAAAAATTCTAGGAATTTATATTTTCTCCAACAATTAATTTACAACCAAAATCCTATCAATTCAAACGATATTTACTAATTATGAATAAATATTAAATTAAATAAATAAATCCATAAATTTTATTTTTTTATTTAATATTATATTGGAAGCATGCAGGGGATTCGGATAACGCAACCCGAGTGTCATGTGCGTAATAGGACCAGTTAGGCTCATAGTATAGATTAGTTGGAAGCAATGGGTTGGGTGGAGTGTTAAAATCATACGCCACGACAAAAGGGTTAATTAATTATCGTTTTCTCGTAATTGTGTCGTAAAAGTTATGCGACCAAAACAAGGCATGAGATTGCAAATTTGTGAGTGACAGTCATGGCAGGAGCCTAATTTGACTCGTCTAAGTCGAGCATGCTAGGTTGGTTGGAAGGAAAAGGCTAGTGTTGCACTCAAGATCTTAAAACCATGGTGGTTGGTTTCCAAATTTTAATTAAATTATCGAATAAATATTTAAAATAAAAAAATTATTAATTATCAAACTAACCCTATATAAAAATCAGGGTGATGCTCTCTGTGATGCTCGTGATGGGGCTCGTGAAGGGGCTCGTAGTTACAAGTAGGAAGGAAAAAATTATCAATTACAGTAGTGGCAAGTAGGGAGGGATATGGCTCGTGATGCTGCCCCAGTCCCAAAATACCAAGGGACTAGCCACGTGGCAATGGCCAACAGCACAACTCCAATGGGTAAATCCAATTTAATGGACCCGTTAGAGTGCACTTAAGCTATAACACATATAAATGGTCTACAAATACCTGTCACAGTTTATATATCTAATTTCATCCATAATAAGTAGCAAAATCACAAAGAGATAAGTCCAGTCACAATAATATAAAATTATATATCCAACCAAAGCAATATAAATAATGTCATGGCGAACAATGCGTCATCAAAATGAATGAAAAATAATTCCAAGTACAATATCCAGAAGTTACTACAAGCTCAAATATCTAGAACACTAAGCATAATACATGAATGGTGAGAATACTATATGCTCAAAAGAAGTCCTTCGGAACAACCTCGTCCTCTGTAACCTGTACGTCTCCAATAGTAGCACCTTCCCCGTAAACCTCGGGATAGCTCTTCTCGCCTACACCTGGGGACATAATCCGGATCCAGGTCCTCGGGGGACATAGCAAGGTACAATAAACACTCAAGCCAAAATAAAATACAGTAAGTAAGAATAGATCCTCAGGACAAGCTATGTAACCAGCTAAGTAAAATGCAAATGAGAGCATCACTAGTACTCAGGCTGAGACCACTACAGGCTCTGTGTTAGGGAGCCCATAGCAACAAGTAGTATCTTGTAGGGCCAGTAAATGTGCCAAGCTCTGGTATAGAGACTAAGCACCTCCAGTAACATAGTATATATATATATAATATAATCAGCCTGTAGCATGTGTGTCTCTCCCCACCCAATATAACCTCAGATTTTATGTTCACAACGTCTCATGTCTATAACACGCAAGATCATGACCTCTATCTAGTACAACGAGTCATAATAATATCCATATAATATTCAAGTCTAATATCATGAATCATGTAAGCCAATACAGAATTACCATGAATAACTCAAGAAAGATTCTGTCACATAAAATAGTGTCGTGTCCTACGGTATGGCGTACTTGGTAAAGCAAGCACGTAAAAAAAGGATCGTGGAATCAACTCTCTAAGTGACGTTATACGACTCCGCGTACGGCGTCGACACCCGAATCTTGTTCGGACGCTAAGCAACGTCTCACGGTCCTAGGTTGAACAGGTACATTACAAGATTATATATATATATATATATATATATATATATATATATATATATATATATATATAATACAAGAAGATAATATAACAGAATCTACTACAACTTTGGAAAGGTACACTTGCCTGAGTTCTGAACTCCGTCAACTACTCCTGGGAAAGTAGAATCTGCACGTACACCTCTGGATGCTGAAACAAACATCACCAATGTTCTTAGAATACTTGAAATAGCTAGGATTGACTACCCATAAGTCCAATTTGGACACAGAGGAAAAATTGACAGTTTTGGGTTAAAGTGGGGTCCACATATGGCCCATTTCGAACCAAAAAATGTGTTGAAGACAAATTTCTCTAAATTTGTCAAACTTAGTATCTACGAGTCCAGAATGAAGATACAAACTGAATAGAATATCCAGAACTGAATTTCGATGAGCCAATCACGACATCGCCCTTCATATGGAACCGTGGGGCCCACGAAACAGTGTTTCATCATCGTTTTCAGATTCGAACCAAGCTTGGGTCAAAGTACCAGCGTAATATTGTGAATCCAATGGCACAAGTTTTGTTGCAAATCGACAAGTACACACGAAGTTATGAGTAGGTGTCAGAATAGGTCGATACGGTATTTTTTTGCGGATACGCGTTGATTTCGACGTGCACACACGTCCAAATCAAGTTTCGCAAAATCCCACATATCCGTATTGACGATACGCGTCTTTCAATAAAATTTTCATACGACCAAGTTGCCTTGTTTAGCGGGATGCACCCCATATCGGAGATTTTATGTTCTTTTAAAACCAAGTTTTTTGTCGTTTTAGAACCAGAATAATTTAACCATTAAAGCAAACAAATAAAAACTAAAAGAACAGTAAAAATCTTGGTTATATTGTGAAGAAGTCCTTTTAATTATATTTTAAAAATAATTAACGAGTTGGTAGAAAATTGGACATGAACAGGGTACTTGGACTGAATTTCTGAACTATTTTCTAACAATTTTTCGGCCAACTTTCGGTCAATTTTTCGATCAAACCTGGGTGCCTAAATTTGTTCCACTTAAAGAGAATCCTAGAGGGTTAGGTTGTGAACATACCAGCGAAGACGAAAAGTGAAATGGATGAGCGAAGTGGGCAAAACCTCGGCGCGAATGGGGGGGCGCACGGCTATGCGCGCGGGCGGGGGGGGCTAATCTGCGGCGGTCGTCAGCTCCGGCGGTGGTCAGACGGCGGCGTAAAGTGGTCGGGGTCAACGGCAAGGGCAGGGGTAGAGTTAGTGCTTGAGTTTGGAGGAAGAAAATGAGGGTTAGGATTTCGGTAGGTCGATACACACACACACACACACACACACACACACACACATATATATATATATATATATATATATATATATATATAGCCTGGGGGGGCTTTCTGTACGCGGATGGGGGGGAAGGTTAATGGGTTTGGGTTTGGGTTTAGAATTTAGATCTTATTTTATTTATTTTCTTTTATTTTATTTATTCAATATTTATATGTATAAAATCCCCAAAAATAATTAGGTTCTTGGAAAAATTTCTAAAAATTTATATTTCCTCCAACAATTAATTTAAAACCAAATTATATCAATTAAAAAGGTATTACTATATGAATGAATATTAAATAATTTAAATAAATTCATAAATTCTATTTTCTACTTAATATTATATTAGGAGTATGCAGGAGATTCGAATAACGTAACTCGAGTGTTATGTGTGTAATAGGACCAGTTAGACTCATAGCATAGATTTAGTTGAAAGCAATGGGTTGGGTGGCGTGTTAAAATTCTACGCCACGACAAAAGGGCTAATTAATCATTGTTTTTCGTAATTGTGTCGCAAAAGTTGTACGACCAAAATAATGCATGGGATTGCGAATTTGTGAGGGAGAGTCATCTCAGGATCCTAATTTGACTCGTCTAAGTTGAGCATGCTAGGTTGGTTGGAAGGAAAATGCTACTATTGCACTCAAGATCTTAAAACCATGGTGTTTGGTTTCCAAAGTTCAATTAAATTATCGAATAAATATTAAAATAAAAAATTATTATTATTAATTATCGAACTAACCCTATGTAAAAATCAGGGTGCTCACAATCTATCCAGCTTTAAAGAATTGTGTCCTCACAATTAAGAAAAATAAAACGTAACCGATCAGGAAAGGTTTGCTCCAGAAGAGGTTGAATGGCATTTGTTGAAGCACGACTGTAAACTCCCTCACCCAAAATAGGTATTTTGTGTATATTTTATATTATTATATTTATTATAGATGTTGAATTTATTTAGAGTATTCTCTTAGTTAATTAGAAAATATATTTTTCTTAGTATATTTACTTATATAAATATTTATTTAGAATTATTTTTAGGCTATTTTAGATTATTGAGATTTTTTTCATAATTTTTAGTTAATTAAAAACTAGTAACACTAATTTTCTAGGACTTTGAAGAATTTATTTTATGTTCAAACTTAATTTAAAATATTCCAAAATTTTATTTTAGGTTCTAATTAGTCAAATATATTTTCTAGAATTTTCTGGGAATTTACTGAATACTTTTAGTATTTATTGGGAGTTATTTAGAGTAATAACTAATTTTTAGAACTTGTAGAATTTATTGTGCAATCCCAGGAATATAGAATGGACCCACGTTATTTTTTAGGGTTTATAATATTATTATATATTTTTTGGAATTATTTCAGAATTTTTGGAATAATGTTAGTATTTATTTTTAGTTAAATGGATAAAACTAATGTTTAGAGCTTCTCCTAATTATAGTAGTAAACTTATGAATATAAAATTGTCCCAAATATTTTTTTAGGGTTTATAGGTTCAAAATATATTTTATGTAATTTTTCCAGATTTTATGATTATTTTTAATATTTATTTGGAGTTATTTAGATTTAAAATGACTTAAATAATGTTTTGATAAAGGCAAATCAAAAAAAAAATAAACAAAAACCATCCAATCAGATTCTGACACATGTCAGTCTATAAATATTCTTTCAGCCACAGGTACATCCCTATATATATATTATTATTATAACCCTAATTATCCCATTATCTTAGAGAGAGAGAGATTTTGGAGAATTGCCATCTAGGGTTCCTTCATCTTCCACAAGCCATTGCGCATAGCTCCGGACTCCAAACGAGGCCTAATTTCTTGCGTTAGAAAGATATTGAGGTTAGCTTTCTGATTATATAATTTATTTTACGAAATTATGATTATTAAATTCTGGAAAATTCGTAGAGCACAGCATGTCCGAAAATAGACGTATTTCAATATTTTCGCGATTTCGGGAGAACCAGGAATCAGAATCATGAACCGTTTAAAGTTTTGGAAAGCTAATGTCGAGATCATTGATATATGTTTTTACCAGAATTTAATTCAAATTATTTATATACTTTTAATTCTGTAGAACTTCTAGGTTAGAATTTAACCATCGGTGCACAATACAAAATTTGTATGTGCCATAATTTCCAAACGAATTTGAATTCAGACGAGCCATAAATTCTAGCATATTTTTGACACTAAAATCTACAGGAAATCATGCATGAAAGTTGAGTTTGTGTCGGTTGACTTTTCGGTCAACAGATCGTCTCGATTTGCGTGCCATGAGTCTCGAGTTAATAAAATTTAGTTTCTTTGGACAAAATTTAGGAATTAACATAAAAATCAGAATAATAAGATTAAAATAGGATTTTAGAGTAATTATTCTAGAATTAAATAAATTAAAATAAATTATCTTTTGACGTGATAAATTTGTAATACATAGGCTATTTGGACTGTGACTTGGACTCTGATTCATACCAGCAGCAGGACCCCAGGCAAGATACCTTGCCAAATTATTTACAGTATTTTGCATGCTTAGTATATTTTTGTATATTTATTTCCTTTCTGTTTATTTATTGCATGTGTAGTTTCTTTCAGTCATACTATATATTAGATATGTTGACACACACATGGCACCTAGTATCATAAGAGGACAATCATTAGATGTATGGGCTTTTAACCACTCTGGTAAACCGTAGTATATAGCTCGCACTACGGGCATGTGTCGCGCTGGTCGCTACCCCCGCGGTATGTCGATTTCTAGAGTCTCGCTGGTCGTTACCCCAGCGGTATGTCGATTTCTGATATCCATTGACGTGTGTGTGAGTTGTGAGGTAGATCGAGTAGCCTACCCTTGCCCATACATCGAAAAGTTGTCCTCATTTGCATTCATATATATGGTCTTGTACAGCGTACTTATTTATTTTCAAATAATATGCATGTTTACTGTATTCAAATTGGCTCATATTTTCTGTATCTTGTTACGTCCCTCTGAGGACCTGGTCCTCTGCCAGGTGTATATGTTCTTGAGTAATTGTAGGAGCGCAGATTTGGATGATTACTTGTGTTGCGAGGATATCTTCTCTTCGAGCCCATGGTTGTTAGCTGGTATTCCTATATTGTGTTTATTGTGTTGTACTCATATTGTATTTGCTCTTATATTTGAGTTAGTAGTGGATTTGTTTCCATCCAACTATCATCCTTAGATATTTCTTATTGAGATCTAGTTTCATAGATACTGGTTATTTATTTCTATATGATTTTGGTGGATGAGATTTAGATTTTTTTCCTGTGACTTGTGATACATTTTATACCACTTGTGGACTTGATATTCATATTACAGCGTACGTGTGGATTTGGTTTCCATATATTGGAGTTGCCATATACATACGGCTGGCATGCTTACGTGTCCTAGTCCTACGTATTTTTGGGACTGGGGCGTGACAACGACACAAAGGATAAAGGACCATAAAAAAGAAAAAATTGAGAGGAAGGGTGAGGGTTTTGTTCAAGCAGAACACGTAGGGAAGCAATAAAAACTTTTTCCCAATGCAATGAGAGATGAGTAACTAAAGAGTAAAGGAGTCTGATTAGAACGAGGATCAACTACCGCTTATGAAAATTTGGGTACCACTTACATATTACCACTCTAGACCAACAAGTTCATGTTATATAGTATAGACTTGTAAACCCCCTGAATTTTCAAAAATATTAAACTTGGATTTTTCACAATTTTCTGGAATTTTCTGGAAATTTTCTGTAATTAAAATCAAGGTTTTAAATTATTAAATAATTTTTTAATTGTTAATAAATAATATTAAAATATCATGGAAATAATATTTTTAGGTGTAAATGAAAAACTGGACTTAGGGTAATTTTTCTGGAAATTATTGGGCCCCGGACCTAATTTAAAACACCTAAAAAACTATTTAATTTTTTATTTATTTAATAAATTGATTTATTATTATTATTATTATTTTATTTTATTCCGGCCCATTCATAAAGCCCGGCCCACTGGGCCTGACCGCGGCCCGCCAAACCGGCCCAGCCCGCGCTGCCATTCGGGTCGGGTCGGGTCGAACAAACCCGACCCGCCGCCCGCCCGCTGACCCGGTCCCCCACGACCCTCGTCCCCGGCTCCCCAGCCCGCGTTTTCAGCCACCTCCGCCGCCTGCGGCGCTCCGCCCGGCCACGCAGCCACCACGACCCCCCGGTTCTTCCTCCGCCTCCTCCGCCTAACCGCTCCGCCCTTTCCCCTATAAAAACCCCACTCCCCACCGGAAACCCTAACCCGATCTCCGGCGACCCGACTCCGGCAACCTCCCTTCCTCCTTCCCAGCCGTCCACCACCCTCCAGCGCCTAGCTCTGCCTCCCCCTCTCCAGAATCCTCCTCCGGCCTCCCCAAGCTCCTCCGCTGCCGCCCTGAACCCTCGCCGTAGCCGCCCCAGCCGAGCCGACGGGTCCAGACGCAGCAGCGAGCTCCCCGGCCGCCGCTCCGGCTGAGAACCCCCGCCCACGGTGCCAGAGCCGGTCGCCGCGTGTCCCCGAGTCCAGCTGCCCGAGTCCGGCAAGCCAGGATACGGCGGAGCCCAAACCCTAGTTGGACACGGCTGACACGGTATCCTGGACACGTGTCGGACACCGAAAATCCCAGATTCGAAGGGCCAGTTCAGGTACTCGTATCTCGCACCCTGTATCTCCGATTTCGATTCCGTAAATTGCGACGCGTAGCCTGTATGACCCTCTCGGTGTCCGGATAAACCGCTCGGGGCATCGCGTCCTGTAGTGATCGCACACCGCGATCCAAAAACAGGAAAAACCAGACCATGTTTCACCCCGGAACTGAGTACGCCCCGCCAAACGGGATGACTTGGTCGCGTACAGTCTTCACAGATACGTGCGCGTCGTTGATACGGACGTGTGGGATTTCGTGGAAGCTGATTTGGGTGTGCGTGCACACCGAAAACAACGCGTATCCGCGGACATCGCCCCGTATCTGACTTTTCTGTAATTTACCCTAACTTTGTGTACACATGTCAGATTGAGACGAAACTTACGCCATCGGACTCGTAGCAATACGCTGGTCCTGTGGGTCAAGTTTGGTTCGATTCTGAGAACGTTGACGAAATCGCGTGTCGTGGGCCCCACAGGCCCCGCTCGACGGACGATTTTGTGATTGGCTCATCGGAATTCAATTCTGAAAGTTCCGTTGGGTTC
Organism: Iris macrosiphon; assembly: GCA_036927795.1. Taxonomy (NCBI): domain Eukaryota; kingdom Viridiplantae; phylum Streptophyta; class Magnoliopsida; order Asparagales; family Iridaceae; genus Iris; species Iris macrosiphon. The sequence continues at coordinate 165,061,909 of JAYESA010000012.1, forward strand.
GTATCAGCGTTCCTGACCTGTTGACACTAAGTTTGGTGAATTTGGAGACCGTTGACCTTGACACATTTTTTGGTGCAAAGCGGGCCCGTATGCGGACCCCGTTTTGACCCGAAATTGCCGTTTTTGCCCTTGTCTCCAAATTGGACCCAAGGATAGGCGTTTCTAGCTATTTGATATCTTCTGAACATGATGGTAATGTTTATTTCAGCATCTGGACACATTTTTGGGAACTTCCTCGAGACACAAAACTATAATTGGATCCAAACATCAGGCAAGTACCTGCACTTCAAAGTTTAATCTTTATATTGTGATAATTAATTCCCTACTTTACTAGTATCATTGATGATTACACGTAGTGTTAGAATACTGGATTTTATGTCTTGAATACTGGAGTTCATGTCTTATTTTTCGTGTCGGGTGGGAGAATACTAGAAGGCATGTAGTTTACCTTTCCCCCTGCCGTGACTAATAGCTGTTGGTACGCGACTGTACCCTCAGCCGGATCTCAATTATTCATGTTTAATAGCCGTCTATGACGGCCGGATTAGCCTTATAAACCCCTACATGCCAACTATGTATTCTAAAATAAACACAAGTTCACACACATAGTTTCTTGTCTTGTTGCAGTTCCTGTTGTCTTATTGTAGTTTCATTTCCTGTCTCATATTATTCCTGTTTACTCATATTCCTGTTTATAGCATTAACTCTTAGTTATTTTTGCATCTTTTATGCATATTCTCAATATGATACTTAGTCAGTTTCTTTTCTAATTGTCATAAATATTTAGTTTAATCTTGTTGTGCATTGTGTACTTTGCTCCTTTCCTGACTGGATCCGTTGATATTAGGCGATGATGAGGACTTTGCCCCTACCTATTATGGCCCCTATGAGGGAACAGATGACACATTTGAGGAGCCAGTTCCCACCCAGGAGACTACTTCTGCAGAGTAGTTAGCAGTAGCTATTTATTTATTTTCTTTCATCTTAGTAATCGGGTTTGTCCCCGATTTAACTTCTGATTCTGTAATAAACATTTTGATCTGTTGTCACATTTATTCATTTGAAATCTTAGCATTCATTTTCCTGTTATTACCTTGGCCTATTTCATTATTATGTGAATGAGCTAGATTTATTTATCTGTGGATATGACCTAGACAGCGTACTACCGCCGACTCTGCGGCGTAGGCAGGACGTACCCACGTACTCATGCCCGAATTTCTGGGTGCGGGTCGTGACACATTTTTATGGTGGCCCATGCAGGTCTAGTATCCTTAAATAGGGTAATATCCTAGGATAAGGTATGGCATAAGATTGAAGATTTTAGGAAAAGCTCATTCACAGAATAGGATCTTTATTTCAAATCTTGATATCATTCCTAATCAATTTTCCTATCGCCCTTGATTTCCATGTAATCTATTCTAATCTTCCTATCCCTTAATCTTTCAGAATGGTTCAGACAAGGAAAACAGTAGGAGGCACATCAGAACCAGCTGAGCAGACTGTGCCTGAAACTCTTGCACTCCCTCCGCCTCCATCTACTCCGACAGTTACTCTAGATGGGGCACAGCTACTCGGAGTGTTCCAGGGACTCGTAGAATCCCAGAAAGAACATACTGCACTTCTACGAACCAGCCTCTCAGAAGCTCTTTGGTCCCAGGAGTCACCACTAAAGAGGCCAGGAAGTGCCAAAGACTTCAAGAACCTTAAACCCCTGGAATTCTATGGAACTGAAGGCATTCTCTATGCCGATGAATGGATAGATAATGTGGAGCGACTCCTGAAGACTGCTCGATTCCCTGATGATCTCAAAGTGGAGTCTGCAAGCCTGCAACTGTTCGACATAGCTCGGACCTGGTTTAGAGATGAACCCCAACTATCTGCCCCTGACCTCACCTGGGAGGACTTCAAGAGGCTATTCAAGGAGAAATTATATCCCGAAGTGGCTCGGGAAGCTCTCGAAAGCCAATTCGAGAGACTGGAACAAGGTAACCTTTCTGTTGATGAGTACACTGCTGAATTTAGCAGGTTGAGCCACTTTGCAGAATACATGGTTCGTACCCCTGAGGATAGAGCCCGTAGATTCAAGAAGGGGTTGTCTCCTGATATTCGCCTTGCTGTCACCACTAGCCGAGCTCGTACATACGAGAAAATCTTGAGCGTGGCACAAGGCGTTGAGAGAGACATGGGTCATAAACTAAAGCGGGAGAGAGATATTGGAAGTATGGGACCCCACAAACGCCCATTTCAACAACAACCACAGCAGAGAGCCCCGCAGCAAACTCAGCGTCCTCTCCCTCGAGCCACAGCACCCCAACACCAGGCTCAATGACAGAACCAGTGAGCTTCCCCTTGTAACTTTTGCCAAAAACCAGGCCACACTTGGCAAGACTGTAGAAAGAGGCTAGGTGCCTGTCTCTATTGTGGCTCAGCAGCACATCAATTGAGGGACTGTCCTGCTGCTCAAGGACGCCCAGCTGCACAGAAAGCTCCAGTCCAGGCCAGGCCCCCAACAGCACAGCAGAAGGGACCCCCGCTTCCAACTCAACAGCAATGCTTTGCTCAGCACCAACAGCAGCAACAGAGGGGTGCACCTCAGCAAGGCCGTGCTTTTGCAATGACTCTGGAAGAAGCTGAAGCCACAGCAGATGTGATCACAGGTTATGTGCTTATAAATTCAATACCAGCCATTACTTTATTTGATTCTGGAGCTTCACATTCATTCATGTCAGTAGATTTCCTTATGAAGCATAGCTTAATCACTGAACCTCTTAGGAATTGTTATAAGATCATTACCGGTGGAGGAATTATCTCGGTTAGTGATGCATGTAACAATTATCTTATTACACTATGTGGAAGAGAATTATATGCTAGGCTACTCGTAATGCCAGTTCCCAGTTTTGACATTATTCTGGGTATGGATTGGTTGAGTCAACATCATGCCACTATAGACTGTCACAGAGGTAGCGTAATCTTCAGGCCCCCTGATAAGCCAGAATTTGAATTCGCTAGAGGTTCTAGAGAATTGGGTAGTAACAAATTTTGCGGAGCCCTAGTACCAGAAGAATTGCCACTACCTATCATCTCTGAATATCTTGATGTCTTCCCTGAGGATCTTCCAGGTTTACCCCCAGACCGAGAAGTTGAATTCTCTATTGACTTAGTACCAGGAGCAGCGCCAGTATCTCAAAATCCTTACAGAATCAACAAGAAAGAGATAATAGAACTAAATGAGCAGATAAAAGAGTTAGAAGACAAATGCTTCATTAGGTCTAGTGTCTCACCCTGGGGAGCTCCAGTATTATTTGTGCCCAAGAAGGATGGAACATCCCGAATGTGTATTGACTATAGGGCCTTGAATGCTTTAACAATCAAGAATAAGTATCCCCTACCAAGGATAGATGACTTATTTGATCAATTAAGTGGAGCTCGGGTATTTTCAAAGATTGACTTGAGGTCTGGTTACCACCAAGTCAGGGTGAGGAAGGAAGACATCCCTAAAACTGCTTTCAATACCCGGAACGGACACTACAAATTCTTAGTGATGCCGTTCGGGTTGACGAATGCTCAGCAGTTTTTATGAACTTAATGAACAGAGTCTTCCAGCAATATCTAGACAAATTTGTAGTAGTCTTTATTGATGATATTTTGATCTATTCCAAGACTCCCGAAGAACATGAAGAACACTTGAGGCTAGCCTTGGAAACTTTAAGGAAGGAAAAACTTTATGAAAAATTATCTAAATGTGCATTCTTCCTAGACAAAGTAGAATTCTTGGAACATGTTGTGACTGGAGATGGAATAGCAGTAGATCCCAAAAAGATAGCGGCAGTAGAATCATGGCCCACCCCAGACTCTGTAGCAGAGATTAGAAGTTTCCTGGGACTAGCTGGCTACTATCGGAAGTTTGTGAAGGACTTTGCTAGAATTACTGAACCCATGACAAAATTAACAAGGAAGGATGAAGAGTTCACCTGGACTGATGAATGTCAGCATGCTTTTGAAGAATTGAAGAAAAGGCTGACTACTGCCCCTATTCTGACCTTACCATCTGGAACCGGAGGATTCGCTATATATAGTGATGCTTCTGGAAAAGGTCTAGGTTGTGTATTGGAGCAGAACAAGAAGGTAATAGCATATGCCTCTAGACAGCTTCGACCTCATGAAAAGAACTATCCAACTCATGATTTAGAATTGGCAGTTGTTATCTTTGCTCTTAAGATATGGAAGCATTATCTTTATGGAGAAAAGGTGGAAATATTTACAGACCATAAAAGTCTAAAATATATCTTCACTCAGAAAGAGCTGAACATGAGGCAAAGAAGGTGGCTGGAGCTAATGAAAGATTTTGATATCACCCTTCAATATCATCCTGGAAAGGCCAATGTAGTTGCTGATGCTCTAAGCAGATATCCTATGGCGATGTACTTGACTATGGACCGATACTTGCTCGAGGACTTGGAAAGTTTGGGTATTGAGGTAATTATTCCAGGAAGAGAAGGTCAAATGATGAACTTGCAGATTCAATCTACCTTAATAGATAAGATTAAGGAGACTCAGTTTCAAGACGAAGGCCTGCGAAGCATTCGAGGTCAAGTGCAAGCTGGACTAGTGGAGGATTTCAAAATTCATGAAGATGGATCACTGAGACATGGAGATAGATTATGTGTACCTCAAGGAGATATAAGAGAAAAAATTATGCAAGAGGCGCACAGATCGCAATACTCTATACATCCAAGAGCCAACAAAATGTACAAAGACCTGAGGACGCATGTTTGGTGGTATGGCATGAAAAGAGAAGTAGCCAGGTTCGTATCTCGTTGCTTAGTGTGCCAACAAGTCAAGGTTGAAAGACAAAGACCTGGTGGATTGCTTCAACCACTACCCATTCCGGAGTGGAAATGGGAACATATTACAATGGATTTTGTTTCTGGGCTTCCAAGGACACCTAGTGGAAAGGATGCAATTTGGGTGATAGTGGATAGACTGACCAAGTCTGCACATTTTCTACCCTTCAAAGTAGGGCTATCTACAGAAAAGTTGGCAGATTTATATATCAGACATATTGTTAAATTGCATGGAGTTTCAGTAAGTATTATCTCCGACCGAGATTCAAGATTCACCTCTCACTTCTGGAAAAGCTTACAAGCTAGCTTGGGGACTCAACTCAAATTCAGCACAGCTTATCATCCCCAAACCGATGGGCAATCGGAACGTATAATCCAGACACTTGAAGATATGCTCCGTACATGTGTTCTGGATTTTGGAGGATCCTGGAAAGACTATCTACATCTTGTGGAGTTCTCTTATAATAACAGTTACCAAGCAAGTATTGAGATGACTCCATTTGAAGCATTGTATGGACGAAGATGTTGTACCCCGCTATCATGGGACGACGTAGGAGAAAGAGTCTTACTGGAACCAGATATGGTGATCGATTCAACCGAGAAGGTAAAACAAATAAGAGAAAGACTTCGAGTGGCTCAAGACAGGCAACGACATTGGGCAAATAGCCATCGAAGACCCTTGGAATTTGAGGTTGGAGAACTGGTATTCCTGAAGATTTCTCCGACACGTGGCACCATTAGGTTCGGAAGAAGTGGAAAACTCAGCCCAAGATTTATTGGACCTTTTGGCATACAGGAGAGAATCAGAGAAGTGACATACCGTCTGGCATTGCCATCCTCGCTGGATGGAGTCCATAACGTCTTCCACGTGTCGCAGCTGAGAAAGTACGTGTCAGATCCCAGCCATATTTTGGATCACTCAGAGCTCGAAGTAGGCCCAAGTTTGACTTACCAAGAGCAACCCGTGGAGATACTGGACCTATCGGAGAAAGTTCTAAGGAACCAGGTTATTTCCCTTGTTCGTGTAGCTTGGAAGCACCATTCTCCCGGCGAATCCACCTGGGAGCGAGAAGACGAGATTAGAGAGCGCTACCCTTATCTTTTTGAACCCTGAGGTATATTTTAACTCTCGGCCCTTCCTTTCGTGCCATTGCTATTCTTAAATTTCGAGGATAAAATTTTTATAAGTTGGGTAGATTGTAAACCCCCTGAATTTTCAAAAATATTAAACTTGAATTTTTCACAATTTTCTGAAATTTTCTGAGAATTTTCTATAATTAAAATCAAGATTTTAAATTATTAAATGATTTTTTAATTGTTAATAAATAATATTAAAATATTATGGAAATAATATTTTTAGGTGTAAATGAAAACTGGACTTAGGGTAATTTTTCTGGAATTTATTGGGCCCCGGACCTAATTTAAAACACCTAAAAAACTATTTAATTATTTATTTATTTAATAAATTGATTTATTATTATTATTATTATTATTATTTTATTTTATTCCGGCCCATTCCTAAAGCCCGGCCCACTGGGCCTGACCGCGGCCCGCCAAACCGGCCCAGCCCGCGCTGCCATTCGGGTCGGGTCGGGTCGAACAAACCCGACCCGCCGCCCGCCCGCTGACCCGGTCCCCCACGACCCTCGTCCCCGGCTCCCCAGCCCGCGTTTTCAGCCACCTCCGCCGCCTGCGGCGCTCCGCCCGGCCACGCAGCCACCACGACCCCCCGGTTCTTCCTCCGCCTCCTCCGCCTAACCGCTCCGCCCTTTCCCCTATAAAAACCCCACTCCCCACCGGAAACCCTAACCCGATCTCCGGCGACCCGACTCCGGCAACCTCCCTTCCTCCTTCCCAGCCGTCCACCACCCTCCAGCGCCTAGCTCCGCCTCCCCCTCTCCAGAATCCTCCTCCGGCCTCCCCAAGCTCCGCCGCCGCCGCCCTGAACCCTCGCCGTAGCCGCCCTAGCCGAGACGACGGGTCCAGACGCAGCAGCGAGCTCCCCGGCCGCCGCTCCGGCTGAGAACCCCCGCCCACGGTGCCAGAGCCGGCCGTCGCGTGTCCCCGAGTCCAGCCGCCCGAGTCCGACAAGCCAGGACACGGCGGAGCCCAAACCCTAATTGGACACGGCTGACACGGTGTCCTGGACACGTGTCGGACACCGAAAATCCCAGATTCGAAGGGCCAGTTCAGGTACTCGTATCTCGCACCCTGTATCTCCGATTTTGATTCCGTAAATTGCGACGCGTAGCCTGTATGACCCTCTCGGTGCTCGGACAAACCGCTCGGGGCATCGCGTCCTGTAGTGATCGCACACCGCGATCCAAAAACAGGAAAAACTAGACCATGTTTCACCCCAGAACTGAGTACGCCCCGCCAAACGGGACGACTTGGTCGCGTGCGGTCTTCACAGATACGTGCGCGTCGTTGATATGGACGTGTGGGATTTCGCGGAAGCTGATTCGGGTGTGCGTGCACACCGAAAACAACGCATATTCGCGGACATCGTCCCGTATCCGACTTTTCTGCATTTCACCCTAACTTTGTGTACACACGTCGGATTAAGACGAAACTTGCGCCATCGGACTCGTAGCAATACGCTGGTCCTGTGGGTCAAGTTTGGTTCGATTCTGAGAACGTTGACGAAATCGCGTGTCGTGGGCCCCACAAGCCCCGCTCGACGGGCGATTTTGTGATCGGCTCATCGGAATTCAATTCTGAAAGTTCTGTTGGGTTCGTATCAGCGTTCCTGACCTGTTGACACTAAGTTTGGTGAATTTGGAGACCGTTGATCTTGACACATTTTTCGGTGCAAAGCGGGCCCGCATGCGGACCCCGTTTTGACCCGAAATTACCGTTTTTGCCCTTGTCTCCAAATTGGACCCAAGGACAGGCGTTTTTAGCTATTTGATATCTTCTGAACATGATGGTAATGTTTATTTCAACATCTGAACACATTTCTGGGAACTTTCCCGAGACACAAAACTATAATTGGATCCAAACATCAGGCAAGTACCTGCACTTCAAAGTTTAATCTTTATATTGTGATAATTAATTCCCTGCTTTACTAGTACCATTGATGATTACACGTAGTATTAGAATACTGGATTTCATGTCTTGAATACTGGAGTTCATGTCTTGTTTTTCGTGTCGGGTGGGAGAATACTAGAAGGCATGTAGTTTACCTTTCCCCCTGCCGTGACTAATAGTTGTTGGTACGCGACTGTACCCTCAGTCGGATCTCGATTATTCATGTTTAATAGCCGTCTATGACGGCCGGATTAGCCTTATAAACCCCTACATGCCAACTATGTATTCTAAAATAAACACAAGTTCACACACATAGTTTCTTATCTTGTTGCAGTTCCTGTTGTCTTATTGTAGTTTCATTTCCTGTCTCATATTATTCATGTTTACTCATATTCCTGTTTATAGCATTAACTCTTAGTTATTGTTGCTTCTTTTATGCATATTCTCAATATGATACTTAGTCAATTTCTTTTCTAATTGTCATAAATATTTAGTTTAATCTTGTTGTGCATTGTGTACTTTGCTCCTTTCCTGACTGGATCCGTTGATATTAGGCGATGATGAGGACTTTGTCCCTACCTATTATGGCCCCTATGAGGGAACAGATGACACATTTGAGGAGCCAGTTTCCACCCAGGAGACTACTTCTGCAGAGTAGTTAGCAGTAGCTATTTATTTATTTTCTTTCATCTTAGTAATCGGGTTTGTCCCCGATTTAACTTCTGATTCTGTAATAAACATTTTGATCTGTTGTCACATTTATTCATTTGAAATCTTAGCATTCCTTTTCTTGTTATTACCTTGGCCTATTTCATTATTATGTGAATGAGCTAGATTTATTTATCTGTGGATATGACCTAGACAGCGTACTACCGCCGACTCTACGACGTAGGCTGGACGTACCCACGTACTCGTGCCCGAATTTCCGGGTGCGGGTCGTGACACTGGAATGGAACTAACAGGCACATGCTAAAGTATTACTAGGAATATTCGTTACTATAGCTGGCTATGATAAGACTATATCTTACCCATATTCGATACTCCTAGAGTCCGTGCCTCCTCCACTATCATCGCAAAAGCCTGTCCACGTCCCTATGGTGGTGCCCTATGCTATTGTTGGGCCTGCTGGAAGAATGATGCATGTGGTGCCAATGGTGGCCTCGGCTGATATCCTCCCAGTGATGGTGGTCTGAATCCTCCATATTCTGTCTATGATGCTCCTGGTGTTGGATAAGTTGGTCGATGTGGCTGCTGGACTGGTTCCGGTGCTGGTAAAGTTGTCACGCCCCAGTCCCAAAATATGTAGGACTAGGAATACGTAACACGCCCAGCCGTATGTATATGAACTCCAATATATGGAAACCATATACACACGTACGCTGTAAATGAATATGCAATCCATCAGTGGTAATATACGGTCACAATAAGTCACACACAATCTATATCTCATCCACAGCACAAATACTCAGTAGGGAATAGGAGCTGAATAGTATAACTGAATATCCAAGAGAGGTATCGAGTCTGATAGTCGGGTGGAAACAAATCCACTATAAACGACTATACTAAGGAACAACAAAATCTCTAAACAGTGACAACAATCACAGATACTCTGAGGGTAAGATCTCCTCAGTCTCGTAAGTAGCATCCGGCCCAGGCCCATACTCCTGTGGAAGCTCCTGCTCGTCCATATCTGGAAAGGAACCAGGTCCTCAGAGGGACATAACAAGATACATAATAACATGCCCATAAGTACTAAAATATAAACATCCATCGGGTCGCCTAACCATCTAAGTGAATGCAATTTGAGAATAACTTTCCACCAAGTGGGCTATCTGGCTCAAAATATGGGATTGGCGTGACTCTCTTAGAGAATCATAGGCCTCAAAGCATGTCGTCTTTTGAGGGACAGAGGCCGCCAGTAATATGTAGTGGTCATCATCACCCTTTCTCCGGCGGAGAATCCGGGCGTTACAGAAAAAGTGTAAAGGAGCCCAAATGCTTTACTTATTGTTCTCTCCGTCCCATGCTCTAAGCATGTCATATACATGACACGATAATACCTCTAATAACTGCCAGGTCTACTAGCATACAAAGTTTCTATTAGCAGTCATTCCTGATGCACGGCCCTTACGTACAGGTGGCCAACCCAATACGAAGTCCGAAAATCTATATGAGACTCACAACTCGTGTAACAACTGGTCACGGCCAATGAATCTACAGATGCTCCAAAATGCTAGGGTAGTCTTATAAAACAGGTCCAAAGTCTACAAAATAAATGTATATAAAAGCAGAATTAAACATGCATGTATCATTTTGGAATATAAATAGATGTACAGTGGCAAGGTATACTTGCCGAGTAAAGTCCTGTAAAGTGTTCGTCCACAGAAATGTTAAGTGTGATAAGAAGAAGGTTTGTGTTTGGAAGTTGTAATTATATATATAGTGATAAGAGGCGGTGAGACATACTTAGTGATTAAGAAACTACTGCTGCTGTTGTTTTCTCCTCATTGGTTTAGGTGTGCGTCTGAGGAGATTTTTAAGGAGTGGTGGAATTAGAGACTTACGCGTGTAGGAAAGCAAAGCAAAGCAAAATTGGGTTTTGCTTCTGCTACTGATATTTTTCTTATCCTAATGATTGTTTGGATTTTTACGCGGACGGTGAAGGACAAGATTTTACGCAAGGTAAGATAAGCGGTGGAGTGTTATACGCATGGTTTTTAGTTACTGTTTGTTGCTGTGATTTACGCGAGGTGGTTTTACGTGTAAAGAGAAGAAAGGAATTTACGTAGGGTGTTTTTACTATTGCAGTTTGATATGTACGCGCGGAAAAGTATACGCCGGTAGGGTGAGGGGTTTGCCGTTGTTTGTGGCTGCTGCTTCTATTTCCTTATTTTACGCACGGAGGTGTTTTTAACGGGTTGCGGGTTTGACCCACTAGGAAATTCTATTTTTCTATACTTATTCCCTATTATTATACATAATAAATAATTTAAATAAATATTTAATTAATAACTAATACAATTTTCAGGAATGGGGGTTTACATTCTACCCAACTTATAAGAATTTTGTCCTCGAAATTAAAACTAAGCAAAGTAAAATAAAAGTCAAGGATTGGTAGAAGATATAAATTAACAAAGTAATTCATACCTTGGTTTATGAATAGGTTTGAAAAATGTTGGCGCATGTCATCTTCGCGTTCCCAAGTAGATTCTCCTGGCGAGCCATGTTTCCATGCTACGCGGACCAAGGGAATAGACTGGTTTCTTAATACTTTCTCTCGACGATCGAGAATTCCCACGGGTTGCTCTTGATATGACAAACTCGGCCCAATGGTGATCTCCGAATGGTCGAGAATATGACTGCTATCTGCCACATATCGCCTGAGCTGTGACACATGGAATACGTCATGTACTCCTTCAAGTGAAGGTGGTAGCGCAAGTCGATATGCTACTTCTCCTACTCTTTCTAGCACATCAAATGGTCCAATATACATTGGACTCAACTTACCGCGCCCTCCGAATCGAATGGTGCCTCTGGTAGGTGATATTCTTAAGAAGACATGATCGCCCTCTTTGAACTCCAAGGGACGACGATGAAGATCTGCCCACTGTTTCTGCCTGTCTTGTGCTGCTTGCAAGTGTCCTTGTATCTTCTTAACAGTCTCCACGGTGTTGACCACTAACTCTTGTCCCAGAATCTGATGTTCTCCTACGTCACTCCAACATACAGGAGATCTATACTTTCTTCCATACAATGCTTCAAACGGAGCCATCTGGATGCTTGCCTGATAGCTATTGTTGTAAGAAAATTCCACAATATGTAGATGGTCCTCCCATGATCCTCCAAAGTCTAACATACAGGCCCTTAACATATCCTCCAATGTCTGAATAGTACGTTCTGACTGCCCATCTGTTTGCGGGTGATAAGATGTACTCAATTTCAGACGAGTTTCAAGACTTTCTTGTATGCTCCTCCAAAAGTATGATGTAAAGCGTGAATCCCTGTCTGATACAATGCTGATTGGTACGCCGTGCAATCTCACGATCTGCCTCATGTATAGGTCAGCCAAAGCTTCTGTAGATTGGCCAACTCTAAAAGACAAGAAATGGGCTGACTTGGTGAGTCGGTCCACTATTACCCATACTCCATCTCTTCCATTGGGACTCATGGGAAAACCCGTGACGAAGCTATAGTGATGTGTTCCCACTTCCATTCTGGAATCGGAAGTGGTTGCAATAACCCTGATGTTCTTTGGTGCTCTGCCTTCACTTGCTGACATACCAAGCATTTAGCTACAAAGCGAGTTATCTCTCTTTTCATTCCATGCCACCAAAAGTACTGTCGTAAGTCACGATACATCTTGGTACCTCCAGGATGAATAGAATATATCGAACTATGAGCTTCTGTCATCAGTTCTTGTCGAATCTCCCCATTGGGAACATATATACGATTACCACATCGTAATGTTCCGTCATCATGGATGTGCAATCATGTCTGCTCTCCGGCCTCTGTTCTTTCTTTTAATCTTCTGAATCTGGCGTCTGTAGGCAATGCTACCTTGATTCTCTCTATTAGTGATGATTGTACTTGCAAGTTGGCTAATATCCCCTCTGCTCCGGGTAATATTACTTCAATGCCAAGACCTTGCAAGTCCTCTAGTAATTCCTTCTGTATTGTCAAGAAGTAAGTTGTCGGCTTACGGCTTAACGCATCTGCTACAACGTTAGCCTTGCCTGGATGATAACGTAATTCTATCTCGAAATCTTTTATCAACTCGAGCCATCGACGTTGTCTCATATTTAACTCCTTCTGCGTGAAGACGTACTTGAGGCTTTTGTGGTCTGTATATATTTTCACCCGTTCCCCATATAAGTAATGTCACCATAACTTTAGAGCAAATACAACTGCTACAAGTTCCAAGTCATGAGTTGGATAATTCTTCTCATGTACTCGTAATTGCCTAGATGCATATGCAATCACCTTGCCATGCTGCATCAATACGCATCCCAAGCCTTTTCCTAATGCGTCACTGTAGATCACATAGCCTCCTGATCCTGATAGAATAGTTAACACTGGTGTTGTACTCAGTCGCTTCTTTAATTCCTCGAAAGCGGTTTGACACTCTTGGGTCCATATGAACTCTTGATCTTTGCAAGTCAACCGAGTCATAGGTGTTGCTATCCTTGAGAAGTTTTCCACAAACCTTCGGTAATATCACGCAAGTCCAAGGAAACTTCTTACTTCTGCTGCTGATTTGGGAACAGGCCATGTGGCGACTGCCGAGATCTTTTCTGGATCAACAAAAATACTATCTCCTGTAATAACATGTCCAAGGAATGAGACTTTGTCCAAGAAGAACTCATATTTACTGAGCTTCACATATAGCTGCTCTCTCCTCAAAGTCTCTAGAACAATCCGCAGGTGTTTCTCGTGCTCTTCGTGCTCTTTGAATAGACAAGTATATCATCTATGAAGACGAACACGAACTGGTCTAAATACTGATGAAATACTCGATTTATTAAGTCCATAAAGATAGCTGGAGCATTGGTCAATCCAAATGGCATGACCAGAAACTCGTAGTGCCCATATCTGGTTCGGAATGCAGTCTTCGAAATGTCCTCCTTCCTTACTTTCACCTGGTGATATCCTGATCTCAAGTCTATTTTTTAGAACATCTTAGCTCCACTAAGCTGATCAAATAAGTCATCAATGCATGGCAGTGGATATTTATTCTTTACTGTAACTGCATTTAAGGCTCTATAGTCAATGCACATACGCACTGACCCATCTTTCTTTGGTACAAACAACACTGGTGCTCCCCAGGGTGATGCACTTGGTCGGATGAAACATTTCTCTTCTAGTTCCTTCAATCGCGTCTTCAGTTCATCCATCTCTTTCTTTGCCAGTCTATAAACATGTGATGCTATGGGTGCTGCTTCCGGTGTTAATTCAATTGAGAATTCTACTTCTCTATCTAGGGGTAGTCCTGGTAATTCTTCTGTAAAGACGTCTTGAAATTCTAAAATAATAGGATGATAGACAACGTCGTCTATTATGAGCTGCATACCATCAAGGATTTTTGTGGATCCTCGTACAAACTCAAGTTCAGGCTGACCAGGTACCTTTAAAAGAATGCTTCCTCCAAAGCAATCGAAGAAAGCGTAGTACTTGCTCAGCCAGTCCATTCCAAGCACAATATCAAAAGTAGGCATAGGAAGGACTAAGAGTTGAGCATTCATCTCTCTGCCACGGATTACTATAGGACACGATCTATAAGTTCTACTAATAGGTACAACTCCTCCCCCGGTAAGAATTCTAACACAACTAGGTAAAGGTGTAGTGGCAATGTTGTGTTTGGCAATAAAACTAGATGATATGAATGAGTGGGTGGCTCCCGTATCAAACAATGTCATAGCAGGAAAAGTAAAAACAAGAGTGATACCTGCTATGACATCAATCTCCTGATTCATGTCATCTACTTCCATAGCAAAAGCTTGCCCATTTCTCTGTGGCTGTCCCTGACTAGCCCTCAGGTACTGATCCTCCTGGGTAGGTAGTGGGGGTCCTCGCTGAAATCTTTCTGCTACTGGAGGTCGAGGTGCTCCTGGTCTAGCTATCTGTTGAATTGGTCTTGGTGCTGGAAGTGCTAGCCTCTGTACTGGTGGTGGAAGTGTCGATGCTTGTTGCATAGGACAGTCCTTCAATATATGCTGTCCAGAACCACATCTCATACACTATTATAGACGGACTCGACAGTCCCTCGAGATGTGCCCGCGTCTCCCACAGTAATTGCATTAGGGTTTCTCGGGGATCTGGTACGGTCCTGCTCTATGTTGGTACTGCTGCTGCTAAGCTAAAGGACGTCTGATAGGTCCTCCTTGTTGTGTTCTTGTTGGTCCTGGTTGTGCCCTCAGCTGACTTCCTTTTCTCTTGCTGATGGTTTCTTGTAATCTGGCTTCTGTTAGCAGCTCGGCATAAGAGATTCGGGACTGGGAGCTAGTATAGTGTTGAAGCTCTTTAGTCAATCCACGATGAAACCTCTTAGCCTTGGCCAAGTCATCTGGTATCAGAGCAGCGCCATATTTGCTAAGGCGGCTAAATTCAGCATCATACTCGTCCACTGTTCGGTTTCCCTGCTCCAGGTGAAGAAACTGATCGTATAATGCATCTCTGACAGTGTCCGGGAAATATTTTATTTCAAAGCTTTCCAGAAACTGTTCCCATGTCTGGTATGTACCTAGCTGACGCTCCATGGATTCCCACCAGTGGTGAGCATTACCATCTAGAAGCATCCTTACACCGGTCATCCACAGGTCTGTAGGTAACTGCGATGCTTCTAATAACTTCCGAGTGTGAGTAATCCAGTTAGTAGTTTCCTCTGGACTCTTAGTGCCTTTGTATGCCTTGGTCCCGTTTGTACAAAGTCCTTTACTGAACCAACTCTAGCTTGAGGTACTTGAGCTAGTGCTTGAGCTGGTACAGCAGCCTGTGCAGCCATCATTTCAAGTACTGCTAGAAATTATTGCCGTTGCTCGGCTGCCTGTTGTCTCTGTTCCTGCATCATCATCTGGAAGAATTGGAATAGTTGAGCCTGGCCATCCAGCGGTATTGATGATACTGGAAGAGTTCTATTAGGTAGAATAGGAAAGTTAGATGGAGCTGGATTATGAATCTGTCCATCTGGTCCTGAAAGTCTAGGGTTCGTTGAGGTCCCTCCTTGAGTCTGACCATTGACTCCAGGAGTTGTGTCACCATCAGCGATAGTACATTCTTTCTGCATATCCATCTTTCTACAGTTAATGTACACAATCGTTTAGGCAAAGTATGAGAATCAAACAGGGTACAAGTATTAAATAGGATGTAGAAGTATGAAATACGCTTGAGAGTTATCCGCGTAAAACATAGCTTCAGAGCTAGCTGCGTAGAGCAGGGCTCCAAGGAAGTTTTAGCGTAAAGTAAGATTTTAAATCGTCGATGTAAAACATAGTTCAGGACTAATCAGTATAAGGTCTCTGCGTAAAATATGTGTAAAAGTTCTGCGCATAAATCTGAGCGTAACTACTGTTTTCGTAAATTTATCTGCGTAAAGTATAGCATACTTGGCAGCGTAAGAAACTTTTTCTTTGGATGAATTTGTCAGAAAACCTGACATCTGATAAAAGTACCGCACGATAATCGAGAGGACGGCTGTGATGGTGATTTGCACAGAAACCCGGGTTTTGTTTGTCTAGTGACATTTGACAAAATCAAATGCCACGTCAAAGGCTGTTGCTGCACAGGGCTCGGAGCATATCTCTGCATTAAATACAAAGGATTGGTTTCTAAGATAGTGACAAATACGCTTATCATCCTCCTTATATTTACGCCTAATCAAATTATTTACGCTGGGTTCAGGGATCATCAGGGTTACGCTGGTCTTTACCTATGTCATGATATACGCAGATTAGGAAGACTAAGGAATTATGGAAAACAGTTTGTTATAACTGTTGCGTAAAGTAAACCTAATTATGGCGTAAAAATAGGTAATCTCCTGCAGCATAAAGTATATGCCAACAAGAGTAAAGGATCTATGGCGTAAAATAAAATATAGGATAGTTGGAAGGATGAATGAGGTTTTAGTCAAGTGTGGATGAGATCCTTAAAATCTTTTCCTATACACAGGCTTTGCTTGGTAACCAAGACAATATATTCGAGGACCTGAATGGGCCACCACCAAAAATATGTCACGCCCCAGTCCCAAAATATGTAGGACTAGGAATACGTAACACGCCCAGCCGTATGTATATGAACTCCAATATATGGAAACCATATACACACGTACGCCGTAAATGAATATGCAATCCATTAGTGGTAATATACTGTCACAACAAGTCACACACAATCAATATCTCATCCACAGCACAAATACTCAGTAGGGAATAGGAGCTGAATAGTATAACTGAATATCCAAGAGAGGTATCGAGTCTGGTAGTCGGGTGGAAACAAATCCACTACAAAACGACTATACTAAGGAACAACAAAATCTCTAAACAGTGACAACAATCACAGATACTCTGAGGGTAAGATCTCCTCAGTCTCGTAAGTAGCATCTGGCCCAGGCCCATACTCCTGTGGAAGCTCCTGCTCGTCCATATCTGGAAAGGAACCAGGTCCTCAGAGGGACATAACAAGATACATAATAACATGCCCATAAGTACTGAAATATAAACATCCATCGGGTCGCCTAACCATCTAAATGAATGCAATTTGAGAACAACTTTCCACCAAGTGGGCTATCTGGCTCAAAATATGGGATTGGCGTGACTCTCTTAGAGAATCATAGGCCTCAAAGCATGTCGTCTTTTGAAGGACAGAGGCCGCCAGTAATATGTAGTGGTCATCATCACCCTTTCTTCGGTGGAGAATCCAGGCGTTACAGAAAAAGTGCAAAGGAGCCCAAATGCTTTACTTATTGTTCTCTCCGTCCCATGCTCTAAGTATGTCATATACATGACACGATAATACCTCTAATAACTGCCAGGTCTACTAGCATACAAAGTTTCTATTAGCAGTCATTCCTGATGCACGGCCCTTACGTACAGGCGGCCAACCCAATACGAAGTCCGAAAATCTATATGAGACTCACAACTCGTGTAACAACTGTGTCACGGCCAATGAATCTACAGATGCTCCAAAATGCTAAGGTAGTCTTATAAAACAGGTCCAAAGTCTATAAAATAAATGTATATAGAAGCAGAATTAAACATGCATGTATCATTTTGGAATGTAAATAGATGTACAGTGGCAAGGTATACTTGCCGAGTAAAGTCCTGTAAAGTGTTCGTCCACAGAAATGTTAAGTGTGATAAGAAGAAGGTTTGTGTTTGGAAGTTGTAATTATATATATAGTGATAAGAGGCGGTGAGAAATACTTAGTGATTAAGAAACTACTTCTGCTGTTGTTTTCTCCTCATTGGTTTAGGTGTGCGGCTGAGGAGATTTTTAAGGAGTGGTGGAATTAGAGACTTACACGTGTAGGAAAGCAAAGCAAAGCAAAATTGGGTTTTGCTTCTGCTTTGATATTTTTCTTATCCTAATGATTGTTTGGGTTTTTACGCGCGCGGTGAAGGACAGGATTTTACGCAAGGTAAGATAAGCGGTGGAGTATTATACGCGTGGTTTTTAGTTACTGTTTGTTGCTGTGATTTACGCGAGGTGGTTTTACGTGTAAAGAGAAGAAAGAAATTTACGTAGGGTGGTTTTACTATTGCAGTTTGATATGTACGCGCGGAAAAGTATACGCCGGTAGGGTGAGGGGTTTGCCGTTGTCTGTGGCTGCTGCTTCTATTTCCTTATTTTACGCGCGGAGGTGTTTTTAACGGGTTGCGGGTTTGACCCACTAGGAAATTCTATTTTTCTATACTTATTCCCTATTATTATACATAATAAATAATTTAAATAAATATTTAAATAATAACTAATATAGTTTTCAGGAATGGGGGTTTACAAAAGTGGGCCGATGAACCATCGGTGTTTCTCCCCGGCGCTCAGGGCAATCCCTGGCTGAATGCTGACTGGATCTCTGTATGGCCTACCTTGCCACAGTAGTGGCAAGTAGGAAGGGATGCTGCTCTCTGTGGTAGATTCATCTGGGGTCGCTTTGTAGGCTCCCCGTGTGGTGCTCGAGCTGGTACTAATACGTACGGTCTCTTCTGGCTGTACTCCCTCCTGTGGATGCGCTCCATGCGTCGAGCTGCTACAAGAACATCCGTATAAGAAGTAGGTGCAACTGCGCCAATCTGTCTCTGTAGTTCAAAGCTCAGTCCGTCAAAGAATTTCTTCGCCTTCTCTTCTTCTGTCTAGATCAGTGTAGGTGCGAAGCACCTCAATCGTATGAACTTTGCATTGTACTCTTCCACCGTCATATTGTCCTGGGTGAGACGATTAAACTTTTTTCGAAGTTTCGCCCAAGCAATAGATGGAATGTACATCTCCTGGAAGAGTCTAGAGAACTCCTCCTAAGTAACTTGGTCCAGTCCGAGTTGTTTCTTCTCGGTGAGCCACCAGTGATGTGCATTGTCTGTCAGCTGCATCCTGACAACAGTCATCCAACGCTCTCTCGGAAGCTCTGTTGGTTCCAACTGATGCTGGATGTTAGTAAGCCACTCATGGACCTGTGTGGGCTCCTCCTTGCCTGAGAATGTACGTGGCTTCATGTGGCAAAAATTCAAGATGGATCCTGTCGATAGTTGTCTGGCTGGTGGAGTCGTCTGCTCCAATGCTGTCACTATACTGTTCCTTAGGTTCTATGCCTAGGGTTGCTGGACCTCTTGCTGAACCTGTTGTTGATCTTGAATCATTGCATAGAACACCTGAAATAGCTGATCTCCGTCCATAGGCTGACCTGGCTGAAAAGCTGGCATCGGTGGTATCGGTGGAGTGAATTGCGGTGGTAGTGGAATATCGTCTCGCCGGAACCTCGAGGCATGCTGATTTTCTTGATTGCTTTATTGAGTGGTGGGATCTCCACTCGATGGCGTCACCCATCGTCGTAGGTAACCACAATACCTGGTGGTGTAGCTGCGGGAGTCTCGTCGCTGGCTCGTGGATCCATTACTCTGCACATAAAGTAAACTATGAGGTTCACACAGATGAATCAAGCATGATGCAAGTCAAAAAATTAAGTTCGAGTTCGATATAGAGGTCAAGGACGTGTCAATATGTGGATGAGATCCTATAAATTTATTCTTATCCTAATCGCAGGCTTGCTCGGTCCCTTAGTTGAAACCAAAGCAATATATTCGTAGACCTACATGGGCCACCACAAAAACTATATCACGCCTCAGTCCCAAAATACCAAGGGACTAGCCACGTGGCAATGGCCAGCAGCATAACTTCAATGGACAATCCCAATTTAATGGACCCATTATAGTGCACTTAAACTGTAACACATAACTTCAATGGGCAATCCCAATTCAATGGGCAATCCCAATTTAATCCCATTTCAAAAGCTCAAGCTCCTTCTTCTTTTCTTTAGTCCCACATCGGATGGGCCAACCCCTTCTTGTGTACATATATTAGTTTCTCTTCTTTGCTCTCTTAAAGTTGTTGTATGGGGAACCCCTTGGGCCACACGCGCGCGCCGCCGCCGCCCGGCCCGGCTCGGTTCGGTTCGGTTCGGGTAACGGGTGCGGGATCGTGCCCACATTTGAGGGCGCCGAATGCCGATTCGATTTCCTCTTCGGATTTGGGCTGGGACCCTAAAATTCTTTTTGCTCCTCTTCATTTATTTATTTTTTCATTTAATTTTCTGAACGTTGGAAAATTAATTTTGTCCGTTACTAATTGTTTTTGAACCGTTATAAACTTTTGTGTCCAGATTCATTCCTCTGTGACTGTTTAACGGCTGAATTAATAGAAAATTAATTTAGACCGTTACATAGTGTATGGATTATTATATATATATATGAGTGGTTCTCTTTGTGAACATAATTAGAAAAATTCTTTCCTCCAAACAATTGCTGCCAACATTCTGTCCAATCTTCGTCGTTTCAATCGTCTCCAAGCTCTGGGCAGAGCTAAGTCCTGGTCGTTCTCTCCGAGTCGTGTGCGACTACGAGATACCGGTAGTGCGGGGGTTTTACCACTAGGAGCTTTGGGAAACGTCTGCACACAGATCCCGAATCAACTCTTAGGGCAGTGCTTCGTGCACGACTTCCCCAGAGGCCGGTAACATCAGTCTAATTTTATTTTTATTAACAAATTTTTCAATAAGAAAATGACAATATTTCTAACACATCATTTAAATGAAAGGAATAATGCGCTTCTCCATGAAACAAATGCCTCCAATATGAACCATTGAGGTGATCGGCCATATGGAATTTTTCTTATTTTCTTTAATTGGGTGTTTTTAGGTCCACACACAACACTAAATAAATACAATAAAAGGCTAAGTAAAAAAATAAATAAATAAATAAAATATCGATTTCCAACATAAAGGAAATTCAAAGCAATGCTCAACCATCATCATAAGCAATCATAAGCAATCCAGTTCGAGGATTAAAATTTTATATACATTATTAAAGTTTACTGAAATTGTACATATAATACAAAGTTTCGATAAATTATCAGCAGAAAACAAAAACGCTTATTCGTTAGACGTTTTTCTAAACGAAAGAATCAATAAAAATGTCCAATGGATATAATTTTTTTTTTTTTTACAAAAAACACCTATTGGATGACTTATATATATATATATATATATATATATATATATATATATATATTGTGTGTGTGTGTTATATATGCATATGTATTTATTGTTAGTGTGAGTCATTATAATATTTATATATTGTAGGAATAAATTGCGTTTAATACCTACCATGTAGAAATACCATCATACATGGTAGTAATTGTATATGGTAGTAGTACTTACCATTATAAGAACAGAAAATTTACTATACCGCAATTTATTTTAATTAAAATAACTGTAAGAAAAAAAGTTTGAAAAAATTTGTTTGGAAGAAACGTTCTGCCATCTAGGATGGCGAAAAAAATTGATTGACAGCGACGTAAGCAGGAGAGCAACACCTAATTTTGACAATTAAATTGGCGAAAATTTGGTTTCCCAAATTTCAGTCAATCAAGCGGAAATGAGATGTAAATTTCAGCCAACCAAGTTGGCAAAAATGAGGTGTGTGTGTGGGGGGGGGGGGGGGGGGGGGGGCGTTGGTTTGGGGTAGATATATTTTCTGTTATTTTTATCTAATTTAAATTTATCTAAATCTAAATCTATTTTATTTTTTTAAATAGAGATAGATATATTTGTTTTTAAATAGATAAATAGAACCAAACACTGTAGAAGATTTTAAAACAAATATAGATTTTGATATAGATAAATAGGGGGGTAGCTCTTTTTTTTAATAGAAATAGATATATTTGCTTATTTTGTTTTTTAAAAAATAGAGATAGATTTATTTATTTTAAACAAACATAAAATTAATTTATTTTTCAAACCAAATCTAAAAAATAAGCTATTGTAGGAAATAAATATATATTTAAAATAAAAATTATTTTTTAGAAAAATACATTAAATAGAGATAGATAGATTTCTTTTTTTAGATAGATTTATTAAAAAATAGAGATAGATTTATTTATTTATTTTAAACAGAGAGAGATAGAATAGAGATAGATAGATAGATAGATAGATAGATAGATAGATATATTTGTTTTTTAGAATTAGATCGATTTGTTTTTAGTTTTTTAAAAGATTTCGATAGATTTAGATAGATAGGTTTAGATACATAAAAAAAAATCTATCTATCTCTATTTAAAAAAACAAAATAGATTTAGATTTAGATGATTTGTTTTTTTTAAATAGAGATATATTTAATTATTTTTAACAAACATAAAAATGATTTATTTTTCAAAACAAATCTAAAAATAATATATTGTAGGAAATAAATATATATTTAAAACATAAACTATTTTTTAGATCATTTTAAAAATAAATAATTATCTTTAAAAAAACTGTTATATTTTAAATTTTAAATATAACAAAATCTGCATGGTTGTGTTTATATTTAATTTAAATATAATAAAAAATTAGATTATATTTTTCCGATTATATATAGACTTCTCCTACGGAAATAACTTATGGGACAAAATGTACATCATCAAAAAATGTTCGTATATTTCTCTTATAAATTTATTTCCCTTTCAAAAAAATAAGACTTATCTATCAATTTATTTTGTCAAAAATAAAGATTATTTAAAAAAAATAGAGATAGATAGATTTATTCTTTTATTTTTTTAATAGAGATAGATTTATTCTTTTTAAAACAAACATATATTTAGATTTAGATAAATTTTCTGGGGAAAAAAAACAACTGAAACCCCCTTATTTATCTATTTAAAAATATATGTTTGTTTTAAAATCTTTTACCATGTTTGGTTCTATTTATCTATTTAAAAAACATAGATTTTAAAAATCTATCTCTATTTTTAAAAAATATATATATATATATCTATCTCTATTTTATTTAAAAACAAAATAGATTTAGATTTAGATAAATTTAAATTAGACAAAAACAACAGAAAATATATCTACCCCAAACAAACCCACCCCCCAACCTTGTTAATTTAATTAAAATAAATTTTGGTACAGTAAATTTTCTGTTATAAGAATATCATCATATAAGTACTTGTATATAGTAGAAATATATTATATTTAGTAATTAACATATAAGAATACAATCGTATATGGTAATACAAATTTCTTTATATAGCCTCAACTTTGAGATGAATAAACTTCCAAGAATTATTTCTCTCAAATACTTCTCCACAAGCTCTATATTTGACTTGGTATCAGAGCAAAGACCCGTATGTGAGGACTTTCTCTCCCTCTTTTTTCAATTTGATTGTTTCTTAGATCAATTTTCGGTCAAGAACTTTCTTTTCAATTTGATTGTGTTTTTATATCAGTTTCTGGTCAATAACTTTCTTTTCAACTTGATTATTTCTTAGATCAGTTTATGGTCAAGAACTCCTTCCCCAGATTAGAAAACATTGATTCGACTTGTAGAGTGTTTCCTTCGAGCCGTTGAAATTTATCTGTCTAGTTGATTCCACTACAATTTTTCAATGGGTGATGCACAAGAAGACTCTTCTAAGATCAATGAAGTCCAAAAGGTTAAGGTCAATGTCAACACCTTGGATTCAAGTTCTATATCGTTTGGAGGTAGCAAACTCAATGGTATTAATTTTTGGACATGGAAAAGGATCATGTTCGTCTCTCCATGGAATGCACAAGATGGGACATGTGACTGGAGCAATCAAGGCTCCAGATGAAGCTAATGAGGAAGCATACGCAAAATTGAAATATGTTGATGGGTATATATATGTGATGGCAGTCCTATTTAGAGCCATGACGGGTGATTTGATTTGAGACAATTTGAAAAATACTGGAGTGTTTATATAGCAATGAATCTGATTTTATACAGGTTCGTGAACTGGTGTGCAAGGCTGCTAATATGACACAGAGTGGACAACCTGTGCCCGTATTTTATACAATGCTAAAAGATATGTGTGCTAAAATCGATCAGAAATATCCTTGCAAGATCAAGAACCAGGACGTTCTACTTGGTACTAGAAGTAGAAGGAACTCGAACGAGTTCATGTTCATGTGTTCTTGAGAGGACCTGTCACGACCCGCACCCGGAAATTCGGGCACGAGTGCGTGGGTACGTCCAGCCTACGCCGCAGAGTCGGCGGTAGTACGCTGTCTAGGTCAAATCCACAGCTAACTAAACTAGCTCATTCACAATTAACATAGGCAAGATAATAATGAGAACAGAAACTTAAGATTGCAACTGAAATAAATACGACAACAGAATCAAATGTTTAGTACAGAAATCAGAATAAAATCGGGGACAAACCCGATTACTAAGATAAAGAGCAAATAAATGAAAGTAGCTACTGCTATCTACTCTGCAGCAGGGGTCTCCTGGGTGGGTTCTGGCTCCTCATAGGTATCATCTGTACCCTCATAGGGACCATAATATGTAGGGGCAAGGTCCTCATCATCGCCTAAATCAACAGATCCAGTCAGGAAAGGAGCAAAGTACACAGTGCACCACAAGATTAAACTAAATATTTATGACAATTAAATTGAGTATCATGTTGAGAAACTGCATAAAAGAATATCAATACCTCAGAGTTAAAGCTGTAAACAGGAATATGAGAAAACAGAATTAAATGAAACAGGAAATGAAACTACAACAGTCAGCAAGAAATATAACATAACCAGAAACTATCTGTGTGAACTTGTGTTTGTTTTTAGAATACATAGTTGGCATGTAGGGGTTTATAAGGCTAATCCGGCCGTCATAAACGGCTATTAAACAGGGAAAATCGGGATCCGGCTGAGGTACAGTCGCGTACCAACAGCTATTAAACATGGCAGGGGAAAGGGTAAACTACATGCCTTCTAGTATTCTCCCACCCGACATAAAAAATAAGACATGAACTCCAACATTCAAGACATGAAATCCAGCATTTCTAACACTAGGTGTAATCATCAAGGGTACTAGTAAAGCAGGGAATTAATTATCACAATATAAAGATTTAACTTGAAGTGCAGGTACTTGCCTGTTGTTTGGATCCAGTTAAATGTTCTTGGGGAAATTTCCAGAGATGAGTCCAAAAGCTGAAATAGACATTACCATCACGCTCAAAAGATATCAAATAGCTAGAAACGCCTATCCTTGGGTCCAATTTGGAGACAAGGACAAAAACGACAGTTTCGGGTCAAAACGGGGTCCGCCGGTGGGCCCGCTTTGCACCGAAAAACGTGTCCGGGTCAATGGTCTCCAAATTCACCAAACTTAGTGTCAACAGGTCAGGAACGATGATACGAACCCAACGGAACTTCCAGATTTGGATTCCGATGAGCCGATCACAAAAATCGCCCGTTGAGCGGGGCCTGTGGGGCCCACGACACGCGATTTCGTCAACGTTCTCAGAATCGAACCAAACTTGACCCACAGGACCAGCGTATCGCTAAGAGTCCAATGGCGCAAGTTTCGTCTCGATCCGACGAGTGTACACGAAGTTAGGGCGAATTGCAGAAAAGTCGGATACGGGGCGATGTCCGCGGATACGTGTTGATTCCGGTATGCACGCACACCCGAATCAGCTTCCGCAAAATCTCACACATCCGTATCGACGACGCGCACGTATCTGTGAAGACCGCACGCGACCAAGTCGTCCCGTTTGGCGGGGCGTACTCAGTTTCGGGGTGAGACAGGGTCTGGTTTTTCCTGTTTTTGGATCGCGGTGTACGATCACCACAGGACGCGATGCCCCGAGCGGTTTGTCCGGGCACCGAGAGGGTCATACAGGCTTCACAACGCAATTTGCGGAATTGAAAACGGAGCTACGAACAAAAAGTTACACGCACCTGAAGGGGACCCGAAAATCGGGATCGAAATGTATCCGACACGTGTCCGACTCGTGTCGGACACAGGGAAGGAATTAGGGTTAGGGTTTAGGGGAAACCGGCCGTAGACGGCGGAGCGTTGGCCTGTGGCGTGCTGGGAGGCCGAGGGCGGCTCGCCGGAGAGCGGGGCGGAGGCGCGGTGGAGGCACGGCGGTCGGACGGCGCCGTGGCTGGCGGGGACGGCTGCTGTAGCTGCTGAGGGGAGCCGGAGTCGTCGGGGAGGGCGGAGGACGGAGAGGAAGGAGGAGGAGGAGGAGGCTGGGCAGGGCGGAGCCGGAGTCGTCGGGGAGGGCGGAGGACGGAGAGGAAGGAGGAGGAGGAGGAGGCTGGGCAGGGCAGAGCTGGGGGCTCAGGCGGCGGCGCGGCGGTGGCGTCGACGGGGAGGGGGCTGGGGCGGTGAGTCGAGGGGGGGGTCGGCCGGCGTGGTATTTAAAGGGAGAGGAGGTGGTGGTGCGGGCCGAGGGAGGCGGCGCCCAGCGCGGAGGCGAGGGCGCGTGGCCGCGGGCAGCGCGGAGGCGGTGGCTGCGTGGCGCGGCGGCGGTGCCGGATGCGGAGGGGAGCGGTTCAGGCGGAGAGAGGGCTGGGGAGCGGGTCAGTGGGCGGCGGGTCAGGTCTGGGCAGACCCGACCCGACCCGGTAAGGGAAAGGCTGGGCCGAAAATTGGCGGGCTGGATGCTGGGCTCGGCCCACTGGGCCGGGCCGGCCCAATAATAATAATAATAATAATAATAATAATAATAATAAATAGTAATAATAATAATAATAAATAGTTAAATAGTTAAATAGTTTTTAGGTAATTAAAAATAGGTCCGGGGTCCAATAAATTCCAGAAAAATTGTCCTAAGTCCAGTTTTCCATTTTACACCCAAAAATATTATTTTCACAATATTTTAATGTTGTTTAATATCAATTAAAAATCATGTAATAATTCAAAACCCTGATTTTAATTTCAGAAAATTCCCAGAAAATTCCAGAAAATTGCGAAAAATCCAATTTTAATATTTTTTGAAAAATCAGGGGCTTACAGGACCGGATGCTAAACATAGCAATACCAAGAAAGAGCTGCTCTGGATGACAAATCCTCCTATTTGACTACAAACTCAAAAGTTAAAGTTGGCTTGTAGACTTCCCCTGCTGTTACTCTCTATTTATAACTCCTCCGTTCAATTCTAACAAGTTTACGTAGCACTGTTACTGTCAAGGAAAGAACATCCTGGTTCAGAGTAGAAACGAACCTAGCCGTGTTCCCAACGCAGATGATGAGTGAGTGGTCTGTCCTTTGGTTGTGATCCCTTTCTGTCCCAATCTTAAGAAGATGGAGATTCCTCTTGACCCTCTCTTATTTAGAAGATCCTGCATGGAAGGCACTTTATGATCATATATATCCATCAACTTGTGTCCATGCATGCACATTCCTTTCACAAAACCAATCAATCACACGTTGATTGATCACTCGATCACACGGAAGAAGGTATATGCTTTCATGGCTTTAAGGCATTTGGAAGATGATAGGGAGGAGAGAAAAAGGAGACGGCTGTGACCACTTGGTTTTATTCTCTCTCTCCATGAACTAAAGCAGGAAGATGGGCTAGGTTCAAGAAATGCATGTAGCTAATCTCTTGAAATCAAGGACTTCCTCTGTACCACTAACACAGGACGTTTGGTATACAGAAATATTTTTATTTTCGGGCAAATTTAGGGTAGAAATATATTTTCATGTTTGATTTAGGTTATGAAAATTTATTTTCGAAAATTGTGAATATTCGGATAAACAACAAAACATAGAAATCCTCTCTCTTAAGAATATGGCGGTCTATTTTATTTAATTTTGCTCGCGCTTTTTTTGTTCTGTACTCTTTTTTTTAATTATTTTTCTTGTTTTTTTATCCTTTTTTTATTTTATTTTTCAATTTTTAAGCTTTTTCTTTTGGGGGGGGGTGGTTTCTCAGGAGTTTTTTCGTTTTTTTTTTTCAATTTTTTATCCTTTTTTTTTCGTGGAATATTTATATAGTCACAAAACATTGGAATATAATTTTTCAGATAATTTTGTTACAGAAAATATAATTTTGGAGAATATAGAATTTCCGACTATATAGGATACCAAACACCCTCTAATTCTCATCAATTCTATCTGCACTGGACATATTTATACAAGTATAAATAGGACATACTAGTAGTAGTGAGGTCCCCTTGAGTTCCTTCAAGCACTTCATTGGGACTTTGGAGCCTTAGGACCCGAGTCCTACTGGAGCCTTAGGACCCGAGTCCTACTGAAGTGTTTGGGGGAACTGTAGGTGTTATCTAACATTACCTAGCTAGATGGTTAGTTTACCTTCTAAAGAGCATTCTTGTTTCCACTTTTAACGCAGTTTCAACTCCATTTTAGATCAAGCACATTTTGTTGCAGGAAAGTGTTGCGGAAAATGAAGACCCACATTTGCCAGTGACAAGAAAAGGATCGTTGCAACTAATACAAGACAAGAGTTCGCGAGAGCAGATCTGCTCTCCCCTCTCTATTATGTCCAATCATGTTTCATCCCTATTACATGTGGGCCCGGACAAAATTTGGAAGTAAATATGGGGATGGGTGGCCCACATGTAATAAAGGGGGAGGGGGGCAGCGTTGAACAGAATATAGAGGGGACAGCAGATATGCTCTGAGAGTTCGCATGCCGGTAGAAGGATCAGCAGGAGGAAGGTAAGCCGGATAAGTCTTCTGGCTTGGACAACCCTCCTGCATAGAAAAAATCCCAAGGCCATTTAGTTTTCTTAGAACTAGTACAGTCCAAACCCAAAATTAGTTCCGGCTAAGACAACCCAACCTCTAGGAACGGGCCGAGAAGGAACTAGAGAGTGAGATGCAGAGAAGCATACAACTAGTTGCACCACGAACAAGGGAAGGAAAGCTCAAATGCTCAACCATCTTTGTAAGCAAGGAGGTATACAATTTGTTCTTCAATCCAGCAAGGTCACAAGATCTGTACAATATAGGTAAAATGAAAAATTTAGCAAGTAATTTGTGAAGCTATACATATGTGAACAGTTATAATCACTTGGGATGTAGGTATACAATTTTGCATAAAAGAAAAATAACTTTGTAATGAGAAACAAATGGCAAGACATACCTAGGTTTGGAGTTTGCCTGGACTAAAAGCAGTGGCGGATTAGTTCTTAACAACCCCACTCTAGTCTGTTTCTGAAGAAAATCTTGTGAAGCAAACATAAACCTGTCTGTAGCAGCTTTGGATGTGCATTTTATAGCATCTGCACTTTTCTCACGGAGAAAGCACATATACAAACCCTCAAAGAACAATAAGAATTCATTATAAGAACAAGGCTAAATTATAGCGTTCGAAAGCTTTTGATATCTTAACTTTCTACCTTTGATATCTTAACTTTTGATATATCAACTTTCTACCGCTCGATTTTTGTAACCCAACTTCATAAATTGCTCTTTTAAAGTACCTCGTCAATTTTGAAGCACACCAAGAACACCTCAAAAGAATATAAAACAATACAAATATTTAAATTACGCTTTTGTACATTAAATGCTTTTGAAGTAGTTTCGATGTATTTCAAAATTGACCAAATGTACTTCAAAAGAACAATTTATGAAATTGAGATGCCAAAATCGAGTAGTGAAAAATTAAGATGCCAAAAAAGTCCGAACGATATAGTTATAGTGCCATTAGAATAATTTAGCCTAAGAACAATGCACAGTCCAACAAGAGTACAGTAATCTTTTTGGGGTAAAGGTAACCCTCATTCTAGGAACTAGATAAACAGGCCTAATATTTTTTTAATACAAACTGAAACACATCAAGCCATATTCACATTCAGACATTCATGCAAGAAATTTGCAGAACCCATCTCTCTACATTGCAGGGGAAGAAAACAAACAAACAATAACAAACTGACAAATACATTTCTTCTAGACCAAGGCAATCAACAGAAGAAAACTCAACCACCCTCTCCAACTTTTAAACATTTAGGATCCTGGATGCAAGTAGAGGGAAATTCATAATCACTGTTACAACTGTATGATCATGCACTAATCTTTCATGGGTCTAACCTCAAACCCCCCTTCTTTCCGGGTGACCAATCTATATGGCATATGTGTTCCCAATATCTTGTCCCATACTGAGAAGAACGGCTGTGAGTAGTTGAACTTTGCACCTTGAAGCTGATGATGAATGTCATGGTAGGCAGTATTATTCTGGAAAAACATCTGGAAGATGTTTCCGGGCAGCCGAAGGCCACTATGGTCATCGACGGTCTTCATAACTGCAAAGCAGAAAAAGAACACAGCCGTCCGAGCTGTCATTCCAGAGATTAAGAAAGAGAGAGCCCCGCCTAAGGTATCAAGGAGGAGGCCCTCGAGTGGGTGGTTATAGAGGGCTCCGATGGCATATGGGACAACAAGCCTGTGGTGTTGGGAGTGGATGTGCCGATACAAAAACTTGTTCTGATGCATGTATCGGTGCACGAAGTACTGCCATGTGTCCATTACTATCATCGCAATGATGACCTGGAAGAGTTGAATAAGTATGGATGGCTGTACAGTGGTACCTGTTGAGCCTTCATCTGCAGTTACCTATAACAGCAAGAAAAGAAATAGAAAGAACAAATAAATAAGATGATACCTGGAACTGCAAGCAAAAAAAAATAGAAAGAACAAACAAGTTACAATGTTGAGATTAAACTAGTTGAGATATGTTTATAATGGTAATATCAGGAAAAAGTTGCTCTCAGAATGGTTACCGGCTTTAAAAGCGTGACCACTTAAGTAGTCATTTATTTTTTGAGATAAACCAATTAAGTAAGCCTTAATAGTATAACACAGCAAAATAATTATTTTGGCCCTTGTCACTGTAAGAACTGGTGAAAGGTATAAAACATTTAATATGTAATAAGTATCTTGAGCTTCCTAATTGAAGAAACATAACAATATTGATGCACCAAACATTTGGTGTCTTCAAAAATAAGTCTTGAGATCAAAAGCATTTGACAACAGTATCTTAAGCAGGTATAAGAATCCAGAGAAGGAAGCTGATCAAATTTCTCCCTAAGTTCTTAGAGCAAGGTCTACAATCTGATTGGAATCATTGAATTACACGCATGGAACTTAAACCAACTATAATGACTGCAATCTCATCCAATAATCAGATTCCAGCAGGTTCTTTTCATTATTTCCTCCTCCAAGATTAATGAAATCTATAACACAGTAGACACAATAGGATAGAAGGAAACTATCGAGGTGGGAAGTAGGAATTGATTAAATTAAAATTAAGAAAATTGTCAGTCCTTGGGTTAACAAATGTTGGTGGGTCAAAAACTGTTTGGATTTTCTTCTACACCCAACTGAGGCATTTGCAGTCAAACATAATAGTGGTCTTGGCAATGCATATCACTACTTCCAATAGGTTCATGACAGAAGGCTTTTGTTTCAAAATGACACTAGTGCTGGAAACCTTCTCGTTAAGCCAATGAGGCGAATCTTTCTATTTAGACCAGCTCCATTTGGTAACCAAATAAGAATTTCCAAGTAAATACACTTAGGAATATATTAATTTATTAAACACAAAGGTTAGCTAAAGACTTAAAACAGCAATGTGGAACTCATTATTTAAGTTCGGATCCATATGGTAATCAAATAAGAAATTGGCCAAGTGTTCAAGAGGTTGAGGAATCTTGCTAAACCATCTGGATTTCACTAAGAAATAAATCAGGCATATATCACTATACTTGGCGCCTTCTTTTACATCAACTATACAGTCTTAAAGTAATCACTCTACCTAAACCATATAAGACCAAGAAGAGGATCAACTAACTACGCAAGTTAAGCTTAAACTGAATTATAAATAGAAAAGACTTCAGGCTCTATCTATAAACAAATAAATAGAAAAGATTTAGGTTTCGTATTTGGGAATAGATAAATAGTATATTGACCTAAATCAAGGAAGCAATGAAGGAATAGATAGGAGAGTAAGGAAGGAATGATGGAACAGATAGGTATGCATAGTAGCAAATATCTAAGTACCATCTATTCCGAAGAGTAAACTTGGTTTTGAAATAAGATCATATCATCTAAATATTCCTCTATCAACATTCCTTATGACCAGTTTGAATAGCAACTCCATCAACAAAAAAGCCTTTACCCCAAACTTCTTTGGGGTTGGCTGTTGGAATCTTTGTCTACTATTCTACTCTCAAAGATTAGCAAATACCATATCTTTCTTACAGCCTCAATCTAAG
This sequence comes from Iris macrosiphon, assembly GCA_036927795.1. Lineage (NCBI taxonomy): Eukaryota > Viridiplantae > Streptophyta > Magnoliopsida > Asparagales > Iridaceae > Iris > Iris macrosiphon. The sequence goes on from JAYESA010000012.1 coordinate 165,094,015, forward strand.
CTGTGTTTAGGCCTACGGCCTACCCCTCATTCTACCATCTCCTTTAACAAATATACTATTAGTCCTAACTGATGCATCAATTGATTTATGTTGCACATGTCCAAATGTTTATTACCATGAATTTTAGAGTGGAGATGGTGGAACTCAATTCCAAGTCATGCACGTAACTGAGTTAGTGCAATTCGGTGTATCCAATACTAGCATTTGAATGGGTATGATTGGGATTTTCAGAATCAGAACCTCAATTTCCAGCATTAGATTGATGTAATTAATGCAGATATCCTCCCTTTTGAAAAGTGAAGTTACATCCCAATACATCTAATTTACAAGTTCTAATATAATATCATACAACTGTTATATTATTAAAGTTGAATAAACTTTTAAAAGATATGTAATGTACCAGACCAACAACGCAGTCTAAGTCCACCAACTAATGTGTGATTACCTATGTTGCACGACTAGGGATATGGATAAAGACATGAAACGGGTATGGGATATGGACATTTTCAAATAGAAATAGTGTAGTCGCCTATGTTGCACAAATATGGACACATATACGGGTACTGACACCATTTTGTTGTCTGTGCAACATAATCTTCAACTAATAGGCCATGTCAATAAAAATGCAAAAGGTCCTTATGGTGATAAAAGCAAAATACAAAGTGACTAGAGATGTTATAGTAACAATTTATATGAAATATTCATAATATGATAAGCTGACAACATGAAAGTCAGTGGTCATCTTTGTCCCCTGGTTGGCTTAAAATGAAAATATGAAGCAGGTCTACCATGAGTTTAATTTGAATTGATCATGAGAAAGTCGTAATTAAACTTCATGTTACCCTTTCCATCCGCTAAAGGACATTTTTCAAGAAACACATGTGATAGTCAATCAAATATTTCTTAGCAAAGTTTTTCTTAAAAGGCTGAAACTATGTAGTAGTGAGGGAGTACCTAGAAAATAACAGCTAGCTGCTATTTTGTTGTCTGTGCAACATAATCTTCAACTAATAGGCCATGTCAATAAAAATGCAAAAGGTCCTTATGGTGATAAAAGCAAAATACAAAGTGACTAGAGATGTTATAGTAACAATTTATATGAAATATTCATAATATGATAAGCTGACAACATGAAAGTCAGTGGTCATCTTGTCCCCTGGTTGGCTTAAAATGAAAATATGAAGCAGGTCTACCATGAGTTTAATTTGAATTGATCATGAGAAAGTCGTAATTAAACTTCATGTTACCCTTTCCATCCGCTAAAGGACATTTTTCAAGAAACATATGTGATAGTCAATCAAATATTTCTTAGCAAAGTTTTTCTTAAAAGGCTGAAACTATGTAGTAGTGAGGGAGTACCTAGAAAATAACAGCTAGCTGCTAAGCCGGCAAAGTATCCAAAATTCAAAAAGTACGTAAAATAATAAAACAATGAAAGAAAATGCTAAAGTTGTATTAAAATTCATGGAGCGGTTGGGTAGGAAGGTTATCAACAAATGTAAAATGTTACTAACTTTCATGCCATAATCAAAAATTGGACAATATAAAATTGAAAAACTAAATGAAGAAACCAAATGTCTGTCTGCACACAACATAGGGGGAGACAATGCGAAAATTCTTGCTTACCTCTCCCTCATCCTTCAACCCCAAAAACCTTATGTTTGCATGTACAGAAAATAATAAATCAATGTTATTTAGACTGGCTAAACCAGTCACAGCCACATAAACAGTCTAACTGTGTAAATGCTTATGTAGCACCATTCTTAAATTGAAAGCTAGTTGTCTGGCGTCCAACAACCTCATGGAACAAGCCTAGCACCAACATGAACAACCTGGCATTTGCCTAGTTGTGCAGCCTACAACAAGGAATGTGTTTCTTAGCATAATGGCTAGGCATGATTAGCATATATTGTCCAGCCAGCATAGTTATTACAGGCACAAGGAGCATTGCAGCGCAAATGGTGCAAATGGTGTTCGGAACTGAGGCATGAGGCACAAGGCGAAAGCGCGAGCCTCATGAAGGTGAGACGCAACTTTGTATGTAAAAGATATTTATAAATCATGTATAATAAAATAAGTATGAATAGTAAGCAGATGAACACTAAATATTTGATTGAGTTGCTTCAGATTCGACGATGAGAAATCATCGGTGAGAAGGTGAGTCACGACAAATAGAAGGAACATGGAAGGACTTTAGGATTTCTTATTATTATTATTATTTTGTTTAATAGAATTTTTTTTTTTTGGTTCTCATCCTTTTCTAAGAAAAGGAATATTAAAAGACAGATGCAACAGTGAATTTCTACACACGCAAAACAAATCCAATGATAAGTAAAAGACATAGTAAAAATAACATATAGAACAGAAAATGTACGAGGCATGATTCATATGGCTGGAGCCTTGATAAGATGCATTGTGAGGCATGCACATCATGAAGGGAGACTTGCTCCACCTACATTTGAGGTGTTGAGGGATGAGGCACGCTTTCTTATAATAAATATCATGCAGGCATACAAATATGTGAAATGTTATCATAGACTGTTGTCGCTGTTCAAATAATAATGCACTTATACAAGAACCAGCCATACTTCCCCGTCTAGGCACCATAGTAGTCTAGGATAATTCTAGTGTTCATTTTCGGATAATTCTAGCTTTTGGTCTCTGATTACATGAGCTTTTACAATGTTCCCAGAAATACTTCTTCAGAGAATCAACACCAACTCGAAGGGGATCAGTGTTGGGACAGAATCCACAGTTAATTTGTTGGACCTTCTTAAGAGTTATACTAAAAAACTTTAAATGCAACATATTCCCACCATAAGAAGAAAAAAATAGGCACAGTTTTTCAGTACATTATTTGTATTATTATTAAGATCATGAGTGAACTGTTATCTATTGTTAATAAATCCTCTGCTCTTTGCTTCTTCTTCTTCTATGCCCTATCTCTTTTCAGTTGCTCAATGAGAAATCTTTAGCAGAAGGCTAAGAAATAGCTCATTACTTCCTCAAACCCAGATTGTTACATATACATTACATGACTCAAGTAAAACAAACCGAAACTATCTATTGGCCTATATGTATCAAATCAGAGAATCAGATAAGTAACAAAATGGTAGTATATCGCATCGTATCGTATGGCATATATCTTAAGATATTAAATAGTCTAGGCCCCATGCTGATCTAGGATATTTATAGGGTTTGCTCTAGGATCGCATGAGCTTTTACAGTATGCCCAGTAATGTTGCTTCAGCCAGAGATTTAACACCGGCTCGAAGGAAATTGATGTTGTGAAAGAATCTGGTCAGTTAATTTTTTGGGCCTTCTTGACCAAGAGTCATGCAAAAAAAAAAAAAAATTAATAATAATAATAATCACATGAGACATGTTATAAGGTTTTTCTAGTTCTATTGTTCAGAAATCCTGTCAAAAATGTAACTCTTCACTTCCTCTTCTATGCACTATCTTTTTTCAGTTGCTCGATGAGAAGACTTTGGCGGAAGGCTCAGAAATAGCTCATTTACTTCCTCAAACTCAGATTCAACTGATAAACGATTCCAACTTCGGAGGTCTATTTCTAGATCATCAGCGAGTGACAGACTTTACATATTATTCTTCAGTTGGGTTTCTCCCCCTCAATAATCGAATCCCATGTAGCTGCACGGAGCTTGTCATAACTCGTGTATAAAGCTACTACAGCGTGTCCCCATGATAACAAAGAAAAGGTCATCCAAACAATCTAAAGCACTGCAGCAAAAGCCTGGATACGCACTAAGAAGTATGATCAACTATATCAATGTCATCGTGCATGTTCCAAAATACACTTACTAGTACATATATGCACGTGCGTTGCACGTATTTCATATATTATTATTAGGAAGACTAAAAGATAGCTACTGTAATTATTCTATTTTATTAAGACTGCTTAGGAAGACTAATAGATACCTACCTTAATTATTTTAAATTTATTATTGTATATACTATTTTATACATGCATGCAAGACGAAGACTATTTAGGAAGACCAAAAGACAGCTCCAGCAATTACTTAGCTGCCCCTATTAACTTTAATGAATTATTTTAATTAGTAAACATTTGAAAGGGTATTTTTGAGAGAAAAAAACTTCCATGGTGAAGCCCAATTTTTCCTATTATATAGTAGTACAGATTATAATCCTTCTTAAGTTTTCCCCAAGAATTAGTAATATCAGCTCGTAGTAAAATTCTTCTAACATAGAAGCAATCCAATTTTTATAAATTCAAACAAATTAATAGTAACGAATGATTATGACTAACCAAGAAAAGAAGTCTGGCGACGATGGCCTGGACCAATTGCTGGAGGAGAACTCCCCTGACCACCGATGAAAGCGGCACCAGGTTCCTCTCCTCCTCCTCCTCCAACGTGTGCAGCCGGTACCGGCGCAGCGGCGGCAGGAGCTGGTACATTCCCGCGTAGAGCCAGTAGACGACAATCGGCGCGAAAGTGCCCATCAACTCGTCACTAACATACCCGACCCAGAAAACCATTTTCTAGCACTGAAATCCCAGAAAGATCCCAACTTTATTAACGGGATCAAAAACCCATGCAAAAAATATTAGGGCTTTGGGCGATAGCGGTCGATTTAGTGGGGGAAATATGGTTTTTTTCGAGAGGAAGAAAAATCCAGATGGAAATTGTTCGGAAAAAGCAATGATTTTAAGGATTTGAGGAGAAATTAGAGTGGGTTTCGTGATTTTAGGGATTGGGAGTAGGGAAAAAAAAGGGGGGGTTTGCTTTTCTTTTCTCTGTTCCTATTCTTCCGTTCGGTTTTTGGAGGGATTTGAAATTGGGATTTGGTTGCTATAGGAGGAATATATATTATAATAAATAAATAAATGATTATGAAAGGAAAGAAATCTAAAATGAGGATTTGCTAAATTTGCATACGAGCCCTATAAATCTATCTATTTGTAATGTATTAAGAAGCATTTATTTTAGATCCACCTCCCTCAAGTATTATAGTCTATTCAAATTAGATTTCGTATGTGCTACCACGATCCAAATTTTCTTATAAATTATCGAACTCAACTGGCTCTTGTGGTCGGTAAGAAAAGGTATAACCTCTCTGGCTGGACGGAGATCTCAGGATCAAATCGCGGAGGAGGTGTGGGAACTGTGGACCTAAATGACATGCAACGCAGCGTGAGTAAAGTCCAGTGCATATCGTCGGACATCTAAAAAAAAAATTCTTATAAATTTTAATGTTGTTAATATTTATTTATTCAGGTAGTTCTTAACAAGAGTTTTATATAATTTGAGGTGTTCTAGAAAATTTTAGATAAATTTAAAGACATATTTGTAACTAAATATTTTAAATTTCTATATACTTTTAACTAAATAACTTGAACTGGGGGTATATATTTGTTAAATGTGACTTAAAAAGATAAGATCTTTTTTACTACCACAAACAATATTTATGTTGTTCCTGTCATGCCTGCATGTGAATCTGCAGGCCCACCACCTCTGGCATGGGAATTAGGGATGACCATTTAGTTAATTCGGGTCAAACCGAACCGAATAATCGAAAATCGAATTGAACCGAAATTCGAATAAGGAAAATCGAAACCGAACTGAAATGGCACATAACCGAACGAAATCGAACCGAATTAAATCGGTTTGATTTTCGGTTTATTCGATTTTTTTTGTTTATTTGCGTTTTTTTTTATATAGTAACTAAATATACCTAGATATATTTAGTATATACCTATAGTATATACATATATATATTTAGTATACACACCCCCCCCCCCCCCCCCCCCACACACACACACACACACACACACACATATATATATATATATATATATATATATATATATATATATATATATATATATATATATATATATATATATATTTGTTGGTTTTTGACCGAAATCGAAACCCAAAATCGAAACCGAATAAAAAAAATTAGTATTTTTAAAATCGAAACCGAACCAAATTTTTTTAAACCGAACTGAATCTCTTACTCGATTTGGTTCGATTTTTTGTCCAAAATCGAATAATGGTCATTCATAATAGAAATAATGTAACTACACAACTCTTTGAGAAGAGGGATGAGTGTTGACAACAATAAAGGTTGTCGATAAAAAAAACCACGAAGATGGAACTAAGATTATTATTATTATAAAAAATATATTTGCCACTATTAGAGATAAATTGATCTTAAACAAGACGCATGTCACCATATTTAGGGTAAATATGATAATCGGTCCAATAATTGGTTGTTGCAACTTGTTGACAAATAACGTATTTAGTTACAAAAATATAATAATTTAATATATTTAGTTGCAAATTTGTGGAGGGTATTGTAAGGATCAAGGGAGGTATCTGCAAATAATTGCCGCCAATTTGAGCATCTCCAGCCATGTTGTGAGTTCAGAATAAATGATTGCCACGTAGAAATTACAATAACTTATTTTTAAAAAAAAATCAATGTAAATGTAAATGTAAATGTAAAATAAATTATAAAGTTGATATGTCAAAGACAATATAAATTTTATTGTCTAGAACTAGACAATTGACTTTACAGTACTTTTCTTTCACATCATCAATTATGAATAAAAATATTTATAAAATTTTTTTGAAAAAGTTGTCTTGGAAGTTGAAAAAAAAGTAAATTTTATTGTCTTCTTAATATTTTTGTATTAGAGAATATTTTTCTATCTCATTGTCTAGTGTGAATATAATTTTATAACATAGAAAAATATTATTTTATGTTTTATGTCACATAGAAATTACAAAATAGGATTGGAGATGCCCTTAGTTGGCTGGTATCAGTGGGATGTTAGGGGACTCATGGTTTGTCTTAATTTATTTACTAATTATTCTCTATCAAACTTCTCATTCGCCATTTAATACTCATTATACAATCTCTTTGTTGCCGCATATTAGTTGGCAAAGTGAAATGACACGATCTATGGAATTCTTCACCATAAAGTCCTTTCTCCAAACCCAACAAAAATTTCTTGAATTTAGAAATATATACATTTAGGTTTGCTGGGTTAGGAATTTTGGGCTTGGGCCTTTTTGATAAATTATATGGGTAAAAATTATGGGCTATAGGCCATAAAAAGATGCTAAATTATTAAATTAGATGTTAGCATGGGCTTTGGTTAATAGAAGACTTTAAGATTAATTGATTTGGGCTAGAGCCCAATAGGTTATACTGAAAGAATTTTTAATATGGGTTTTAAACACAAGGATAGGTTACTATCAAACCTAAATAGGAGCCCCCATAGAATCATTATGAAATTCTCATAGTTGTTAATAAATATGTATTCCAATAAATTCTTGTATTTATATAGGTACGTGGTATTCTTCGCAATTTCAGCAAGCTTTGGACCTCATGCAAGCACAGTCCACTATTTGTCATTTTTTACATTATCATGACTATCTTGTTTGTTTAATCACAACTTTTCATGCTAGCCTGTGACACGATGACTTACACATGAGAGAAGGATTCAGATCTTGAGTCAAAATTTTATCATGATTTCTTGTATTAGTTTCGTAATCCATGTCATGAGTGTTGGGTGGGGAGGATAAGCTAGTAGGCATATGGGTAACCCCGACTACACCTATATGTATTCGTATTCGAACGATAATCGTCGTGCACCGCACGTGACAACGTGCTGGATTTACCCCTTAGTCATCTACATGTCGAACATTGTATTTTAAATTGCACTTGCACGTTAAGCTCCCTTGTTTCTACTTGCACTTTGGTTTATTTGCTTGATTATCATCTCTTATATTATTTCGTGATTTAGTTTCATTACCTGCATTTTAGTCTTTTATTTATGATAGTTCATTCAGATAGTTTTTATATTGTATTATATGACTTATAGCTGTATTTATACTTGCTCCAATCCTTACTAGATACGTTGATATTTTAGGCGTAAAAGACCAGTGCCCTACTCATTATGGACCCCTAGAGGGAGACACCCCGACTGAGCTGATTTAGAGCTAGCACTTATTACTGCGTAGATGTATACTCGTATTTCTTTCAACTTCTATTTGACTGGATTTGTCCCTGAGGCACTCCTTTATGGCATGTATTATGACTCTTGGATTTATGGCATTAGTATTTCCTGTTTTTTATCTATTCTCTTCAGTCCTTTACTTATATTTTTCTTTAAATGAGTTAGACTCAGATGAGGGCGTGGGCGAAGAGCTCAAATTGGCGCTTTGATGGCGCACTTCGCATGTACGTATCAGGTGCGGGATGACGCTTTTACATGTCGTTGTGTCTTTCAGCGCTCGTTCCAGCGTGGGCACAGCACGGATGCTGCGTGGTCGCAACATGGAACCATTTTCACTTAAAGGTTGTAGAAGCAGAAATTTGGATATTCGCGCAGTGACAGTTAGAGCAAAATTTTACATTTTTGCTTGAATGTAGTTCGGACAAAAAATTATCATTTTCGCTCAGATGCAGTTGGAACAAAAATGTTGCACGCGCGAAAATGACTGTTCATTACTTCGTGGACGTAACTGTCCATTTAGTGGAGGTTACTGTTATAACCGTCCGTCCACTTGAAGGGGAGTTACTCTCCAGTTTTATTGCACTTTACGGGCAGTGGACTGCTATGTGGTTGGCTTCCTATATAATCACAAGTTCTTCTCTTTTACAAGAGAGATAACGTGAATATATGCTACGAGAGAAGACTTAGCAAAAGGAACGTGAAGCAACGAAGTGTTGTTCGTTCGTGCATTTCGATGGCTGTCCATGCAAAGGATGTCAATGGAGTGTTCCGAAAGTTCTACCTTCGAACTTGTTGGTTCATGTGAGCAGATCGACGGAATATGATCGAATCTTACTTTGAGCAACGGTGACTATCACCACGCCAGCGAGCTTTCTTCTCTAGTGTTCTTTCTCATATTATGTTTCTTGTTGTAACAAGTGTGTATAGCAACTATGTTGCAAAGTTAGTTAGCTTTACTTTTTTCAGAAGTTGTATTCTTACAAGTTGTTGTAAGTGTCGTTGTACAAGTATTTTTAATTATTCATCATAATCTTTAGGGCCGGCCTTGGGGCCGTGCCAAAAGTGCGGCTGCACTGGGCCTCCAATTTGGGGGGCCTAAAAAAAAATTATTGTCAATTTTGTAATTTTGTAATTTAAGTCGTATCATTTCTTCCTCAATTCATAGACTCTACAATTCACACAAGACCTTCAATTCTTCAATCCCTATTCCCTACCGACTCTAAGACTCATATTTATAATCATACAAAAATTCTAGATTTTTTCAAAGATCTTGTTCTGACAAGTGTGTTGTCTATCATCTGTAAGAGATTCAATTGTTGTTTTGCTTCTAAAGATCTCTCAATTGTTAGATGAATTTATTTCCTACAATAATGATCTGATGTGAGTTTTATTTTCTACAATAATGAACATATTTTTTATTATATATAATTTAGGATTTTTGTTGTGCAGGCCAAATCGTTGTTTAAGAAACAGTTATGTCAAAGACCGGAGCTCTTGATCTTGCATCAGGTCTTAGAGGAAGAACAAGAAGCATGAAGTTCAATCTGTTGTGGAACGTATATTCCACATACTATTTCATTTTCTACAATAATGATCATATTTTTAATTTTTTAACTTTTTTTTCGTGGTTGATTTACTATCGTACTGTTCTTTTCAGACAAAATTGGTTTAATCTATTATTTAAATGTAACTTCTGAAGTTGATTAGGGAAGAAATATACATTTACATATAGTATTGGTTATTTTGTTTTTGTGTTGTATATATGCCAGTGTCCTCCATGATATGCGTCCTTGCAATATAGGTAACAACAGAACAACATATATTTGGATTTGATCAACAGCTATCATCAAATTACAAGTTTCTAGTTTGTTTTCCTAAGAATTCTTCTTTATTTTGCTAGTTATGAAAGTTTAAGTAATGTTTTTTGCTTCTAAGAATGCAAGAAGATCAATGTTGCACTACCTGTTATATTTTTTGTTTCCCAAATTTTGACAATTTAACGGTCATTGTATACGTCTTCTATCTTAAACATCTTTATTATACTATGTAATGTGCTTGAATATAGATAATTTAAATTTTTGTTATTTTGATTAGTAACTATCTATAGATTCAGTTATAATATGACATAGAATAACACATTTAAAAAATACAAATAAATAAATTTAGGATCACATTTTTAGATTCGTACAGGACTTTCAATTATTCAGGACCGGTCCTGGTAATCTTTGTAACCCGGAAAACAACATGCATCGTCGTGTTTGCACGACCTTGCGCCGCAACTCCATACCTCCTCTCCTGGCCTCTCATTGGCTGGATTTCCCATCACCCACCTCGCCAACCACAGTCGGAACCTTGCCAACAACACTTTGAACACAACCATCCCCTCCCAAGAACACCTCAACGCCAAGCAAGCGCGCAGTTATCCTCTCTAATCCAACGAATATCCATTAATCCTTCTTAACATCATGCCGCTTTTTGACTGATCATGTTAGCCTCTTGAACAGTTTAGCCAATAGCCGAGCCAAAATTTGTAAGAACAACAAAGCAAAAAGAAACTTCATATTATGAATCAAAACCCAAATGTCAAAATAATTATAGAAACAAGCACGTACATGACATAACACGACTCATCCCACTCAAACAGCTGACATTGATGAAGTTTCGGTTACATGGAACATAACAAAAGAAATTAAGCACACTCGATACAAGTTAGATCAATTTACGGTGCTATGTCCTCTTTTCTTCTATCTATGGGAACAACTACGTGCCAGCATCACTTTACAGAGGTGGATTCACAAAGCCGAGCTAGCCGCCAAACAAAGTATTTCTGCTAATAAACATAGGATATGAAGAGATTAACTGCGGCCGAACCAGCATGATGCTCGGAAGATCACTATGTTTATTTATATTACTATAGACAGAAGATAGCAGACGAGTGGAACTGGCCTAGACACTAGGACCTCCTTGTCGGAGCATTGTGCACCATCTTGGGCTCGGGACGTCCGCACATGAAGTAGCCCATAATCTTTCTCATTCTCTGTAAAAGAAGACAAACCACCAGATGAAAGTAGCATAATCAGAACTAAAGCTCTATTTCTTACAGCATAATACGAAATTCCACGACTAAATGACTATATATATAATCTACAAGGTTTTATAGGCGTCATCGTATTTTAGTTGATTAACCCAGAATCACAGTATATAGTAATAGTATGCAACCTGGTGGTTTGTAATAAGTACATAAAAGAACGAAATGAGAAAGGCAATATTAGCAATTGAGCAGGTGAAGTCAGGTTACGAAGCAGTGATAAGAAATAGAAGAGAATAGTACAGACATTGTAATTGCAAATAGACTTGTTAACAGGGATCTTAACAAGTGTACAGTCTGCTCTAGTTCTATCACACCCGTCTTTCCCCTTTTTAACACTTGCTGTAAAGTTCAATAGTTTTTTCAATCTTTCTCCGGGATACATTATTGGATATCAGGGAGAAATAGCACACAAGGAATACTCGACAATGGAAACTTGTATTGATACAAAACAGTTGTATACAAGCACTCAATACAACACTCACAAAAATGTAACACAAGATTCCCACACGAGAGACTCACAAATACAAACTCAAACCAAGGTTCTCATTCACACTAGTACTTTTACTTGGTGCTTGTTGCTTTGCTCGATTTTGGTTTTCTTTGTGCCTTGCTCTCGCTTTCCAAATGAGGACCTCAACCCTGTTTATAGGTGATGAGTGATGAGGGATGTATGTGGAAATCTCTAGCTAGAAGAATAAGTAGGTTGGAAGAAAGATGGAAGGATAAGGAATTATCTAGAGAATTCCAAGGTTGCCATGACATAGAAGGGGTCCCAGACGTGTAGATCCAGGGAGCTAAGTCAGAGGGGGCTTGGAAAAAAAAAATGAGCTGGGGCTTGAGAAAAAAAAAATCTTACAATGTATGTGAGAGGTTTCAAACTCAAGACCTTACAAAATAAAATCTTAATTTTTAACTACTTAACCAACTCACCTAGTCTTTAACAATGAAATATATAACATCTGGAAAATTTTGAAAAAAATACCTATACTTCATTCTTTTCAGAAAAAAAGGGAGGTCTTGAGCCTCCCCCTGCTTTCCATGTAGATCCGCCCCTGGTCCCAGAGAAAGGTGGATGGAAGAAATATCCAGAAAGGAAAGATAGGAATGATGAAAATTGAAGATTATTGTAAAAGGATCAAGAGATTATTAAAGAACATTCTAGAAGGCTTCTAGAAAAAAAATCAGAAGTTGGTGCTAAAATATTAGTAGTAAGTATTTAAGAATGTACTAAACGTGTAACCGTATAAAAAATAGTAGCCTGAGTTGCTCATACTTGACCATCATACTCATTTGGAAAGGTTATTAGGAGGCACATATTTACCATCAAAAGCATAAAAAACCAGTTTTTTAAAGCCAGTTAAGTGTATGAATTACTACAGATTTGAGAGGATGTAGACAAGAAATATCTACTAAAATATGTACGCATAAACATCTTTCTGTTATAAACTTGTGTAGAACCATCTGTATTGATATACTCTCAAGAGTTGGTGATAATTGGAACACATGTAGAGATTTATTTAGGCAAGATTTCTTAATTCCTTCCATAATTAACCGAATCAATGTATAACTAGACGGAAGGGATGCTTACTGTCCCCACATAGGGATCGAGCATAGGACACTTTCCTTTCCCTACCAAAGCCCCCAACCATTGGTTCCAATTATAAATGAACAGTGAACAGCTTAAGTTTTGCGAAAGAAGGAACTTCGGTTCATTTAAGAAGGCTAAACCACATCCAGTAATCAATTGATTCAGTTACATGTCATTTCATGCAAGTATGGATAAAATTCAACCACAGAGTTACATTTTGTTGTCAAGTTTAATTGACTGGGAAGGAGGGACTACTATCAACAGAAAAATGGACATGCAACTTTGTTTCATTAAACCTCTCTTTAATGAAATGTGGGGGGAGATATAGTTGTCACTATTATATAGATCATAGGATGTAAGTGAAGGTTTTTCAAATACAAAGAGAATATGGTTTCAAACCACACACCTCTCAGTGGTGTTTCTGTCAATATATATATAGAATGCATGAGTACAATAGTTCCCTGTATATTGGGATTACAAGTGATTTTTGGGATTACAAGTGATAAGGTTGTTGGTATGGAGGGATCTAAGGAGAAGAGGTTACAGGTTGTTTTGACTCCTTGTTAGCAGGAGATGGAGTGTTGTTGGTATGGAGGGATCTAAGGAGAAGAGGTTACAGGTTGTTTTGACTCCTTGTTAGCAGGAGATGGAGTTGGTAACTGAATCTGTCTATCACACCCCCACAAGCTAATGGGGCGAGAACGGACCATAAGCTTGTTTACTAACAGTCGAAAACGTGAACTTGAGAGTCCCTTTGTGAAAACGTCTGCAACCTGGTCTATGGTGTTAATGTAGCGAACCTCGAGCTCTTTATGAACCACCTTGTCACGAACATAGTGATAATCCACCTCCAAATGCTTCATCTTGGAGTGAAAAAACTGGATTGGATGCTAAGGATATGGAACTTATATTGTCACACCAAATAAGAGGCCGGGGTAAAGGAAGGTGCAGATCGCGAAACAAAGAACGTAAGCAAGAGATTTCAGCTGCTGTATATGCCAATTGACGATACTCGGCCTCAGTGCTTGAGCGAGAAACCGTGCGTTGTTTCTTAGCACTCCAAGAAATAGGATTGTGGCCTAGATAAATGGTATATCCACCAGTGGAATGACGATCATCCGGGTTGCCTGCATAATCAGCATCGAAAAAAGCTTGGATGTGAAGTGAGCCAGGACGATAGAACAATCCATGGTCGTAGGTGTGCTTCAAATACCGTAAAATGCGCTTAACAGCATTCCAATGAGCCGAGGTCGGTTGATGCATGAACTGACAAACTTGGTTGACAGCATAGGATATATCTGGGCGGGTGATTGTTAAGTATTGGAGAGCACCCACCGTACTCCTATAATCAGTTGCATCACATAAAGGTTCCCCATCAAACACGCTCAACTTCTTACCAGCTTGAGCTGGTGAAGACACTGGTTTGGCATCCTGAAATTTGGTACGATGAAGAAGATCCGTCGTGTATTTTGTTTGAGTTAAATATAATCCACCATCAGCCGGTGTAGCCTCAATGCCCAAAAAATAGTTCAGAGGCCCCAAATCTTTCATGGAGAATAGCTTGCCAAGTTGATGAATCAAGTGCGACACATATGAAGCATTGTTTCCTGTGATTAGAATGTCGTCCACGTAGATGAGCAACACAATAAGCAAGTCACCTTGATGGAAAATGAACAAGGAATAATCAGATTTGGAGCCTTGAAATCCAAGATCCTCAAGATAATCCGAGAAGCGTTTAAACCAAGCCCGAGGGGCTTGTTTTAAACCGTATAGAGACTTGTGAAGTTTGCACACATAGTGAGGATAATTCGGATCAACAAATCCTTTTGGTTGGCACATATATACCTCATCAGACAATACTCCATGTAAGAAGGCATTTTGAACATCCAATTGACGGATAGGCCAATGGTGATGAATAGCTAAGGCAATAACAGTCCGAATGGTGGAATGCTTCACAACAGGGCTAAATGTCTCTGAATAATCAATGCCCTCTTGTTGATGAAAACCATTAGCGACAAGGCGTGCCTTATATCGTTCAAGTGAACCATCAGACCTTCTTTTGAGTTTGAAAATCCACTTATTGGGCAGGATGTTCATATTGGAGCATGGAGGAACTAAAGTCCAGGTACCATTTTGTTGCAAGGCACTGAATTCCACTCCCATAGCATGTCGCCACTCCACCTGTTTCACTGCTTGGCTAAAACAGCTTGGTTCCACTTTATCATCAAAAACCACATGCATAGCATATTTGGGATTGGATTTTTGTATACCGTGTTTGCTCCGTGTAACCATGGAGTGGGAGACAATGTCCGTTGCCGGGCAAGGTGCAGGTTCATGAGGGGGTGATGGTGGAGCAATTTCAGGTTGGGGTGACTGGTTTGGGGATTGATGTGGTTCATTGTTTGGTAAGGTGGTGGTAGGCAAGGGAGCACGAAGTGGAGGAGGGGGGGCGAGTGTAATCTCCCTGATTTTCAAGAAAATTTTAATTTTTGGATTTTTACATTTTTCTGGAATTTCTGGAATTTTCCGAGAATTTTCTCTAATTAAATTAAGGTGTTTTAATTATTAAAGGATTTTTAACTATTATTAAATAATATTAAAATATTATGAAAATAATATTTTATGGTGTAAAATAGAAAATCAGACATATGGTAATTTTTCGGGAATTTATTGGACCCCAGATGAATTTTTAAAGCCCTAAATACTAAATAATTAATTAAACCAAAATAAACCGGATTTTATTTAAATAAACCGAACCAAACCCATCTGAACCGGACCGGGTTCACTGACCCAAACCGCCCTAGGCCTAACGGGTCGGATCCGGGTTCAATCAGACCCGGCCCGCATCAAACCCAACCCGCATTTCATTTCGGATAGGGTCGGATCCGCAGACCCGACCCGACCCGGCCACCCGCAACCCGCTTCCAATCATCTTCCCCAGACCCCGACCCCTGAGCTCCCGCCGCCGGTAACGGCCGCCGCCCGCTCGTCTACCCGCGCCGCCTCGCAGCTGCGTAACGCCCGCCGCCACCGCTCTCCATCTTCCCCGACCCTCCGCCTCCTCTCCCCGCAACGGCCTCCGCCTGTCTTCCTCCTCCTCCCTATATAAAGCCCCAGCCGGCCATAGCTCCTCTCCCCTCCGCCGACGCTCACCTCCCCGCCGTGCCGCGCGCCACCCCAGCACGCCGTCCTCCGCCTGACGCCACTCGGCCCCTCGCCTGAACCCGCCTCCCTCTCCTGGCCCAGCCACCACCCGCAGAGTCGCAGCCGTCCCCGCCGAGCACCGCCACCCTCGAGCCGGAGTTGCTCAGCCTCCGCTCAGCCACGGCGAGCCCTCCGGCGGAGCTCCGGCCAAGCGCAGATGACTCCAGGACACCCTGACACAGGAGCCTCGGACACGGACAGCAGGACACCGACACAGAAGGCCGGACACAGAGAAACCCTAACCCTAGTGAACAGTACTTGGACACAGTGAATCGCGTGTCGGACACGAGTCTGACACGATTCAAACTCGGTTTCTCGGACCACTTCAGGTAATCATAACTTTTTGCTCGTAGCTCGGAATTCAATTCCGTAAATTGTATCGCGTAGCCTGTGTGACCCTCTCGATGCCCGGACAAACCGCTCGGGGCATCGCGTCCTGTGGTGATCGCACACCGCGATCCAAAAACAGGAAAAACCAGACCCTGTTTCACCCCGGAATCGAGTACGCCCCGCCAAACGGGACGACTTGGTCGCGTGCGGTCTTTACCGATACGTGCGCGTCGTTGATACGGACGTGCGGGATTTCGCAGAAGCTGATTCGGATGTGCGTGCACACCGGAATCAGTGCGTATCCGCGGACATCGCCCCGTATCCGACCATTCTGATTCTTGCTGTAACTTAGTGTACACACGTCGGATCGAGACGAAACTTGCGCCATCGGACTCGTAGCAATTCGCTGGTCCTGTGGGTCAAGTTTGGTTCGATTATGAGAACGTTGACAAAATCGCGTGTCGTGGGCCCCACAGGCTCTACCTGACGGGCGATTTTGAGAACGGCTCATCGGAATCCAATTCTGGAAGTTCCGTTGGGTTCGTATCATCGTTCCTGACTTGTTGACACTAAGTTGGACTGATTTGGAGACCTTTGACCTTGACGCATTTTTCGGTGCAAAGCGGCCCACATTTGGACCCCGTCTTGACCCGAAATTGACGTTTTTGCCCTTGTCTCCAAATTGGACTCAAGGACAGGCGTTCCTAGCTGATTAATATTTTCTGGACCTGATGGTGATGTCTGTTTCAGCAACCGGAGTACTGCCTGCAAACCCCGCTGAAGTCAGAGCTAAATTGGAGACAGAACCCAGGCAAGTATACCTTGCCAAATCCTGCAGTTTTGCTACTTATCTCTTGGTTTACTTTTCATTGTCGTGCAAGATATTTGTACAATGGTTGCATGATTTCCAGTTATTACTTTCCTGTCATATATAGTTCTTGATGCTTGCTGATTTATTCCTGCTGCTCTAGTCTTATTTCTTCGTTTTGCGTGCATGTACATTATTTGCTCTTTTCCTTGGATCACTACTTGTTCCATAGACATATTGTTTACTCTGCATTCCTGGAGTTGACTTGATTGATTTCTTAGTTTCCTGGATGATTGTTATTGGATATTGACTACACTTGAGCAAATCTCGATTGTGAGTACCCATTGTACTGCAATAGAGAATTGTTCATTTGACTACCTCCTTCGTGAGCTCCCGCTGGGCTGCGAAAGAGACATACTATAGATTGTGAGTCCCCGTTGGACTGCTTTCTATAGGATCGTGATCTCCCATTGAGATGCGATTACCCCGATTGCTTGTAGTCATGTTTGATAGCATCACTGGCATGCCACTGTCTTAGATATAGTGATTTCTCGTGTCTTATTTGCTTGTGTTTACTTTCTTCTCTATCTTGCATGTCATTTACTATATTTGGCTCGTATTCTTTTGTATCTTGCTATGTCCCCTGAGGACCTGGTTTTGTTCTCCAGATTTAGCAGACGAGGAGTACCGCAGCTTACGGACCAACGCCAGATGAGAGTTTGATTGCAGTTGATGGCCCTGCTTCTTAGTTACTGTCTAGCATGTTTTAGTTATCTATTCCTTGTCTTTATTTTCTTGTTTGTCGGTAGTGGATTTGTCTCCACCCGACATAGTATTAATTCTTGCTGGATATTCGACAGTGACTTTACTTTCAGCATTTAATTCAGTTTTGATTTAGTTCATGCTGTTCTGTGGATGAGATAGTAAACCCTGCCTAATATAATACAGCTTAAGTACACTCCGAAGGATCCATTAAATTGGGTTTGTCCATCGGTGTGTGCTGCTGGCCATTATCACGCGTCCAGTCCCTCGGTATTTTGGGACTGGGGCGTGACAGCGAGGGTTTGGTGGGATGGCAATGTGTCCATGTCAAGGTGAAGAACAAAGTCGTCAAGGGACATTGTTGCTGTGACAGTACATGGGATATCTTCTTTAAATGGAAAAGAGTGTTCATCAAATACAACATGACGTGATAAATACACACGACCAGAAGTGGGATCAAGACACCGATAGCCTTGATGATTGAGAGAATAGCCCAAGAAGACACATTTTTTGGAACGAAATTGCAATTTATTGGTGTTGTAAGGACGGAGGTACGGAAAACAGGCACAACCAAACACTCGAAGGGTGTCATATACTGGACTTATGTCGAACAACTTTTCATAAGGAGTGAGATATTTCAAAACACGAGTAGGTAAGCGATTGATGAGATATAGGGCTGTATTGAAGGCATCAACCTAGTAAGTGACGGGCATATGAGCGTGGGCAAGGAGAGTTAGCCCAGTTTCAACAATGTGGCGATGTTTTCGTTCAGCCAATCCATTTTGTTCAGGATGACCGGGACAGGAAGAGCGAAAACCAATGCCATGATGGGCTAAAAAGCTTTGAAAGGCATGTTTGGTATACTCGCCTCCGCCATCTGATTGAAACAATTTGATTTTGGATGAAAACATATTTTCCACATGCAATTTAAATTTTACAAAAATATCAGAAACTTCATGTTTGAATTGCATAGGAAAAATCCATGAATAACGGAAAAAATCATCCACAAACAGCACATAGTATTTTGAACCTTTGATAGAGGCGATAGGAGAACACCAAACATCAGAGTGTATCAAGTCTAAAGGATGTTTAGAAACAGAATCGGACAACTGGAATGGTAATTTAGTGCTTTTACCTAATGGGCATGAATGACACAATGAAACTGAGTTTGTTCCTTGTAAAGACAAACAATTATTCGACAAAAGATGCATAAGAGTATTGGAGGCTGGATGACCGAGCCTAGAATGCCAGACTTGAGCCCCAACACGAACACCAACAAAAGCAAATGGATGACCCTTGGTAGAGATCTGATGGTGAATGCGGAAAGGATATAAACCATTTTCACTCTTTCCACGGAAAAGCGTCCTCCCCGACTTTAGGTCCTTTACATAGAAGCAATCAGAAAAGAACACGAAGAAACAGTTATTATCACGGGAGAATTGATGAACAGAAAGAAGATTCGCAGCAACAATAGGGCAATGAAGGATGTTGTTCATGTTAAAGGATGAAGAATTATGAGAAAATTTGGAAGACCCAATGTGGTGAATGTTCAAACCTGCACCATTGCCCACTGCAACTTGGTCTTTGCCTTGGTATTCATCATGAACGGTGAGGTTTCGAAGATCAGACGTGATGTGGTTGGATGCGCCACTGTCAGAAATCCATGTGGAAGGATTGTTGTTGAAAGAAGTAAGCGGTGTTGGAGCCCTGGGATGGAACGATGCAGTGGCTGCCATGGCATGAAGCTTTTGAGTAGGAACACGACCTTCATATGCATGATCCATGCGGTGATAGCAATCAATGGCTGTGTGTCGTGGTCGATTGCATATCTGACACACTGGAGTATTGACATTGGAATGTGAAGACCCATGGTTAATGGTGTCAGATGTTGAAGCATGACCACGGCCTCGACCTCGCATGGAAGCTCCCCGATGATTCATAGAGCCCCTACCTCGGTTGTTCTGCCAGTTTTGCTTTGGTGCATACATTGCCGTAGGCGTGGTTTCAAGGGCAGGTGTGTTGTATGCTTTTAGCCTCATTTCAGCACCCAGAAGTAGTGCCACAAGATCATCAAATGAAATAGCCGTATCACGGGCTTGTGCTGAACTCATAGTAGCTTCATAACTCGGACCAACATTATTCATAATTATATAAATCAGATCATCATCATCTATGGGTTTGCCAGCTAAAGCCAAATTGTCAGCAAGATGAGTAACTTTGTCAACAAATTCAGTAATGGAAAGGCCTTCACCTCGAGTACTAAACAATTCATTCCTTAATTGCATTATCCGGTTATGTGATTGAGAAGCATACCTTTTCTCTAATGATTTCCAGGTTTCATGAGACGAACCGAGACGAGCAACGGTCGACAATACGGATGGAGTAAGAGAGTTATTGATCCAGCTCAGGACCGTCTGATCCTTCTGCTGCCAAGTAACATATGCCGGATCAACTTCGGTCGTAGGTTCGCCATCTGCGCCTGTCTTAAACTTTGATGGACACTTATTGGTACCATCTGCAAACCCCATATAACCTTTGCTGTTTAATATGGGAGAGATCTGGGCAAGCCACAAGGGATAGTTGTTTCTGTCAAGCTTCATTAGTGTGAAGCCGGGCGTGTTGGAGACAACCGTATTTGGACTGATTCCTTCCATTCCAACTAAAGCTATTGACGGAGAGAACACAAGATGAAGAGCACAAAATGCAACCAGTAAGTCGTTGGACTTTACTGCTCTGATACCATGAAGGTTTTTCAAATACAAAGAGAATATGGTTTTAAACCACACACCTCTCAGTGGTGTTTCTGTCAATATATATATATATAATGCATGAGTACAATAGTTCCCTGTATATTGGGATTACAAGTGATTGTTGGGATTACAAGTGATAAGGTTGTTGGTATGGAGGGATCTAAGGAGAAGAGGTTACAGGTTGTTTTGACTCCTTGTTAGCAGGAGATGGAGTGTTGTTGGTATGGAGGGATCTAAGGAGAAGAGGTTACAGGTTGTTTTGACTCCTTGTTAGCAGGAGATGGAGTTGGTAACTGAATCTGTCTATCAGTAAGAACAATAGAGCATCTCCTCTGATGTTGAGTTTTATGTGTCACTATTATTTGAATACAATCTACATGATTATTGGTCAGGAGATGCGTATTTATAAAGCAAATGACAGAAGCAATAAGTTAGCACAGGTGAAGTTAATAAACTTGATAGGTTTGTGTGTTTGACTACAATCCAAATAAGATGACATAATAGTAGGATTCTAAAGATAATTATATGGAAATCACAGTTGTAGTTAACATAAGATATTTTACGGCTGTGGATCTACCAGCCCTGAAATCTTTACATATTTAGTGTAGAAATCAAGTATTTCCCATGGTTAGCAGAAGAATAAACTTGTGAAAGTAGTGAAATAAGGTGCCACTCAACTTTCTACACAGAATTCAAAACATTAACTTGGACCATCTGATGGAGCTTTGTTATGCTCCATAGCTGACCCCATTCTGATGGGAGAATGATCGGATGATGATGAACTGGGAGAAGGATTGGATGATGATGAACTGGGGCCATCTAGCTTTCTCATCAGAATCCAGCATAGCAATCTAATGTTATCTTAACTTTCTCCAACATACTAATTAAGCTTCTTATATGGATCTTAACTTTGTATTTGCAGAATATTCCCTAGGAAATTCGATGTAATTGCAATAAAGTGAAATTTAAAAGCATAAATCCTTTTTTGAATAAAACGGAGGGAAGAATCCCCCTATTCCATTAAAGAGAAGATAATGAAACTTTGTCTTGGTTAGCAGCCGCAATAAGCTCAACCTTGTATTTTTCTTCAACATATTAATTAAGCTTCCTTACTTGTAAGTAAATGCAATTCAAGTGAAGAAAGAATTACTGAGAATGTTTGCTTAGAGTCTAGTTGGATTGATCATAAAAGTCATTAGTTTTTAACTAACACCAAATTTTAGAAGTTACCAAATAGCTAATTTTCTCTATACTCGAGTTATATAATGGTGGGCAAAGTTAGGCTAACTTAAGCAAAGTTTGATTCTTTTGACTAATCAATAAGCAATTCAACTAGTTTATTAAGCCTACCGTGAAGTTAAAACATTGCTTGATGACAAACAATAGTTAAAAAAAAGAAGAAGAAGATTGGTGTTGTTTTACAACTTCAGCTATGTATTAGTGTTTTTTTTTTCATTTAGAACAAATAAAGTGTTGGAATTAAAAAGGACCAAATGGAACCTAAAATTTATCTCATGGGCCCCATATTTTGTCATGTGGCATGGTTACCTGGGTTGGGAATCTCATTCCTTAGAGCATCAATAGTAAGGATCATCCTAATTTCTAGATTCTAGATTGAGAATGTAGGAGTTCATTTTGTGGAATAGTAAGGTTCAATTAGAGTCTCATGATGGTCTCGTCCCAGTGACAGGAGCAATAGCATGGGCCTAAAAATTTCTACATTCAGAATGTAGGGACTCATTTTGTATAATAGTAAGGTTCGATTTGGATGTATAAATTTCTAGATTTTACATTATTTTTTGACCACATAATTTTTTGACCTTTGCTACCAAAGATCATTTTATGTTGTTGGATCATTTTCTACTATTCCCATACAGACCCAACCTATTATAGATTTTTTTTTTTATTGTAAATTTGGATCTCAAAATGCATTGGTCAGCTCTATCTATTGTGCATGCTCTTATGAGTGAATGTTATCAAGCCCAATGATGATGCATTGGAAGACGAAAAACCTTCTTGGAAGATGAAAGGAATCCTTTGAAGATGAGTAGCCATTTAAAATACGAAAAGACAAGTATCATTCAATATGCTTTAGGAAGATCTATGGTCACTTGAGCCTATGTAAGGGGCTCCTTGGTTCACCCTCAAGGCATTGCATCCAACATACAAGTAAGCTTTCACATTCTGAACCCCTCTTGAAGTGAAGAAATATATGTTGGTGATCATCTAGTGTGCCAGAGAAGAAGATTCTTGTCCTATTATTCTTAGTGGATGACAAACTTTCTGGACTAGTTCTTGTGATTTTTTTTCTTCTCACATCGAGGGGGTTTTCCATGTAAAATGTTGTGTGTTCCCGTGTGCATTTGATTGATTGCTCTCTTCCTTATCAAGTCTAATAAATTATACCAAGTGGTATCAGAGAAAAAAGATTGAAATGTGATAAGTTATGGATCCGGACAATCAATCACAACGGCAACAACTAGATGATATGGAAACCTCGAATAGAGGACTTGCTATTCTACATGATATAGTTGCACCCTTGCTAGGTGATGCTGCTAAGCCTAGTAAGATGTCCGAAGGCAATTGGAATAAGCTTGATACGAAAGTTGTAGGTACTATTCGACAATGCTTGGATGATAGTGTATTCCATCAAGTATCCACAAAAAGTTCAACACTCTCTCTTTGGAAGAAGTTGGAAAGTCTTTATGAAAGAAAGATGACAGATAACAAGACTTTCTTGATCCGAAAGCTTGTTAATCTCAAGTAAAGAGACTATCAAAGACTTTCTTAATCTCAAGTTAATCTCATTTCCAGCAATTAACTTTCTATCTTCAATATACAAAACCTCTCCATATAAAAAA
This sequence comes from Iris macrosiphon, assembly GCA_036927795.1. Classification (NCBI taxonomy): domain Eukaryota; kingdom Viridiplantae; phylum Streptophyta; class Magnoliopsida; order Asparagales; family Iridaceae; genus Iris; species Iris macrosiphon. The sequence continues at coordinate 165,117,423 of JAYESA010000012.1, forward strand.
AGCTTTCACTGGCTAAATATATTTGAGATAGAATTTTAATTGAGTTGTAAAGTGTGATCTTCAAATTGTTGTGAGAAGATCAAAACTATATTTTGTAAGAGGTTGAAGTTCACAAACTTTCGTATCAAAGCTTGTGTAGAAGTCGACGAGCCTTCGGATCAAAGCTACTGTGTAAGAAATCGGCAAGACTTCAAATCAAAACTCATAAGTGTAACTATTTGTTATAATAGCGGATTAAAGCCGAAAAGAGTTCCGTGACTGGAGTGTCTCAGAGAATACCAGGATGCATCGTGTGTCGGTATTATTGTTGTTTTCTAGCACTTATTTTAAATTGCCTATCAACAATCATATTTGTAATTAATTATTAGTTAAACAATATTCACCCTCTCTAGAGGGTGCTTTCAGACACTTGTAATCTCATTATTTTTAAAATGGATGACAAAGTTTTTGGACTAGATCCCGTATTTTTTCATAGTTTGCAGTATCGGCCGAGACCGATCCGATATGGCCGATACCGATACGATTTGGCATGTCCCGATCCGATACCGACCGATACCTAATACTGTTTGATACCGACATTAGGGGTCTCATTTTCGGTAAATTCGGTAAAGAAAATTTAGCGAAAAAAACGAATCAACAAGGGTGTAAAAGCATAGTAAGGTTGTAAAAGCATGTAAAAGAAGAAAACTTATTTATCGCATGTAAACCAATTGGCAAGGGTGACTACTATTTCATTCAATTTCAAAACTGCTAAGAAACAAAATTGAAAATACTTAAAATTATGCATAAATGTATAAACTATACTTTCGAAAATGTTAATATTTTGTTAATAATTATTTGTTTTCCGATATCAAAAAGTTCGATACTCCGATTCGAAATCGACGATACCGTCGATACCGCCAATATCGATACTCATAGGAATGATCCGATACCGATACTACGAACCTTAGAATTTTCCCTTCTCACGTTGAAGGATTTTTCTATGTAAAAATATTATGTTTCTCACGTTGAAGGATTTTTCTATGTAAAAATATTATGTGTTTCCATGTGCTTTTGCTTGCTCTCTTTTTTTCTCATGTCTGACAAATTATAACAACTTGGAACACGGAATACTCCAAAACGTGTAACGAAAACAGGAACTAAGTACACAATAGGTCATGATATGCATATTGGTCCATTGGAAATGCTTATGCGAGACATGATTTGTTTATCTGAAACGTTAAACGTTCTTAAGGAACAAATATGTAACATTATAAATAATCTATGCTTGAGATTCAAAAATAATCAATACCATAATATAGCATCATAAAAATTCAAAATAACAACAGAAAAAAAGATTTATCAGTTCCAAACAACCCATTTTCGAAGAGAACTAGCAACTTTTAGGCTCTAAACCTTTTAACAAGAAATAACTAAAAACTACATTTTTCCTCCCTTTAAATAAATTTCAATTAAGATTGTTATAGACATGTTATTGAAATTTTGGATATATGTGGTTTAAATATAATTTGAATATTGAATTTATTTTAATTAGGATTTTCTTTTATATCTTTTATAGGCTTTGGATGTATGTTCAGTTAGTTAGAAAAATTTTAGGATTTTTTTTTCTTACTTAGGTGAGGATATACATATTAGAAGAAGGATTTTAGGGAGAAAAAAAATCCTTTAATTACCGTAAGGATATAAATACGGCTTAGACACTCATTTTGAGCCGTTTTCAAGCCTCTTTACAATAGTAGATTTTATTATTATTAGATTCAGTAATACATAACTCGAGAGCCATTAGCAATCTATTACTATATTTACATCCATTCCAATTTGTACAGTAAATGAAAATCCTTTTAAAGTTGTTGTAATTGAAGTTGCAGCCCATTTAGCTGCAACAAATACTGCAGTTGCAGTACACTTACGGACGACCAAAGACTGGAATTGATGTAAATGTTGCAATACCAATTTAAGTCAAACAAACGGCCCCCTTAAATTATTGTAGTTGACATAAATGGGATGAATACGTAGAAAAAACTAAAAAAGAAAGGAAAACTGACGTGGCAACAACACGGCGAAGTAACGAACACTTGGTTGCTGATAAAAAATATCAGGATACAAAGCAAGGAAAAAAGAGGAACGGGGAACGTACGGTGGGGGATCGACGGGGTTGGATCATCGGACGGTCGTCGGGGACCGGCTCGGTGTTGTTGACCTCTTCGCCGGTGCTGCTGCTGCTGTTCTTGTGGAGGAGGTCCTCCTCGTTGCCGATGCTGACGCGGCTCTTGTTCCTCTTCCGGATCTCCCTGATCTTCGAGAAGTCAACGGAGTAGGTGGGGACCACCCCGTCCTTGTAGTACTGCTCCCACTCCCCGAACGCCGGCACCGACATCCTCCGCTCCACCTGCACAAGCAATTAACAAGAAGAAATCACCACCATGGAATTGTCAGAAAGTATGTGGACTAGAGTGCGAAAATTACAAGAATTTTCTTCTTCTTTACCTTCTTTTCGTTTTTCTTCCGTTGATGAAAGTTCTGTTTGGGAGAGGACTGTGCAGTCCGTCGTGATGTATATGTGTAGCTTTTTTGTGGTGCATGGATAAGGGACTCGGGATTCGGTGTAATACCGAAAATGCCACACTACTGCCACACGGCCAGCTGCGAGGTCGGAGCTGAGAAAAAAAAAAAAAAAAAAAAATCAGAAAATTGCATAAAAGGCATTTGAGTTCAAGTTTATTACATAAAAGACATAAAATTTAGGATATTGATGTTTGGCATAAGATCATCCTAAAGTAGAGCGTAAGAACAATAATATATATTAAAAAAATATAAAAATGTTATAGGACGTAACTTACAAACTTAAATTTTTTTAGGACATAAGTTACTAAATATATAATTAGAAAAAATATTAATCACCGCCGCTGTGTATTAAAGAAAAGAGCATAGTCGTTGAAATACCATGGTAAATGAAAAAAAATACACAACAACCAACTTACGTCCTTATTTAGGACGTAAGTTGGGAACTTACACCCATATTTAGGGCGTAAGTTTACTAAGCATTTATATAAGCAGGTAATTAAGGGGGGTTAACATTTGTTATGGGGGGAAGGAGAGTTACGTCATCTTTATGGCATAAATAGAACTTACGTCCTAAATTTTGGCGATCTTATGCTCTTTCTATATTTTTTACAAATTTTATGCTTTTTATGTAATAAATTTAAATTTGAATGCTCTGACTATAATTTTTTGAAAAAAAAAAGTGATATTTTAGTAAATATTAAAAGATAAATTTTGACTTACCTCCACTTTATTTATCCATATTCAGGGTGCGTTCCACTGTTTTACATTAACGTACAAGACCATCCACTTTTGACGGAAACAGTCTATTTTTAACGGTTAACTCGTTAGATCCATTTTTTTGACGAAAATACCCCCGTCTTCTTCCTCCCCCCTCCTGGCAGCAGGCCCCCGCTGTCACGCCCCGATTTTTGCTACATCGATAATCGTCCCCTGGGCGTGATGTCGTGCACGCGTAAGGCGCGCATGCACAAGGCCTAGGCATAATGATATACTTTAGAACATATGCAACAGAGTACGCAAATAAGAATCACATATTGAGATATAGAAAATTTCTCTTTATTGATAATGAACATATGGTTACAGACTCTTGACTCAAAAGTAATAAGGATGTCGCACGGGTTTACAACTTAGACGCAAAATGAGATAGCCGACCCATACATTATATCCCTTACTAATATTTCAAAAGAGCAAACCACCTTGGGTGCGTGTTAGCACCATCGCCTAGGAGCTTCAAAAAGGTAAGTGCGAGCTCCTTTCTTGATTATGTACTTGGGCTCCAAAGTCACAAATACGAACGCGCCAGATCAGTGAAAGGTTGGGGGAAGCTTCAGCTCCTCGCCGCGTCGCCTTGGCTCGGGAAACCTGTTGCAATAAGGGTCAGTACTTCAAAAAGTATAGGTGAGGGCGAGCTAACCCAACAAACCAAAATCGACATCGTATTCATGTGAACATGCAACATTATTATTATGTGATCTTTCTATCTTTAGTTCAATTATTTATATACGATAGAATGGAATGACATAACAAAACAAAATGTGCCACCGTTCGGTGACTTTACATGTACCGTCTGAACCACATGTACAAAACTTACCATGACCTTCTCTGCCACGAAGACATAGTTAGTATGCACAGTTTAAATATACATAAGGATCACTATCTTGACTAGCCATCATGGACTATAGTCTAGGTATACGGCGATGCTTGCAGCGCAGGTAGCGAGCCCCGCTACAAACTCCTGCCTCACCCGTGCTAAGTTGCTAGCACGACTAACTGTTGTTCAACCTGGGACGAATCGGCGTTCAAGAAAATGCAAGTCACAAAAGCAACAAGAAAGCAACCAAGCGACATAAAAAATGGACAAAGAAACCAGCGCAACGGAAAGGCCCCTCTCGACTCTACCGCCAAGTCCTTCCTTGAGGCACGATCCGTTGAATGTGGAACCTGATTCCGAAGAAAACTATCCATAACGAGAAAAAATCTTGATTCAATCTGTCCTGATCGAACGATACTAAGTATTTCTTAGCCACGCTTCCCGAATAGGGGGAACGGGGCACTACATCTTAACTAACTAACAAAAAGTTTTGTCCTCAAAACTTAGGAATAGAACCCACCCCTAAGAAACAATGAGAAAAACTTTTCCTTCATGTCTGATTCGAGTTCCCAGGTCGATTCCTCAACCGAGTGGTTCTGCCAAAGAACGTGGACAAGCGAGACTGTACGATTTCGTAACTGCTTCTCTTTTCGATCTAAGATCTGAACGGGCTCTTCGGCGTACGATAAGTCTGCCTGCAGATCCAGCTAACCAAAATCTACTATGTGGTTCGGGTCATGCACATACTTCCTAAGCTGTGACACATAGAAAATATCATGTACGTCTGATAGAGATGGTGGCAATACAATTTGATAGGCAACTGAAGTGACTCATTTGCGTACTTCGAATGGGCCAACGAATTTCTGACTTAACTTTCCCTTTACTCCGAATCTCATAACTCCTCGTGTGGGCGAGACCTTCAAAAATACATGGTCACCTTCAAAGAACTCAAGGGGTCGACGACGAATGTCGGCATAGCTCTTCTGCCGGCTTTGTGCTACTTTTAGTCGCTCTTGGATCAACCGAACCTTTTGGACTGTTTGTTCAACTTATTTCCGCCCAAGGATTTGACGCTCCCCAACTTTATCCCAGCAGATCGGTGACCTACACTTCCGCCCATACAGAGCCTCGTACGGAGCCATTTGGATGCTGGACTGATAACTGTTGTTATATGAAAATTCGGCCAACGGTGGGTAGACGTCCCAACTTGACTTTGAATTGATTGCACAAAGACGCAGCATATCTTCGAGTACCTGATTAACCCGCTCTGTTTGGCCATCGATTTGAGGATGATAGGCTGAGCTGAACTTTTACTTGGTCCCCATCGCTGACTTAAGGCTCTCCCAGAAATGTGATAGGAATCGTCCGTCCCGATCTGACACTATAGAAACTGGTACTCCGTGCAGCCGAACTATCTCATCAAGGTAGGTCTGGGCGAGACGATCGATGCTCCAAGTAACTTTAATGGCAATAAAATGCGCTGACTTGGTTAACCAGTCGATGATGACCCAGACTGTAGCGCCCCGTTCCCCCGGTGCGGGGAGCGCGGCTAAAAAACACAAGACGGTATTGTTCGATCGGGATAGATTGAAACAAGAACTCGTCCTCGTTATGGATTTGTTTTTTCGGAATCGATTCCCATATTCAGTAGACCATGCCCCCGGGATCGACTTAGCGGCAGAGTCAGGAGGGACCTCTCCGCTGCTATCTTTTATTGCCTCGAATTTCGATGTCGCTTGTTGCTTTTGTGCTTTGAGTTGGTTTTGGGATTTGCTTGTTTTCCTTGAACGGTTTCGATGAGTTTTATTGTTTTCGTTCTTTGAACTGTACTTCAATTCCGAGATTGGAAAGAGTGGAAGAGGTATTGATCGAGCTGTTCGTAATGCAGGTGAACGAGCAGTAGGTGGCTTGCGAGCGGAGTCGTGAAGCGCCTCTTTCCTTCTCCCTTCCAACAATCTAAGTGAGTGGCTACCAACCCGATTAGCTAGCCCTACTTCCAAGCTTCACACCCTAAAATCTTGCATTCTTCTTTGCCAGATCAAACGATACCAAGTAATAATAAAAGAGATCAAGATAAAAGGGAATAGACTTGGAAATATTGCTTGTCAACTAAACTTGTGAACGGTTATCATACTGTAAGCTAGTTCGTTTATAAATGTTTTATAAATTCTGCTAAGTATAGAACACATTGTATGCGCTTAATTGTTCAGTGAGGCTCTGCAAAATAAATCACGAAATTCTGCTTGTCTTGTACTCGTGTTGCCTCAACTGCATGATCTGCTAAATCTGTTAACATCGTTCGATCACGAACAACTTGTGCACAAGGTTTCTGATTCCTGCGGACGGTCGCCAGGGCACTGGAACCGATCCGATCCGGACGGAACGTCTGTATAGTCGTCTGAATCGTCGGAATGCGGCGTGCAGCGGGGGCTCGCCACCCGCGTTGCACACCCTTCAGTCCTGAGACTATAAATCGTCCTTCGTGGTATAATGTCAGTGATCCTCTGTATATTTAAACCTGTTGCAACTAACTTGTGTCTTCGTGGCAGGGAAGGCATGGTAAGTATTGTGCAGGTGATTCCGACGGGCAGGTAAAATCTACCGAACGGTGGCAAGTTCATTTCAGTATCATATATATATATATATATACTGTTGCTTGTAAATGAACTAAGGCAAGATAGAAACCCACAAAATATGCATGCTTCATTAAAACAACGTGTTGATTGGTATAGTTCGGTTAGCTCGCCTTCACCAGTATGTTTCGACATGCTGACCCTCGTTGAAACAGGTTCTCCGCACCAAGGCGAACCGAGCGAGGAGCCGAAGTCGTCTTCCCGATCCAGTCCAGCTGTTGGCGCATCTTTATTGCGCCCCTTTGAAGCATTTTGAAGTACTTGAAGAAGAAGCTTGCAACTTTCCATACACAATGCAGCTTCGTGGCAAAGCCGTCCTCCAGCCTGGAGGTCTTTATCATTTTGAAGTCTATAAAGGGATGTAATGTACATGACTGCTATCTCATTTTGAGTCAACACTTTTGTAAGCCCGTGCGGCAATATAGCTGTTCAGGAGTTTGTAATAGATGTTCATTATCAATAAAGAAAACTTTTCCATATTTCAAATCTGTGCTTCAATTTATCTGCGTACTCTGAATATGTGCTTATTATGTAAATCATTAAAGCCTTGTGCGGGCGCAACCCCAGGCCCGCACGGCGGTCACGATTCGGGGGACGCCTCAACGATTCTACGGAATCGGGTCGTGACACAGACTGTGTTGTTCCTCCATTGTGTCTTTGGCAAGCCAACAATTAAGTCCCTGCTTATGTGCTCCCATTTCTATTCCAAGATAGCACGATTCTGCATCTCTCCGCCCGGTCTCTGATGTTCTAATTTCACCCTCTGACATGTTATGCATTGCGACACGAAGAGCGCCACATCTCTCTTCATGCTGTGCCATCAGAAAATAGTGTGAAGGTCTTTATATATCTTCGTGCTCCCGGGATGGACTGTATAGGCTGCATAGTGAGCTTCCACAATGATCTCCTTTCTGAGTTCTGTGTCGTTGGGGATGCATAGCCTTCCCTTAACTCGCAATACTCCATTCTCATCTACTGCAAAGTCCTTCGCCTTTCCCGCTAGAATCTGCTTCCACATTTTCCTTAGGAATGGGTCGTCTCTCTGAGTAGATGTGACTCTTTCTAACAGGTTGGGTACGAATCGCATCTGAGCAACTCGCGCATCGCGATATCAAATTCGGAGTTCAATGCCCATTTTCTCTAAGTCCCTTTGTAACCTGCGATCAACGGACATGGATCCTGCAAACACTAGATTCAACGCATCCACTATAATATTTTCTTTGCCAGGTGTGTAGTCGATCATCAAGTCATAGTCTTTGATTAATTCTAGCCAACGTTGCTGTCGTAGGTTAAGGTCCGTTTGGGTGAATATGTACTTCAAGCTTTTGTGATCAGTGTAAATTAGGCAAGCCACTCCATAGAGGTAGTGTCGCCACAATTTTAGCGCGAACATAATTGCCGCTAGTTCCAGGTCATGCATAGGATAATTTTTCTCATGCTTTTTCAGTTGTCTGGATGCGTATGCTATCACCCTATCCTACTGCATGAGTACACACCCCAAGCCCTGTCATGACACGTCGCTAAATATTTGGAATCCCGAGGTCTCGTCTGGTAGTTTAGTAGTGGGGCAGAGGTGAGGTATTGCTTAAACTCTTCAAACGAGGCTTCGCAGTTGGCGGACCACTCGAATACAACTCCCTTCTGTGTGAGGCGAGTCAGAGGTGATGCTAACTTGGAAAAGTCTTTCACGAAATGCCTGTAGTAGATCGCTAGCCTGAGGAAGCTACGAGTCTTACCGACGGATGCATGCCGCTTTCACTCGACGATGGCTTCAACTTTCTTTGGATCGACTGAAATACCTCTCACAGAAATGATGTGCCCGAGGAAAGATACACTGCTCAGCCAGAATTCGCACTTACTCAGTTTTGCGTATAGCTTGTTATCTTGAAGAGTCTGTAGCACGATCCGCAAGTGCTCTGCATGTTCCTCTCTATTCTTCGAGTACACCAAGATATCATCAATGAACACTACTACAAACTTGTCGAGATATGGCCGGAACACACGATTTATTAAGTCCATAAAGGTGGGAGGGGCATTGGTCAGTCCAAATGGCATTACCAAAAACTCATAGTGGCCGCGAGAGCGAAAGGATGACTTTGGCACGTCATCCGGTTTGATCTTGAGCTGATGGTAACCCGAGCGAAGATCAATTTTTGAAAATACCGTCGCACATTGTAGTTGATCAAAGAGGTCATCGATCCTGGGAATGGGGTACTTGTTTCGAACAGTGGCCTTATTCAATTCACGATAGTCGATGCAGAGCCGCATCGGGCCATCATTTTTCTTTACAAACAATATAGGCGCATACCACTAAGACACGCTAGAATGAATATACCCATGATCTAGCAATTCTTGCAACTGAACCTTTAACTCTTTTAGTTCTGCAGGGGCCATTCGATACGGAGTCTTGGAAATTTGTCGAGTCTCTGAAAATGTATCAATAGTGAACTCTATCTCTCGGTCGGGCGGCATGCCGGACAATGTAAACCCCCTCATTTATTTCTATAGATAGTATGGGATGGAAAATTTTGGTTTAGCAGCAGATGATTGAGGTTTAGAGTAAGGTTGCAGATGTCTGATTATTTTAATTAAACCCAATGCGCACACTACCGTTGTTGAAATATTCGGAGCCCAACATCAACCCATAAATTCCAACAGATTGTTGCACTTTTGACTTGACACGCCAATTTAGGCGCTGGACTTTTCTGTCACTCAAAATCATATTTTTTTTGTGCTCTAAATTAATTGTACAATTTTTCCGTAACCGAAATCCTTATTTAATCCCGTATCGCGCACCTGTGTCGTTACCATCTATTTTTAGACACTAACTTAACCCGTTGAGCCAGACCAATTAAAGGGTCCAAGACTGACACCAAGCCTACACCATTCATGACCTTTGTGTCACTCTCAATTGAGGTCCCATGTGCCCCCATTTAATTTAAGAGCACATGACAATTTATTCTAATTAAATTGGGGATAGCAACTCTGACTAATCCTATTTTTAATCCAAATTTAATTCCAATGCCCATTTAATTAAGCCCATGCAAAAACACACAACACCACCTCACCCTACAAAATATCAAACACCAATTTCTCCATAATTTTTCCATCATTTCATGTGTTTGTGCAAATACCCGAACTTAAGGGGCTAAATTACAAATGTTGTGACATGTGGCATACTCTAATTGGTCAAGGCCAAATGAAGGAGCCATCCCTCTTCCTTGACCGGTCAACATCCCTCCTCCCTCTCTTTTGGATGAAGAAATCAATTCCTTCATGTGCAATCTCCACCACCCATTTGAATTGGGCTAATCCTCACCATCCAATCCTCACACCCCTCCCTATATAATGTCACCATCCCTACACACAACCCCATGCCGGCCCTAATCCCCAAAACCTAGGGAACCCTACCCCCTCTCTCTCTCCTCCCTCTTCATATTTCAACTGTAGGTTTCTTCTTCTTCTTCTTCTTCCTTTCTTCTTCTCCTTCTTCCTTCCTTCATCTCCTTCCTTGGAGAGCTGCTGCCCAGGCCGGTCACCCATACCCCGGCCGAGATCCCCGCTCCACCATCGGCTACTGACAACGCCGACGTCCCCCACGAGCTACTGCATCCACCCGCTGAATCCTTGGCCGAGCACGAGCTCCGGCGTGCCTGTCCTTCCCGCGGCTTCCACTGCTGCCACGAGCTCCGCCATCCCTGTTCATCCCCCGGCGTGCTATTCCCACCACCACCACCGACTGCATAACTCCCTCCACCTCCGGCCTTAACCCCGGCCATCCCCCGCACCTCTTCACCGCCACCATAGCCACGACCTCCACCTCCACAGCACATCCCCCGGCCTGCTGTTTACCACCACCACAACCACACTCTACCTCCAGCACTTCCTCCACCACCATCACACCAACGCCACCACCACAGTCGGCCATTGCCACCACCACCACACACCACTGCCAACTACAGCACCCCTCCGGCCATCACCCCCCTCCGGCCAGCAACCACCCCGTCCAAGGTGAACGACTCCCCCCCCCTCTCCATATATTTATATAATGTTTTGTGTAAATGTAGTGTAGTATAAATGATCTTGTGTTAATGATATGTGATTAGGGTTTAATGTTGAGTTTAGGGTTTATTTACATAAGTATTTAAAATGGAATTAATGGATATACATGAGTTAGGGTATGAGAATATATGGATCTTTGTTTAGGAATGGGATTATATGAAATGGTTATGAATTATATGCATGGGTGAAAAATGCTAGGTTAATATTTAAGGCATTGAATATATATTGAGATACATTGAGATGTTAGGGCATTTCAATTTACATATGCATTTGATGATTGTTGTTGAACAGATTAAATTGTTGTAAAATAATACTATGATTTATCATTGAGGGACAGTTGATTTATTATGAAATGAGGTGTGGTATCAAACCATTATTCGGTGATTTGAGAACTGAAAATTTATGATGGGTTTAATTGAAGAGAAGTACTATTTGTGAATTGGTAATGATGATATAAAACAGAAGGTTTAAATAAATATTAATTATTTATTTGAGGATGACAGTAAATGTACATGTTAACGTCGATGCACACCGAGGTAAAATTTGAGGAATGATCATGCATGAAATACTAATGAACACTGTGATGAATATAGTAGGATTGAGGATAGTTTGATGATATTGTACCGGTGATTAATTGGATTAGATGTAATATCCCCTTGGTCAACCTTGGTCCACCCTCTAACGTCGTGTCCCTGTGAGTTGTAGCTGAGTCTGAGCATATGTATAGACGTGTGTCACTGTCAAGCCCCAGTCCCAAAATATCAAGGGACTAGACACGTGGCAAGGCCAGCAGCACACACCGATGGACAAACCCAATTTAATGGATCCATCGGGATGTACTTAAGCTGTAATACAACAGTTAGGGTCTACTGATCTCATCCACAGAATGAATATATCAATATCAACAAAAGAAAATATAAACATCATCATCAAGTCACAAGTACATAAATTGGGGAACAACCCGATAATCAAGTCTGTTACAATTGTTCAAGATACAGAAATAAAGATATCAACAACAATACTGAGTATGGACAAAGTATATACTCAGAAGATACCGTAGAAGTCACTCGACTACTGGATCTAGTACTGCTCCAGTGTCTGCTCCTGTTCCTGCTTCTGCTCCTGCTAATACTCATGTTCCGTGTACCTCGGGGTCGATCTCGTCTGCTATATTTGGGGACATAATCCGGATCCAGGTCCTCATGGGACATAGCAAGGTACAAAATAACTCATGCCAAAATAATGCAGTGCAGCAAATAAATAAATAATAGGGTAAATATAACCAGCTAAGTGATATGCAAGATGAGAGCAGCACTATAACTCAGGCTGAAACTACTACAAGCTCTGTGTCGGGAGCCGGTAACAGTGATATCATGTGGTTTGTCTAGCTCAAAGGGAGACTACGACACCGTCATAATATAATCAACCTGTAGCCTGTGTGTCTCTCTCCACCCAATGTAATCACACGTCTCATGTCCATGACACGCAAGATCAAAACTAATGCAGCAAGTCATAATAAGATCTAAGAATATAATGTCTATGTCATGAAACCTGTATCCTATACAGAATCACCTTGAATATTTCAGGAAGATTCTGTCACATGAATAGTGTCAGGTGTCCTGGGTATAACGTACTTGATAATGCAAGTACGAGAATGCAAAGGGTCACGATATCCATCTCTAGGTGACGTTACACAACTCCGCGTACGGGGTTGGCACCCAAATATTAATCGGACGCTAAGTAAGTCACACGGTCCTAGGTTAAGCATGTACAACAATTATATATGTCAAGTAGATAAGTAGCAAAAACTGCAGGATTTGGCAAGTTACACTTGCCTGGGGTTCCTGCTCCAATTGTAGCTCTGGCATCAGCGAGATTTGCAGGCAGTTCTCCGGTTGCTGAAATAAATATCACCATCAGATCTAGAAAATATTAATCAGCTAGAAACGCCTATCCTTGAGTCCAATTTTGACACAGGGGCAAAAATAACATTTTCAAGTCAAAGCGGGATCCATAAGTGGGCCGCTTTGCCCCGAAAAATGTGTCAGGAATAAAGGTCTCCAAATCTGTCAAACTTAGTGTCAACAAGTCAGGAACGATGATACGAACCCAACGGAACTTCCAGAATTGGATTTCGATAAGCCGATCACAAAATCGTTTGTCAAGTGGAGCCTATGGGGCCCACGATACGCGATTTTATCAACGTTCTCAGAATCGTACCAAACTTGGGTCACGGGACCAGCGTATTACTATGAGTCCGATGGCGCAAGTTTTGTTTCGATCCGACGTGTGTACACTAAGTTACAGCGAAATCCAGAACGGACGGATAGGGGGCGTTGTCGGCGGATACGCGTTGATTCCGGTGTGCACGCACATCCAAATCAAATTCTGCAAAATTTTGCACGTCCGTATCGACGGCGCGCACGTATCGGTGAAGACCGCACGCGACCAAGTCATCCCATTTGGCGGGGCGTACTCAGTTCCGGGGTGAAACAGGGCGTTGGTTTTCCTGTTTTTGGATCGCGGTTCACGATCGCCACAGGACGCGATGCACCGAGCGGGTTGCACGGGCATCGAGAGGGTTACACAGACTACGCGACACAACTGACGGAATCGAAAATGGGGCAGCGAGGAGAGAGAAATGGGTACCTGAACAGGGCTCCAAAAACTGAGATTTCTTCGTATCCTCGTGTCGAATTGACACTGTTGTGTCCTGGCCGTGTCCGGGCTGCGGGTACTGTGTCCGGTCTAGGGTTCGCTGCTAGGGGCATCGCCGGAGTTGGCTGGCTCGTCGGCGGCGAGGGGGAAGGCTGGCGGCGAAGCGGGCGGCGCTCGGCTCGGGGACGGCTCTGGCCAGAGGGGCTCGCGAAGGCGACGAGGGAGGAGGAGCTGGGGCTCACTGGAGGCGGAGGGTTCTGGGGAGATGGGCGGCCGGAGTCGGGCTCTACGGGGCTGGGCGGAGGGCTGTGGGGTCTGGTCGAGGCCGGCGAGGGGCTCGCGGAGGGCGGCCTGGCGGCGGGTGGTCGAGGAGAATCAAGGGCGGCCGGCTGTGGGTCTGAGGGGGTTTAAATAGGGGAATCGAGGAGAGGGATCGTCGGAGGTTGCCGGAATAGGAAGGGGAAGGTCCGGGCGTTGAGGGGAGGTGAAGAGGGATGGTCTCCGGCGGCCACGGCGGTGGAAACGACCGCCGGAGAGGAAGAGTCGGGGAAGATGAAAGAATTGGGGGTTAGTGTTCCAAACGGGTCGGGTCTTAAGCGGGTCGGGTCGAACCCGGATCCGACCCGCTAAGATTGGGTTGGGTTGGTTCGGGTCAATTTAGTTTGGTTTAATTTCGGTTTAAGTGAACCGGGTTCAGGTTTAATTAGGTTTAATTAAACAATAGTTTTTATGGCTTTAAAAATACTTTCGGGGTCCAATAAATTTCCGAAAAATTATCCTATATCTAGATTTTTATTTTACACTAAAAAATATATTTTTCATAATATTTTAATATTATTTAATATTATTTAAAAATTATTTAATAATTAAAACACCTTAGTTTAATTAATAAAAATCCCAGAAAAATTCCAGAAAATTGTGAAAAATCCAAATTAAAAATTCTTGAAAAATCAGGGGGTTTACAATCTACCCCCCTTAAGAGGATTGCGTCCTCGCAATCAAAGAATAACTGGTCAACAGAGATGACACGATTGCAAACATTATTCGAAGCACATTACTATCGAGAAGAATCAAAGTTGAGGGTGTAAGAATAACACATAGGAAAAAATCATTTCCCTAAGCGATGGGAGTTATAAAATTTTCTGGATGAAGGAAATCTAGAAAATTATAGTTTTAGAAAACCAGGTTATCCTTTAAAAACATATTAGACTAACAATTATAAAACATTCTAGGTTATTTAGCAAGTTCAAAATTACTAGGTTATCACTAGGTTATCTATTATTAGCAAGTTAAAACTATCAGGTTAAGTCTAGGATCACGAACCAACGGGCACGAACTAAAGCAATACTAGAAACAGAACTACAAAAACTTATGCGCATTAGCTACTCCATGAATCTGTGTGTCCTCCACAATCATCGTCAGGGCTTGTACGCGTCCTTGAGGTGGATTCTTCTGCTGCTGCTAGACCTGCTGGAAGAGTACAGCCTGGGGTATCAAAGGTGGCCTCGGCTGATTCTCTCCTGGAGATGGTGGTAGGACTCCTTGAACTCCCGTTTGCGGTGCTCCCAATGCTGGATAGGCTGGCCTCGGTACTGGTATCGCTTGTTGGTTAACCATTGATGCTTCTCCTCTGTGCATCGTGTAACTTCTGGCTAAATGGTTACTGGATCCGCAAATCAAGCACAGTCCCAACTTGCGTCTGCACTCCCTCTCAATATGGCCTACCTTGCCACAATAGTAACAAGTAGGAAGGAATGAGGCTCTGGATGTTGCTCTCGGTGGATTCTTCTGGGGTCGCTTTGCAGCTCTTTCCTGTTGTGCTTGGTCTGGTGCATGCAGCCGCTTCTGGCTGGACTCTATCCTGGTGATGCACTCCATGGCCTGTGCTGCAGTAACAACGTCCATTGCAACGAAGCTGATTAACTTCCGTAGCTCTGAGCTAAGTCTGCAAATGAACTCCTCTGTTTGGCTTTGCTGAGCCTTCTGATAAGCTTGCATCATCGGGTAGTACATTTGAAACATCTGTTGCACGTCCATAGCTTGCCCTTGTGGGACGGTAGGCATTGGTGGAGCAAACTGCGTCAATGGTGGAACGTCATCTTGCTGGATCCTCGAGGCATGCTGACTTGCTTGACTGCGTTGTTGTGATGATTGACCTTCATCCACTAGTATCATTTCATCTTTGTTGATAACCACAACACCTTATGGTGTTCCTGGATGAGTCTCTTCGCCGGCTTATGGATCCATAATTCTGCAACCAAAATAAACTATAAGAGGCGCACAAGAATCAAAGCAGGATGCAAGTCAAGAATTAATTCGAATCCGATATAGATGTCAAGAACGAGTCAAGCAAGTGGATGAGATCCAAAAATCTTATCCTATTATTATTGCAGGCCTGTTCGGTCCCTAAGTTAAAACTGAACAATTTAGTCGTAGACCTGTATGGGCCACCACAAAAACCATGTCACGCCCCAGTCCCAAAATATTAAGGGACTAGACACGTGGCAAGGCCAGCAGCACATACCGATGGACAAACCCAATTTAATGGATCCATCGGGATGTACGTAAGCTGTAATACAACAGTCAGGGTCTACTGATCTCATCCACAGAATGAATATATCAATATCAACAAAAGGAAATATAAACATCATCATCAAGTCACAAGTACATAAATCGGGGAACAACCCGATAATCAAGTCTGTTACAATTGTTCAAGATACAGAAATAAAGATATCAACTACAATACTGAGTATGGACAAAGTATATACTCAAAAGATACCGTAGAAGTCACTCGACTACTGGATCTGGTACTGCTCCAGTGTCTGCTCCTGTTCCTGCTTCTGCTCCTGCTAATACTCATGTTCCGTGTACCTCGGGGTCGATCTCGTCTGCTATATCTGGGGACATAATCCGGATCCAGGTCCTCAGGGGACATAGCAAGGTACAAAATAACTCATGCCAAAATAATGCAGTGCAGCAAATAAATGAATAATAGGGTAAATATAACCAGCTAAGTGATATGCAAGATGAGAGCAGCACTATAACTCAGGCTAAAACTACTACAAGCTCTATGTCGGGGAGCCGGTAACAGTGATATCATGTGGTTTGTCTAGCTCAAAGGGAGACTACGACACCGTCATAATGTAATCAACCTGTAGCCTGTGTGTCTCTTCCTACCCAATGTAATCACACGTCTCATGTCCATGACACGCAAGATCAAAACTAATGCAGCAAGTCATAATAAGATCTAAGAATATAATGTCTATGTCATGAAACCTGTATCCTATACAGAATCACCTTGAATATTTCAGGAAGATTCTGTCACATGAATAGTGTCAGGTGTCCTGGGTATAACGTACTTAATAATGCAAGTACGAGAATGCAAAGGGTCACGATATCCATCTCTAGGTAACGTTACACAACTCTGCGTACGGGGTTGGCACCCAACTATTAATCGGACGCTAAGTAAGTCACACGGTTCTAGGTTAAGCATGTACAATAATTATATATGTCAAGGAGATAAGTAGCAAAAACTGCAGGATTTGGCAAGTTACACTTGCCTGGGGTTCCGGCTCCAATTGTAGCTCTGGCAGCAGCGAGATTTGCAGGCAGTTCTCCGGTTGCTAAAATAAACATCACCATCAGATCCAAAAAATATTAATCAGCTAGAAACGCCTATCCTTGAGTCCAATTTTGACACAGGGGCAAAAATGACATTTTCAAGTCAAAGCGGGGTCCACAAGTGGGCCGCTTTGCACCGAAAAATGTGTCAGGAATAAAGGTCTCCAAATCTGTCAAACTTAGTGTCAACAAGTCAAGAACAATGATACGAACCCAACGGAACTTCCAGAATTGGATTTCGATGAGCCGATCACAAAATCGTTCGTCAAGTGGAGCCTATGGGGCCCACGATACGCGATTTTGTCAACGTTCTCAGAATCGTACCAAACTTGGGTCACAGGACCAGCGTATTGCTACGAGTCCGATGGCGTAAGTTTTGTTTCGATCCAACGTATGTACACTAAGTTACAGCAAAATCCAGAACGGACGGATACATGGCGTTGTCGGCGGATACGTGTTGATTCCGGTGTGCACGCACATCCAAATCAAATTTTGCAAAATTTTGCACGTCCGTATCGACGGTGCGCACGTATCGGTGAAGACCGCACGCGACCAAGTCGTCCCGTTTGGCGGGGCGTACTCAGTTTCGGGGTGAAACAGGGCGTTGATTTTCCTGTTTTTGGATCGCGGTTCGTGATCGCCACAGGACGCGATGCACCGAGCGGGTTGCACGGGCATCGAGAGGGTTACACAGACTACGCGACACAACTGACGGAATCGAAAACGGGGCAGCGAGGAGAGAGAAATGGGTACCTGAACAGGGCTCCAAAAACTGAGATTTCTTCGTATCCTCGTGTCGAATTGACACTGTTGTGTCCTGGCCGTGTCCGGGCTGCGGGTACTGTGTCCGGTCTAGGGTTCGCTGCTAGGGACGTCGTCGGAGTTGGCTGGCTCATCGGCGGCGAGGGGGAAGGCTGGCGGCGAAGCGGGCGGCGCTCGGCTCGGGGACGGCTCTGGCCGGAGGGGCTCGCGAAGGCGACGAGGGAGGAGGAGCTGGGGCTCACTGGAGGCGGAGGGTTCTGGGGAGATGGGCGGCCGGAGTCGGGCTCTGCGGGGCTGGGCGGAGGGCTGTGGGGTCTGGTCGAGGCCGGCGAGGGGCTCGTGGAGGGCTGCCTGGCGGCGGATGGTCGAGGAGAATCAAGGGCGGCCGGCTCTGGGTCTGAGGGGGTTTAAATAGGGGAATCGAGGAGAGGGATCGTCGAAGGTTGCCGAAATAGGAAGGGGAAGGTCCGGACATTGAGGTGAGGTGAAGAGGGATGGTCTCCGGCGGCCAAGGCGGCGGAAACGGCCGCCGGAGAGGAAGAGTCGGGGAAGATGAAAGAATTGGGGGTTAGGGTTCCAAACGGGTCAGGTCTGAAGTGGGTCGGGTCGAACCCGGATCCGACCCGCTAAGATTGGGTTGGGTTGGTTCGGGTCAATTTGGTTTGGTTTAATTTCGGTTTAAGTGAACCGGGTTCAGGTTTAATTAGGTTTAATTAAACAATAGTTTTTAGGACTTTAAAAATACTTTCGGGGTCCAATAAATTCCCGAAAAATTATCCTATGTCTAGATTTTTATTTTACACTAGAAAATATAATTTTTATAATATTTTAAAATTATTTAACATCATTTAAAAATCATTTAATAATTAAAATACCTTAGTTTAATTAATAAAAATCCCAGAAAAAATCCAGAAAATTGTAAAAATCCAAATTAAAAATTCTTGAAAAATCAGGGGATTTACAGTCACATCCCTGTTTGTCGCATGATAGTTTATTGATTGAGTTTGTATCTCGTCTCTAGGTACTACGGGACCTGCAGACTTGGACGTGGTACCAGATCCCCATCTTCAGCAGCCGGACGCAGGCAAGTGTACCTTGCCACCCTGTATTTCAGTTACCAGATATTTATTGTTTCATTATTTATATTGTGCGCGTGTTTGATTAAGATCGTTACTTCGTGTCCGGATCACAACCGGGTGCAGACGTTCGTCGTAGCATCTTGTAACGAATATTAGATGTTTGTAACACCTCGATGTACGTACCTGAGTATATCGTCACCCCAGGACACATTCATACACTGTTATCGTGCCAGATTTCCCGTATCCTGATACTGACATCATGATCGGAGACTGGGATGACCTTAGGGTCGCGTCGGTTGAGTTATTTCTGTGTGACGAGACTGTTAGATAGAGGTTAAGGTTCAGCGCACCATCGTTGATCGCTTGGGATAGGAAAGATAGTTACTAGATATTTGGGCTCCTCTGTACGCGCTTATATATGTTTATGTACTATTTTTGTAGTAATCATGTATCTAGAGTAGTTGTATCACCCGTGTGACTCTGTGCTCGGAGCTACGGTATGCCCCGTGTGTCTCTGTATTCGGAGCTACGGTTTTATTTTGGACAGCCCACACGTCGAACATTGTCTTTAAACTGTGTCTCACTTATTTGGTTATGATAGATTACCATGTCATTGTACTTGTACTTTCTGTTATACTTAGCATGCTGTATTTTTGTACCTTGTTACGTCCCTCTGAGGACCTGGTTCCCTTCCAGGTTTAGGCGATGAGGATTACCCAGAGGAGTGCGGTCCGGGTACGTATCCAGCAGCAGGACCCACTGCCGAGGACGAGGTCATCCCCGAGGACTTCGTCTGATCACTGGTAGTGACTCTTTCCTTGGAACGGTATTACTATCTAGCTATCTGATGCCGTTCCAAGTTATCTTATTGCTTACTTTCATTCCAGTATTTTGTACTAATGGGTTTGTTCCCGCGTGACTACTCTAGTATTTGTACTATGATACATTATCTCGTGACATTTTTTTTCTGCACATTAGTTGTTGTGATTACCTCTATGTGTATCTGTTGCCTGTGGATGAGATTTAGATTGACTATTTATGTGTTATGTGTTGGGTTATTCATTGTACTTTACATCTTAGGTGCACTCCGACGGGTCCATTAGATTGGGATGCCTGCTGAAGTGTGCTGCTGGCCATTGCCACGTGACTTGGTTCCTTACCTTTGGAACCGGGGCGTGACAGATAACTCATCGGGAAACACATCAGGAAAGTCTGCCACAACGGAAGAAGACTCTACGTTTGCGCAATCTTGCTGTGTGTCTCGAACGGATGCCAAGTACCCATCACAGCAGGAATGTATCATCCGTCGAGCAGACATTGCAGAGATCACCATGCAGGCATTCGGCGCTCTCGACGGTGGACTGAACGCATAGCAAAATTTGATCTCGCCAGGTAGACAAAATACGACTTTTTCGTACAATAAATGAAAGTCGAGCAAGCGCCGATCCAATCCAACCCAGAATGATGTCGTAGTCCCTGATGTCTAAGACTATCGCATCAAGTGATAATTTTCTTCCTCCGATGCAAATGTTACCTTCGCGACAAACTAAGTGAGACGGCAAATCTACGCCCGATGGAGTATTGACGCTAAGGTTTAGGCCTAGCAGTGTCATAGAAAATGTGTTCTCAACGGCAAAATTTGCCGCAATAAAACTATGTGTGGCACCATAATCAAATAATACTCGAGCAGATACATTATTGAAAAATAATATACCTGACACCATCGTGTTTGATGCGAACGCCTCTTCCCGAGTCAGAGCATAGACCCGACCTTGAGCATTCTGTGGTGCCATCTGGTTCGCTCGAGGTACTTGACCCTGATTCTGAGACGGACGATTATGTTGATGTGGACGGCACGGAGGGGGGTCGTTAGGGCGATCCAGACAATCGTGAGCTACGTGACCAAACTTACCACAAATGAAACATCCCTCTTTTTGAATACGACAGTCGTTAACATGGTATCCTGGCCTATGGCAATAGGCACAAGGTTGTCCCTGGTTGTTCCCTGGATCATGGTCCTAAGAGCCGCTGTTATTGTGGCACTTGTGCGCATTGTTACCACCTGTGTTGCTAGGGCGCTTGTGATAGAAATTTTGCACAGCGCCGGTGCGATCTGGGGGGTACTGCGACTCTAGGGAAAGAATAGGGTTTAGAGACTCACGCATGGTATGGTACTGAGGGACGACGACATGGCCACGAATAGAAGGTCGCAGTCCTATTTCAAACCTTCGAGCTCGACTTTCGGCATCACAGAGATGAGACTTAGCAAATTTTGCAAGCCTGTTGAATTCTACGGCGTACTGTCGCACTGTTATATTTTCTCGTTGCAGATGTGTAAATTCGTCTTCCTTCTCACGATGGACGGCGGGTGAAAGGTACTCCTCTTTGAAGGATTTACGAAACACGGACCAAGAGATAGTTGTCTTGTCATCTTCACTCAATATAGCTTGTTTGTGCATATCCCACCAATCATGTGCGTTTAAATGGAGCTGAAGCTGAGCGCAAGCAACTCTCTTCGTTTTATCCATGCGAAGCACTTCAAAGTGGTCTTCTAACTCAACCAGCCAATCCAACGCCATGGTGGGGTCCTCAGTCCCTTTGAAGGTAGCATGACACATCTTCTTAAACTCTGATATTTGCATGATTGAACCATTTTCATCTGAGGGCAGAGGTTTCTGAGAGACCTGAAGTTCCGCGGTCTCGGCTGCAACTGGCACTGTCGCAGCGGCCGTTGATGCGAAATGGTTGTTGGGGACGAACGTCGTCACAATCGTTTGTAAGGTATCCATTTGCTTCTGCTGTGCCTCGGCCGGAGTCCTCTGCACCTGAAATTGAGCCTCAATCCGGGTACTCGAATGGATCGACAGAGGGCGCGGCTGCTAGACTTCTCGAGCTGCCCGAAGTGCCGGAGCTGCTCCCTTGCACCTACGCCACTACATGCACTTATGCATCCATCTCTGAGGTCGTTCCTTTAAAGAAAAGTAACTTGCATCAGTCTCAAAATATATTATGGACTCACTGTATGGAACACATCTTATTTTGGCCAAGCGAATTTGTAAACCCCCTGAATTTTTAAAATTTTAAAACTTGGAATTTTCACAATTTTCTGGAATTTTCTGGGATTTTTCTGTAAATTAAAAACAGGGTTTTAATATTTAAATAATTTTTCATTGATATTAAATAGTATTAAAATATTATGAAAATAATATTTTTGGGTGTAAAATGAAAAACTGGACTTAGGGCAATTTTTCTGGAATTTATCGGACCCCGGACCTATTTTTAAATGCCTAAAAAGTATTTACCTATTTAATTAATTATTTATTAATTAATTACTGATTTTATTATTATTATTATTATTATTTTTTTTTTTATTTTATTTTTCAGCCAGCGGCCCGTTGGGCCGGCCCGGCCCAGCCCAACCCGAGCCCAGCCCCTAGCGGGTCGGGTCGGATCCGCCGCCGCCCGACCCGCAAACTCGACCCGGATCTCCCCCCCACGACCCGGCCAGCTGCCCGCGTCGTGCGCCGCCTCCGCCGCGTCGTGCGCCGCCCGCGTCGCCACCCCCTCCGCGCTGCCCGGCCCACGACCCGCCTTGGCTCCGCCTTCCCCGCGCCCACGTCGACCGCCCGGCCACCCTATATAAACCCTGTCCACCGCCCTAGCCCCTCCCCGTCGACGCCACCGCTCTCCGCCGCTGCCCAGCCACCCAGCCACCGCCCCTGCGCCGTCCACCACCGCGGCCAGCCACCTCTTCCTCCCCTCCTCTTCTTCTTCTCCGGTGTCCCGCTCCGCCGTCCCCGTCGACCTCGACGTCGACAGCAGCCGTCGACAGCAGCAGCACAGCGGCAGCTCCGGCAGACCGCGCCGCCGCCGGCGAGCCTCCAGCGCCGCGCCGCCCTCCGCCGCGTTCCCCCAGCCCGCCGCTCAGCCGCCCGGCCGCCCAGCCGCCGTCCCCGCCGCCGGATCCCCAGAACCCTAAACCTAACCCTAATTCCTAAATCCGCGTGTCCGACACGAGTCGGACACGGTTCGACCCTGTTTTTCGGGTCCCCTTCAGGTACGCGTAACTTTTTACTCGTAGCTCCGTTTCCGATTCCGTAAATTGCGTTGCGAAGCCTGTATGACCCTCTCGGTGTCCGGACAAACCGTTCGGGGCATCGCGTCCTGTGGTGATCGCACACCGCGATCCAAAAATAGGAAAAAACCAGACCCTGTTTCACCCCGGAACTGGGTACGCCCCGCCAAACGGGACGACTTGGTCGCATGCGGTCTTCACAGACACGAGCGCCTCGTCGATACGGACGTGTGCGATTTCGCAGAAGCTGATTCGGGTGTGCTTGCACACCGGAATCAACACGTATCCGCGGACATCGCCCCGTATCCGTACTTTCTGTAATTCACCCTAACTTTGTGTACACACGTCGGATCGAGACGAAACTTACGCCATCGGACTCGTAGCGATACGCTGGTCCTGTGGGTCAAGTTTGGTTCGATTCTGAGAACGTTGACGAAATCGCGTGTCGTGGGCCCCACAGGCCCCGCTCGACGGGCGATTTTGTGATCGGCTCATCGGAATCCAATTCTGAAAGTTCCGTTGGGTCCATATCAGCGTTTCTGACCTGTTGACACTGAGTTTGGTGAATTTGGAGACCCTTGACCTGGACACGTTTTTCGGTGCAAAGCGGGCCCACATGTGGACCCCGTTTTGACCCGAAACTGCCGTTTCTGCCCTTGTCTCCAAATTGGACCCAAGGACAGGCGTTTCTAGCTGATTGATATTTTCTGGATCTGATGGTGATGTTTGTTTCAGCAACCGGAGTACCGCCTGCAAATCCAACTGAAGTCAGAACCGAAATCAGAGCCGGAACCACAGGCAAGTGTACCTCGCCAAAACTTGCAGTCTTTGCTAAATATTCCTTGGTTTAGTTATATATCAGAGGGCAAGTATACCTTGCCAACTTTACAGTCTTGTTGCATATTTCCTTGTTTTAATTATAACTTGTTTTAACTGCTTAACCTAGAAAATGTGTGACGTACCGAGTGTCCGATCATAGTCGGGTGCCAACACCGTACGCGGTGTTGGGTACGTCATTTAGAGATGGATATTCGATACCCTTACTCTTGGTACTTGTCCTATCAAGTACAACAAAACCCAGGACACCTGACACTATTCATGGACAGAATCTTCTTGAGATATTCACGATGATTCTGCATAGGATACAGGTATGACATGGACAGTTTATTCCTAGACATTATATGACTGCTGCATTAGTTATGATCTTGCGTGTCATGGACATGAGACGTGAATTACATTGGATGGGGAGAGACACACAGGCTACAGGCTGTTTTCATATATATATATTATTAGTGTGAGGTCGTAGACTCTCCAGCAGAGCTAGACCCTTTACGTGTTATTACTGCTACCGGCTCCCCGACACAGAGCTGGTAGTGGCTCAGCCTGAGTTCTAGTGTTGCTCTCAACTTGCATTTATCACTTAGCTGGTTACATAGTTTGCCCTATTTGCTTATTTAATTCCTGCACTGCATTTATTTTGGCTTGTATTTTCTGTACCTTGTTATGTCCCCTGAGGACCTGGAATGGACTATGTCCCCAGGTATAGCCGAAGAGATCCATCCAGAGATACACCGATCAGGAGCACTTCCAGGAGCTGTACCAGGACCTGAGGACGAGCCAGCACCAGAGGACTTCTCCTGAGCATTGGCTGTATATAGTCAGTTATTTCCGTTTCTGTTTCTATTCCAGTTCATTTATTTCCTGTCTATTTGCATTAAATGTAACAGAATAATTCTCGGATTTGTTTCCCGAGATAACCTTATTTGATATTGCATATTTATTTCCATTGCATCATTTCTGGCATCTATTCTGTGGTTATCTGTTGTGGATGAGATAGATTAGTCTGTGACCTTTATTATTTGCTCTATAAATTGCTAGACTACAGCTTAAGCATGCCCTGATGGATCCATTAAATTGGGTTGTCCATCGGTGCGTGCTGCTGGCCATTGCCACGTGTCCAGTCCCTCGGCATTTTTGGGACTGGGGCGTGACAGAATTCAAGAGTTTAACTGGGAGGGACATGGACATTTCAAGAAAACTCTTCTGACGCGAAGGTCAAAGGATCTGAAGTCATGCTCTGATACTAATATGTCACGCCCTTCTAAATCGATAATCGTCCTCCGGGCGTGGTGTCGTGCACGCGTAAGGCGCGCATGCACAAGGCCTAGGCATAATGATATACTTTAGAACATATACAACAGATTACGCAAATAAGATATCACATATTGAGATATAGAAAAGTTTTCTTTATTGATAATTAATATCTGGTTACAGACTCTTGACTCAAAAGTAATAAGGATGTCGCACGGGCTTACAACTTGGACGCAAAATGAGATAGCCGATCCATACATTACATCCCTTACTAATATTTCAAAAGAGGAAACCACCTTGGGTGCGTGTTACCACCATCGCCTAGGAGTTTTAAAAAGGTAAGTGTGAGCTCCTATTTTGATTATGTACTTGAGATCCAAAAGTCACAAACACAAACGTGCCAGATCAGTGAAAGGTTGGGGGAAGCTTTAGCTCCTCGCCGCGTCACCTTGGCTCGGGAAACTTGCTGCAACGAGGGTCAGTACTTCAAAAAATATCGGTGAGGGCGAGCTAACCCAACATAAAAAAATCGACATCGTATTCATATGAACATGCAACATTATTATTATGTGATCTTTCTATCTTGCCTTAGTTCAATTCTTTATATACGATAGAATGCAATGACATAACAAAATGTGCCACCGTTCGGTGACTTTACCTCTACCGTCTGAACCGCTTGGAACCGCTTGTACAAAACTTACCATGACCTTCCTTGCCATGAAGCCATAGTTAGTCTGCACAGTTTAAATATACATAAGGATCACTGTTTTGACTAGCCATCATGGACTATAGTCTGGGTATACGACGAAGCGCAGGTAGCGAGCCCCGCTACAAACTTTTGCCTCACCCATGCTAAGTTGCTAGCACGACTAATTGTTGTTCCGTCCGGGACGAATCGGCCATGGTGTCCCGACGACCGTTTGCAGGAACCATATACCTTGTGCACAAGTTGTCCATGACCATTGAAGATCTAAACACTAAGTTAACATACGAAGTATTTTAAGACATCAACATGAACAAAACTACTTTAGCACAGTGCGATGACATAGTCTACTAGCTGATATGATCAATTCACAAGTTATGTACTACCCATTGAACAGTTATAGATGAATAAATTCTAACTACAACTGAACACAAAATAGCTACATGTATAGTAGACAAGCACGCAACAATGTGACTCTGTAGAATTTTATGTGACAAGCATTATAAGTGTTCCAAGTCTACTTCTTCTTTTATCTTTACTCAATTTTATTTTTTTTGTATCGTTGATCGGAATGCACAAATGAGTCAATTTATTAGGAATGAAGACTTGGAAGAAGGACATAATTTGGAAGTAAGGCCACTCACAAGTTGGTGAATTGGGAGAGAGAAAAGGAAGATCTTCAAGACTCTGCTTGCGCGTCGCCTACATGATCACCTGCATGCACCAACAGATGATCAATATCTCCTGCTTCAGTCTCCGAGGGTTCGATACGAAATGCGAAATCCAAAGAACGAAGACAATAAAATTCATCGAAATCGTTCAAGAAACGCAAGTCACAAAACCAACAAGAAAGAAACCAAGCGACATCGAAAACGGGCAAAAGAACCAGCGTAACGGAAAGGCCCCACTCGACTCTGTCACCGAGTCCTTCCTTGAGGCACGATCCGTTGCATGTGGGACCTGATTCCGAAGAAACCAATCCATAACGAGGAAAGGAACTTGATTCAATCTGTCCCGATCGAACGATACCAAATAGTTCTTAGCCGCTCTCCCCGAGTAGGGGAACGGGGTACTACACCCGCTCCCCCCTCCCCGCCCCAGGCCCCGCTCCCCCCTCCCTGCCACCCCCACTCCCCGCCACCGCCCCCCTCTCCCCGTCGCTCGCAACCCCTCCTCCCCTTCCTCGTTGCAGCTGTTGTTGCTGCGGCTGGAGGGGGTGGCGGGGAGGGGGGGTTGCGAGCGAAGGGGAGGGGAGAGAGCGACGGGAAGGGGGAGGGGGGTGGCGGGAAGAGGGGGGAGCGGGGCCTGCGGCGAGGAGGGGGTGGGTGAGGAGCGGGGGCCTGCTGCAAGGAGGGGGGGTAGGTGACATAGGTATTTTCGTCCAAAAAAATGGGTCAAACGAGTTGACCGTTAGGAAGAGACGGTTTCCGTCAAAAGTGGGGGACCGTGTACATTATGGTAAAACGGTGGGGTGCACCATGAATATGAGTAAATAAAGTAGGGGGGGTAAGTCAAAATTTCTCATATTAAAATGAGCAAATATTTTTTTTAAAACTAAAAAATGTCTTTAATTTTGGACTTAACAGTCAAAATTTTGGTTTGTTTACTTAACTCACATATGACGTTGTAAAATAACTTAAATATCCACAAAATAAATTCAGAACCAAATGTCTCATATTAGAATATATATATTTATACTCATATTTACTTACAAGACGTTTGTCAAATGTGTGACAGAAATGATCACATAGTCATAAATATAAATAAAATGGAGGACACATTTAGGGATGGTCACATAGTCGTTGTGTCCCACGACCAAATGGGGGGACACATTTGACCATCATCATATAAGTAAATATGAGACACATTTGATCATGGATTTATTTTGTGGACATTTGTGTCATTTTAGAACGTCACGTGTGAGTTAAATGAACATGTAAGTTCAATTAACCAAAATTTGACTCATACGTAAAAAAAAAAAAAATGAGAGTATTTTTTATTATTAATCTTTTTTTTAGATAGTGAAAGAATTGACTACTTTTCATATTTTGTAGAGGATATTTACTATAATGTTCCAAATTATATTATAATGTTCCAAAATATAATCATCGAAAAAAAACAAAATTGTTCCAAAATATAATGAAAATGATGCCATAATAATTAAGGCATATTTCTTGATACTGTTTAGGAATGACCTACCTATATCCATACTTGATGTCAACTAATAATTGTGTGGTCCTTGTATCTCTCAACTTGTATCAAAATGGTTAATATTGTTTCGAGTTTTTGATGTTCCACGTACATACAAAAGTATTTTTTTCCCCCTCCAGTCAAATGGTATGATGCTGGCTTGATTTTATTGGTAAATAGCATATGGGCCTTTCCATTTAGATTAGGGGTGAGCATTAGTCGGTTGTCGATTTATTTGGTCTCAACCGAAGTCGAATCAAAGTTAATCGGTTTGAAAATAATCACAGCCAAAACCAAACAATTCAACTGGTCTGTTCGGTTTTGAAACCGACCGACTTGATTCGGTTCGATTTGACTCGGTTAATCGGTTTTGATCACAAAATATTATGTTCAGCAAGTATAGCTTTTTCACAACCTATATCTTCCCGAGCCACATAGTGTCATGTTCCGTTTTCGAAGAAGCGGAGCGGGACATTACACATAGTAAGTCTCCAAACTCGTGGGATATACGCAAATCCTGGACATAAATATATGCAAATCCTGCAAAGAAGTGTACATTCGATTTCCAAAGTCTTCTACGACATGATTTTTTAACAGTACCAATTACCCCTTCATGATGCTGAAATTTAGCAATCACACATTTCTTCTCACCCATCCATATAACAAACCTTGTCCTCATAATTTCCAATGGTAGGAGCAACGACAAGTTTCATGTCTAGACATGAAGTGGACTTACACAAACAAAGTATCACACAATGCAGGGTGAAGGATATTAAAATATAAGCAAATAAATCCATAAAAAGTTAATTATTATTGTTAGTAGTGGGTTCGATTAGGTTCGGTTCGGTTTGAAATAGTTTATGGAATGATCAAACCGCAGTCGAACCAAACCGGTCGGTTATTTAAAAGGTCCAGTCGAACCAATTCGACCGGACCATCGATTCGGTTAAAAGCTGATCAGTTTGATTTGATCCGGATCGATTTGACTCATATATGCACACCTCTAATCTAGATGTCAATTTGTTTCCTTCTTGTCCAAGGGTTCTTGGGTTCGCAGAACCAAGTTACCAACTTACATAGGTCGGCATTACTTTGATATTTTGTGTTGCTTCTGGGTTAAGAAGATCTTATAAAAGTACATAAAAAAAAGAAAAATTATAACTATTTCATGCTTACAACAAATTGCAATGAGTTGAGATTACAAACTGACTTGGATTACGTACTCTGAATTTAACAACTAACAGTGCAACCAAGCTGCTACGACAAGAAGATACAGAATAGAAAATGCTTGCTAGAGTTATGACGATCATTATTGTTTAAAATAAAATTTGACTATTTTCGTCGATCTGCTTCCAGGAACCAGTAAATTCTAAGAGATGAATTTCTGAAACATTTTTTGTCCCCCTTGCACGAACAGAACTTCGATCCTCGAAATGCGTGAACGAACAACACTTCATCGCTTCGTAAAACTGGCTAAATCATCTCTTGCAAAATAAAAGATTTGAGTTTATATAGGAGAGACAACCCTCCAAGCAGTCCAATATCCATTATGGACAGTAAAATTGGAGAGTAACTTTCCATTAAGTAGACGGTTACAACAGTAATCTCCAGTAATGGACAGTTACATCCCACGAAACAGATGAACAGTCATTTTCGTGCGATCCGTATTTTCAGCGGGAGAAGCAGTCCCGTTCTTGGAACCCGCACATAACGATACAAAATGTGCCATCAAAGCGCTACTTTGTGTCCTTCGTCCACGCTCTCGTCCGAGTCGTTACGTTCCTACGGGACCTAATTTGTAAGAAAATATTTCAAAAATAGATAACAAAGCTAAATATTATTTGGAGCTCGCATCAACTTTGATCATCATTGATTGACACCAAGATCCAGTCCTAGATAAGCCTACTTTTCACCCAAACTCAGAAGGAAATCTTCTTTTTATTAGTAAGAAATTATCTAAAGTAAGTATATATTATAAGATAAAAGAATATGTATGTGTTTTTAATTTATTCTACAACTACAATATATTATATCAATTTGTAACTATATCATTTAATATAATAAAAAAAAACTAATAAAAATAGTTATACCAAAAAAGTACTTGACTTAAATGTGGATCATAGTTTTAATCCATAAATGGACCCAAAAAAAAGACTTAGTTATTTTATTCTAGTTAATTTGTAGGAATTATCTAACTCAATGCGAAATTGATTGAGTAAATTCTAATCCAACATGAAAACTAAATCTTTGAATAGTCCTCTTATAGATCTGCAAAAAAAAAAGCAACTAATTGAGACGAAAATTTGAATTTTGTTCATATACGACCTGATCAATTGGATCAGGAACTCGTCATCTATTTCATTCCAACTATTTGACAACATGAAAAATCAAACCCTCTGTCCTTGAATTAGGATTTGGCGGCATCGTTTATCTCAAACCGGAGATGTCCTCGGCCAAAGTCAAGTTTGATTTTACTGTCGTGTAATGGTCTTACTCGGTACACTTTATCCTTGGGCAGCCGAAGTCATTGTCTCCTTAACTAAGTGAGTTGTATTCATGCTCTGAGTGGCAACCATTGAAAGTATCAGCCTTGCTGTGGTTTATCAGGACTGTAAAAAATTTTGACAGTCCAAATGTTGTTATCTACATACTGTCAAAATTGTCTATTTTAGGACGATTGAAAATTTTGACAGTCTTAGCAAAGACTGTCCTACCAAAAAAAATTTGACAGTCCTGTAAAAAAAATTTTGACAGCCCAAGAATAAGAAATATAGTGTCTCTAAAAAAATCCTTTATTTATAGGCGTACAAAATGAGACGTACCTGAAAATCAGTATTTTCCATTTGTCACTTTGGGCTCTAATGTTGAGCTTTAGTCCAAGTTGTTTCAAATTTCTTTTTTTTTTTTTGTAGATTTAATAATTAATAATAAATAATCTGATATCATCTAGACGGACCATTGAAATTGTTGGACCAAGAGAGCCGGTTGTAATTTGGAAATAAGTCCTCATATTCAACACAACCTATTCCATACCTCATGTCTAAATTTCTAATGGTGACCTAAACTTCTATCTAATTGGGGACTAAACTTTGCTCCAGCTCTTCCCATCGAACCATTAATGGAAGCGTGACACTCCAACATGCCCCAATGTATTATTTTTTACATTTATTTGGTGAGAGTTGAGGACAGTGGGTCCAAAAGTCATACAACAGCATGTATAAAATTTCGAACGTTACGTTGGATATCTCAAAAAAAAAAAAAAAAAAAAAAACTCCACATCCGCTCAGTCAGTGGCGGAGCATGATCCGGACTGTAGCTCCCTCTTCGAATAATTTACGGCTCCGTCGACTGCCTCTGCAGAGCAAAGCCTGTGCCATTGCCACCATGAGAGCGACACAAATCTTGAATCATTTTTCTTTAATTGTTGGAACATATCTTCATTATAGTTTTGAGCGGCTAACTATGTACTGCCAAACTGTGTTTTGTCCTGATTTTTATGTGTTAAAACTGAATATTTTTCTTCTTGTTTCCTGTGGTACCATGTTGTACTCTTACTACAAGGGTTAAATGTTTATATTTTTGACACGCTCTATCATCTAATCTGGGTTGTGTATCTAGGGTTATCAAGGGCGGACCAGAAATTTGAGCTAGAATGGGTTGGACTAGACTATGATAGGTTGTGATGGAAAATTTATCTTTTATTTATTTTTAGTTTATTTGTTAGGATAAATCAAAATTAATAAAATTTTATCTTTGAGTTGGTTTAGGAATTTGACTTATTTTATGGATAAATATTTAGAGATTTAATTTATCTTCTTTTGATTGTTTTGTAAACTATAAATAGTTTATAAATTCATAAGTTACGTATGTAACGGAAGAATTGGAGAATCAGAAATGTATTTTGAGTTTGTATGGTATGAGCTATCTTATTTCTTTCTCTGCCTACGCAAGTTAACATCACATACACGATATTCTGATATTCCTAATTATTATTTCTATTAAAATTATTTGTGATAAATTTATAATAGTTATTGTCACATTTCATTTAAAGCTTTCGCTCCCTAATTTTTTCTAAATCTTTAATTTAATACTAATCGTATCTTCCTTTATTTAAAGCTTTCGCTGCGTAATTTTTCTAAATCCCTAATTTAATACTAATCTTATTTTCCTTTGGGCCATTTTTCGTTATGTGGCATCTAACATGAAGCTGACATGATAAATTTTAATCGAAAAAATTAATCATCCAAATTTTAATTTTAATTTTAATGCTAAAATTTGTCGTATCAATTTGTTATGTCAGCTGCCATGTCGTATGTCATGAAAGATGACAACATTCTTTCTTTTTTTTTTAGATGAATATTATTTTCGAAAAGCAAAATCTTTTGGGGGTGGCTGGGTCCCACCCCACTAGTTCTTATGTTGTAATTAGACACCTTACACTACGTAGCAGTTAGGGGTGAAGGGAAGAGATTTGATAATGACTCGGAAACCATATGCGTAGTAAAAACATCAGGAAAAATGTGCACCGGACCTTATTTTTCTGTTGCTGTTGCGACGAAGATGACGGGATGGAGCACATCACAACTGCTAGGCCGGTAACGGTCATCCAGGTTAGGTTGGCAAGAAAGGTACATCCATGTGATCCTCTTCTTCTTGCTTACAAATATTCTTATATATGAAGGGCCACATTTGGATAGGAGATCAGAAGCCATCTTTCAAAATCACGGATGTTTTTAAATCCTAATCAAATCTTCTGGTCCCAACTATGTTGGTTACACCAAACATAAATGAAACAATCCTAACCCCTCGGAGGCAGAAGACCCATCTTCCACCCTACGGATGAGTACCACTACCAAAAAAAGTCAAATTAGCGACGCCCAAAAACGTCGCCAAATGACAAAAAAACGTCGCTAAAAACGTTTAGCGACGTAATTAGCGACGTTTTAACGCAGTCGGAAGATACCAAGTCGCTGAACGAAAAAACGTCGCTAAACGTCGCAATGCCGACATTTTTTAGCGACTTTATTGAGTCGCTAAATTTAGCGACGTTTAGCGACGCTGCGTCACTAAATAGCGACGTTTATTAAAGTCGCTAAACGTCGCTCATTAGCGACTTATATAGCGACGTAACAGCGACGTCTTTAATGACCTGGCAGTACTGCCATGTCAGCAATTTGCGATGTACAACGACATATTTAGCGACGTTTAGCGACGTCGTTAGCGACGGCTACTGACACGTCGCTAATTAGCGACTTGTTTAGCGACTTATAAAAACGTCGCTAGACGTCGCTAAACGTCGCTAAATTTACAAAAAAAAAAAAACTGAAATGTTCCAAACTATTATTCCTGCAATTTATAAATTTCTAATTAAAAATAGACCCGGAGCAACCCTCCGTTGAATTCTATGGGTTCGCCGACCCCTTCGGTGGAACACTCAACACCGGATTAACAATATTTAATATGAAGTATCAGAGTATCACAGTCATACAATTAATACACACAAATATTATAGACAGACAATAAAAGTATCACAGTATCACAGTCACACAAAATGGGCATAAACAGTATCACAAAATACATAATATATAAGTATCAGAGTATCACAGTAACACAAAATGCATAATATATAAGTATATGAAACATTATAGTATCAATCTCGAGGATTTCCAAAACGGGGCAGATACCAGTCCCTCAAATACTGCGCATAAACAGCGTTTATGTTATCAAGCTCCGCTATGGGTGCTGGGTGACTGGAACTCCCCGTCTGAGATACAGCCGCGATAGGTGCTGGGTGACTGGAACTCCCCGCAGGTGGTATCTCTTCCTCCTTAACAGTAGGAGGCATCACTTCCTCCTTAACAGTAGGAGGTGTCGCTCTCTTGGGTGCCATCTGGTAAGATAGATGAAAACAAAGAATTAGCAAAGAATTAGCTATTGGACCGGAACGGAAGAATTAGATGACTCACAAAGAATTAGCTGTTTGTTGCAGTATAATAA
This sequence comes from Iris macrosiphon, assembly GCA_036927795.1. Taxonomy (NCBI): domain Eukaryota; kingdom Viridiplantae; phylum Streptophyta; class Magnoliopsida; order Asparagales; family Iridaceae; genus Iris; species Iris macrosiphon. Next base: position 165,151,450 of record JAYESA010000012.1, read on the forward strand.
TGATACCATAATATCTTATTTATATCCTACGTGTCACAAAATAAAATGACCGATTTATTGACTAGTTTGAAAATATGATCCAATATTAAATTATATGATTGTAATTGAAATTGAAATTGAATTATGAACCAAGACATTTTTAGTGTTACAGACCTGTCTAGTTATTTAATTCCAACTTGTAGTTTTACAGTGTTGAGACAGACATTTTTAGTAGAGCATGAGCTCAGTTTTGCTTTAGTAAACAGTGAGCCTGAAGTTAACAAGTACTTGAAGGTACTATGTTTTTATTTTGAATGCAAGGAGCCTTATTTACCAATTGCATATACATTTTAAATTTTGATATATGTTACTGAGTTGAGAAACAACAGAAGTTGTAGAACCTATTAAGGACGGGTTCGAAGAAATTGAGTGTCCTTGCTATTAATGTAAGCTAACTAATCAGGTATTCAATTCTCTCTCAGTTGCTTGTACATTATTCTTCGCGTGCATGTCTTGTGAATTTTTACTATATATGTGACTATGTCTAGCATCAATGAAAGATGGACTTGCTCTTTTGATTAGATTTGATCTATATTCTAATGAAATTCAGTTGTTGCTAATTTTCTTTGGTCCCATTTGGAAAGCAACCATATTCGACAATATTTGATCACTTCTCATATTCGATAATATCTTTTGTTATTTGTTGAATATGTAGAAGTAACTCGATTTGGAAACTAGTCAAGGGAGATTTTCTGGTACTCTGTATACTATGTTGCAAATCATATCAAATTATCTATATATATGGAAGACATGAAATCACATAATGGAATGTACTAACCCTAACCCTAACCCTAACCCTAAACCTAACCCTAACCCTAAACCTAACCCTAACCCTAACCCTAATCTGCGTCTGTGTGTGTGTCTGCGTCTGTGTGTGTGTGTCATGTGTGTGTGTCGTGTGTGTGTGTCTGCATCTGTGTGTGTGTCGTGTGTGTGTGTCTGCGTCTGTGTGTGTGTCGTGTGTGTGTCTACGTCTGTGTGTGTGTCGTGTGTGTGTGTCTGCGTCTGTGTGTGTGTCGTGTGTGTGTGTCTACGTCTGTGTGTGTCGTGTGTGTCGTGTCTGTCAAGTGTGTCTTGTGTCAGTGTCACATGAGAGAGAGAGAGAGAGAGAGAGAGAGAGAGAGATTACCTAGAGCTCGAGGAGGAGGAGGGGGATGCCGTAGAGACCCGGTCGCCGGAGAGGGGGGGCGCAGCCGTGGAGACCCGGTCGTCGGAGGGGGGGGGCGGGGGAAATCGAAACGATTTCGAAATTTTCGACAGATGGAGAAAAGAGAACTGAGCCCTAATTAACCAAAATTTAGCGACGTCAAATAAAAACGTCGCTAAAATAAAAATTAGCGATGCCAAAGACGTCGCTAAATACGTCGCTAAATATTTTTGATAGATACGTCGCTAATTACGACGCTAAACGTCGCTAAAACAGAAATATTAGCGACGTTTAGCGACCTTAATTGAACTTATAGCGACTATTCTTTTAAAATCTTAATAAAAGTCGCTAAACGTCGCTAAATATCGCCATTTAGTGACGCCTAGCGACGATTTTTACCGAGTCGCTAATTTAGCGACGTTTTTACTAGGAGTCGCTAAAATACGTCGCTAATCCCGCTTATTCTAGTAGTGTACGAGATCGACTACGGGTATCCCCCCTAACCTGTAAATGTCTGTTATCACCTGGAACGTTAGAGGGACGAATTCTATAGGAAGGTGGGGAAGCATTCGTGACCGTATGCGAAAGTATCAGTGTAACATCACTATCCTACTTGAGTCCAAGATCAAATCTGAAGCTGTCCTCGCCCGCAGAGTCCCTTTGAACTGGGAGGCGGTTCATAATCTCCACTTTTGTGATATGGCCAGGATATGGATAATATGGGATACCAAATCCAAAAAAGGTAGTATTCGTTTCGAATCTGAACAACTCATGGTGGTTGAATTCTCCAACCACGGTGGTCTCAAGTTCATTCTCGGAGCCGTGTACGTAAGCAATGATCGAAGACTTCGCTACAAATTATGGCGAGATGTAGACATTGTGAGCAAGAACTACGGGTCCTCCCTCCCTCTTATTATGCTAGGCGACTTCAATGACATCCTCTACAACCATGAGAAGAGAGGCGACAAACGCGTTCCCGATCCTATCTTGGAGGATTTTCAGAACTGCCTCACGAGTTCCGGCCTCTCGTGCGTGACCCGCATTACGTATGGACCTGGAATAACAAAGCATCCGACAAAAGGATCGAATGTCAACTTTACCGCGCCCTCAGCAATCCTAAATGGTTTGACTCCTTCCCAAACATAGTTGTCTAAGCACTTCCTGCTGCTACTAGTGACCACTCCCCCCCCCCCTCCTCTTTAAATTTTCCACAGCTAGCAAAACTTGTCATCCGACCTTTAGATACAACAATGCTTGGGTTTTAAAGGAAGGCTACCACGAAGCAGTGAAGGAAGGTCTCAATGCTCAGGTGTACGGCATCAGTCAATATAGACTAACAGAGAAGTTAAAATCAGTCAAGCACAAGCTAAAAGACTGGAGCAAAAGGAAACACATCGCCATTCTAGCCGACAACGTCAACGAGCTCGAAGGAATCCAACTTTCCCTCCAATCCATATCGGACAGAGAATTGGTAGAGAGGGAGAAAACTCTCAAAGAGGAGATCGACAAACTCCAATACATCGAAGAAGTTCAATTAAGACAACGAGCCAAATGTGATTGGCTTAAACACGGCGACAACTGTACCAAATTCTTCCACGGAGTCATCCGATGAGGCACCATCGAAACATAATTGCACAATTGATAAACAGTAATGACGACGAGATCATGGCACCCCAAGAGATCTAAGCGGAGGCTGTTAGTGTTCGTCATTAAATTTGATTGCTTCAATAAAAACTAAAGAAAGTACAAAGAGTCCTAGACAGATAATCTAAGTACAATTTTTTTATTCTGGGATGTGACGATGGACAAAGAGCGCTATGGCGACTCCTTTACTCCGTTGAGGATCTGACGCAGGGTGAAGAAGCTTGTGTTCTCCCTTGACTTGGCTCTGGATGCTCTATCTCCCTGATGCCCCTCTGCTCTCTATGTCCTCCTCTCTCCGTCCATATTTTTGGGCATGCCACCCGGGTATATATAGTTATCCTCGGACGCGCATATGTTGGGCCGCCTGGATGCCGGAGGGTGCTACGTGTGCCTTCTTAACATGGTGCAGCTGCAACCGTGAGCAGGCCAAGCCACCACGTGGGCGCTTGTTGAGATTTTTTGTTGCTGAAGATCTGGATGGTTCTCGTCCTTTGTGGACGTGACTTGGTCAGCTTGACACGTGGCCCGCACTTGGCTGGAGAGAATCACTCTAGTTGTAACAAAAAGATTTGGTCTTCATGGAGTCTGGGACGCATGTGGCCAGAGACACATGAGGCGCATGGAGTCTGGGACGCATGGGGCCAGAGACGCATAAAATGCATGGAGTCTGGGGCGCATGGAATCAAAGATGCATGGGATCTTTGTTGTACTGTACACGTGGTGCTGCACACCCATCAAGGGTAAAGTTTATGATGACGTGAGACTTCTGTCATTTAGCGTATTTACGTCCTTCGAGACATTCAGAAAAATATTTTTGAAAGGATTCTATGTTAGAGATGATCATGTTATCAGGATACCACGTCAAGTTCATCTGCGGCCAAAGCTGCTTCGGCTGATTGGGACACATGGATGTCGCCTTTTTGGGCTGCAGGGTGACTCTGCGGTCCAATCTCTTCTGAGCTTTTACTTTGGGGCGCATGATTGTAGGACGCATGGATCCATATTCTTTATGCTTCTACAAGACCCCCTTTAAAGTTTTTAAACTGACAAGTTTGAAATACTATGAATAAAAAGCATGGACATGGAGCACTTGGACCGCATGGATGTTGGGCCGCATAGATGAGCGCTTCTGTTCACCATTAAATTCAAAATTTCTAAAAGAGCTTGATTTAATTAACAAATGAAAGAAAGTACAAAGAGGTCATAGACAGACAATCTAAGTACAATATTTTTTTTGATCTGGGGTGTGACGATGGACAAGGAGTGCTATGGCATCTTCTTTACTCCGTGGACGATCCAATGCAGGGTGAAGAAGCTTACGTTCTCTCTTCGCTCGTCTCGGTATGCTCTCTCTATATATTGGCCGGGGTGGTATACTCTCTCCTCTTCTCTCTCTCTTGAGCTTGGGTGCACGTACGCAACTCTCTATGAGGGTATGGTCTCTCTCTGAAACAGAAAAATTCAACCTTTGAGACATCCAAGTTGCTCCTATTTATATGCATCATGTTGATGGGTTATAGGTGCCACATATGGCTCTGTTTGGTGGCCGCTGTAGCCGCATGCCATGGACAGATTGCCACGTGGTCTTGGTTGAGATATATTATTAAAGAGATCTCGGGGTTATTTTTAACCCGTTGTGTGCATGACTTGGTCAGCTGGATACGTAGTCAGCACCAACTGTACGAAGATCTCTTCAGTTGTAACGATAATATCTTGTGAGTTGGAGGCCGCATAGCAACTTGGCCGCATGTGTCTTTTTGTGGCCGCATGACGTCGTAGCCGCATACGTGCTCTCGTTGGGCCTTGGTCGAATGGACACTTTGGTCGTATGGTATTGTGGCCGCATGGAAGCTCTCATCGGGCTTTGGTGGAATGGACAATTAAGCCGCATGGTGTTGTGGCCGCATGCGATCTCTCGTCGAACTTTGGTCGAAGGACACTTAAGCTGCATGGTGACGAGGCCGCATGGGTAATATAGCCGCATACGTTTGTAAGTCGCCTCAGCAAAAATATATATTTTGTGTGTATTTTATATTTATTATATTTATTTTTGATTATTTTAAATCGATTAAAGTTCAATTATTGTATTAGGATACTTCACCGTGGTTTGGACATTAATGACATAGGATGATCCCAAAATCTACAACGCCCTTTGTAGGAAATAGACTATACGGGAGACGCTACTTGTAGGATCTTTTTGTGACTCAGAATTTGATCATTTAGCATTAGTATGACACTAGTGTAACGATCATAGTTTATAGTATTTAATATTTAGATATTTTTATATAAATAATTCATTTGTGATTATTTTTCAATCCAACATTTTTTAATAAGTGTCATGCCCCGATCCCGCAGGTGGGCCATTCGTCCTCGCTTGGGTACTTGCGGGATCGATCGTCCTCGCGTGGGCATGATGCCGTGCAAGCCTAAGCTGCACTTGCACAAGGCCAAAGCTTGAACAAGGTAAAGTAAGCTATTCAAGATAGGAGCAGCGACACAATATTGCAAAAAAGTAAAGAACACAACGGCATAAGGAAAAAAGCTCTTTATTGATAATCAAGATGTGTTACAAGCAGCGCTTGGCCGAGATTACAATTTGCTCAATCTCTCTTTCTCTCGAATACAATGGCATCGTTCCATACATTACATCCCTTTATGTAAAAGCAGCTCAAAGCAATCTCTATACGTCTCAAGGCATGGACTCTAGATTTTTGGGTCCTGGGGATGAGGCACGGCTATCGCTTCCTCGGACGATCCAGCACCTGCGAACAAGCAAACTGTTGGTGGGTCAGCACTTTGGGGAAAGTACTGGTGAGTATAAAATCAACGAACAGAAACAACACTCTATGAAACCAACACTAAGTAAGCATGTGGCAAAATATTATATTACTAGAGGTCTTGCTACTTTTGCCTATGTTTATTTCATGCAGCACAGGATTATAGTCAGATTTTATTTTTTTGAAACATGTCTTTGAAACCAGTTTGCATATTCAATACATACAAGCAAGCTATGGAGACAGTGTTCTATCTGACAGTGCGCAACATGTATCGTGAGCCATATTCGATCTCTTAGGAACAAAAGTTCTCTAGTGGACTATTCATATCGAATCAAGACAAGTGCATCAAGTGGACTATTCAATTCAATACAATAGGGGCAGCACCATAGTCAAGTAAAACAGATATATCTCATTTAGCATTTATGACAAAAAATATAAGGAAATACAAGTGATCACTTATTCAGTGATCCTTACCCATGGCCGAACGATTATCCCTGCAGCAGAAATATAAGTTAGCAACATATGCATATATAAATGAGGATCTCTTTCCCTGTCCGTCTCTGCATCAAACAGTTAGGTATGCAAGAAGGCTAGCCTAGCATACGCCCTAACTATATGATGGCCCATGAAAACTATGATTAGCAGTTGGGACGTACAAGCCCATCTCACTGATGACATATCGGCTAATAGCTGCTGAGACACATAGTTGCTATACACTAAAATATGCTCAAAATAGCAGCTGGGATAAATGATTCAGTACTACACTAAAAGCCACACCCTCCCGTAAATAAGTACTTCTAGCCTCATGGTGTTCCAGATCTCTCCCAGGCCGAACGATCCCCAGTGCCGCAGGAACCGCTCGAGAGATAAACCTTATGCACAAGTTGTCATACCAATGCATGGATGTACTTCTATCAGATAAATACCATATGATTCATATGATCAAGAACAAGCAAGCATATCAATGAAGCAATAGAGCCAGAGCTCTCAATACTCTTGCCTAATAGCCACACCCTCCTATAAATAAGGACTTCAAGCCTCAGGGTGGACTATTAGTCTAGATGCACCAGTTTAAGATATTCATACAGTTCTATCTCTTTACAGTGCGATCAATGAAACATGTTCAAGCAATCTAGCTCTTTTAACAAGTAACAAGTTCTATAAATCTAGCATGCAATTCTATCTCTTTTAGTACGATAGGAAAGAGGCAAACAGTCTATTATTTAAGCAATCATAGTAGTCATTCTTCTATCTCTTTTAGAAAAGCATGTAGTTCTACTCTAGTTTAGCATGCGATACATGGATAAGTGCAAGCAATCATTTACTCTTTCTTATTAGCAAAGCAATGGTTCGATTGATAGCGGTGCTCGTGTAACATAGCGTGTAACATTCTATCTTTTTTTAGCATGGCAAGGGTTAGTTTCAATGACAAACAATACGAGTTCTCTTATTAAGCATGCAGAGTCAGGTTCTATCATTCTTCTTATGAAACTATCTTCTTAGAACAAACAGTAGAAAACTTAGATGCATTATTAAGGCATACAAGAATCAGATAATGAAGTTCTGCCCACTTACTTAGATCAATCATCTTATGTTTCGATCGGAGAACACTTCGAGAAGGCTTCCGCTCGAGCCAGCAAAGTGATCTCTTATACATAGTGCCTACGCGGAGCGGGACACTACATACTTACCCACACCAAGAAAGAGTTTTATCCTCAAAACTCAAGAAAAAACTTTTGATGTCCATAGCATTGATAGTCCTCATCCCTCACCATCCTCAATCAAATACTCTAGCAATTAGAACTCAATAAAACTCTAGCCATCAGAAATCACAAATCATATCTCAAGCAATAAAATAAATCCAAAAAACTTTTACCGGTAACTTTGAGAATATTTATGGACTTATTGTATGTAACGTTCATTGAGGCAACGATATCAAGTAGCAAAGAATATCTTGAGTTGAAGCTAAGCAATGGATTGGCCATAGGGTCGAGTCGCTCTGATACCATTATGTCACGCTCTGATCCCGCAGGGGAGCGTTCGTCCTCGCATGGGTCCTTGCGGGACCGATTGTCCTTGCGTGAATGTGATGTCGTGCAAGCCTAAGTTGCGCTTGCACAAGGCCAAAGCTTGAACAAGAAAAAGTAAGCTATTCAAGACGGGATCAGCGGTACAATATTATACTAAAGTAACATAATGGCATAAGAAAACAAGTTATTTATTGATAATCAAGATGTGTTACAAGCGGCGCTTGGCCGAGATTACAATTCGCTCAAGCTCTCTTTCTCTCGAATACAATGACATCGTTCCATACATTATATCCCTTTATATAAAAGCAGCTCAAAGCAATCTCGATACGGCTCAAGGCTTCGACTCTAGATTTTCGGGTCCTGGGGATGAGGCACGTCTATCGCTTCCTTGGACGATCCAGCACCTGCGAACAAGCAAACTGTTGGTAGGTTAGCACTTTGGAGAAAGTACTGGTGAGTATAAAATCAACGAACAGAAGCAACACTCCCTGAAACTAACACTAAGTTAAGCATGTAGCAAAATATTATATTACTAGTGATCTTGCTACTTTTACCTAGGTTCATTTCATGCATCACAAGATTATAGTCAGATTTTATCTTTTTGAAATATGTCTTTGAAACCAGTTTACACATTCAATACATACAAGCAAGCTATAGAGACAGTGTTCTATCGTGTAGTGCACATCATGTATTGTGAGCCATATTCGATCTCTTAGGAACAAAAGTTCTCTAGTGGATTGTTCATCTCGAATCAAGACAAGTGCATCAAGTGGACTATTCAATTCAATGCAATAGGGGCAACATCATAGTCAAGCAAAATAGATATATCTCATTTAGCATTTATGACAAGAAATATAAGGAAATACAAGTGATAACTTATTCAGTGATCATTACCCATGGTCGAACGATTATCCCTGCAGGGGACATACAAGTTAGCAACATATGCATATATAAATGAGGTTCTCTTTTCCTGTTCGTCTCTGCATCAAACAGTTAGGTATGCAAGAAGGTTAGGCTAGCATGCGCCCTAACTATATGATAGCCCATGGAAACCATGATTAGTAGTTGGGACGTACAAGCCCATATCACTAATAACAGATCGACTAATAGCTACTGAGATGTATGGTTGCTATACACTAAAATACTCTCAAAATAGCGGCCGGAACACATGGTTCAGCACTACACTAAAAGTCATACCCATAAATAGGGACTTCTAGCCTCAAGGTGCTACAGATCTCTCCCAGGCCGAACGATCCCCAGTGCCCCAGGAACCGCTCGAAAGATAAACCTTATGCACAAGTTATCAGACCGATGCATGAATGCACTTCTATCAGATAAATATCATATGATGCACATGATCAAGAACAAGCAAGCATATCAATCAAGCAATAGAGCCAGAGCTCTCAATACTCTTGTCTAATAGCCATACCCTCCCGTAAATAATGACTTCAAGCCTTAGGGTGAATAATTAGTCTAGATGCACCAGTTCAAGCTATTCATACAGTTCTATCTCTTTACAGTGCGATCAATGAAACATGTTTAAGCAATCTAGCTCTTTTAACAAGTAATAGGCAAGAACAGTTCTATAAATCTAGCATACAATTCTCTCTTTTAGTACGATAGGGAACATGCAAGCAGTCTATTATTTAAGCAAGCATAGTAGTCGTTCTTCTATCTCTTTTAGATAAGCATGTAGTTCTACTCTAGTTTAGCATGCGATACAAGGATAAGTGCAAGCAATCTTTTACTCTTTCTTATTAGCATAGCAATGGTTCGATTGATAGGGGTGCTCGTGTAACTTAGCATGCAACATTCTTATCTTTTTTTAGCATGGCAAGGGTTCGTTTCAATGACAAGCAATATGATTTCTCTTATTAAGCATGCAGAGTCAGGTTATATCATTATTCTTATGAAACTATCTTCTTAGAACATGCAGTAGAAAACTCAGATTCATTATTAAGACGTGTAAGAATCAGAGAATGAAGTTTTGTCCACTCACTTAGATCAATCATCTTGTGTTTTGATCGGAGAATACTTCGAGAAGGCTTTCGCTCGAGCCAGCAAAATAATATCTCTTGTACATAGTGCCTATGCGGAGCGGGACACTACAATAAGCAACACATAATTCCTCTATGCCAAATTAGGCCACTTCCCTCTTTTGTAGGATTTATTTATTTATTTATTTATTAACTATTCCTTAGAAGTCAAATCAAATTCTAACTATTAAAGATTTACCTTAGATTTGCATATTAATTATCCATTAATTATTCCCTTAGAAGCCCAATCAAATTCCAACTACTAAAGATTTACCTTAGATTTGCATATTAATTATTCCCTTAGAAGCCCAATCAAATCCCAACTACCATAAGATTTATCTTAGATTTGCATATTAATTATCCATTATTTTATTCCCTTAGAATCAAATCAAATCTTATTCATTAGTTAGTTATTGATTAGTTGTTGACTATTTAATAACTAACAACCTAATTAAAAAATTTCCTAATAAATAACTACCCATCTTAATCCTATCCCCTCCCTAACCCGTGGTCCCCCTCTCCCAAACCAGCGCACCCCCAAGGCCGACCCCTCTCTATATATATATATATATATATATATATATATATATATATATATATATATATATATATATATATATATATATATATAATATCTCCTTCTTATCTTTCCTCCATAAACCCTAACACAATCTCCTCCACCAAAATCCTAACTTTCTTCTCCTACCACCTCCAAGCCGTCGACCCCCCTCCCCACACCACCTCCTCCATCCAAGAACCCTAGTTATTCATCCTTCTCTCTCTCTAGTAAGTGTCCTTCTTCCTCCAATCTCTCTAATATGTATGAATGCATAAATAAATGATTTTACATGTGTTTTTAATCCATTGCCATGTTCTTCATTATAGGGTTTTATTTTAGAGTTTGCATGTAAAGATTTGAACCCATGAATGCATGTATGCACCCATAGGTAGAAATCTTGATTAATAAGTTAATAATAAAAAAATATGATATTTAAATTATTTTTATCCATATTTTTACTGATTATTTTAGAATATTAAATTACTATTATTATTGGAATAAATTGTATGTACAATGGAAATGTTGACATAGTTTTATATTTACTCCAAAACTCCGCATCGAAACCTTCTAAAACTTTGTAAATAATTAAAATATGATGTTATTAACCTATATTAATTTCAATTTTTAATATATTTTTTGGAAATATTTATTTTTGATTTAAATTATTTTTATGCATAAAAAGTTACCTAGTTGACTTAGTTTTGATGTATGCATGTTGGAGACCCTTGGACTTTGTTAGAACTTAATAGTAGATGAAAAATCTAATTTTTCTAGATGGATTACTATTTCTCCAGAATATATATATATTCTGAAATTTATTAAATAAATGTAAAATTTATGTCTATGATGTCACAACAAGCATGTACCACCCCTTTGCATGCATACTAGCAAGTTTTGTTGCCAACCCTAATAGGATCAACTTGTAGATGATAAAATCCTAATTATTTTTGTATGAAAATAATAATTAGTATTTATTGTATTATTACTGATTTTACCATATTTATTCAGATTTTATTTCTATTTAGAAAAATTAGAATTCTAGGTGTTTTATGTAACAAGTTGACCTAATTTTGACAAAACTTGACCCCAACAATTTCAGACTTAAACCCCGACCAAAAATCTATATTTTCTACATCTAAAATTATATTATGTTATTTTAATTCTGATTTTTAAGTATTTATTCCAGAATTATCTATTTATCAAAAATTAATTTTATTGACTTGTTAGTAACCTGTTATGACCTAGTTTTGGTTTTTACTTGATTTTTTGGTTCATAGAAATTATAGGAGATGACCCTATCACTAAAAACCTTATTTTTTTAATAAAAATTCAAGAATTAATATTTTTGATAATTAGTGTATTTAAAAAGGATTTTTGGTAATGTTTAACAACTAGTAATATTTTGAGGGCTAGTTACTTGCATGTGCAATCAACGTAGAATTAAGAACTAGTTAATAACCTAATTTTAACTTAATAGTAAGAGTCTAATTAGTGTAATAATTAATTAGTACGTGTTCGAGACGTTCCTGTGGAGAGCTCCGGACTAGAATTGTTGTGCTCGCATCTTGGCTTGGAAGGCAAGTACACCTTACTTGTTTGTATATATTGTACAGTTTACATATGCCTAGCTCTTTTTATTTTGTTAGCTGTGTGCACGTCTCTTAGAGTCGTAGACTTACCCATTATATTATGAAGATACGAGGTATCTTCTAACCTGACACATGGTATGGTGGTTCAACCCTTGTCCATGTCTAGTTATGGGGTTGAATTATTGTGAAGGTACGAGGTATCTTTTGACCTGACACTATTTTAAACACGTTCACTGAGTGAGTGAGTGCATGGACTGGCATAATGACTGAACATTGGTACGTGAGTTCACGTCTTGTGTTAGCTGTTGGTGTTAGTTTGGGTTCTAGATTTTATTGACGTTGTTGCATTATATTTGCACCGCGTATACGGTTCGGATAGCTCATTGGGAGGAAAAAATCTGCTAGTGAGCGTATGGGATTTCTGTTTCTTACTGTACTGTAAAAATGGTGCAACTGTGTAACCCCCGAGTTCTACTGAACGCCTGGTGGGACGACTGTTCTTCTATTTCTCCTCACAATACGCCATTAGAGATGTCTCGAGTGCACATCACATAGATAATTTAGTTATCCTATTTATTTTTTACTATTTTACTTTCATGCATGTTGATTTCTTGTGTACTTGTTATGTCCCTCTGAGGACCTGGCACCTTTTTCCAGATTCCGACAAGTACTTATACCCGATGGATTACGGAGTTAAAGATTTTGCAAACGAGGACTTTGAGATGGAGCCACATGAGTTTCTTTGAGCATTCATTAATGGACGATAGTTTCTTAGTGACTTGGGTATCTTTATCTAGTTAGTTGACACCCGGACTCAATTTCAGTGAGAAGATATTACAGGGTCAGACGATCAGACTGGTTCAGGTAGCTTGGAAACATCACTCCACATGCGAATCCACTTGGGAGCGAGTGAATGTCATATGCCAGCATTATCCTCACGTATTCGAAGATGCAGGTATGACCTAAGGACTACCTATAGATTGTCATGTCTTTATAAATTCCTTAGTAGTTTAATTCTTAATTGCAATGACGCGATTCTTTTAAGTTGGGTAGATTATAAATCCCCTGATTTTTAGATTTAAACTTTAAATTTTATTAATATTTGTATTATGTAATTATTGAGATTAAGGAAATTTTTATTATTATTTTTAGCTATTTAGAAAATATAAAATTCATGGACAAATAATTATGTATATTTAATTAATTATATATATTACACAGAAAATATATTTTTTGGTGTACAACTATTATTAAAGAATTGTAGATTTTTTCTGAAAATTATTTGGGATTCAAACCTATTTATAATGGCTATATATATATATATATATATATATATATATATATATATATATATATATATATATATATATATATATATATATATATATATATATATATATTATACCCAAACCCACACCCGAATCAAATCCAAAACCCGAAATACCCCCCCCCCCCAGCTTCTGAAATTGAAACCCCCCGATCGGCTACTATAGCCGCCGACCCATCCATTCCCCTTTCGACCCCCCCCCCCTTTCACTCCCTATATAACACCATCAGAGCAGACCACCACTACCAGCCTTCTCCTATCGTCCAGAACCGTCGATCACCGCCGACCGGCGCTGACTGCCGTCGCACGCCGCCACGAACAGACCCGCCCCAAATTTCGAGCAGGAGACCAAAATGAGGTACTCTTCTTCCCACCTCTGTTTCTCCCTACACAGTAAACCAAACAGCTAACCGTCAAATCTTATGTGAAGACCACATGACCCCTATGAACCATGTGTAAATAGTTTAGCATATCGTGTCCTGTGTCGATCGTAAATCGAGACAGAAAAAATGAGCAGTTGGCCAGGAACATAAACTATTCCAGGTACGCGTGTTTGAGTTCCGTTATCTCCATAACGACACGCGATGCTAAATTTACCTTAATAGACTTTTGGACAACATAACCTAGTTTTAATCCCTTTAAACACTTTCTTTTAATTCGAATTATGATGTGATTATTTTGATGCTGAAATCTGTCAAAAACTTAATTTCGTAAACCAAAATTTTTTTGATACGGGGTACGTCTCGCCAAACGAGGCGACTTCATCGTGTGAGAATTTTATCGAAAGATGCGTATCGTCAACGCGGACGTGTGAAATTTTGTAAAACTTGATTTGAATGTGCGTTCACACCGAAATCAACGCATATCCGTCAAAAAATATCGTATCGACCTATTCCGATACTTGTCATAATTTTGTGTATGCTTATCGTTTTCCAACGAAACTTGCGTCATCGGATTCGCAACTTTACGCTGGTCCTGTGACCCAAGTTTGGTTCGATTCTGAGAACGTTGACGAAATACCATTTTGTGGGCCCCACGGTTCCACTTGACAGGTAATTTTGTGATTGGCTCATCGGAATCCAGTTCTGGATATTTGTTTGGGTTCGTATCATCGTTCTGGACTCGTAGACACTAAGTTTTCTAAATTTGAAGAATTTTATCTCTGGCATATTTTACGGTGCGAAATTGGCCATATGTTGATCCTACTTTGACCAAAAATTGTCAATTATGCCTATGTGTCCAAATTGGACTTATGGATAGTCAATCCTAGCTATTTCATGTATTTAAAAATAATGGTGATGTTTGTTTCAGCATCTGGAGGCATACTTACAGATTTCACTATTACAGAAGCAATTGACGGAGTTCAAAATCCAAGCAAGTGTACCTTGCCAAACCTGCAGAGATCCTGTTATATTAATTGCTTGTTCTCTTTATATATATATATATATATATATATATATATATATATATATATATATATATATATATATATATATATATATATATATATATATATATATACTTTTGTAATGTACATGTTCAACCTAGGACCGTGAGACGTTGCTTAGCGTCCGAATAAGATACGGATGTCGACGCCGTACGCGGAGTCGTGTAACGTCATTTAGAGAGTTGATTCCACGATCTTATTTTTGCGTGCTTGCTTTACTAAGTACGTCATACCGTAGGACACTTGACACTATTTCATGTGACAGAATATTTCTTGAATTATTCATGATGATTCTGTATAGGCTTACATGATTCATAATATGAGACTTGCATATATAGAGATATCATTATGACTCGTTGTACAAACTAGAGGTCATGATCTTCGTGTTATGGACATGAGAAGTTGTGGACATGAGATGTGAGGTTACATTGGTGGGGAGAGACACATATGCTACAGACTGATTATTTATATATATACTATACTACTAGAGGTGCTTAGTCTCTGTATCAAAGCTTGGCACATTTACTGGCCCTACGTGATACTACTTGCTGATATGGACTTCCCAATACAAAGCCTTTAGTAATCTCAGTCTGAGTACTAGTGATGCTCTCATTTGTATTTCACTTAGCTGGTTACATGGCTTGTCCTGAGGATCTGTTTTAATTTACTGTATTTCATTTAGCTTGATTGTTTCTTGTACCTTTCTATGTCCCCTGAGGACCTGGATCCGGATTATGTCCCCAGGTACAACAGAGGAGGATTATCCCGAGGTATACGGGACAGGAGCTGACGCTGGAACAGTATTGGCACCAGAGGACGAGGTTGTGCAAGAGGATTTCACCTGAGTACTCAGTTACATACTCAGTTATTTATGCTTAGTGTTATTCCATACTTGGACTTAAACTTATGGACATATGTATTGGTGCTATTCTCTTTTCTTTATTGTGTCGGGTTGTTCCCCGAGACACTACTTATGTGGACTTGTTGATGGACTATTTTATTTTATCTATTATCTTGACTGGTCTATCATATTATATTGTGATTGCTTTCTGTGGATGGGATTAGAATTATACTGAGATAGATGGTGTAGACTTGCATTTATATTTGTTACAGCTTAAGTGCACTCTAATGGGACCATTAAATTGGATTTTTTTTATTGGAGTTGTGCTGTTGGCTATTGCCACGTGACTAGTCCCTTGGTATTTTGGGACTGGGGCGTAACAAGGTGGGATCATGAGGTGTAGATAATTGGGATTGGTTCAGGCCTTACATGAGAATTTTCTTTTAAGGCAAATGTGCCCAGTCCAATATCGCACCTCATGGGCCAACTCCGGTTCGGGTCACACCGCGTTACCAACAAGTGGTATCAGAGTCCAAGGTTACGATGCTGGTTTGAGCGGCTCTAATTGGTTCGAGACAGATGGTGCTGAACGTTCATGGATTATACGGGCTCTTCTCAATGTGGAGTAGGAGCATCAACTACACGAATTGAATTTAAATGTGGATCTGACGAGTCTAAGGTGGATCAGGACGTTGTGGTTGGCACGCAGTGGTGACGTGGATGAACGTGTCAGGTTTGGTTCTGTGGTCGAACGGATCGAGATGACAATATGTTGGATCTCCTAGGTGCTCGGTTGGCGGGATTAAGGAACAAAGGTAGACGGGGATATGCTAAGATTGTTTGGCTAGCGAAAACGAGCTAAGGTAGAGATAATTTGATAAAATGATTATCTAACGGTGTCATGGTTCTTTATAATTAGATCCTTGAGGGGCAGAGTGCATAATAGACTACAAGCCATCTTATATAATGTATGTATAATTTGTGAACTCTGACAATGCATATCCTAGAAGATGAGAGTATTAAGAGATTGGGCAAATAGTTCTCTAGAGAAGTATTTGGGCCTCAGGCCATGAAGAGAATAGGTTGACTAAGTCTAGGTCTATCTTAGTGATATATATTCTTCCACTAGGAAGTAGGGACAAGTTTGCTATAGACTAGAGAGTTGGGGTGGGTGCATCCATATGACCAACAAGGAAAATGTCCTAGGTGATGTTTGTGGAAGCCTATTTGCTATTGCAGTGAGTTACCAAGTTAAACGTAGATGTTATGAATCTGTACTACTTCTAGTCAAAAGATGTGCATGTTGGTAGTCATTGAGTGAGAAGATTCTAATTGTTTGTCTTCACCATCTCAATACAGTGAGAGATCATTGTTTACTGATAGGCGTGTGGGTAATGGGGCCGTGCTTGACATTAGAATACTGCCTATAATTAATACATTAGACATTGCATTGAGTGAGACTTGAACACTAATGTTTTGTCTTAGGCATGTTTGATTGGTTAGAGCCCTCCAAAATATCTATGGTAGTTTTGACGTTATATAGCATCTCTACTCTTAACTTGAAAACGATTCAAAATTGAACCGTCTAAACTATTTATAAATTTTCCACAATTTATTAAAAAATTAATATAACTTAAAAAAATTTAAGAAAATTAATTTGTTATAAATAGCATCACGGAAAATCGAACATAACCAACCAAAGGATAATGTCTTTCACCTTAACCAAATGAGCTAGAAAAGGTGTTTGGCTATACTTATAATATTACGTAGTTAATCAAATAGTTAAAATTTATTTATTTATTTATTTTTAATTACGTGAGGATATATCTACGGCTTAGATAGCTAGCTTTTTCAACACCTTTTTTTTTATAAAGAATAGAGATATATCCATAACAAACTATAATTAAAATATAATATAATCTATAACAAATCGTAAATAAAATATAAACATATATATAACAAAAAATTTAATATATTGAAATATTTAAACTATTTTAAAATAATATCAGAAAATTTTATTTTACGTGCAACATATGTGCATTTAGTAGTCATAAATAATGGTCCTTTATCTTGTCATAAAATTTGAAGGTAGCTACTAACAAATGTCATAATAATTCATTTGATGACAGTAAGAACAATGGCAACAATTAATAGAGGGGAATGCAAATACTCGGGTACATTTGATTGCAAGGTGGAAAATAAATTAATTTCATGGAATAATTTTACTAAGAAAAAAAATTTCATGGAAATTTAAAAAAATTTTATGGAAAACTTAATTTGGGTGTTTTATTGTCATTAGTTGTTTTTTATGGAAAATAATATTTTTCTATGGGTTGGACCATTTTCATTTTCCACAATTTTGGAGAAAAATATGAAAAATGGTAATTTTTTGGAAAATAATTTTATGAAAAATATAAGCTATCAAACAGACTACACATTGGTGAAAAATTTACGATAGAAATATTTTTTATGAAAAAAAAAATTCCAATCAAAAAAGTTTAAATCATATTTGAGATTATGTAATTCCCACTACATACATACCAGGTAACTAAAGTATTCCCTTAATGCCTTGTAGCTTCATGAACTCTCTAAAACAATGAACCAGTGACATATACATGTTAAAATTATTTGTATGCCCTATATTTTGGACTGGTCTTTACTATGTTTTAAATGTTTTTCTTCAATGTCCAATCTGGAATATGTGGTGTTAGAATTTCTTTATTTCTCGGTGACTTAAGAATTTGCAGTGACCTTTACTATTTTTTTAATATTGATCTTCGACTAAGGGAGCAGCGTTTGGATGAAGTTTTCTTATTTCTAAAAATTTATTTTTCATTAAAAAAATTCAACATTTTCAGATCCATATTTGGTTAGGTTAAATTGGAAAAAACGAAAATAAATCTTAATTTATTTAATTTTTCATAAATATTTTTTTATTAATTTTATAATGTTTGTATTACCTAAATTCACATGTTTGGGATAGAAATTAAACTTTTGAAAGTAAAATGAAGACATTATTGTCCAAACAAAATATTCAAAAAACATTGCTAGAAAATCAAAATTATTTTCGAGGAGAGAGTCTTGGGTTTGTTCAAAACAAAGAACACAAAAAAAAAAAAAAAAAAAAAAAAAACCCAAAGAATCTCTGGCTTGTTCAAAACAAAAAACAAAACAAAAAACCTCTCTATTGGAAGTGCTTCTTTCATATAGGGATGAAAGGTGCATTTTGTTGTTGTATGATTATGCAGCAGAACAATGTTTCTGAAAAATTTCACAAAAAAAAAAAAAAAAAATTGTTTTTTTTTTTTCCTTTTACAGTCTTTACAGCCCAACCAGCTACTAGCTTTCTATACTTTTTTTCTTCTCTGTGCTTCCTTTTTCCTTGGATTGTCAACTAACCCTACATATATCAGGCTTCATATTATTGTTGTCGCATTTCATAATTGAATCAAGAGCTAATTAGCTTTTAGATTCTGGATTTTATATTAGCTTAAAGTTTAAGCCATAAGATATTCAATTGAAAATTTTGAACTTTAGATTTTATTTATTTATTTTTCTATTATATTCTGAATATGAGTACAAGGACAACAATTAACACAAGTTGAAAATGAGTGTATAATAGTAAAAGTAAAATAAAAAAATAAAAATTCAGAGTCCAAAATTTTGGATTGGACATGTGCTTAAACATGGTAAACACTAATTAGCACTAGAATCAATTGTGCGTTACAATGTATGCATATGAAAGTTATGGGCAAACCAAATAATTTCTTTTACATCCAGAGGAAAAGTATACTATATACAGAGACAATTAATTATGCAAGATATCTTGTGTGCTGATGGGCGAGGGGGTCTCTTTTCTCAATAAATCTTGATATCATGTACAATTTTGATGATTGCATTTTTAAAAGCCTAAAGTTGAAAAGTGTTCTGCTACTTGACAGTTTTGGTTCCAAAATCTTTTTTTCTGCTATGTTTATAGCGTACATTGTAAATATCCGAATCCTAGCAACATGTTCATACATTTTACACGATTTCTTTTAATAATGGAGAATGATTAATTTGATCAAGGATGATGTTGTCCATATATAACGCAGTTGATTGTTATATTTTGTTCATCTGTAACCAAGTATATGTTACACTCTTGCAACTATTTCAATATTTTGCCATTTTCTTATTGTTAACATCTAAACTATATTGTATTTATATCAAAAAAAATTGCAGTGTACATATAGTCAGTCCTTGCAAATTCTATTAGTAATAACATTTTGTTTCAGTCGTCAATATGTGTATAGTTGGCGCCTGCCATACTTAAAGTGGCCTAATAATTTTAGTCATTATCATGCTGTGATTGTAGTACTCAATTATTGTATTCTTTGGTAGCAGATGTTGTCCCTTTGTTTCTGTAAAAATCTCATTGGAGTGGGACTGTTCTAATAGCAGCATTATTGATTATTGAAGTTTATTGTTGGATACTATTCCTAAACAGATGTAAACAGGAGATGCATAAATTAAAGATATGAATTAAACAATAAGAATTTGAGATAAGTTACAACGATGTTCTTAGAATATAATTTTACTCCCTCACGAACAGTGCAATAGGCTCATGACTATATATTTTCGAGATAACAACGAATCCAATAACCTGCGATAGGTTGCACCTGGTGACGAGTCCAGCAAACGATCAGAACCCTTGTTCAGGAGAAGACGGATGGAGGAGACTTTTTGAAGATTTTGGATTTTAGTGACGGTGATTTTTTTCTTTTGGTCTGTGCGAAAAATAATATTTCGAACAAGAGAGAGATCTTACGAAACAAATTATCTGTTTCTATTTTAAACAAATCTCTAGACCACTGACTGTGTTCAAGATAATCCACCAATTCTGTAACGAAATTACGACAGGACATGTTTATATAATTTACTAACCAAATGAGTTGAATTAAACAAAAAGAAATAAAAAAGTAAATAAAAAATTATCTTTATACTCCTAGTCCTATTACCGCAAAGTATTAAGTGCGCGACTAATAAACATGCACTAAATTGGACACCTGTTCACGGATTGGATGAACTCTTTAACAAAATCCACTTACCCATATTTAACATATCTCCACAAAATTTACTTATCCAATACTATCAAATGTGGGACTTAAAAAATAAATGCTTATTAAATCACAAACAACAAAACCAACATTTATTCCATTAGAGTTTGGATTTTCACATACAAGTAGGTGAAATCGATCATTATTTTAATTTTGACGTATCATAACTAGAACTGTCTTCTTTGGTGCAAGCGAAAATTGTTTCGATTTTTTTTTTTTGTTTTTTTTGTTTTTTTTGTTTTTGTGCTACTCTTAATCATCCACTTTCTAAGCAAGTGAAAGAGATTTCACTGACAATAAAATTTTGTGAATTCGCATAAAAATGTCACCTTTTAGATTATATACCAAATTTTTTGATATGTGTAAACCGTGTAATGGAGAGTGCTGTTAATTTTTGGGTTATCAAATGTTTCGAAAATGAATCCAAAAGCTCTCACAACATGTCATACTTTTGTTTTTGTTGATAGTAAACTAAAAAAAAAAGAATTATTAGAAATGAACAGAAAGAAAATCAATCAAAACATACATTACTTAATAATAGAGGTCATGGTGTGTAATGGACCGGGTCAGACCGGCCATGCTGAAAGGATTTGACCTGTTTCAGACTGGGCTGATCGTAGCCCGGGTGAGGAAGCGGGCTAGGCCGGGCGGTCCGATTTTTTCAAAAAAAAAAAATCAAAATTTTGAGTAGAATAAAATTAGAATAATTTTATTAATTTTTAGCAAAATTATCAAAATATTTCTCAATTGGATAGAAAACAGCCACTAAAAAGGAAGTATTTTGGTCAAAATGTTCCTGAACATTTAATTTTTTTTTTGAAATTTTTTTGTATTGATCGGATCTTGACCGAACTTCGACCGGGTCGGCAGACTGGGCCAGGTCAACCGGATTAGACGGGATAAAACAGTTCGGACAAGTTTTCGTACCGGACCGGACTTTCGGACCAAAAATGCAGATCCAGTCCTGATCCATCAAGAATATGGGTCGAATCGGACCGATCCGTTAGACCAGATCCAGATTGGTCTAGACTGACGTTGACCATATCAGATTCGGACCGAATCCGATCCATTACACACCATGATAATAGAGGTAGTTCAACTTGTCCTCTTCTAAGCAGCTCCAGATATTTTTGCCAATATTCGAAAGTCGAAACTATTTCTTTTGGAATAAAAAGGAAAGAAATATTAAGTGCTTGTTACTTTGTTAAGCATAAGCATGGAGTACACGCCTCTACCTAAAAAAAAAAAAGAAAACAAAAGGAAAACGATCATTCTTGTCAACAACGTCGGCTAAGGCAAATTCGTAAATATCGGCAATTGCAAAGAGGCAGTGGCCACGTGTCACGTATGGAAACAGTAGGCCCATCGCGTGGCGACACGTGCCTTCCTCTTTTTAATTTTAATTTTATTTTTTGCTTCGAGACGCGTGCCGATAAGCTGTCGTGTTCCGTGTTACGTATCGAACGCGGAGGACGCGAGGAACCGGACGCCAAAGCGAGGGATTAAATCCAGCTTTTATAAGAAGTCTCGGAGTCCGCATGTCGCGTATAATTATGCGGGCCTTTTTCCTTTTCCTTTTCCTTTTCCTTTTTCTTTTTTCTGTTTTTTTTCGACTGTGGGCTGAGCGAGTGAGTGGTGGGTGGGGACCACGTATCCGGACGCAGCGAATGGGGTTCGAGAATGTGTAACCGGCGCGGGGGACCAGCACGTGCTCTGCAGTCAGTTAACGGCCGTTAGATTCCGGCTCGGCTCGGCTCGGCTATAGTTTGATGGTAACGATAAATTATACGTGGAAAAAACAAATTTGACGTGGGCCCCGTTTGATTGAAGAAAGGAAAAGAAATTAATCCTTTGTTTTTTTTTTTTTCAAAAAATTATATTTTTTATTTAAAAAATTTTTGGTGTTTGAAAAGACTAAAAGAATTGGAAGAAAAAATAAATCCTTAGAATGAACAGGAGAATCATTTCCTCCCTATTTTTCTTTTTCTTGAAAATTAAATTTTTTTTCAGTTTATTTGTTTTGACATTTAAATACAGGAAATGAATGACTTTTCTTTTTCAAAGTCTAAATTTTGCGAACCAAATGAGGGTTTAGGAAATTGTAATTGTCAAGAAGGTTTTTACAATGTCTAAAAGATTTCAAGATGAGTTACCAAAACTAGACTTAATTTAATTCAGTTTTTAAAAATAAAATTTATAACTTACTTTATAAATTATAAATTATGGATAATTTTGATAATTCACATTAATTTTTTTTTGATATTGTAAAAAAGAATTTGACAATTATAATTTGCTATACTTATTCAATATTGACTTATCTATTTCTCTAAATGTCTCATGATCGCATCTTCCCTCTTTAATTTGATTTCTTCTTGCCAACTTTTCATATCCAATCTTCTGCATTAGATATTTTTAGACTGGATTTGGAATTACTTATTGGAAATTGATCTTACTTTTTGTCCTTGAAAAGTGTTCCAAAGCTGTTTGATAACAATTATTTATGGTTTTTTTTTTTTTAAAGTTGGATCAAATTTAGGTTGACTTCTGATAGTAACTAGAAGATTACTATCAAAAGTTGCTTATGATAGCAATTTTTTAAAAGACTAACAATCTCAAACCAAGTCATAATCATAGTTGGTATAAAAAAAACTTTTATTTGTTATGTTGTGGTCTCTTATAGATTTTTCGAAATTAATTTATAATTTGTGGGTATCCTCTTTGTGCTGTTATTAAACAATATATTTTTATATAAAAAAAAATGTCAAACAAAAATAAATTATTATCATTTTTGACTTTGATCATATATATGATTATATTTTTATATATTGATTTTTTTATATATTGGACTTTTCATATATAGATGACTTGCTTTTTGAAACTCAATTCATGATCGCAAATATGGATCACGCGTAGATTCATTTATCACCTTTTGTTATCCTTGTATTACATTTTTTTATATTCTAGAACTATTGGGTCTACTCACGAAGGTTTTTTTTTCTTACAAGAACTTTCTAAAATGGTCATTGTTGTTTGCTAATTGTATTTTCATAGATTTAAGGAGTCTTCAAAGGAGGGAAAAAATGTTCATTGAAAATGATGCACTGAACCAGCTAGAAGAGAGGAAGTAAAAAATAAAAATTAGGGTTAGGCAGAGGAAGAAGAAGAGAATAAGACTTGAATTGAACTATCGTTACTTTTCAGAAGCCTACAACAAAAATATTTTTTAACAACAAGTGGGAGATTGTTGTCAAAGCTGATCCAAATATGAACTAACGTTTCAAAAAAATTAATAAATTATTCAAATCAAACAACTTTGAACCATTTTCAAGAAAAGAAAAAAAACATAAGTAGGCAACAATAAGCTAAATCTAGTCTAAAGAATTTTTTTTCTTTATATTTTAATGCACATAGGCTATTAGAAATTTAGAATAGAAGCTGCTTCCATTACTGAAGTTTCTAGAGTGGGTGAAAAAATTGTTAACTAGGTTGAGTTGATCTCATTCAATTTGCTCACAACATAGTTACATTTGGGTTTTCTTGTGGTTGTTGGTTGCAAAGTGGACCAAACAATTGCTGTTTTTTTTTTTCTTTTTTTTTTCTGATGTTTGTATTATTGCAACCTCCCAAAAAAGTTAGAAATGTAGCAAAAAATAGTGATGATGTCCAAATCCAAAACAAACACTATTGGTGATATAACCTCCCAAACTTTGAAATGAGCATGAGCAAAAGATAGTGATGATGTCCAAATCCAAAACAACACTATTGATGATATGGCACCATTTTGGTTGTACACAAGACCCAAGTGCAAAAGATGAAGCAACTGGTTAATGCATGGACAAAGTGCATGATCTGCTCATGGCCATATTTAGTATTTGTCAGGCACACAATTAGTTTTTTTTTTTTTTTTTTTAAAGAATGTCAAAAGAAGTTTAACATATAGGAATTATGTTTCTATAGACATTTTAATTAAAATGATTAAATTTAGTTGTTTGTTTTTGAACCTTTGACAACTTTGCCAATAAAAAATTACCAGTTCGATTAGAGAAACTCAAATAGGAATTCAAAATAAGAACTTACAATATAGTTATGACAAATGGACTTATTTTTCTGTTTAGGTCATTAAAAATGTACTCTTTTTCTTTTTTTATGTCCTTAAAAGAATAAAAAAAAATGAAATGCATTAATCGAACGATTTTTTATTGCCTAATTTAAAAAAGTAGTAACTCATGAGTTAAGGATTTTTGAAAAATTATTATAACAACATATGCACAACAACAAAAGAGACATTGGTTGGTATATGTTGTTTGAAATAGAATTTTTTTTTTATCTCTATTTCAAATGAAAAATTAAACTGCCTTTACTAGAAAGATGCTTGATTCAAGTTTTATTTTTGAGAGGTCCGACATAATGTTCAGGATTTTGAACATGCCGCGTTACATGATTTTTTTGTCCACTGTTTTCAACTTTCACAAAATAAATGGAAATAAAATTTGTTTTCGAGACTCGATCCACCGATCTTTTGTCACCCAGTCAAGATTTTATATTTTTCCTTGATAACCACAAGATGGTATGAACGGGCTATTACACTTAATATTGAAAAAAGAAAAAGAAAATCAATTGGATTCAGATGCATACAATATTGTTTGGGTAATATAGCCACTAATGATGTAACCCAAAACCTAACAAAAGTCTTTCTTCTCCTCAACGGAATTACTCTTCTCCTCCAATGGAGTTCAAATTCATGTGCCACCAGGAATCTTACCAATCTTCTGCCGCGACGATTTTGCATGGCCCACATGTAAGCAAGTCAATTGGAAAGGCGACGATTTTGCATGGCCCACATGTAAGCAAGTCAATTGGAAAGGGTATAGCTAAAGACATGGACAAAAGTCCATTGTTAGGTATTGGACCACTCCATCCTAACATCAGTTGTCCTCTCCTTTTGGCATCTTTGAAAAGATTGCACTACCAATCGTTTTTTGCAAAATGTTGGTGGTCACAACACAACACATTAATTTCATCGAGATGCAGATACAAAATCGTTTACGCAATCGAAACAATAATGCACACAATTTGAGATGTTTGTGACGCATAGGGGATGGTAAAGTAAAAATTTGCAAGTAACTATAACGTGCTTTTAAGTGATCACTTTCATGACGAGTTTACTTGACAAGTAAGAACTATTTGAACAAATTATCAGATAGACGCAATGACAAAACTACATAGAATTGGGATGGGCACCGGTCCACTATAATTTTTTTTTTTCATATTTTTTTTCCTATATCAATCAATCCACACATAGCCTATTCTAATCTATCCAAATTTAAATTTCTGGTTTCGTACTTGAATGTAAAAATAAGCAAACTTAGTTGACAATTCATATCAATAATCAATTGTTGGTATTGTCGGAAATTCTCTGTTAGTTGACAACAAATGCACACTTACTATATAAAACTCGTCACTGAAGTCAAACGTCTAGACGAGCACTAAAAATTACAACATCGTCGAAATTCACCATATAATATACCTAATTTCACCACAAATAAAACGGCTACTTTTTTTAGTTATTTTCAATCCAATGGTAGTAGTAATTGTCACTTTTACTTTGTTTTCAATCCAAATTTTTTTTTAAATTCTTCTAATTATCAACGTATATATATATATCAAGTAAAAAAAATTTTAAATTATTATAACTACCTGAACATATATTAAAAATCCTATAAATATATATAACAAATTTAAATTAAAATATATTCAATATTCAAATCTTACTTAAAATAACTACATCATATTATATTAAAAGATATCCAAAGTTCTACAAACCTATATATAACAAAATTTAAATAAATATTTAAATTATATTTAAACTATTTTAATATAGTTTAAAATTTTATCTTATTTTTTAATAATTGCATAGAAATTTTTTTTTACACTATAAAGTAACTAGTGATAATAATGAGACCAAAGTTAGAGTTTTAGATGATAAGAGTAAGTTTAATAAGATTAAAATAAGTTCACTGACGGAACAAGAACGTTATGATTGTTAATTTAATTAATAATATAAATAATTATGATATTTAAATGCAATTTTTTTATATTTCTACTAATATAAGGTGGTTTGAAAAATGGTTTAAAATTGATCCGTCTAAATTATTTGTAAATACTCCACTAATTAATTTTAAAAAATAACTAATTATTTAACTAGCTAATATAATAACTAAATCATTCTAACTCAAGTGGTTAACGTGAAAGCCATTTTCTGTAATTGTCTAAATTCAATTTCTACGAACGACTATTATATTAAGGGATATTTTAGCAAATGTCCCACACAAATTATACAAACTAGTATATATCTCTACTTTTTTTTTAAAAAAAAACAATAAAATGTCTCCATTTCTTTGTATGGAATAATTAAAAATTAAAGATATACTCCCACAATTTCAACAGATTTATTTTTACTATTTTGCAAAAAATAGAACATTTGTTAATTTAAAAAAAAAGAAATATATAAAAGTTTCTATATTTTGAATGGATTATTTGCTAAAATATTTCTATTGAGGGATATTTTAGCAAATATTCCTTATATTAAAAGGATTTAACTGAGGCACATGTAATACTGCATGTTACTTAGTTAAAAGTTAAAACTAAGACTGTTTGATTTTACTCTCCTTTTAGATAAGATATTATTCTCTGTTAGATTAAAAATTAAAAATATTTTTCTTAAAATATAATTAAAATTTTATTAACGATATTTTAAAACTTTTAACGATATTTTAAAAAATTTTAATGATACTTTCAAAAAATATTTTCAACTTTTAATATAACATGAAATAATATTAATATATATAATCTAACGAGATAAAATCAACAGAAAATTTACTGTAGCGAAATAAATTTATATTAAATTATTATAAACGAAACAAGTTTGAAAAATTTGTAAAAAAAGTCATCGTCCGCCAACAGTGTTGGCGGAAAACACAATTGCTGTACACGTAAGCAGCAAAAAAATTAAAAAAAATTAAAATGTGGGCCCCACGGCCAATTTCCGCCAACAGAGTTGGCTGAAATTGGGGGGGGCCAATTTCAGCCAACTCTGTTGGCGGAAATTGGTCCCGTGGGGCCCACATTTTTTTTTTTTTTGTTTGGTTTGGTTTGGTTTGATTGGTTTTTTTCGTTGATTTATTTTAATTAGTTATATTTCTGTTTTATTTATTTAGTTTAGTTTAGTTTACTTTACTTTTGTAATTAGATTTAAGTAAAATTATTTTAACGAAATGAAATTAAAATAAATTAATTGGAAATTTAAAATTTAGAAATGTTTTTTTCGGAACTTTGTTTTCAAAGCATCAAAATTTGTATATTGAAACATAAATTTATTTCAAAATTTTAAACAAACATAAATTAATTTAAATATTTCTAAAAAAAATTTGTAGATCGAAATATCGTTTAAATCCGTGGGCCCCCACATCCAATATAAATTTATTTTCCTACAGTAAATTTTAAATATTCAAAAATAAGATTACCGAAAGTCAAATTTGGAGATCGAAACATCGTTTTTTGACGATTCTAAAATTTTTCGAAGTCCGTCAAACGATGAAACTGTTTATCCTATAGTACTTTTCCATACGATCATTTTGGCACAAACTGGGGCTTGTTTCGATCTCCCAGACAAAAGTTATGATACTTTAAAGTTTTAAAATTTATATTTTTGCCTGTAACATGCATCTTGTTTCGGATAAATTTTTTTTCTACATGATTTGTGTTACTCTCGTCGAAAACATACAAATCGACTTATTATTTGACAAAAAAATGATTTCAAAACAAGTACTTATGGCCGCTCGAAGTCTGCTCGACGGCAGACGTAATAGTCTTACGACAGATTTTTTTTATTATTATTTTTTTAACGTCTGTTAACGACGAAAAAATTTACGATAAAAATATAATATTTATAAATATAAACATCCAATTCATATTGATATTTTTTTTCCTAATTTTTTAAACTTTTATGCTTTAGATGGAATTTATACAAAACTTTTATGCTTTAGATGGAATTTATACAAATTTTGATGCTTTGAAAACAAAGTTCCGAAAAAAATATTTCTAAATATTTCTTTCCAATTAATTTATTTTAATTTCATTTCGTTAAAATAATTTTACTTAAATCTAATTACAAAAGTAAACTAAACTAAATAAATAAAACAGAAATATAACTAATTAAAATAAACCAACGAAAAAAACCAATCAAACCAAACCAAACCAAACAAAACCAAAAAAAAAAACGTGGGCCCCACGGGGCCAATTTCCGCCAACAGAGTTGGCTGAAATTGGCCCCCCCCAATTTCAGCCAACTCTGTTGGCGGAAATTGGCCGTGGGGCCCACGTTTTTTTTTTTAAATTTTTTTGCTGCTTACGTGTACAGCAATTGTGTTTTCCGCCAACACTGTTGGCGGACGATGACTT
The DNA here is from genome assembly GCA_036927795.1 of Iris macrosiphon. NCBI lineage: Eukaryota > Viridiplantae > Streptophyta > Magnoliopsida > Asparagales > Iridaceae > Iris > Iris macrosiphon. The sequence continues at coordinate 165,180,442 of JAYESA010000012.1, forward strand.
TTTTTACAAATTTCTCAAACTTGTTTCGTTTATAATAATTTAATATAAATTTATTTTGCTACAGTAAATTTTCTGTAAAATCAAACTGTCCTTAAAACTAAATGTCATTGCCTAACAAAAAGTTGAAATAGTGACTGCACTCCCCACCTAGCCAGCCGTTAACTTAGCGGCTTACGGCGTCGCGTCCAGAGCCGAGATATCCGTTTCCACATCAGTGTGCCGTTATATTATCTGACGGTAAAAAACCCTAACTGAAAAACCAACCCCCACATCAAAACAGCATCAGGACAGCAGCAGCAGCCAAAGGAGAGAGAGAGAAGAGAAGAGAGAGAGAGAGAGAGAGGAGAAGAGAGAGAAAAAATAAACCCTAATTCCCAATTTTCCTCTTCCCCATCCAAATAATTCGCTATTGTTCCGCGATAATTCGAATGGGAAGCTCTCCAGTGTGAGGTGGCTCGTCCTTGATTTCTCATATTTTTGTTAAATTCTGTGTTTTTAATGTTAATAATGGGAAAGATTTGGGTGCTATTAGTGTTTGATTTCAGTAGATTAGATCTCCATTTGCTTAGTTTGTTGAATTAGATAAAGTTTTGTTCTTTCTTAATTTAATTTTGCGTTCCGGATACAACTTCTTTGTCTATATGATTGGTGATTAGTTTAATTTTTTGCATTATTTTTATCACTTTTCTTGCTTATATACCAATTTGGATTAATGTTTGGATTTGAGAATTGTTCCTATGAAGAGTGTTTTCATTTTATTTTTAGATTTTTTTTTTGTTTCCTTAGGAATATGAGTCCTACATATTGAGAGACTTTGATTTGTGATGTATGATGGTTAGGTCATAGTTTTAGGAATTTTGCTATGGTGTCGCACAAGATCTGTCTTTTTTTTGTTTGTTTGTCAAAGTTTTGAGTTTTGTGTTATGGTTAGGTCATAGTTGATTGAATAGTGCTGCGGATTGTCGTTCCTTTTAAAATTTTAATTTATAGGCCTATGTTGCAAGGATGCGATGCGGACACGGCACCCATCTTGGAGTGTTCTAGTTATTTTTTTCAGTTCACGTGTCGTGTCGGATACGTGTCGGACGTGTGCGACATGGTATTGATTTTTGATGTGTCGGTGTTCCCTAGTTTCGATGAAAATTTTGGAACTTGGGGTTGTATTCGGTAGATTGTACCTATTGGAATCATAGTTCATTGCAAGCTCAGAGATTGCGAGTTTAGTTAAAATTTCATCCTTTTGATGATCGAGAAGACTATGTATAATTCACTTTTTTTTTTTCTGAACGGAAATACCAATACTGATACGATACTACACATTTCGAATATGCCAATACAGTGACACGGGTTCGTCACCTAATTTGGTGTCCTAGTGTATTTTGAATTATTTATGGCGTGTCTGACACGGTATGACACGGACACCTAATGCATTTTTGTGAGTGTCCGTGCTTCCTAGGGTCACACAACACAAGGTGTTCTAAAATACACTAGGTTTGAGCATATATATGCCATGCTTATATATCATATCGTGTTTTTTTTCTTGGTGCAACCTGGGTTTTCGCATTATGTTACTGCTTTACCTTCATGTTTAAGTGTTAGATTTAGGTTTAGAATTATTAGCTGTGCGGGTCTACATTGTGAAATACTTTATTCTGTATAACCCGGTTCTATTTTAGTGGTTATAAGAAATAGATGGAATATTTACTTTTTTGGAAAGATTTTTTTGGGTTTCCCAATGTCCCTAATCTTAATAGAGAATTTTAAGGGCTTCATTATTCGTGATTCTGTGCTTGCTAGTTATGTTCAAAGCTAGCTGCATATGCTGGTCTCTCTGGAAATTATATTATTTTGGTGTTCTTTAGTAAATTGCATGAAAGTATTCTCCTTCAACTTTGCTTGCTAGTTAATTAGATCACTTATCTCTGTCAGTCTTTCATAAGATCAAACGCAGCACAAGATGAAAGTTAGCTTTGACTTCATATTGGACGTGTTTTTGACTTTTTGGTGAAACATTATATTTGAATAAAGCCAAGTTCAACTTACTACTTTCATTCCTTCGTTAGAAATATATATAGTAGTCATACTTTGCTAGAAATATATAGTAGAGTCATAGATGGAGTAATATGAGATATCTTTATGACTTATATTGAATATATCCTTTTGGTGAAGTTATAATATATGATTTTTTTTTCTTAAAACATTTTCTTCCATAATGTTGGAATATATTGTGTCTAAAAGCAATGAGTTTTACTCTGATCTTTCTATGAGAAATATATGGTCATAGATGTTTGAAAATTGGGGAACACTTGCTTTGAGTTTTGGGATATATGATGTATATGTAATTTTGTACGTTGGAACTGCATTTTACTTAAGCTTATTGGAGTTGAACAATCCACTAAAAACAAAGATAAATTCTTAGTCGTAGATTTTTGTTTGATTGTTTTATATGTCAATGTTGTTGTCAAAAGTAGATATCATTAAAATAATATGTTAGAAATATATAGCTCTGTTTACATCTTGTTCTATGTAAGGGACAAACCTTGCATAGTTATGTTACTTCGAAATGGCTAACTTAAATCTTTGACTCACTAGTATTTTTTTTAGATCCTTAGGAAAATCTTCCTCTTTTTTTGATGAAAATATATCGAGTAAGTGGAAATATGCTTCTTATTCTAGCAAGGAGAAATATACAGGGTGCAGTTTTGAATAATTGCATTTCTTAATCTCCCCACTGGAGGTGGTCCAATGGTTGGGGCTGGTGTGGGTTATTGGGGATGTCTAGGTTTGAGCCGTGGCCTCAATTCAAACGAAAAAACATTTCTTAATCCGTATTTAGAGTTGTACACTAAAACCATTTTTTTTGTCACTTGTCATTTTTTACATGGGTTAAATTTCTAAACAATACTCATAGGTTATTGTTGATGTAAATACTTCATGTATTGATGTCAGTCATAGCTGATATTCCCCTATCTGCTCCCCTCTCTTCATGCATTCTGGCATATGTAGGGCTGATCTAGTTTGACAAAGATAAGAGAACACATGCATGCATAATCGCGTTCTTATGATTATGCAAAGTGAGGGCCTTTTGTTTGCTATTCACTTACACTGTCTATGGAACCTCTGTAACTTCTAATGTTAACTATGAATCTACATAGTGATAATTGTGTCTTTGATAAATCATGAGTTCATCTCACCTTCATCATACACCAGCTATCCTTTTTTACTTCAGTTGATATTTGAAACGTCACTCATACCCAAGACCCCTGTGTTACATTAGAAATGCTGACGTCTTGTTAGTGGCATCTTACTCCTTTTTACAAGTGGATTAGGCTGTGTTTGGTTTGGATTTATAACTCAGGTTTCTGAGTTATAACACAAACAGTGGGTGAAATCATGTTTGGTTATGACATCTCACAAAGTAGGTTTGGAATTTTTTTTGCAAACGAGCTGTTTAAAAACAGCTTTCAGAGAGCAACAAAAATCTCTTTTCAGAGTGGCTCTGAGAAAAAAAATTGCACATTCTCCCAGGTTCCCCCCTCTCTCTCCACACTCTCCTGTGATAGGGTCCCCCCAACTCTCTCTCTCTCTCTCTCTCTGTGTCTCTCTTCTCTTTTCACTCCTGTCTGGCTCTCTCCGTGGGATTTTTCTTCTTCTCCTAGCTCCCTCTCTTCCCTCCTCGAGAGAAGGTTCGAGGTCGTCGAGCTCATCATCGAGGTCCGCGAGCGTAGGCGTCAGAGCTCCGGTCGACTGTGTGTGGGCGTCAGATCTGACCGCCTTCTGCCATGTGGACGCGACGGTGACGTGCCTGGAGGACACACCGACTCCACCGGCGCCCATGTCGGCGAAGTTGGCCTTGAGTCTCGCGAAGTCCGCCTTGAGCTCGAGGACGATAGAGGCGGCCTTGAGCTCGTCGAAGTCGACCTTGAGCTCGAGGAGGCCGAGGCGGCGGGTGAGGGAGGTAGCATCGTCGGTCGTGAGGAAGGGGACCTAGATCTGGGCGGAGGGCGATGCCATGGCCGAGCTCATAGCTCGAGCTCCGGCGAAGGGGTTAGGGTTGGGTCTCCCGGCTCTCGCCGGCCAAGAACTGGTTCGGTCGACGACGACCTCAACCCTAACTCTAGGACCCAGAGCGTCGACCAAGAACCGGTTCCAGTGGGCTGAGCCTGGAGACAACGAACTCGACCGTCGACGAACTCTGTGACGGACACGAATTTGATGGACATGATACATATTACTTTGTTGGACACAAACATATTAATTTTAATACAAATATTTTATAAAATTCTAATAAAAAATTACTTAAAAAAATATTTTACCAAGCGGAATCTTTAAAAAAAATTTCAAAAAACTATTTTTAAGATGTAAGTAACAAAACGCAAAGCCACAATTTTTATACTAAAAAAACTACTTTATAACTTACTTTCAGAAAATTGTTTTGAGAACAAAATTTCAGAAAGCAAATCCAAAAAGACCCTTACTTTTCATAATGAACTGGACTGTCTGAACAATGAAAATAGACAAGCCAAATTCTATGCTAAGTGTGTTTTTTCTGGTCATCCGAAAAGAGCAAAATAATATTAATGGCTTGTCATTATGAATTGTTGGTAAAGGTTGTAGATGTTGTACGAGCATTTGATTGAGTAAATCCCAGCTGATGATATTCACAGACATGCTTTGGTTTTATCTGTCTTTATCTTGTGGCATAGTACTAAATGTTACATACATAAATGTTGAATTTAGTCTTTTTGATGTGAATCTTTTGAAATTTCGTAGGTTGATGAAGTTTAAAGCTGCTTCTGAATAGCTGTTTGGATTTTCTCACCATCCAATCTTAAGTGAATTTTCACGGTCTTCCTCTTTGAAAAGTGATACAGAGATGCTAAGAGCTCTGTAGCCTTTTGATCCAAGTTCACTGCAACCCTCAACATCATGGACAGGGCAGATACTTCAGGCTTCGTGAGTGGTGGAGGTTACAAGTTAAAGTTTCTCATGTATTTCTACTTCATTTATACTAGCTTCTCTCTCAAGGATCAAGCATATTAGGAATGGTCTTTTAGAATATAGAACTTCATCCATCCCCTTCACTGTAAGAATTCAATCCAACTTTTCCAACCTGTTGTAATCCGCGTGCACCAAAATCAAATGGATCTGAATATTACCCCTCTCTTGTTTCATGGAACTGAGACTTTGATGGACTCTTCAGTTAATGGAACAGGCTTTCCACCAATATGGGATAGGAATGACAATTTTGGTCACACTGTGCTGCGTATGGATTGCCGCGGCTTTGAGGCTAATAATGCTATGGGAACGACATTTCCTCAAGGCAGCTGTGACCCTTCCTCTGCACAAGATGATGGCTGTAAGTTGGTACTTGGCTTGGGTCCGACTCCGACTTCATACTGTGCTGATTTCTTGTCAGGGCTGACCAAGAGCAAAGAATCCGTCAGTATGCCTTCTGGAGCTGATTCTAGTATGTTACAGCTTGGGCTTGGCACCCCGACTGTCAATGAGAGTTCTACATCAGCCAAAAGGATATCGGGTGGCTACATGCCGTCCCTCTTGTTTGCCCCAAGGGGAGAGGAAAGTGTGAGCCAGCCAGGGACTCATGACCTATTAGACCTTGGGAGCGACAACAGCATTCACCATCATCAGCATCAGTTCAGTCCTGAACCCTCGGCCACTACAGATTGTTCCATCGGTGGTATAATCTCTGATCAACGCCGGGCCAACCACCATCACCCAAAAAAGTGCCGTTTCAAGGGATGTTCAAAAGGAGCAAGGGGCGCATCTGGCCTTTGCATTGCACATGGTGGCGGGCAAAGGTGCCAGAAGCCCGGTTGCAAAAAGGGCGCCGAGAGCCGGACAGCATACTGCAAGGCCCATGGTGGTGGCCGACGGTGCCATCAGCTTGGGTGCACCAAGAGTGCAGAGGGGAGGACCGACTTTTGCATTGCCCACGGCGGTGGCCGGCGATGCAACCACCTCGGGTGCACGAAGGCTGCACGGGGCAAGTCTGGACTCTGCATCCGGCATGGTGGTGGGAAGCGCTGCTCCATTGAGGATTGCACACGTAGTGCTGAGGGCCAGGCTGGATTGTGCATCTCCCATGGCGGGGGCCGGCGATGCCAGTTTCCGGGATGCGACAAAGGTGCTCAAGGTAGTACTATGCACTGCAAGGCCCATGGAGGTGGAAAGAGGTGTGTGTTTGAGGGATGCACCAAAGGGGCAGAGGGGAGCACTCAGTTGTGCAAGGGGCATGGTGGTGGTAAGAGATGCCTTTTTGAAGGGGGTGGAGTGTGCCCGAAGAGTGTCCATGGCGGGACCAACTATTGCGTGGCGCACGGAGGTGGGAAGCGTTGTGCAGTGCCAGGATGTACCAAGAGCGCTAGGGGAAGGACTGATTGCTGCGTGCGCCATGGAGGGGGCAAGAGATGCAAATCAGAGGGGTGCGGAAAGAGTGCTCAGGGAAGTACGGACTACTGCAAGGCACACGGCGGGGGCCAACGCTGTGGTTGGGGGGGAGGGTGCGAGAAGTTTGCGAGGGGGAGGAGCGGGCTGTGTGCAGCCCATGCCAGCATGATGACTGTATCGAAGGAGGGCAGCAGGGGAATGATTGGTTCAGGGCTTTTCAGAGGGATGATTGTATCATCAACATCAACATCAGTGACAATGGCAGCAGGGAGCAGCGACCACTCGTCATCCGGTCTGAGCGCTGTGTCAGATTGTGCCCAGTCAGCAGATGTTGCAGGAAGGAAGCAGCTGCTGTTCACACCTCAGATGAAGGTTGACGTGCTGGAGAAGGGATATGGATCCCCCGTTATACCGGAGGGAAGGGTTCACGGTGGCGGATTGATGTCGTTGCTCGGAGGAAGCATGAAGAATTTTATCGACAGTGCAAAAATTTGAACTCGTTTCTCTTCACACCTTCAAATTTACTGTCAATATGGATCAAACGAGGAGGTGAGATGAGAGGGGTTACTAGTATTATACTATTATGTTTATATATAATGTTGGGTTGTACTCTATTGGTCTGGACCTGGTGCTTATGTTTATGTATTAGGGATGATATAGTTATATCGCTGTAATGGTAGTGAAAGTTTTCTCAGCCTTCTGTTCTTGTGAGGAAAAGTATCCCTTAAGATTTCTGGTGGCGTTTTGGTAATGCAAGGTCAGGATGGCGTTTCTTAACTGTTGAATGTCTTTTCCATTTCTGGAATATATATATATATATATATATATATATATATATATATATATATATATATATATGTTGCTTAAATTCTTCTGGAGCTCTCTTATGTGATAGAATTGGTTCATGTACTTTATATTGCTTAAATTATAGTTGTTCAGATTGAAGTGTATGAATTTGAAGCATTCAATAGTTCAATGTCAAGGTGTGTAAATGGATGGGCGGCCCAGAACCTGGCCCGGGCCTGGTCCGGTCAAATCTGGTCCGGGCCAGCTTGGATCTGGTCAATGCTCCGGCCCACTCCCTTCCACGGGTTCGGACTGGGTTGGAGGATCCGACCTGCAAGTCCGGTTCGGTCCGCTGTCGCTCACGTTTGGGCCGAGTTCAATTCGGTCGGCCCGTACTGGTCTAGTTTAGGTCCGGTTCGGCTGAAATATTTTTTTTTTGTAATATAACAGTTAGGGATATTTTTACCAAAATATCTCCGATTTAGTGACAATTTTTTACCGTTTTAGGGGTATGTTGGTCATTTTGTAAAAAATGACCAAAATATCCATTATAACAACTCTTTTTTAGGATATTTGGGGTCATTTGGCCCCAAATAATTCCTATAAATAGTTCATAATTCATGAAAAATAAACACAACAATTTTTTTTTTCTCTTACAAAATTTATTTCCTCTCTTACAAAGTTTAGAAGTAAGGCTATTACAAAGTTTAGAAGCAAATCAATTACTGGAGTCAAACTTCTTCCCTCTCAACAATTTTTTTTGCGATTTATTTTGGAGGCTTCTAGCAGATGTTACAAGTAACTTTAATATTACAAATTATTATTTTTTCTGATTTGAGATTTTTCTTTTCCCTCTCTCTCTCTTTTGGTAGAGAAGTAATTAATTTAGCTCTAAATTTTTTTGATTTTTTTTTTAAATATGGATGGACAAGGTTCAAACCAACATTATGAAAATTATGATTATTATAATAATATATTTGAAAATAATCCTGTTCTTGATTATGTGCCACCGACACAAATATCACCTCCTGAAGTTAGGAGTATGACCACGGCTACAAATATTGCCAATAGGAAACACTTATTTTTATGAAAATATTATACAAAAATATTTGTTACTGATAGTGAAGGCGCACCGGTTTTAGATCCAAAAGATCAAAAACTAATACTTAAAAGCTGCGGAATGTAAGAAATGCAAGCGGGTTTACAAATGAAAAACAAAATGATGGCACATACACTTAAAAAAGATACTACGAAAGTTGCTATGCCAAAGACACTGCAGGCTACACAAACACAGCTAAGTATAGAAATGTCCCTGGTTTTGATCACTACTAGAATAAGCGAGATTAGCGACGTCAAAGGAAAATGTCGCTAATAAAATATAAATTAGCGACTACATGTAAAACGTCGCTAGACGTCGCTAATTGGCGACATTTAGCGACGTTTAGCGACTTTTATTCAGTTTTAAAAAATTAGTCGCTATAAGTTCAATTAAGGTCGCTAAACGTCGCTAATATGTTTCATTTAGCGACGTTTAGCGACGTATTTAGTGACGTATCTCTTTTAGACAATTTGCGACGTTAAAGACGTCGCTAACTTAGCGACGTCTTTATTGGCGTCGCTAAAATGTCGCTAAATTTTATTCATTTAGGGCTGATTTTTCCCATTTCCTTCGATCTCTCCCTCTCTCTTTCCCAAATTTCAAACCCGAACCTCCTTCCTCCCTCCGGCGACCCCCTCCGGCGTCCCCTCCTCCCTTCCGGCGACCCCCCTCCGGCCGCGTCCTCCCCCCTCCGTTGTCATCTCCTCCTTCCTCCGGCTCACCTTCTCCCTCCGGCGTCCTTCCTCCGGCTCCCCTCCTCGGTGAGCTCCTCTCTCTGTCTCCTTTCTTTGTGTCTCTCTTTCTCTCTAACACAGACACGACACGACACGACATGACACACACTAACCCTAACCCTAACTCGAATACACACACACACACTAACCCTAACTCGAATTGAAGCTGGTACACTCGAATTGAAGTTGGTACACGATACGACACGACAAGCTATATTGCTGCTGTCCCTTTTGAACTACAGTTATAACCTTGACCAACTCTTTGAGGTCAGATTTAGGGAGATTTAACCAAAATGGATCCATGATCATGTTGATATCAATAGCACTAATTTAGATGAGAAGAAACAGCACACAACCAACTTTATAGTAATTTTGTTTACAGAGGAGGCCATTGCAGGTGCTGGTAGAACACACACTGGTTGCTTCCTTTGTGTCGTACGCCTTGGACGTAACATTGATCTTCAATGTGGTCTCCATTATGTGAGGGTTCATGTTTATGATGCCGATGTAGTAGCTATCGTCCTCGTCGATCTTGTAATTTGCCTCCTTCTTGCTAGTACTACTTCCTGAGCAATATATATATATATATATATATATATATATATATATATATATATATATCACTCTCGTTAATTAGCTAGCTAGCTTCAAATTTGAATTACGTCGCAAGCATTAATTAAGGATCCGTTTGGTTCACTGTAACGTGATCTCAATAAAATCGAATGAAAAAATTATAATCCTAATTCATGGTAAGACGAGATTGGTCGCGTACCATCTGACGATCCAGCAACGTCGATCACAGACCTCCCGTGAAACATGTGCGACTCCTTCAGAGTATGTTCTCCTTTCGGGTACTCTTTAAATAAAAAGTACAAAACTTAAGTGCCAAATTAATTAAAAAAATTAATTATTAAAACAACGATCATGATATTTCTCAGACACCATTTGAACAATTAACTCTTATTTAAATGTACACAAAAAAAATTATATATACAGAAAAATTACTATAAAGTAACAAATTTCAGTATAATTTGCTAGAACGGCATATGTTTGAAAAAATTGCTCTCCGCATGTGTCACGCCCCAGTCCCAAAATACCGAGGGACTGGATGCGTGATTATGGCCAGCAGCATGCACCGATGGACAAACCCAATTTAATGGATCCATCGGGCATACTTAAGCTGTATTACATCAGTCAGGGTTTTACTATTCTCATCCACAGATAAAAGATAGTACATCAACAGAAGAATTATTAACTACAACCAGATAAAGTAAATAAAATCGGAGAACAATCCGATATTAAGTCTGTTTACAAGAGTTCATTTCAACAGGAATTTAAAGAGTTTATTAGCCATAGACAATGAGCATGGAATAAGCAGTTGTTCAGGAGAAGTCCTCAGCGATCACCTCGTCGTCAGATTCAGGTACTGCTCCGAGTAGTGCTCCTGTTCCGTACACCTCTGGGTAGATCTCGTCTGCTAAATCTGGGGACATAATCCATTCCAGGTCCTCAGGGGACATAGCAAGGTACAGAAAACACAAGCCAAATATAATGCAGTGCAGAAATAGAGAAATAACAGGGTAAGTAACTAACCAGCTAAGTGATCATGCAAGATGAGAGTTATTAATCATACTTCAGGCTGAGACTACTACAGGATCAGTGACAAGAAACCATAGCAGTGTTTTCTCGAAGGGCCAGTACAGGTGCCAAAGCTCTGTGTTAGAGACTAGGACACTTCCAGATAACCAGATATATATAATATAATCAGCCTTGATATGGTAATACTCTCCCCACCCAATGAAATCTCACGTCACAGTTCTCAATGTTCATGTTTACGCAAGATTAAACTAATGCAATCAGTCCTTTATTAAGATCTAAGAAATAAAGCTCAAGTTATGAAATCTATATCCTATACAGATCCTCCTTGAATAATCAGAAAGATTCTATATCATGCTTTGTGTCAAGTGTCCTGGGTATAAAGTACTTGATAGGGCAGGTACAACAGTCACAGAAATTAAAGCAATAGAAAATGAATCAATAAACTGCAATTTATGGCAAGGTACACTTGCCTGGGTTTCCTGTTTCAATTATAGCTCGAGCTTCAACTGAATTTCCAAGCAGTACTCCGGTTACTGAAACAAACATCACCAACAGATCCAGAAAATATTAATCAGCTAGGATCGCCTGTCCTTGAGTCCAATTTGGAGACAAGGGCAAAAACGTCATTTCCGGGACAAGGCGGGGTCCAAATGTGGGCCGCTTTGTACCGAAAAATGCGTCAGGGTCAAAGGTCTCAAAAATAGTCCAACTTAGTGTCAACAGGTCAGGAACGATGATACGAACCCAACGGAACTTCCAGAATTGGATTCCGATGAGCCGTTCTCAAAATCGCCCGTCGGGTGGAGCCTGTGGGGCCCACGACACGCGATTTTGTCAACGTTCTCAGAATCGAACCAAACTTGGCTCACAGGACCAGCGTATTGCTATGAGTCCGATGGCGCAAGTTTCGTCTCGATCCGACGTGTGTACACTAAGTTACAGCAAGATTCAGAAAGTACGGATACGGGGCGTTGTTCGCGGATACGCACTGATTCCGGTGTGCACGCACATCCGAATCAGCTTCTGCGAAATCCCGTACGTCCGTATCTACGATGCTCACGTGTCGGTGAAGACCGCACGTGACCAAATCGTCCCGTTTGGCGGGGCGTACTCGATTCCGGGGTGAAACAGGGCTTAGTTTTTCTGTTTTTGGATCGCGGTGTGCGATCACCACAGGACGCGATACCCCGAGCGGTTTGTCCGGACATCGAGAGGGTCACACAGGCTACGCGATACAATTTACGGAATCAAATTCCGCGCTACGAGCAAAAAGTTATGAATACCTGAAGTGGGTCTGAAAACCAAGGCAAAATCGTGTCCTGTGTCCTGGACACTGTGTCCGACACAGAAATTAGAGTTTACTGTTCCTGTGTCGATCTCTCTGTGTCCGTGTCCGAGGCTCCTGTGGCTTCTGTGTCAGTGTCCGACACTTGGCGGCGCCGCGGCTAGGCCCTGGGGTCGTCGGAGGTTGGCGGCGAGGCGGACGGTTCTCGGACGGCAGGAGGCGGAGCTCACTGGGTCGGGGTCGGGCTGTTGTGGAGTCGGGCGGCGCTGGAGGAGAGGAGGTGCTGGGCGGAGTGAGGCCGGTCTCGTCGGCGACGGCGAGGTGAGCGGCTGAGCACGGCGGCGTGGTCGGGGAGGATGCTAGGGGATCCGGCGGGGAGGCTGCGGGTTTTTATAGGCGGTCGAGGGAGTGGGATCGGCGGAGGTTGCCGGAAGTGGAAGGGAGTGGGCCGGCCGACGGGTTACGGAAGAGGAAGGGGAAGAGCTCGGGGGTTTCAGGGAAGCCGAAGGAGAAGCGTCGCCGGCGGCCACGGCGGCTGAACGGCCGCCGGAGAAGAGGAAGAAGAAAGGAATTGGGGGTTAGGGTTTTAAGGCGGGTCGGGTCGGGCACTGGCGGGTCGGGTCTGACCCGGATCCGACCCGCTAAGGGTTTGGGCCGGTTCGGTCAGACCGGCCGGTCCGGGTCGGTTTAATTTGGGTTGGTTTGGTTAAATAAACCCGGTTTATTTGGGTTTTAAATTGGTTTAATAATTTAATTAGTATTTAGGGCTTTTAAAATCCATCCGGGGTCCAATAAATTCCCGAAAAATTACCCTATGTTTGGTTTTCTATTTTACACCATAAAAGATTATTTTCATAATATTTTAATATTAATTATTAACATTTAAAAATCCTTTAATAATTAAAGAACATGAATTTAATTCCAGAAAAATCCAAGAAAATTCCAGAAAATTTAGAAAAATCCAATTTAAAATTCTTTGAAAATCAGGGGGATTACAGCATGACATTATAATTTACACCCTCTAACCAACGAGAACTAATTGCTCTCATCACTGCATAACAGTACACAACCAACTTGGAAATTTTGTGGGTTGACAAAATGGCACAAGCAGCAGCCACCCAAACGAAGTGACATTTAAGAAGAAATAATGAGTGATGTGTGTGTCATCCAGCTCACTGTCTAAAAAGGTTGATGGCTACTTTGCGTAAGACCTTGTGATTACCAAAGCAGAGCAGTAATCAGTCACTTGGCCATTGCATTGATAAGTTCTTTAGTTAAATAAGTGCGTAAAATTAATATGTTTTACACTAAATATGAGATGGCTTGTGACCTTGTCCAAACGGGGAATGACTGCTACTTTCTGAAACTCTCTTCCATATTATTTGCCATCCATGCCCTCCAGTTGGACATACTCACTACCAATTGACAAGTCAGATGACACACACACACACATACACACACACACACACACACACACACACACACACAAGGCATTGTGTATCAAGTTAGAGCAGTTCTTACCTTCCTCCAGAGAATCACACTGTATGTAATGATTTATAGGATAATTGCTGTCATTTTTGCAGAAGTATTTAGAAATGGATATGAATTACTATCTGCGTCATCTTTCATGGATGTACAACCGTCATCCTGATGACATATGCGGTGTACGGGATGAATTCATTGAGGGTGTACATCAGTTCCTGCTGTTCGCCAAGGCGTTCCCTCAGTACATGGACGATACCAAAATTAAGTGTCCGTGTGTGAGATGTCGCAACAGGAAATATCATCCAAAAGTGGAAGTCACATATCATTTGTACTCGAAGGGCTTCACATCGAATTACTATCAGTGGACCGCGCACGAAGAACTTGTGTCTCTAGCATCGGAGTCGGAGCCTTATGTGGAGACGTATATGGATATCCACGACCACGATGCTTACGACGACGGGTGGGTGAACATGGTTTTTGATGCAGCGGGGCCTAGTTTCAATCCGAACAATTATGATACGACGGGACCTAGTTTCAATCTGGACAATTATGATACAGCTGAGGAGACACTGAATGCCGATGCTGCAAAGTTTATGGAGTTGCTGGAGAATGCAATGACTCCATTATATCCTGGTTGTGAGGATCATTCACCGTTAGAGGTGGTTACAAGATTATTGAGCATCAAGTCCGATTTTAACATGTCGCAAGAATGCTACAATCGACTGATCGATTTGATTATAGAGATCTTGTCCGATGGTGCAAAGTTGACTAAAGACTTCTATCGATCTAAGAGGATGGGGAGATCGCTCTGGATGGGATACGAGAAAATTGATGCATGTCGCAACGGGTGCATGTTGTACTACAAAGACGACAAGGATGAAGATGCGTGCAGATTATGTGGTGCTGATCGCTACAAGGCCACTGTTAGAGAAAAGTCTGTCGGTGCAAGGAAGTCAACCGATTCGATGCACTACTTGCCTTTGACGCCGCGGTTGCAGCGGTTGTTTATGGTTAAGGAGACTATAGAAAACATGAGTTGGCACAGGCAAAAACAGATCGAATGAGTATTGGATCATCCATCCGATGGAGAAACATAAAAGCACTTTGATCGAGAGTATCCAGATTTTGCTTCGGATCCGCGAAATATCAGATTGGGGCTCTCCTATGACGGTTTTACCCCATTCGGACTTTCGGGCTCCCAGTATTCATGTTGGCCTATGATCGTCACTCCGTACAATCTACCGCCTTGGATGTGCATGAAGACTCCGTATATGTTCCTAACCGTTATTATCCCGGGTCCGAACAATCCGAAGAGGAATATCGATGTGTATTTACAACCTTTGATAGATGAGTTGAATCAGCCGTGGAAAGTAGGTGCCAACACGTACGATATTTCTAGAAAGCAGAATTTTCAGATAAGGGCAGCACTTATGTGGACCATCAACGACTTTTCGGCCTATGGAATGTTATCGGGATGGAGCACCCATGGTTGTATCTCATATTCGTATTGCATGGACCGTACTAAGGCTTTTCGTTTGAAACACGGAGGCAAACCGTGCTTCTTCGATTGTCATCGATAATTTTTGCCGAAGGATCATCCGTACCGGAGGAACAAGAATGCTTTTCGTGTGGGCGTTGTGGAGAAGGCCAATCCACCGCCAAGGTGGTCCAGATACACGATATGGGAAGAGGTAAAAGATTTACCAAGTGCTATCGAAGAGCCTGCTAAGGGGTACAAGTGTGACGGATTTGGTCGCACCCATAACTGGACGAAGAGGAGTATATTCTGGGATCTGCCATATTGGAGCACCAATCTGATCAGACATAACCTTGATGTCATACATATCGAGAAGAATGTGTTTGATAACATAATTAATACTATAATGGAGGTAAAGGAGAAGACGAAAGATAATCCGAAGGCTAGGTTGGTCTTAGAAGAAATATGTAGACGTCCTGCATTGTATTTGATAGATGAGGGGAATGGAAAGTTAAAGCAACCTAAGTCAATTTTCTCACTGGAGAATGAGGATAAAGGGAGACTTTGGAGGTGGATTCAGGGTCTAAAGTTTCCAGACGGGTACGTGTCAAACTTGAGAAGACGCGTCGACCTCAAGGAGAACAAACTGGCGGGTATGAAGATCCACGATTGTCATGGAGAGGTTAATTCCGATTGCATTTCGGGAATTCTTACCGCAGGTCATTTGTGATCCATTGGCAGAGCTCAGCATATTCTTCAGAGATCTTTGTTCTACTAAGTTGCTCGTCGATCGTCTATAAAAGCAAGAGAAGGACATTGCGGTAACACTATGTAAGCTCGAGAAGGTGTTTTCTCCTGGATTCTTCGACTCTATGGAGCATTTGCCAATTCATCTTTCCTATGAGGCACGTGTTGGTGGTCCTGTCGGTTATCGGTGGATGTACCCCTTCGAGCGGCATCTGAATCACCTAAAGAGAAAGATGAAAAACAAGGCACGGGTTGAGGGCTATATTTGTGAAGCTTATGTTCTCGAGGAGATTACAAACTTTTGCTCGACGTATTTTAAATCTCATGTTGCTACTAATAGAACAAAAGCTCCGAGAAACGAAAACGGATATCAGGAATCTAATGATGTAATACTCAAAGTATTTAATGCGTCCGGAAAGCCTTCGGGGAAAATGAAGAAGAGATATTTGAATGACGACGAGCTAAGGGCTGCTCATTTGTATATATTACTCAATTGCGACGAGGATGAAGTGGAGAAGCTAGAGGGGTAAGTAATTAATACGTCCACATTTACATTATCTCAATATAATAGTATAAGCTACTATTATGCTACTAATCAACAGTTGCTTCATTATTTTTTAGCACATATAATGATGAGTTGAGGTCGGTTAGACCCTACATAACAGACGAAAAAGTAGAACAATAAATGAGATGTCATTTTTCTTCTTGGTTGAGCGCATATGTAAGGTGCTTGGTAATTACTTTTTATTTCTGCACTTGCAAAACAAATAACTTACATCGCTACTTTGGTATTTAGGTCGATCGTTTAATAACACCCGAGACTGAATCTATTAGAACTCTTGCCAAGGGACCAATTACTGCCGTTAAAATATGGCCAAGTTTCTGTGTGAATGGGTTCAGGTTCAAGTCAACAAATGCTCCTATCAGAGACAACTTTCTGGATCTTGATTCCACGAAAAATAGTTATTTGTGTATCAAATCTTCGAACTACAAAGACGTCGATCCAGGCAATGATTTCTATGGCATCTTACGAGAGATTGTGGAGTTGACATATAATTATGGCACAGAACCTGCTAATATCGTGCTATTCAAGTGTGAATGGTTCAATCCGATTAAAGATCAAGGTTGGAAAATTGATAAGCATGGCCTTGTGGATATAAACTACAAGCGTAGATATCAAGGCTACGAACCATTTGTCCTATCAAGTCAGGCTCAGCTCGTGTACTTTACAACATATCCTAGATGAGGGACGGCAAGGTCAGATTGGTGGACAGTATGCAAGACTAAAGCTAGAAATACCTTTGACATTGACAAAATAGCTTATCACGAGGACGAGCTACCTCTTGTAACAAATATTGTAGATGTGGACTCAACGGAAGTTACTCATTATACGAATAATAATGTAGAAGATGTAGAATTATCAGAAGAGGAAGACGAAGTAGATGAAAGTGAAGACAAGGAGGAGGAAGAGGAAGAGGAGGACGAGAAAGGCGAACAAGATAAATTTTCTGAAGATGATTGAAAATAAAATATTTTGCCTGTAGAATATAACTATATTTTGACTGTAGAATGTACTATTTTGACGAATATATGTATTATATTTTGACTGTAGAATGTACTATCCATTTAGACTTGTGACACCACTGGTTATTTACTGTACAATTCTATGAATGCTGTGAGATATGCATAATATTTTGACTGTATAATGTACTATATATTTGTGTATTTTTTTATTCATCATATGTTGTTATCAGGTATGACAAGACGACGCGGAGGGTTCGACAAGTCCCGAGGTAGACAGAGTGCTCCTCCGGTACTGCCTACTGTTGGTTCCGGATCGTCGTCGCCCAGTACTCCAGTATATCGATCAGTCACATCTCCGACTGCGACGACGTTTTATGGCATCATTCCTAGGACGAGTAGTTCCAAGTGTGATAGTACTCCCTCGTCCAGCGTTCCTCCTGATGATGGAACCATGAAGACAGATGAGCATGTAGAGGAGGTCGTGCCGACGTTGTCCCAGCATCAGCAAGATCCTCCATGCGCACCTCCGGAGGAGACGAGGACAGAGATTTGGGCCGACGGTACAAAGTAAGTCAATTAGATGGTTTAGCATCATATATATCGTGTATTTCTTTATTCATCATATATTGACTTTTTCAATCTAAATAATTATCTCTGTATAGATATCGTCCATCGCCGGTTCAGAGACGCTTGAGCCTATTTCTGAGGAACAACTATGGTGGCCCTTGGATCAACTACTCTGAAGCTCCGGAGGAGAGGAAGGCGTTCTGGTTTACGCACTTCAAGGTAAAAGTATATTATATAAATCCTCTAATTTATGCATATTATATAACTTATCCGTGATGCTCACTTACTAAATTATTTATTGTAGCAAACGTATTTCTATCCTCCGCACCGGGCCGAGTTGATCGAGCGGATGTTTTCTGCCGTTGCCGCCAAGCTTATCCGTGATGCTCTGGATGACCAGAAGGCTCGTGATCGTGCTGGAAAACCGATCCAAGGTTGGATCACGCCTGAGAAGTGGACTGCGATGAGGGCTAGATTCGACGATCCGAGCTACAAGAAAAGGTCTGAGAAGGCCAAGGCGGCTAGGCGGAATGCTGCAAAGTGGTGTGGTGGCTCGATTACGATGACGGAATATTTTCGTCGTTTGGTATATTTTTTATTTAAGATATATTATTTTAATGTAAGTACGATAAAATGGTAGTAGAAAAAAATATTTAATTTTAGTACTAAATAATATATTTTTAACAGGTACAGAGGGGTGAGGATGCAAACATGGTGACCGTCTTCTTGGCCACCATCGCAAGGACGAAAATCTCATTAATGAGAGGGCCTCGCAGACCTATGTAAATATTACTTTACTTTGTTACGATTTTAATATAACTTAGGCAATTATCGAGTATCCAAACTTTTCTAGGCCGAGTATCTTAGGATGCGTGAGCGGGCGACTGCTAGTGCACCTACAGCTGGAGAGGCTGGTACTTCCTCGCAGCCCGCTCCAGCTCCGTCGGCGGACGACCTGTGGGTGACCGCCGGTGGTGGTCTCCAGAGGGGTACGTTGTCACGCCCCAGTCCCAAAATACCGAGGGACCGGACGCGTGTCAATGGCCAGCAGTACGCACCGATGGACCAACTCAATATAATGGATCCATCAGGGCATACTTAAGCTGTAAAACAAGTCTACGACAATCATGGCACAACTAGTCTCATCCACACAAGATATAAAATATGATCCACAGAATAAATAAATAAGGAATGTAAATCATCAGCAAGTCTCACAAAGTACTTCGGGGAACAACCCGATAAAAATCTAGTACAATGGTTCAACAGACCAGAAAGTAAATGACTGAAATAAATGCTAAAAGCTGAGCATGAACATGGATGCTCAAGAGAAGTCTTCAGCTAAGACCTCGTCCTCAGATGGTGGTACAGCTCCTGGATCAGCTCCTGCTCCGGTCCCGTAAACCTCGGGATAAACCACGTCTGCAAAATCTGGGGACAAAATCCGGATCCAGGTCCTCAGGGGACATAGCAAGGTACAAGAAAGCTCATGCCAAATAAATACAGATAAGCAGTGCAGCAAAATAAATAACTAAATGATCAATAGGTAAATATGTAACCATCTAAGTGAAATGCAAGTGAGAGTAACACTAAAACTCAGGCTGAAGCCACTACAAGCTCAGTGTCGGGGAGCCGGGTAGCGGTAATAAACACGTAATGTGCCTAGCTCTGCTACGAGAGTCTGAGGCCTCACAATAGTAGTAGATAGATATATGAAACAGCCTGTAGCCTGTGTGTCTCTCCCCACCCAATGTAACCACGCATATCATGACCATAACGTCTCATGCCCATGTCAAGCGCGATCATAGCTAATGCAACAAGTCATAAGTATCTAGGAGTATAATGTCCATGTCTTGTATCCTATACAGAATCACCACGAATATCTCGGGAAAATCCTGTCTCATGATTAGTGTCAAGTGTCCTGGGTCATATGGTACTTGATAAGACAAGTACGAGAATAAAATGTCACGAATGTCCATCTCTAGATGACTGTACCCAACACTGCGTACAGTGTCGGCACCCGACTGATAATCGGACGCTAAGTACGTCACACGGTCCTAGGTTGAGCATGCACAGCATTATAATAAAGCAAGGAATATATATAACAATACTGTAGAGTTTGGCAAGGTACACTTGCCTGATGTTTGAATATCAACTGTCGTCCTGGTATCGGTGGATCCGGTAGGTACTACTCCAAAAGCTGTAATAAATATCACCAACAGTCTCAGAAGATGTCAAATAGCTGGAAATGCCTGTCCTTACGTCCAATTTGGACACAGGGGCAAAAAGGTCATTTTCGGGCCAAAGCGGGTTCCATAGGTGGGCCCACTTTGCACCGAAAAGCGTGCCGAGGGTAACAGTCTCTAAATGGGACAAACTATGGGTCAAACAACTCTAAATGTCAATACGATCCCAACGGTATGTCCAAATTTGGATTCCGATGAGCCGAACCTAATTTGGTCCAAAAAGTCAACTGTGGGGCCCGCCAATTGGCGATCTGGTCAACCGTCTCAGAAATGCGTGAAAATTGGGTCACAGGACCAGCGTGTTACCACGAGTCCAGTGGCGCAAGTTTCGTCGCAATCTGACAAGCGTGCACAAAATACTCGCGAGTTCCACAAAAGTGGCGACACGGATTGTGTTCGCGGATACGGCCTGATTCCGGCGCGCACACGCGTCCAAATCAGTCCCCACGAATTTTCACGTGTCCCGTTATGCTACGTGCACCATTCGGTACACTTGGCACACGGTGGGGCGGTCCCGTTTGGCGGGGCGCGCTCCGATCTCCCACTTTTAGAAAACCGGAAAAAGTGGGTGCGCGCAGTTTTGTGACGACTACAATTTGGTCCACAGCAACTAATAGCACAAAGTTATAATACAGAAATTAAACTAGGTCATGTAATCTACAGGTATCAAAAAGAATCGTCGAATTCGGATCTCTGTGGTGGGAGATACGAACTCGACAATATAGGTGGTCATCGCAAGTTTCTGCGATTGCAGAATTCTGTCCGCTCGCGCTGACTTGGGCGCTGTTTTTCACCTAGGGGCACACGTTTTCCGAGGTTGACTATAAAACAAATATTTTAGAGGGTTAAGGGAAGATCATACCTATGAAAACGGATCTGCGTTTGGTCGAGCGAGTCAACGGGAAATTACGCCGGAGCGCAGGTGCCTCGAGTGGGAGACTGCAGTTCGCGATGTCGGCGTCGACGGGATGGTTGGATGGCTTGGGAAGGCTTCCCTGGCTGCGGTGACGGCTCTAGATGGAAAGGAGAAGTCTGAAGTTTTAGGTTAGGGTTTGGAGAGCTAATCATATATATATATATATGATTTATATATATATAATATATTAAGAGAGAGAGGGGGTGCGGATTCCGCGAGTTGGAACTGAATGGGAGTCGGACTCCCTGATGAAGTGGGCGGGCTCTAGTGAAATGAATGGGCGGCTGAGAGACTTTGCTAAGGATTGAAAGCAAAGTCAAGTTGCTGTGGGATTCTAAGGCTTAATAATACTAAGGATTCCTAAGGCTTAATAATACTAAGTATATTATTATTATTATTATTATTATTATTATTATTACTATTTGCAAGGCATGGAGGAATGGTCTGGGACATATTGCAAGGGAGCGGGTCTCTTTAGCAAGCAAATACAATTGCTAAGTTGTTGTGTACTAAGTAGTATTATTAATATTATTATTATTATTATTACTATATTATTTACCTATTTAAATTAATTCTTTTTTTTTTCTTTTCTTTTCTTTTCCTTTCTTTAATTAAAATATATATACATATATATTTGTATATATATATACATACTCATAAGAAAATTTATAGGATAGGGTATTGCACATCGTTAGGCTAGCAACTGCTCAAGGGGTCTCCTACATGGAATAAATTCCGAAAAATTCCTGAAGGTCCCATAAGTCCTCTAAGTGCCCGAACACCTAACATAAAAATTATTAAAAATCTATTTCTCCTATTTAGCTCCAATTACTATAATTTAATTAATAATAAATAAATAAAGGGCATATACGATTTTCTGGGAAGGGGTTTTACATACGTACTACGGTACGGGATCCTATGGTTCCCTGGTTGCGACGCAGTCATCTAGGGCCTCCCCGACAAGTGCGCATTCCCCACAGCCCTCGCAGTCGTTGGCCAGAGTCCAGGAGGCCGTTGACCGTCAGATTGCGTCTCTCCGTGACGAGTTGCTGCGAAGGATGGAGGAGCAGCCCCGGTCCCAGCCGCAGGCGGACGATCCGACGCTCATCGCACGATTCGTTATGCTCGACCGCAGCATCACAGAGCTCTGGGACTTGACAAATGATCTTAGAGCCTCGACAGAGCGCAGCGTGACGGAGCTGCAGGCATCACAGCTATCCATGGGCGAGAGGCTGACGATGATGCATGATTCAATGGTTCATAGCAGTACGAGGCTGTTATCTACCATGGATTCTTACAACCAACGACTCGCAGAGTTGGAGCGGATACGTCCTCCTGGTGCGCCTACATCGACACAGACTCCACCGACGTCACTGCCTTCTCCATCGACATCAGTGTCGATTTCACGGGAGCAGTATGATCTATTCTTATCCTTCATGCGCGCCGGTGGTCATCCTCCTGCAGATCCGCAGTAGTATAGATATTTGCATGGATAATTGCTAGATATTTGTATTCTTTGTATTATTTAGGAAGAGACTCATTGTATGGATATATATTTCCTGTATTCTTTACGACGATATTTGCTGGATATTTTATTTTCTTCAATTTTTATTATATTATTTATATTAAATATATGTTAATTTATCGGTGTTGAGTGTTCAATCCAAGGGGGTCGGCAAATCCAAAAAATTCAACGGAGGGTTGCTCCGGATCTATTTGTACAGATTGTGAATTAATAAACTGCAGGAATAATAGTTTGGAAACAATTCAGTATTCATTTTTTTATTTTTTCACTGTACAATAAGTGACGTTTTTAGCGACGTTACTACACGTCGCTAAATACGTCGCTAAGTTGCGACGTTACTACAAGTCGCTAATGACGTCGCTAAAAACGTCGCTGTACGTCGCAACTTGCTGACATGGCAGTATTGCCAGGTCATTAAAGACGTCGATGTAACATCGCTATATAAGTCGCTAATTAGCGACGTTAAGCGACAATGAGCACGTCGCTAATTAGTGACGTTGCGTCGCTAAACGTCGCTAATCTAGCGACACATTTACGCCGCTAAAAAATATCGGTATAACGACGTTTAGCGACGTTTTTTCTTTCAGCGACTAGCTGAGTTTCGACTTCTGTAAAACGTCGCTAAAAGTGATTAACGACTTTATTGGTCATTTAGCGATGTTTTTTTACGTCGCTAATTTGACTTTTTCTGGTAGTGACAATCATAGTCCCTGTACTTCGTTGTCGAACTTGACTCCCATGGAGGATAGCTGGTCAACCACGCCCTGGAACTCACTCAAGTGATCCGTAATAGACGCACCATCTTTGTACCACAGACCCATCATCGTTCGAATCAGGAACAACTTGGTTACCCCGGTCTTCTTCGCATATAAAGATTACAGCTTATCCCACAGCGTCTTCGCGTACTCAATATTTGCAACGTGATTGAACACGTTCTCGTCAACGAACTGCCTGATATATCCACACACCTGTATATACTCGAACTTTCAGTCCTCTTCGGATTTGTCACTGGGCTTCTCGGACACAAATACTGGAAGATGCAGCTTCTTGACGAACATCAAATCCTTCATCTTGCTCCGCCAATAATGATAGTTGTTACTGTTTTGGTTTACCATGCGCACCGGCTTCACGTCCATCTCTCCTCCCTGGTTTGCCTGTCAACTCCTGACCTCTCTGAACTCCAGAACCTGGCTCTGATACCACTTTTTTGGGAACGAAAGCGCGAAAACAGTTTCCCAAACCAAGAAGCCCTACGAGAGAACCGAGCAAAAGTACACAAACCAAAAATGTCAAACACAAATCGCAGACACAGAGATTTTTACGTAGAAAATCCAAATAAAAAAACTACGGGACGATCGGAGTCCAACCCTAAAAGTCCTCCACTAATGGAATAAAAAATACACCGACTCCTTACAAACTTCTCACCGATCTAAATGGATCACCAAAACTCTTTGGAATAGAAAATAGATCACAGACAAACGAGGAACGAAGACGACGAGAAAAGAATTACCCGAAACCGATCTCCACTTCGAAATAGCCTTCAATCACTTCCTCTCTCCTTACAATATTGTAAAAGACTATTGCCTCATTTCCCAATATTTTTGAGATATTTGAGATATATTTTAGGGATATGAGACACCTAATATATATAGCCTCAAACCTACAACTAGTATTTCTATTATATATATGAATACCCAATCCAAATCCAAATCCATTGACATATTCTTATTCTATGTAGGAATATCAAATCCAAATTTAAATCCATTGACATATTCCTATTATATGTAGGAATATCCAATCCAAATATATTGAGGTATTCCTATTATATGTAGAAATACTCAATCCAACTCCGAAATATTTTTCATATAGGTTGAAAATCCCACCCACTCCAACACCCTTCACTTTGCTCCTCCCGTCTTTGTTTTTTTTCCTCCTTCCCCCAACCGATGGTGTGATGAGGATGTGCAAGAAGGGAAAACTCAGGGGACATGAACTGCAGGCTTCCTCCAATGCAAATTCTTCAGCAACCAAACATGAAAAGTGATAAATCCTACACCAAATTCGGGATTTTAACCAAATCCAACCCAAAATCCACCCAACCAAACAATCCCTTAGTTAACTCATGCCATAGTTATAAGAAAGAGTTAATTGTCGAAATGATACATGCGAAATATTGTGTTTGCTATTTTGGTGATCAAATTTTTTTTTTTAGTCGAAATGATACATAAGTTTTGCATTTTGGTTCAACTAATATCTGAAGTAAATTTCGTTCGTATTTTTGGATGAAAATCGATAAAAATGAACATGTGATGGTCATGTGCCCTATTTTTAATGGTTATTTTGTCAAAATTTTAGTTTTGGACAACTATTTTTAACGATTTTTAACTATTTTTATTCAAATAATTTTTTTCGAGCACTAATATTCTTCTGAAAATGATAATTCAAAATCCAAAACTTGACAAAAGAATCATCAAAAATATGGCACATAATTATCACGTCCATTTTTATCGATTTTTATCAAAAAATACAAACGAAATTTATTTCAGACACTAATTGAGCCAAAATGCAAAGCCCATGCACCATTTTGGCCCAAAAAAAATTCGATCACCAAAATAATAAATACTACATTATTCATGTACCATTTCGACAATTAACTCTACATGAAATGACTTAAAACCTCCATGGACATGCAACACACCTTGAATATAAAAGGCCTACTTTAATCATAATAGTAACTGCATTCGTACAAATAACCTGGTTACCAACCTCTTTCATCCATAAATTCTTTGAAATCAGATTAATGCCTCCTTTTTTGAATCACATATTTATGACACTTATTCCTAAAATCCAAAATCCGAACAAACTAGTTGATTTCAGACCCCATATCATTGCGCAATGTTGCTTACAAGATTATAACCAAAATCATTGCGAGTAGAATTCGACCTTTGCTTAACAAAATCATTGGTCCTTTTCAAAATGCTTTCATCCCTGGAAGGCAGATTGTAGATAACGTTATTATAGCACAAGAACTCCTGCATCCATTGCTAAATGCAGTCCCAATAACAGTGCATTTGCTCTTAAAATTGATATGTCTACGAGATGAGTTAGGATATCATCAGCCAAGTTCTTGTTGCCTTTGGTATTCAAGGGATGTTCCATGACATTATCATGCAATGTATAACCACTGTTTTATTCGCTATTTGGTTAAGGGTACACCATCAAAACTTTCTATCCGTATAGGGGTATCAGACAAGGGTGTCCCCTCTCACCGTATTTATTCATAATGTGTGGAGAAGTCATTTCGAAACTGATTCTCATCATGAAAAGATATCAGTTGTATGATAACATAAAAATCAACTCAACCTCTGCAACCTACTCTCACTTAACTTTGTTTGTTTGTTTTTGTTTTTTGAATTTTCGACATAACGTTCGGAGTCCTGCGTAACGTTCGAGAATTTGTGCACGCTGCATTGTATGTCTTTGGACTTATTGTTTCCAAACTTCCACCATTTTATAAATGAAATGAATAATACGCTCCCGTGACTATGTCTTTCACACATTGGTCGTACTACTCTCGTCAAATCCACCCTATCCTCCCTACCTATACCTTGCCCAAAAAAGTTACCAGTAAGTTGGCTCAACACCAACGTGTGTTTTTGGCAGGAAAATTCAGTTCACAGCTTGGTCTCAGTTCACCAAACCCAAATTCCAAGGTGGCTTGGGAATAAGGGACCCTGGCATAACAAATAAGGCGTTGCTAACGAAGTTGGCATGGCGTTTCCTCACGAATGAATCATCGGTTTGGGTTAATCTCCTCAAAGACCAAATATCTATCCTCTTCTAGTTTTTGGACTGCCAGACCATCACCATCATCCTCTTGCATTTGGTCTTAGCTTCCTAGCCAGCAGAAAACCTCTCCTAAATAATGTTTTCTGATCAGTGGGTGACGGTACCAACATACCCAATTTCAAGGTATATATATGGATATCAGAATGGTCGTCAGGTTGTTCAAGTGGTGAGGGAACTTATTAATCAAGACACACTCAGTTGGAAAGACAATTTGATTCTCGTCCTATTTCCTCCACATGATCAGGCTTCGACTATTATCAGAATTCCATTGACTGCTGCTAGTAGATCTGATAAACTGACATGGATACACACCAAGAATGGAATTCGCAATACTAAGTCAGCGTACAGACTCATTCATGAAGATGCTAGCCGCGCCCAATGCTCAGTACATCCATCATGTTTCTCTGAATGAAAAAAAATCTATGGAAGATTTACCATATATGTCCTCGTGTTCGCATGGAGAGCTCTTACAAACTGCTACCAGCCAAAGCTAACATTCACAGACGTGCTGATCCAGCATGTTCCATGTGCCAGGTACATATTGAAACTCTCGATCACCTCTTATTTCACTGTCACATTTTAGGTAACTCGTTGCAAGGCATTCAAGGGATCTCCAAACACTTACAAACCCAGTCCACTGTCACAAGCTTCATAATTATTAGTATCCTTTGTTGGCTGTAAGGGATCGCACAAACAAGTATTTGTTTGTAATACTCAGAGGAGACAACAAATTCTCGTGGGATGATCTGGAAGGCTATGACACGATATCTTCTAGCCTATATTTATTGTGGATGATCTGGAAGGCTAGGTAGGAATCAGTCTTACTTACAACAAAAGCCTATCTGCACTCGTAACATCCTCGAAGATGCACGAAGAGGGACAAATATGAAGCAATCAACTCGAATACAACACAATTATTCGGCTCTCCTTGAGACCATGTGGACTCCTCCACATGACACTTGGAAAATCAACTATGATGGAGCTTTCCTTGATGACAGTATGTCTGGGAGCAGGAGCAGCAGTACTCAGGGATGCAAAAGCCCATTTCCATGGAGCTTTTTATCCACATATCAACAAGGAGGAACACCACTGGAAGCCGAAGCACTAGGTCTTCGCCTAGTTCAGGTCCTTGGCAGAAGAAAAGGATTGGCATGTGCCAAAAACCTTATTGATTCAATTAACCATCCAGAGAGGGACATCCTATGGGCTGCTCGGCATACTATCGAAGAAAGTCGAGAACTATTGAATTCTGAGCATGGTATTTCCAATACCTTTGCCCCAAGATCAAATGCTAACAAAGTTTCACATTATCTAGCTTCTTATGCTTTATTCTCCGGACAATCATATTTCATATCTTTACATGAAGAACCGCCAGTTTGTATCTCATCAATGATATACCATCTTGTAACTAACTCTTCAAGCTATGAATGAATGATTATGTTTTGAGATTCAAAAGTTAAATAAATAAACTGCATTCGTACAAAACCATATTTAGTACTGAATTTAGTATTGACCTATATAATGCGTAGCAACTGTTTATGGACATTGGAAATTACAGCTAATGCCATATCAGCAATTCTTTCTCCAGTATCTACCTAATAAAAAGCACAGTTCTTCACCAGGCCATTTATCTAAACCCACAACAACTACAATTAGTATATCCACTGGTATACATATTGTACGCCTTTCTCCATTCTTCTACATCTTGTCGGTCCAGTCGCGGAGATCGACATCGTAGAACAATCCGTCGATGATGTCGTCGATGAGGGAGTCGACGAAGGAGCTGAGGGTGAGCATGGATCCTATCCGGCTCCGCGCGCTCGAGAACCAGGCGAAGGCAGCGGCCAAGGCGACGACCGCCGCACACACTCCAGCTGCCTCTGCGATCTGCTGCAGGTCGAGTTTCTTGAAGATAGTGTCTCCGGTCGCCACTTCCACCCCTACTGTCGCCGCGAAAACAATCTTCAAGTAGGAAGCAGGAGACCCAAAGGAGAATTAGATTCCTATGCAATCATGAACTTCATATATACCACTCTATGGAATTCTACCTGTTGGAATTCACTTCACCTAAGGCCTACAACTACATCAACAATAATTCGAGACTAACACAATCAAGATCAGTTCGTATTGCAGTTACGTTTCATTCAGGATTCTACTTGGCGGCAAAAACAATGGGGAGCCAAAAGCCCTATTATTCGAAACCCTTTCATTTTGGAGCTCCGAATATTGTTTGAGCAAACATCCATCCCCCCCAAACTAACCCATACTAGTCTAATCTAATCAGTTACTTGCTGGCTGAGTATTAGTGACATTATTATATACAAAAATGTTATTTGGCTACCCATCACAAAAGAGGGCTACAATCTCCCTAATATATAACGTTTTAAAATTGCTCGACAGAGAATTAATTATTAAAACTAAAAGTTAATTTGAAAAGTTAAACTATACAGTTAAATAAAAAATAATAATTTAAAAAATTAAACTAAAATATTAATTAAGAAAATAATTTAAAAAGTTAAATTAAAAAAAAAAATTTGAAAAAATAATTTAAAAAGTTTAAATTAACTTTTTAATTTAACTTTTCAAATTATTTTTTTAGTTTTTAATAATTAATTCTTTCTCAACCAATCTAAAAAATCCAATCGTATATCAATCTAAAAACGCTCGTGCATTTTCGGGTTACCTGTGTTCTTCAGCAAAGCCTGTTGTCAAATATATCATACCTAACTTATGGGTGATTTAATTATTCCTCCAAGTAGTCAACCCTAGTAGGAAATACTAGGTTTGTACATCGGTCGACCTATTTGGTCACATTTGCAGCCTAATCGAAATTATTCGGTTTGTGATCGAATCAAACTTGGTTTGGTTGGCTGATCGATTTTGTATTTGGACACAATATATTTTAAATCAACAAAAAATTAAATATTTTGAGCAATTATTTGACACAGGTTTGCTAATAAGCTCATTTTCATCATTCTATCTCCGATAAAAAATATATATATATATATAACAAACAACAAATAAAAATAATAAAAATATATAAATTTTATCCTTTTAATTGGTTTGGTTCGGTTTTATCGATTTTTGATATTATCAATCTATTGATTGAACCAAACAGTTCGGTTAGTGAGAACATCCAACCGATCCAATCCAAATAGTACGTTGGTTCGGTTAAAAACCGTTCAGTTCGGTTTGACCAGTTCGGTCGGTACAGTCTAAATTTGTACAGTTGTTTCTGCTAATTGTTTATTTCATATGGAGTATTTTTATTTTTTTTATTTTTTTTGATACGGAACAAAAATTTTCCGCAATCTTAGTTCCTTCCAAAAAGTGTTACTATTAACTTTTAAGAACAAAGCTCAGCAACGACTCACCATGGCGAGGCGGCCGGAGACGATCTCGAAATCGCTGCTCTTCCTCGCGCTGTCCAAATAATCGGCGAGCGAAGTGAAGAACGTCGACGCGACGTCATCCTCCTCCTCCCCTCCCCTGCTCCGTCGGACCACGCCGTCGCGCGAGTCGGAGCCGTACGACCTCAGCGTGCAGAGCCTCGGCTGGAGCATGATCTTCCCGCCGCCGCCGGCGTCGGTCGCCGGATCGGTCGGCCGCTGCCGCGGGATCGCCGACTTTTTGGAGGGGAGCTCGCAGAAGATCGCGCGCGAGAGAGCCACCGCCATAGTCGATCGAGATCGAGATCGCGAGAGAGGGTGTGGGGGGGGGGGGGGGGGGGGGGGGGGATGTTATGAATTTGAGAGAGAGAACTTGAGTGGAGATTAGGATTCTTGGAATCTCTATTTTATCAATTTATTTGGCGGTCACTAACTACTGCCCGGTAAGTCCCTTACTTTTCCAAATTTGCATATTTAACGCTATACTCTTTTTTAGGGGGCACATAATACAGCTTTTGTTGTACCAATTGTTTCATTGAAGGGCGGAGACAGAATTTTAGTTTATCCCGATCTGAATTTAAAGTATCCAAATTTATTTTAACACGAATTTTTTTTATTAGAATGTCAACATAAGCCAAATATGTGATTCAAATATCATTTCTTTTTCAAAAAAATAGTTATTAAATAACGTATGATGAATTTCATAAGTATATATCTTGTTTAAGACAACTAGAAAAAGTGAGAATATCATCTTTCATATAGAAGATAATATATAAGATAAGAAATTGAAGAAAGAAAAAAAATTCATTGTTCCCCTCGTATCATCTTCATATAGAAGATAATATATAAGATGAGAAATTGAAGAAAGAAAAAAAATTCATTGTTCCCCTCGTATTAACTCTCCTATGAGAAAAATATATCAGCCTTTATTTGATCAAGTGATGTCACTTCCCCTCAAATCCACATCAAATAAACTCCAATCTCTAACTAAACTGTTACAAGAACATGCATATTAAGAATGTGCCTTCTATTCTAGAAATGGTCAATAGCAATTTATCATCATCTAGTGAAGAAAATATAACTTCAAATTTATTGTAACATTTCATCAAATACTTACCGAGCATGTAAAAATACAGAAAGTTGAAGAAGAAGAAAAAATACATTGTAACATTTTATCAAACATAACTTAAAATTAATTGTAATATTTTATCAAACAATAAATTTATCTTGTCTAGATGGCTCTTTACCTGTGAGTGTGACAAGAGTCTTGTTTCTTCGGTGGCCTTGAGCGGGGCATCTTTATCTCGTCCGCGGACCGTGCTCGAGAACAGGAAGTTGTCATTGCGACTTGACGTTGAAGAAGAAACAAAATAGGAGAGTTAAGAGAGAAATTCATTGTCGTTGAGGTCTCAATCCTATCATCTTCATCGTGACCGTGAGAGTAGAGATGTCAGACATGGGTAGTCGCAGACGTAGAGCTTCATGGTAGATAGGACTGGGCATGGGGGTAAGCGATGTAGAGTCGTGGGGCTACGTATATTGTGGTAAGCGACACAGTTGTCGCATACTTGGTACCAGCCTGAAGACTCTGTATATTGTGGTAAGCGACACAGTTGTCGCATACTTGGTACCAGCCTGAAGACTCTATTGATAGTATTCGGTGGGCTGGGCTAAAGATGATATAGGCATATCTTTTAAAAAAATTGAATTTTGGATTGGCTGGATGAGCTGGAACCCATTCCAACATTAGATCCGCCCTTGGTTCCATTTAGGGTTATTTAGTTTTAGTTATACTATTAAAAATATGCATTTAGGTCTACATATTGTTTAGAATATGATCTGGATCTCGTACTAATAGTTGACTTAGTTGAACGTCCAAAATGGAGACCTAAATGCAAAATTTGAATATTGTACGAGACTCTAAAACTAAAACTAAAATATGCGAGGGTTATGTGACTTAGATTATTTAGTTTTGTCATGATCAATCGAGAATGAGACTTGTGGCACAATTGTTTGCTTCTATCCCGATCTCAACAGCCACACAACTTTACACGGCTCTTGAGTTGTAAACATTCAACAATACGATCAGGACGAGAGGCATATGATAATACATGATGCCCGTGAAACTCGTCCCCATCGAAACTGCCGTCAGGAGGGTTGTGTGGCTGTTGAAATCAAAATAAAAGCAAACAATAGTGTCACAAGTCTCATTCTCGATTGGTCATGATAAAACTAAATAATCAAAGTCGTAGAACTCCTATTATACAAAATTAAATAACCCAAATCACACAACTCTCACATATTTCAGTTTATTTTTGGGTCTCGTATAATATTAAAAATATTTGCGTTTATGTCTCCATTTTGGACGGCCAATCAAGTCAACCGTTAGGACGAGATTCAAACTCTATTATGGACAATATGAAGACCTAAACTCATAAATTTAATATTATATGAGACCTTATAACTAAATAATTCTTCCATTTACAACTAACTAAACATTAGAGTCAGTGTAAATCCTGTAACAAATATTTCTACCGTTGCAGACAACTAAACAATCCTTTAGTTAAGTTTATTTAAGGTGATATTACATTATTATTATTATTAGAAATTATGTTTAGTTTCTGGAACATAATGAATTTTGTTACAACAAAGGGAAGAACTAATATTTAGAAAGATAAGTACTTAGCTACTTTATGCTTTAGTAATGAGCTAAAATCTAACATTGGTGCACTTTTTGTACAATTTTTGTAACGACCCGTTCCGCTCAAGCGGACAGCCGATTCAAACGGTGCAAGTGCAATGGCCCGACCCGCTTTGCTTAGCGAGAAGACTCATTTGAGGCAAAGGATTACCAGACTTGGCTCTTCAGGAGTTCAGACTTAGACTTTCAAATGCTTGTTCAGAGTATCGCTCGACCGAGGCGAATTATCGCTAAGGTGGGTGGCTACGATAAACTTGTCTTTGCTTAGCCATCACGCTTAAAATATGGAAGATACATGCTAGTCGCTAGTTGAATCATCCCCTGCATGCTAATAAAGAATACAACGCACATACCTAAGGGAATAATCCTAACTTG
Source organism: Iris macrosiphon (assembly GCA_036927795.1). Taxonomy (NCBI): domain Eukaryota; kingdom Viridiplantae; phylum Streptophyta; class Magnoliopsida; order Asparagales; family Iridaceae; genus Iris; species Iris macrosiphon. The sequence goes on from JAYESA010000012.1 coordinate 165,213,154, forward strand.
TATTGCTTGTGTTAGAACATGAAAATAAAATTTTACTTATAAATGGACCCTCGCATGCTACCTTTGCCTTGTGCAACTAGACCCCGCTATGCCTCGAGTAGAACGATATTATACTCTTCGTAGTGCACTGTTCACTTGTTTATCTTACACGTCCCTAGATCATGTCGCTCGGTATGTCCCTTTACGGTTTCACTCATCGCTTTACCCTTAGACCCATGCCAAACATAAATGCTTATATTTTCATAAATGCATGCTTGCTTGCTTATATGTTAACTTGTACTCGTTGTCGCATTCCAATGCTTGTCACATAATCTATGCCAAAATTAAGTAACACTATCTCGTACCGTGCATGCATCTAGTTAGCCAGAAGACTATCAAATAGTCCTTCTGTGCAATATGAACCTGCAAGTATCCGGGACCGTTAGGTCGTCAAGACAGTCCCCGCACCAGGGGAATGCATCAAGTCAAGTTGAATACTGAACGAGAATCATGTCAAGTAAAGCAAGAATCACAGCTCGTGGAGAAATGCTCGTTCAGAACAAGAATCATGAATTTTTATGTCATGTTGTGAATTTGGAAGATGAAGACTTGTATGTCACGGACAATATGGAAACAAGGGGGGTCTTTGGATCCCGTTCCACGGACGGTCTCCGGGGTACCAGGGCCGATCCGATCCGGAATAGAATTTCACGAGCCTTTCATGTACGAGCTGGGTGGCGTCTCCGCTAACGCGCGCGCCACCTTTGCAGATAAAAGGCGAATGGTCTCATGTACTTGACGGGATGGTTTGTAGTGCCTCATGTACTTTCGTTGTATTCCATCCTTGTCAATGACCAGTCCTTTATGGCTATGCCAGCAATCTCTTGTTCATATAGATAAGTCATTCTCACTTAGCGGCAATCCACGTGCGAGTCATTACATCGCATCCAGAAATCGAAAACACCAGAACGATATGAATATGATACACTTGTACATAATTGAACACTTCAACATCTTCTGCAAACACCTGATAATCCGTGTAACTCATGCACCCGAAAAGGCACCTCGCACATGACACTTATGTTTGCATATATATATATATATATATATATATATATATATATATATATATATATATATATATATATATATATATATACTTGATTTAACTTGGTTTGCCTTGGACAAGGAAGGACGAATGGTAAGTCGGTAAGTCTCGCCGTGTTCCTTTATATCGCACGACGCACTGCCACACGAGTTAGGCTATTCATCATTTCCATGAAACTGATCATAAGGCAAGACTAGAAAGATAATTTAATAGATGATGCACGGAACCTATATAACGTGTTTGGATTTGTCGAGCGGGCGAGAAGCCTCCCCACCAGTGCATTCATGTAATGATAACCCACCAGATTGCTTGCAGGGTACGGGAGAACCTCGTTCGGTGCGGATGCCTCATTCGTGCGTGTTAAGGCGTTGAGTTCACTCTGGAGCCTTGGAACGTTGCGGCCGGAACTAAAGCACATATACATGACATAATGTTGGAACATCGTCTATGTATTATTCCATAAATGTAGCCACTTGGCACGCTTTTACTGTTTCGGAGAGAGAGGCTTGAGCGACTTGTAATCTCGGCTTAGCGCCGCCTGTAACACTTGTTCAATATTAATAAAGAGCTTATTTTATTTCTATACTTGTGTTATTCAATGCTTCCGCTATTGACGACTCTGTGAACTTGTTACCAATCGCCTGTGCGTTTCCTATTCCGCTGTACTCGGACAATCTGTTGGACTCTATGGCTTAGACCTCTTACCGCCAGTTCGGATCATGGCCTTGCACGGACGCTGATTACGCTCGTGCGGCAAATGGGTTAGATCGTCCCGCATGAGCGCTGGCGCGGTGATTCGCGCCCAGCGGGGACGGCCGATTACCTGCGGGAGATCGGGACGTGACAATTTTAATCTTGATAATATCCATATTTAGGTTATGTTTGACTATTGAAAAAGTAACATGGAGACTAAAAAATTAGTTGAAATATCTATTTTTTATTGGATATATTGTTTGATTCTCGAAATTTTAGTGTAGAAACTTAATACCATATCAGCAAAAATAGAAAGTATGAACTAATTTACTTCCAGTTCAAAATGTTAGAAAGTAATAAATATTAGAGGAGCCAACATTTATTACTATTTTTTATGTATAAAATTAGTCAATTCTAATTAAAATATTATATATATAAATTAATTTTATAGTAATGTCATCAAAATGTTTTATTTTTCTAATTTACTTTGTATTAAACAACCAACATCTTTTAGTTCGAAAAACTAATCCCTTTCTTTTATTCGGTTTCTCGATTTCAAAATAACTAAAGTATGTAACTTTTCGAACATTTACAAGTTGCCATCCGGCTCTAGTCCCATTACTTATTATCAGTGTTTTAAAAATCGAATCGGAGCGGCTAGTTCAACCGGTTAATTCGTGAACCGATAGTTTTTTCGGTCCAAATCAATATTGACTCACTATTTTTTTTTTTCAAAATCCATTGAAAAAATATATATTTTTGTAAAAATTAGTGTCTTGAAGGAACTGAACTTGGACCAGTTAGATTAATCCAGTGGTTGAACCAAATTGTTGAACCAACTTGTTGAACCGATGTCCAGGTTGGGTTTTTAATACACTAGTTATTACTATATATTACATAGTAACTTCAATATTCGACAACTCATTGGACCTTAATGAAAAAACGTTGCTTTTTGGAGTATTGAGCTGTTTAAGGAATCCACGCTACTCTTGCGTAAACCGGAAGGTCGCCCAAGACACCATGTAGGTCCCAACGGCTGTCGTGGCTCTATAGTTGGACGACTTTGACATGTGAATGAACTTTCAGAGGAGAGTAACTGTGCACGTAACCTAAATAGTGTCCTTAAAAATCAACCCCTTGTTATCACCATGAAAATTAACCAACTTATCCCTTACACATTTTTTCACTTCTTTATTTTTGTTTCAGAAAATTTGCTATATCAATAATATATTAAAGAAAATAAAATTTTTTTTTTGGTAAATTAAAAATAAAGAAAGATTTTGCCTAACTCAGTTGGTAAAATTTTAAAATGTTGAATGTTTGCCAATCCTGCTGGCAAACTTTTAAATTTTTTTGAAATGTTGGATTTTCACCAAAAGATTTGGCTAAAATTTGACATTAATAATTTTTTTTTTATCAAACTTTTTTACCAAAGATTTCAATTTTACCAATGTCGAAATTCTAGTCGATCGATCCCAGACTTCGCATCAACCTTCCTTACGCCTTCATCCTTCCTCCATCACCTGGCCGCGCCATTTGACGAGAAAACTCGAACTTCGCCCTCCACTTACGACCACGCCTTGTTGTTCCCTTTTGATGGCTGACGCTAGCTCCTTCGCTTGCAGTGCAAGCTCCGACCTCAAACCAACGGGGTCATCTCGTTTGGAGCGACGTCGACTGGACGTATTCGCATCCAACACCATCGACTGGAGCTCTTAGACACCGCATGTTCCGCTCGCATCCGATCTGCTCCTGGCCCGCGTCGAATCCCAGTCCCGTCGACCGCACCATCAGCGCGTGCTGGGTTCGAGCTACCTCTTCGACCGTGCGAACCTCGCTCCGCCATCGTGCTCCCCAAGTACTACTCCCTTTCTCCATTTCCAACCGAAAGTCCCATGTTCGAACATGTCGCGAGAGTCCCGACAGGAAGGACGACGACGAGGGTTGTATATGATGGTCGTGACGATTGGCGATTTCGCCTCGATAAAACTGGATTTTTTGTAAAAAAAATTGACCACAAAAAAATCAAACATGTCAAAATTTAGACAACTCTATTGACGAAAATCTAACTTCCAAAATTTTGCTAACAGAGTTGACGAAATCTTTCGTTATATTTAATTATTTAAAACTTCTTTCATTTTTCTAATATATTTAAATATATTATTGATATAACAACTATTTTGTTTTCATAACATTTTTATTTAATGGCATAGATGAGGTTTAAACAAAAAAATAAATATAAACTATATCTTCGGTGAAGTTAAATCATGTTCTTTATACTCCTTCTAGATCACAATTTTCTACAATCTTATAAGGACAAGAAAGCTCATTGGTTCATCTCGCAACATAATTGGTTCATCTCGCAACATATTAAGTTATTCTGGAGATAAGAGACAAATCATTATCTTTGATAACACTATTTAGAAAAGCACTTTTAACATCCATTAAAAAGTTTGAAGTTATGAAAACTAGTAAAAGCGTAAAGCATTCGGATAGATTCAAGTCTAGCAACAGGAGCATAAGTCTCATCATAGTCAATACCTTTATCTTGGTTGTATCCTTGAGCTACGAGATATGTTTTGTTACGTGTAACAGAACCATCCTTATTTAATTTATTTCGAAAAACCCATATAGTACCAGTTATCGAATAATTATTAGGTTTAGGAACAAGTTCCCAAACTTGATTGCGTTCAAATTGGTTGAGTTCCTCTTGCATAGCAGAAATCCAAAATTTATCAGCAAAAGCTTCATCAACATTTTTAGGTTCTACTTGAGAAATAAAAGTAACATTTGCAATGATATCTCTATTTGAGGAACGTGTACTTACACCTTTCGATACACCACATATTACCAAGTCCTCAGGATGATCTGTGGAGAACTTTAGTCTCCTTTGCAGACTTTTCGGATGACTTGTACTGTTTGTATCTTCTGATGTCTTGTTGGTTGCGGGTTGACTACCTTCATCATCGCTTTCGTTTAGTGCTTGAGTGTTGTGTTCATCAAATGTAACATTGATTAATTCTTCAACAGTCAATGAGGTTTTGTTGAATACTCTGTATCCTTTACTTTTTGTGGCATAACCTAGGAAAATACCTTCATCGGCCTTGGAGTCAAATTTTCCTAGATTATCTTTAGTATTAAGAATAAAATATTTGAAGCCAAAAACTTTAAAATAACTAATTGTGGAGATTTTACCAAATCAAAGTTCATAGAAAATTTTCTTTGATATAGGTCGAATAAGCACCATATTCAAAACATGGCATGAAGTACTTACATCTTCAGCCCAAAAATATGTCGGAAGGTTATACTAATTTAACATGACTCTAGCCATATCGCCAAGAGTTTTATTCTTCCGCTCAACAACACCATTTTGTTGTGGAGTTCTAGTAAAAAAAAATTCATGAGAAAAATTATTTTTACTGCAGAATCTTTTGAAATCACTATTTTTGAATTTACCTCCATGATCACTTCGAATAGGAGTAATCATGAAACCTTTTTCGTTTTGAATATTTTTGTAAAAAGTGACAATTTCAGAAAATGCTTCATTTTTATTTGCAAAAAAAAAAACCTATGTGTATCTAGAAAAATCATCAACAATAACATAAGCGTAAAGCTTACCGCCAAGACTGGCGACTCTACTGGGTCCAAACAAGTCCATATGCAAGATTTGGAGAGGTCTAGAGGTACTTACATAGTTGATTGATTTAAAAGAAGATTTAGTAGCTTTATTCTTTTCACAGTCAGCACATACCATATCTTTCTTAAAAGTAATCTCTGGTAAGCCTCTTACGAGTTTCTTTGTAGATGGTCTTGCAATAGTGTCCATGTTTGCGTATCTTAGACGCATATACCATAGCCAGCTGTCATCTTTGTTGGCGTATAGACATTTGTATGCATTTTCAGTATCTTTTGCAAGATATAAAATATATATATATTGTCTTCCCTGATCCCTTCAAAGATAACCTTACCAGTGGATCTTTCATAAATAGAATATTTATTTTTAACGAAGTTAATACCATAACCATGGCCAGCTAGATGACTGATGCTGAGTAGACTGTGTTTTAATTCCGTTATAAGACAAACGTCTTTTATGACAAGATAGGGAGGAACACATATATTACCATTACCAATAATGTATCCTCTGAGGTTATTGCCGAAGGAGACATAACCTTCTTTCTTCATCGATAGCGTTGCAAATAGGTTAGCATCACCAGTCATATGTCGTGAGCAACCACTATCGAGAATCCACTTGCTTCTAGCATGAGAGGGTTGGTCCACATACAAAACGAGTTATAAATGTAACCCTTGGTACCCATTTCCTTAAGGGTCCTGTTGTGTTAGTTTTTGGTACCCATGCATAAACATTAATATCTACTATTTTTTTTCTACAGAATCTAGATATATGTCCTTTCTTACCACAGTTGCGACATATAGTTGTGTGATTGATGTTTGGTGCAGCATGATAGATATGATTGTGGGAAGCAGTTTCTTGTGGTCTATGTGGATAGAATGCGTGATTGTGTTTGACATTTCTTTGTGGTCTTCGTGGATATCTATAATAGAATGCATGATTGTGTTTGATTCTATGTGCATGATGATTACATGAACTGTTATGCATGTACATAGGAGCATAACTGTGAGTGTTCTTTTGTCTTGCTACGTGTCTCGTGTTAGGTTGGGTGGAGGTTTGTTCGACCTGTTTACCCAATCTAATCTCTAACTTTTTAGAGATAGCATATACTTTATCATATTTAGCAGTGAGAGCATATATTCTATGTGTAGCAATGGAATACTTCTTCTTTTCAGATTCGAGTTCTTCCTTAAGTTTAGCGTTTTCCTGAGAGCTCTTGTCAAGACTGGCAAGTGCCTCGTGGAGGTTAAGCTTAAGTCTAGAATTCTCGTCTGAATAGTCTGAGGTATCATTTACTTCACTTAGTAAAGATGTTAGTCTCTCTATTTTAGTTTGACATTCTTGAACATCTTTCTTAGCATGCTTGTACTTATTTCTCAGTTTCCTAAAATTATCAAGCAGATCACTAAAAGCATTACCTAGATTATCAAAAGTAAAATCATTATAAGAGTCATTATCAGTTACCTGATCAGCTAACGCCATGAAGCATAGGTTTGCTGCTTCTCGAGGATTCTCTTCTTTGGATTCACTAGCTTCACTTTCGTGCCAAATACTAGTGTTTGCAAATTTTTGTGATGATGTTCTTCTGGATGAGTCATTGTGGCAATTTCTTTTTCTTAGGGTTGGACAATCTATCTTTATATGCCATGTCTTCTTACAGTTGTAGCATATAAGCTCTTCATCACTGTTGTCAGTTGGCTCCTTCTTTTTTGATTTCTCAATCTTTAGAAATTTTTTAAAGTTTCTTGTGGTCAGGGCAACTTTCTCATCTTGAGACTCATTGTCATCGGAGTTGTAGTTGGTGACCTTTTTGTGATGTGACTTAAGAGCGATTGTCTTTTCCTTGAGAGTGGGTTCTTTAAATTTCTTGAGATCCAGCTCGTGAGTCATTAGCTTGCCCATGAGCGTCTCGAGGGTCATCGTGGTAAGATCATTCCCTTGTATGATTGCAGTGGCCTTGGGATTCCAATTCTTGGTGAGTTCCCTGAGTACCTTGCGAATCTTCTCATGATTACTGTACTCTTTGCCAAGTGATAACAGAGGGTTGACGATGTCGAGGAATCTCGTGAACATTTGAGTAATTGTCTCATTTTGCTTCATCTTAAATGCTTCATACTCTTGTGTTAGACGACTTATTTTTGATTCCTTTACTTGGAAGGTTCCTTCATGAGTGACCTCAAGAAGTTTCCATACTTTGTGCAAAGTTTCGCAAGTGGAGACCCTGTTAAAATCAATTCTGTCTACAGAACAAAATAAAGCGTTAATAGCTTTAGCATCAATACTAGCTTTTTTTTTGGTGTCTGTATACTTATCATGAGACTTCTCTATAAGGTTACCATCTACGACTATTCTAGGTGGCTTCTTTTATCCTTCTACTACTACATCCCAAAGGTTAAAATCAAGTGACTTTAGGTAGAATCTCCTATGTGTCTTCCAGTATGTGTAGTTAGTACTGTCAAATAGGGGTGGCCTATTTATGGAGTGGCCTTCACCATTGTTGGTGTGGATAGATCTAACAGTTTCCATAAGTCTCTTAGGATGTTAAGCCAAATATCAAGAGAACTAGCTCTAATACCAATTGAAGGACCGTGAGGCAACTCTAGAGGGAGTAGGGTGAATAGAGTGCAGCAGAATAATCTACCCAATTTTAGATTAACAGAATGAAGGCAGTTGCTAACTAACAATGTATATAGAGACATCAAAGTAAAACAGTAAAGTAGAGAGAGAAAGCAAACGCAAACACCAATATATATACTGGTTTTTCTCTGAGAGGACTAGTCCAGTCCCGAGAACTTAAGCTCGGAGTTTCTCCACTATAATCACTAATAGTGAATCACAAGCTTTGATCCGAAGGCTTGCCACTTCTTTACACCACGAGTTTTGATCCAAAGTTTTGTAACTTCACATCTTAAAGAGATAGAGTAACTAATCGAACAAAGCTCTTTACAACTTAGAAGACTTCTAGATCGAGATCGCACTTGGTACTAGGAAGGCTAGAGAGTTACTCTTTGAGTTGGGAAAGTTAAGGCTTAGAGGTTTGCTCACAATAGGATAGAACACTTACGAATAGTTGAGTGAGTAAGAATGAGAATTCAAATCATATTTATAGGTTATATGCAAACAGAATTCGGTCAGGGTTTAATTCAAATTTCCAACCGTTGCGCCAAGAAATCAGAAGCTATTGAACTGGTTGATTTTATACCAAAAGGATAACCGAGTTCGGTCTGAGCTCGGCACGAGTTCGGCCCGAGTTTGTGTAAACCCCCTGAATTTTCAAAATTTTAAAAACTGAATTTTTTACAATTTTCTGGAATTTTCTGGGATTTTTCTGTAATTTAAAAACAGGGTTTTAATTATTCAATAATTTTTAATTGATATTAAATGATATTAAAATATTATAAAAATAATATTTTTGGATGTAAAATGAAAAACTGGACTTAGGACAATTTTTCTGGAATTTATCGGACCCCGGACCTATTTTTAAATACCTAAATAGTATTTACTTATTTAATTAATTATTTAATTAATTATAGATTTTATTATTTTTTTTATTTTTTTAATTACCCAGCCCGTTGGGCCGGCCCAGCCCGGCCCAACAGACCCGAACCCAGCCGCTCCCCACCGGGTCGGGTCGGGTCTGACCGCCGCCCGACCCGCACCCGACCGACCCGTCTCCCCCCCCATGCTGCACGACCCGGCCAGCTGCCCCGCGTCGCGCGCCGCCTCCGCCGCGCCCTCCGCCCGCTCCGGCCGGCCCTCACCCCCACGTCCACCGCGCCCTCCGCCTTGCCCGGCGCCAGCCCCCTATTTAAACCCCCCCTCGCCGTCCCCAGCCCCCACGACCACCGCCTAGCCTCCGCTCCACCTCCACCCGGCGTCGCCACCCTGCTCTGCCGCAGCGCCGCTGCCCAGCCACCTCGACGCCGCCGCCCGCAGTTCCTGCTCCTCCCCTCCTCTCCTTCTTCTCCGACGAACAGCCGCAGCAGCTCGAGCAGCGCCGCCGCCACCGCCGGCGAGCCTCCAGCCACCGCGCCACCCGCCGCCGCGCTGCCCCGGTCCCCTCCGCCGCAGCCCAGCCGCCCTCGCCGCCGCCTCCGGCCGCCGCGACTCCCCCAGAACCCTAACCCTAATTTCTCCCATGTGTCCGACACGAGTCGGACACGTGTCGGACACGACTCGACCCTGTTTTTCGGGTCCCCTTCAGGTGCGTGTAACTTTTTGCTCGTAGCTCCGTTTTCGATTCCGTAAATTGCGTTGCGAAGCCTGTATGACCCTCTCGGTGTCCGGATAAACCGTTCGGGGCATCATGTCCTGTGGTGATCGCACACCGTGATCCAAAAATAGGAAAAAATTAGACCCTGTTTTACCCCGAAACCGAGTACGTTCCGCCAAACGGGACGACTTGGTCGCGCGCGGTCTTCACAGATACGTACGCCTCGTCGATACGGACGTGTGGGATTTTGCAGAAGCTGATTCGGGTGTGCGTGCACACCGGAATCAACGCGTATCCGCGGATATCGTCCCGTATCCGTACTTTCTGGAATACGCCCTAACTTTGTGTACACACGTCGGATCGAGACGAAACTTACGCCATCGGACTCGTAGCAATACGCTGGTCCTGTGGGTCAAGTTTGGTTCGATTCTGAGAACGTTGACGAAATCGCGTGTCGTGGGCCCCACAGGCCCCGCTCGACGGGCGATTTTGTGTTCGGCTCATCAGAATCCAATTCTGAAAGTTCCGTTGGGTTCGTATCAGCGTTTTTGACCTGTTGACACTGAGTTTGGTGAATTTGGAGACCTTTGACCCTGACGCATTTTTCGGTGCAAAGCGGGCCCACCGGTGGACCCCGTTTTGGCCCGAAATTGCCGTTTTCGCCCTTGTCTCCAAATTGGACTCAAGGACAGGCATTTCTAGCTGATTGATATTTTCTGGATCTGATGGTGATATTTGTTTCAGCAACCGGAGTACCGCCTGCGAATCCAACCGAAGTCAGAGCCGCAATCAGAGCCGGCACCACAGGCAAGTGTACCTTGCCAAAACTTGCAGCTTGCTAGTTATTTTCTGGACTTGTTTATACATCAGTGGGCAAGTAAAGCTTGCCAATTCACATATAATCCTGGTTATAGTATTTTACTTGATTTTTGGTAGATTCTTATGCAACATGTTTAACTGCTTAACCCAGGACACCTGACACTCTTCATGTGACAGAATTGCCTGAGATATACCTGGTGATCCCGTATAGGTTACATTTTCATGTTATTTCCAGTTTACATGCTTAGATTCTAGCCTGACTCATTGCATTAGTTCAAACTTGCGTGACTTGTACCTGATATTTTCTGGAACTGTGACGTGAGATTACATGGGGTGGGGAGAGTATTGTCATATCAAGGCTGAATATAATATAATATAAATACTTATATCTGGCGGTGCCTTAGACTCTGATTCAGAGCTTTGGTTCCTTACTGGCTCCTCGAGAAAATACTGCTATGGTTTCTACGACACTGATCCTGTAGTAGTCTCAGCCTGAGTATGACTAAAACTCTCACTTGCATATCACTAGCTGGTTTACATATTTACCCTGCTGTTTCATTATTGCTGCACTGCATATGTTTTGGCTTTTATTTTCTGTACCTTGTTATGTCCCCTGAGGACCTGGAATGGACTATGTCCCCAGGTATAGCCGAGGAGAACTACCCCGAGGTGTACGGTACAGGAGCACTCCTTGGAGCAGAACCCGGAACCGAGGACGAGATAGTTGCAGAAGACTTCTCCTGAGCACCGGCTTCATATTCACAGTATTTCCTTTTCAGTATTTTATTTCCAGTCTATGTTTCCTTAAATGTAACAGAATAATTCTCGGATTTGTTTCCCGAGATAACCTTATTTAATATTGCTTATTCATTTCTATTGCATTATTTCTGGCAATTAATCTGTGGTTATTCTGTGGATGAGATTAGTAATACCTGAGACTTGTACTTAGTACTGCTAGACTACAGCTTAAGCATGCCCTGATGGATCCATTAAATTGGGTTGTCCATCAGTGCGTGCTGCTGGCCATTGCTCACGTGCTCAGTCCCTCGTCATTTTGGGACTGGGGCGTGACAGTTTGTTCTCCTAGTATGGTAGACTTTGTAAATGAATATGGCCTGATTTGGTGGATAGGTTATTTGGTTTATTTGAGTGTACTAGGTATCTGGTTTATAGGTTTTTGGTTTTTCCAGTGCGACTCAGCGTACATCAGTCCTAGACTCAAATAAATGAAAGATTATATTTGAATAGACGCAATACAGACGACATGCAATAGCAATGTTAAGGCTTCAGATGCGACAAATCAATGCATGATTTAGTTAACTATCAAAATCAAGTTGACTGTGATCATATGGGCCAACAACATCAGTGCATTAATTTTATCGACATACGGGCCATGCCACGTGTCCTACGTATGCGGCTTCAAGACCAATGCGACCTCGACATCATGTGGCTAGAGCGTCCACCTGATCAAGGCCAAATAAGAGTACGCATGCGGCTTCAAGACCCATGCAGCCTCGTCCACATACGGCCAGAGGGTCATTTCGACCAAGGCCAAATGAGAGCTTTTATGCGACTACAACAGTATGCGGCTCATCAAACAGAAAATTCTAACCAAATCTACGTGGCGGCTTGCCCATACCATGCGGCTACCATTATGGTCGTATTCTGCTGAAGGAGCCCCATGTGGCTACCAAGCACGAGCATATGCGGCACTCATAGCATACAACAGTCCTGAGATATCTTCAAACAGAAAATCCTAACCAAATCCACATGGAGGCTTGCTCGTACCATACGGCTACCGTTACGACCGTATTCTGCTGAAGGAGCCCCATGCGGCCTCCAAGCACGAGCATATACAACACCCATAGCACGTCCACAGGGCGGTTGTAAATAACAGGGTACCATACCCGAACAGCGGGTGGAGGAGAGCATGCATGTGGCTACACGACCCATGCGGCCTCGCCAACATGTGTGATCTTCCACTCACAAGATCTTTCCGTTACAACTGCAGAGATCTTCGCACAGTTTGTGCTGACTACGTGTCCAAATGACAAAGTCACGCATACAACGGGCTGAAACATCCTCGAGATCTCATCAACAACATATCTCAACCAAGAACACGTGTCAATCTGTCCATGGCATGCGATAACAGTTGCAACCGTTGTTTGTGGTATTAAACGAAATGAATGAAATTGTATTTCAATGACGAAGTTTATGCGAAACCCGCGTCCTTCTGTTTACAAAAAAACTTGTACAATGTAATCCTATACGAGGATGTGGGAGTACAATTTATTTAATCTGGGTATAAATTGCTATAGGTGTCTGATCTGCGGTCGATCACTTTAGCCCTTGGACCACACGATGTTGAAGAAGTGCCGTGGAAGACAGGTAGCAGCTTCGAAGGTTGCAGAAGAGGTTGGACGCACGAGGCCAAGGTCGTCGATCCCTGCTCTTTGCCTGCTCTCCGGGCTCTCTCTCTCTCTCTCTCTCTCTCTCTCTCTCCCTCTCTCTTTCTCTCTCTCCTTGGACGGTAATTCTCTCCTGGATGATAATTCTTTTTCCGCCCCTTTTTCCCATTGATAGGGGTCTCTATTTATAGAGTTTTGGTGACAGTGACCACTCCATCGGTGTAAAAATCGAGGAGTGGGAAGTACAACACCCTTTTACACAACGGTTAAAGTAACCAATGCCTGCGTATGGATAATCTTTTGAATGAGCGTATGACGCGGGTCCAACTAAGGAAACACGACGCGTACTATTGCTACGAAGATCATGGCGTAAGAGCCACGCAGGTAGGTATCCCGTGTGTAGAAACGGTTGGCGTAGAAGCCAAATGACTGTCACCCTGGCACAGAGGCCAGATAGGCATAGAAGCCGAATAGGCGTAGAAGACGGATAGGCGTAGAAGCCGGGTAGGCGTAGGAGCCGGAGAGGCGTTGAAGCCGGAGAGGCGTTGAAAGCCGGATAGGCGTTGAAGCCGGAGAGGCGTTGAAAGCCGGATAGGCGTTGAAGCCGGAGAGGCGTTGAAGCCGGAGAGGCGTTGAAGCCGAAGGGGCGCAGGTCTTGAATGGGCGTAGAAGCCGCTGCGTACCGTGCCCGAGTGCTGACGTGGACGTCTTAGCCGGAATCACGGCTTTCGAAGATGTAATCAAATCTTCTACAGAGATTTGCCATCATCCTGTGCATTAAATGCGAAGACGTGTTTCGAAGGTCTGCAGCCCTTCTGTGCATCCGTTTGCAGAGACGTGCCTTGACTGAACCTGTCATCGCTCTGTGCAATTAGACGTAGAGACGTGCCTCGAGCCCCGTACGATGTGCAGCTTTTGACGTGGCAGGCGGTTTGTCTACTGCGGAGCGTAAACCGGCTTATGCCTGCCTGTGTAAAATAATGCAGCGTATCCCTCTGTGCGCAAAAGAGCGGTTTATGCTGAGGGGACGTCAGTAAACGACGGTTCGGTGGTATCTTAACCCAATCCTCTGCATTAAATGCAGAGATCCGCCATCATACTGTGGTGTGCGTCCCGAGGGGTCTGTGCCTGTTTCCAGCCGTCGTCTGGGTCGCCGTGCAGCACTTTTTGTCAGGAGTCAGAGGCCAGGTTCACTGCGTGACTTGACAGGTTCATTTCGGGGAAGACGAAGCGTTCCTCGTACGCTATTTTAACGCTGCTTTGAGAGCGGCTGAGTTTTTACGCCCTGGAGGCGATGGGGGGGGTCCCGTCTACGCCGAAGCGGTTTTGGACGCGCTGCACCCTTGAGCTCTTACGCCTGATGGCACTGAAGGCCTTTGCTTGTGCTGCTCTATATCAATACGCCGCGTAGCTTTTGCCAGCGTATTTTTCATGCTTCTACAAGACCCCCTTCAAAGCTTTTAAATTCCTCAGAATTTGAAACGCTTTGAATGAAGCATGAATGGCCCCTCGTGACTCGAAACGTTTCTAAATGGAGCGTTGAAACGGTCGGTGCGGCCTTTATGGCGGATTTATTGGGGACCGCTGTAATCTCTTTTGCCTATAAAAAGGCGGGGGGGTTAACCTGTTTCCCCATATTCCCATCACCATGCTAAAATGATCGCCGGAGTTCGTCAGGTCGATCTGAGGAAGAAGGAGATCATGTTCTTCCAGCATGTTGGGAGCCGAAAAAGACGGCGTCTTCGAGCAAGTGTCCACTGCAGGGATGGATCATGGAAGGATATCTTAGCCTCCCTTGCTCGGGATAATCAGCAACTTTGTATGGCGTTGCGTCTGGCGAGAGGAACGGTCGTTCTTGACCGTGCTGCCTATAACTGGTGCCTTCTCCTCTTACCTCCGGTGACGAGAGTCAGACAGACTCGTGCTGTCCCGGTTTGAGCGGTGCACGGAGTAGGGGATCTGCAAAATCTATGCAAGCCCCAACTCTGTCGTGTCCGCCGGTGATCATCTTCTTAGAAGAAGAGGAAGACCTTCACCGATGTGAGAACCTGTCAGAACAGCCTCTCGGTGCGATCTTCAGACGATGATGAGAAAACCTCTAATAGAGGCGTTGTCCCTCGTATGTAACCATGAAAAGTGAAAAAAAAACCCCTGTAGACAGGATTTCCCTCATATGTAATCATGATTTTAATCTTCAATAAAGTCGTCTTTTCTTCATATGATCACTTGCCATACGTTGCTGTGAAGTCTGAATATGTGCAGCTTCGACACGTCTGATACTTTACGCGACCCTGTACAGAGAGTACTAGGTTCTGTCCTGTTCTTTACGTGCAGCGGATAGTGCATAGAGCGCTGCTTTAGCATTTTGAACACTTAGAACTGTCCTGTTGCTAGGACTAAGGAACCGCGTAGAGTTCTGAACTGCTGCTTCTGATGAGCAGAGCTTTGTTCAGTCTTCGTCTTCAAGAATGATCTCTCGGAACTCCCTTGAAACAGGGTCGAGGATTCTGGCTGAGCTTTGTCATTTTTGACAGACGAGATATTCAGACTGGAGTCCGAATGAACCTCCAATTTTGGGACCCGAAAAGAGTAATTTCTTAATGGTTGTACTCTGTCCGTTTCGGGTACTTGGGGTCAAGAACGAGTATCTTCTGTGTGAACTCTTTGCACTTGACCGGGTCGGGGACTGTTCTGGATAAGCGGAAAGTCGCGGAGTGTGAAATCCTCAGTCTGTAGCGTCTGGGCGTAAAATATCATCGAGCGTGGGGTCGTAGACTTGTGGTTCCTGAGCGTGAAGTCGTAGGTTTGTCGCCTCTCGAGCGTAAAAGCTACCGAGCACAAAGGCATCCGGGCGAGAAAAACCATAGACTTATAGCTGCTTGAACGTAAAGCCGTAGAATCGTTGCTGTTGAGTGTAGAAAGCTCCTTTAGCGTAGGACTTGTGGATCTGTAGCTCCTGAAAAGAGAATTTCTTCGAGCGTGAAGTTCTGCGGATCTGTTGCTTCTGAGCGTAAACTGAGCGCCACCGAGCGTGAGATCATCGATTTGGTATCTGCTGAGCGTAAAGCCGTAGGTTTGTCGCCTCTCGAGCGTAAAAGCTACCGAGCACAAAGGCATCCGGGCGAGAAAAACCATAGACTTGTAGATTGCGAGCGTAAAATCGTAGATCTGTTGCTGTCGAGCGTAGAAAGCTCCTTTAGCGTAGAACTGCTGAACTGTCTTGCGCGAAGAATTTTTTGAATTCGCTGACTGTCCGTCTTTCGAGGGTAGTGGGTTGACGTAGCAGATTTTGTGGACCTAACACCACTGGCGTACTTAGATTTAGTACGGGTGTTAAGTTGAAGTGACGATCGATATCAGAGGTGATAATCGATGGTCAGAATCTTGGAAAGCCTGTTCAGAGGTGATATGGATATGGCAGATTCTCCAAGGAAATACAGTTCAGAGGTGATATGGACATGACTGATTTGTGGGCCTATTGCTTTTTGCGCACCTAGGTGCAAGAAATAGGTTTGAGGACAAGCCCTGCTAGAGGTAATATGGACGTAGCAGATTTTGTGGACCTAACACCACTGGCGTACTTAGATTTAGTACGGGTGTTAAGTTGAAGTGACGATCGATATCAGAGGTGATAATCGATGGTCAGAATCTTGGAAAGCCTGTTCAGAGGTGATATGGACATGGCAGATTCTCCAAGGAAATACAGTTCAGAGGTGATATGGACATGACTGATTTGTGGGCCTATTGCTTTTTGCGCACCTAGGTGCAAGAAATAGGTTTGAGGACAAGCCTTGCTAGAGGTAATATGGACGTAGCAGATTTTGTGGACCTAACACCACTGGCGTACTTAGATTTAGTACGGGTGTTAAGTTGAAGTGACGATCGATATCAGAGGTGATAATCGATGGTTAGAATCTTAGAAAGCCTGCTCAGAGGTGATATGGACATGGCAGATTCTCCAAGAAAATACAGTTCAGAGGTGATATGGACATGACTGATTTGTGGGCCTATTGCTTTTTGCGCACCTAGGTGCAAGAAATAGGTTTGAGGACAAGCCCTGCTAGAGGTAATATGGACATAGCAGATTTTATGGACCTAACACCACTGGCGTACTTAGATTTAGTACGGGTGTTAAGTTGAAGTGACGATCGATATCAGAGGTGATAATCGATGGTCAGAATCTTGGAAAGCCTGCTCAGAGGTGATATGGACATGGCAGATTCTCCAAGGAAATACAGTTCAGAGGTGATATGGACATGACTGATTTGTGGGCCTATACTAGTTTCTTCTTTGAAGTAGTTTCGTCGGATTACGAGAATCTCGTCGTATTCCTCCTGAGTGGAGGAGATTAGGCGTAGTACTTCTTCAGGAATTTGCCGTTGATAGGAGCCATTAATAGGTCTCCATTGGGCTGGGCTAGTCTGTAGGCTCCGTTCGAGAATGTTGTCTCGATCACATAAGGGCCTTCCCACTTGGGCTGGAACTTGCTTTTACTCCTGTGAGTAAGAATCATCGGCCTTCTTACGGCTAAAACTAGCTCGCCGACTTTGAACACCCTTTCCTTTACTTTACGATTAAAAGCTCTGGAAATGCGTGCTTGGTAGAGCGCGATACGCTGTTGAGCTTGGAGGCGTTTCTCGTCTAATTCTTCTAGCTCCTGAAGCCTTAACAGGTCATTCTTTTCTTGAGTCAGCTCGTTAGCCACGGCTATCCTGAGTGACGGGATCTGGATTTCAATGGGGAGAACTGCCTCGCTCCCGTATACCAGTGAGAATGGGGTGCAGCCTGTCGGCGTCCGTACCGTTGTGCGGTATGCCCAGAGACATTCGCCCAGTTTTTCGTTCCAATCTCTTTTGTTTGAAGAGACGAACTTCTTCAAGAGTTTGATAATGGTTTTGTTGAAAGCTTCCGCCAAACCATTAGCAGCTGGATAGTATGCCATAGAGGCGATATTGTGTATTCGATTTTTATCGCAAAATCGATGAAACGCTTGGCTGATGAACTGGGGCCCGTTGTCATGGATTATCCTTCGGGGGACCCCGAAGCGATAAATGACGTGATGCTTGATGAAGCTGATCATATTAGACGCCTTTACCTCAGCAAGAGGGATTGCCTCTGCCCATTTGGAGAAGTAGTCCGTGATGGCCAGTATGAACTGATGACCTCGGGAAGAAGATGGGTGAATAGGACCAATGACGTCCATACCCCATGCTTCGAAAGGCCAGGATGCAACTGTAGGATGCAGATGCTCAGATGGTCGGTGTATGAAGTCTGCGTGAATCTGACAGGCTCTGTATTGTTTTGCATACCGTATCGCATCTGTGATCATAGTAGGCCAATAATAGCCCATTCTCCTGATGCGATCCTATAGCTTAGGACCGGGTTGGTGTGCTCCGCATACGCCGTCGTAAGCTTCCCGGATAATCTGCTGTGCTTCGTCGTTAGACAGACATCTCAACAGTAATCCGTCGTAGGTCCGGCGATATAGGCATTGTGCAGATGCATCATAATAGAAGCGTAATGATCGTCGCTTGATGGACACTGCTCCTTTGGGGTCCTCCGGCAAGATTCCGTATGCGACGAAATCTATGAAGGGACTTCTCCAGTCCTTTCCGGGGAGATCTGTGTTCACAGCATGGCTGCGTTCTATGTGAAGGTTGTTCTTCGCACAGAATAAGTCTCTGTTAAGAAGGATTACCGAATCTTGCCTTCTTATAGGAGTGGCTAAGTCTGCGGCTATACTGGCTAGGGCATCGGCTTCCAGATTCTGAGATCGAGGTACATGCTCCAGGAAGAATCCTTTGAAGGTCATGGCTATCTCGACCGTTGCTTGGTGGTAGGGGATGAGGTCTGGATTCCGGACTTCATATATCCCTCTGACTTGGTTGACGATAAGCAGAGAGTCACCGAAAGCTTCCAGGGATTCGACCCCCAGCTCTTTGGCGTCTCGGAGCCCGATTAACAGAGCGTTGTATTCTGCCACATTGTTGGAGCAGGGCTCGCTAAGAGAATATGCTCGGTAGATGACGAGCTGATCAGGAGTGACCAGGACGACTCCTACTCCTGAGACGATGTTTCCCTTGGGACCGGTTCTGGAGGCCCCATCGAAGAAGAGTTGCCATGCGTCGGTTTCCATTGCGGAGTTACATTCTGCAACTTCGTCGGGAATGTCCTCGTATAATTTGGAGGACTCCGGGATCGGATGGGCAGCTAGGAAGTCAGCCAGTGCTTGGCCTTTAATGGACTTCTGCGGTACGTATACCATGTCATATGGCGTTAATAGCATCGCCCAAGTCGCGAGTCGGGAGTTAAGAACACTCGGTTTGCTCATTAGTACCCGCAGAGGGTTGATCCTGGAGATGATATGAATGGTCTGTCCGGTGACATAGTGTCGTGTCTTCTGGACGGCGAACATCAGAGCCAAGCATTCCTTCTCCACTGGGTTGTACCGGTGCTCGGCCCCGACCATCATCCTGCTGAGGTAGTAGATAGCTTGTTCATGCCCCATGTCATTCTTCTGTGCAAGAAGAGCTCCTAGTGAATGATCCATTGCTCGAACGTACAGCAAGAATGGTTTTCCCATGACGGGAGGTGCCAGAACTGGCGGACTGGTGAGGTAGCGTTTGATGTCTCCGAACGCCTGCTGACAGGTTTCGTCCCACACGAAAGATATACCTTTCTTCATGAGGTAAGAAAAAGGCTGACATCTCCCCGAGAGGTTGGATATGAATCGCCGGATATAGGCCAGACGGCCTTGAAATCCTCGGAGTTCCCTCAGATTACGGGGTGGTCGCATTTCTACGATTGCCTGGACTTTGTCAGGGTCCACCTGGATGCCTTTGGTGGTGATGACAAATCCCAGGAACTTGCCACTAGATACACCCAGAAATGATTTCGTAGGGTTCATCTTGAGTTGATGGCGACGCATTAGCTCGAACACCGTCCTCAAGTCTTGGAGGTGATCACCTTTGAGGCGGCTCTTGACGACTATGTCGTCTACGTAACATTCCACTGTTTTGCGTAAATGCTCATGGAATATGTTACTCATGGCCCGTTGGTATGTAGCCCCGGCATTCTTCAATCCGAAGGGCATGACCGTATAGCAATATACCCCCAGTGGTGTCCGGAAAGCAGTGTGCTTCTCGTCTTCAGGATGCATCTTGATCTGATTGTATCCCGAGAACCCGTCCATGAAAGACATGCGTTCGAAACCGCAGGTGTTGTCGATCATGATGTCGGTGATAGGAAGAGGGAATTCATCTTTGGGACAGGCCGCATTTAGATCCCGGTAATCGATGCAGATACGCACCTTCCCATTCTTTTTCATGACTGGGACAACATTGGCGACCCAGTCGGGATGTTGCTCTTCACGGATGAAGCCGCAGGCTATCAACTTCTTGACTTCAGCTTCAATGGCGTCCATCATATCCGGGCGGAACCGGCGTTGGTGCTGTTTGACAGGCCTTGAGTCGGTCAAAATATTGAGCTTGTGAGTAGCCACCTTCGGATCGAGGCTTGGCATATCCTCATAATTCCACGCGAAGACGTCGACGTATTCTTTTATCAGTTGGACGATTTCTTCCCTTTCAGCTGGGGAAAGATAGTTACTGATAAATATTGGCTTTGGTGAGAGTTCACCCCCAACGTCGATTTGGACAACTTCGTCTTTAGTGGGAGGTTCCCTTTGCTCGAAGCGAAATTCCCACTGTGTATCCATGTGTTGAGCCCAAGCGTCGTTTTCGAACAACTCAGATTCTTGTTCGCTTGCCTCTAAGGGATCTGTCGACGCCATATTCACCGAGAATGTTTGTCCGAGATCGTTGGATGAGTCGGAGGACGTTGAGCCGCCTTGAGGAGAGGCAATGGCGTCTTCAGAAGCCGCAAGGGAGGTCGGATATCCTAACCCGAAGCGGGTTTGTCGGTAGCAAGAGTTGCCGAGCAGATGCGTACGCCTGCCCCTCCCATTGTTGAGACCTTGGTTCCGCTTCAGATTGTAGCCCATATTTCGCATGATCTTAAGCGCTTGTGGGCTGTATCGGCGAACCTGTATTTCCCCAGTATCGTCGTCGAAAGCGTCTTCTTGGATAGCTGGTTGATTGCGCATACGGCCGAAGAATATCGGACGCTGAGTGCTGTAGGTAGGTGGGACGATGAAGATAGAATCCTCATGGGGCCTATACGTTGCGACGACGTTGGACGATGACGCTACTTCCCATACATATGGATGATAGGCCTTTATAGCTCCCAAGAATTTTTGTGCTATTGGTTCTATCTCGTCAATGTACGGAAAAAGGGGACTTTTATTGTCATTGGCAACCGCGTTAGTAGTTTTTACATCCCTTGGTTTTTTGTCGCGCCGAAGGTTGATGACCAAGGGTGGAGGCTTTTTGTTTAAGGTAATTACCAAAGGATCACCCCCCTTTCCTGACCTAGCATCGTTCAGGTGGGCGGTCATAGGCTCTGTGGCCTTTGGACGAGCAGTCCGTCCTTTCACCTTGATCGACAGAGGTTGTTTGACAGAGGGTTCTTCTGGCTCCCGACGGGATTCCTTCTCTGTCTGGGCCGTTACCTCTTCCGTGTGGCTCTGAGAGTATAACACGGCGTCGGAGTAGTAGGATTCCACCCCTCTGAACGGGTTTAAGTCTGCAAACTCGGTTTGCACCGCTCCTTTGGCATCTACATATTTGAAGCATTGATGTAGAGTTGAAGGGACAATGTTGTGGTCGTGGATCCACGGTCTTCCCAGCAGGATGTTGTAGGACACCTCTGAATCAATGACGTAGCATGTAGCCACTGATCTAAGGTTGCCAATCTGGATTCTCAAGCGAATCTTCCCCAATGGTTTACTCTTTCCAGCGTTGAAACCCACAATTGTAGTAGTGGTATAGGCCAATTCGCTGGTGGGGATCCTCAACTGTCTGAGCAGACTGTGAGAAATGATGCTGATTGACGATCCCGGATCTATGTGAATCCGGTCGACCTCTATGGAACCGATATATCCGGTGTGATAGAGAGGCCTGTCATGCCTGTTGTGTTTCAGCAGCATGTCGTCTTGGGTGAAAGTGATGTTTGGTACCACCTCCATCACACTGTGGCATTGAGGGCACGCCACGGGTTCCTCGTTGGGGGACTTGAGCTGGGTTAAGCACACATCCGCTTGCATCAACGCTTCGCTCAGGGCTAGACGAGTGTCTTGGGAGAGCCTGAGTAGCTCGAAGATGGACAACCTGGCTGGCGTATTGGCCAGTTGGGCCAGGATGTCGAAGTTGTACGGTTTCTCTAAACCTTTGTTTGGAATGTTCTTCACAGGTACATCGATGCGTACTTCCTTTTGTTTTCCCTTGTCCGCTGGAGTTGGTCTTGAAGGACCGGTCTCTAGCGTGGCGGGCTCGGGTCCCGAAGGCTTGGTGGCTGGGGCGTCTTCCGGGCTCGTGCCGTAGTCCTTGAGGTAGGCTTTCCCTGATCGGGTTGCTGTAGCCAACACCTCGTCTTCTTCTGGAGTTGCAACCATATGGCATGGTTTGCATTTGGAGTTCTTTCTAGACTTAGCTCTGATAGCATCGGTCTCTTCCCCGATTTCTGACACCAGGTCGGGATGAACCCACATAATCTCGCCTTGCCGGGTAGTTAGGGGTACCAGGTTACGATTTTGATCCCGAGCTGGAGGGAGATTGATGATGTTCATCGTTGCTCGGAAAATAGGCGTGACACCATCCAGGATCGTTCGGGGAGGCAGACTGCCAAACTGGAGAGAGATCATGTTGGCCGTGACCGTCTTCTCGGTGTTGTGCAGGGTGATCGCCTTAGCATCGATTAACCCCTGGATCTTCCTTTTCAGTACGTAACACGCCTTTGTTGGGTGGTGTACGTATCGGTGGAAGACACAGTATTTTGGGTCGTTAGTATTGCCAACTTCCTGGGACCGCCTCAGCTCTGGAAGGGTGATCTTGCCACTCTTGACGAGACACTCGAATATGCTCGGGACGTCGTCGTCGTCGAAGGAGTAGACTTCAACGGGTCTGGAAGTCCCGGGTTTTGCTTGCGCGGTTACCGCAATATTTGGTCTGGCCGTATTGATTGCCAGGGCTTCTTTCCCTTTGGGACCACGAGGGTGGTCGCTGCTAGGAGATGGCCTCTTGCCTCTGTCGGAGGCGGAGATCATGATGCCATTGTCGCGCGCCTTGCGACTATTGTCTTCGGCTGCTACCGTCGAGATGATGAACGAGGGCCAATCACGGAACTGATATGGTCCTGTGAACACCGAGACCACGGGAAGGAGGTTCTTCCTGCAAATGTCCACCAATGCAGAGTTGGGAACTCCTGGAGGCATTTGTAAGGTGGCCTGACGAAAACGTTCGATGAAGATGCGAACGTCTTCCTTTTCCTTTTGCTTGACTTCGATGAGAGAGGACATAGACATGTCCATTCCTCCCTCGTTGAACCGTGTGAAGAATAAAGTTCTGAAGTCTTCGAAGAAAGTGATGCAGTTATCCGCCAAGCTGCGGTACCACTGATAGGCTACTCCTGAGAGGCAACCTTTGAACACCCGAGTAAGGAGGGCGTCGTTCCCTTGTAGCAACACCGTCATCATGCTGAAATAATTCATGTAAGGGCTCGGCGATGTTTTTCCCTCGAACAGGGCTATGGTCTGAGGTTTGTACCTTGGCGGGAAAGGGACTTCCTCCCAGATAGCTGGGTAGGGCTGGTTGATTCCCAGTTTCTTGAGCTGATCCTTGTGTTTCAAGGAGTCAAACTGGGCCTTCAACTCCCGGACTGCCTGCATCGGATTTTCAGTCGGAAGCGGGGCCACGGAATGGTGCGGGGTTGGATGTATCATAACCCCAGCGGGAGGTAAGGTATTATCTGAGTGAGGAAGCGGAGGAACTTCTGACTCTTGATCCAGCGCGGGCTCTTGGCTCGGGTGGGATGGTGGTAAGTCCACCCCCACACGTATCTGAGTCGGCGGGACCGATGCTTGAGCCATGGTAGCTGCGTGCTGAGTTAGCATCATCTGGTGCATGTTTTCCATCATGGATTGCATTTGTTGCAGAGATGTTTCCAGCGTGGTGAGGCGTTGTTCCGCGTCTCCTGACGGTGAAGCTTCCTCGCGTTCATCTTCAACGGCGTAGGCTCCCATCTCCCTGGGCGTCATTGAAGGATTAGTATAGGTCGC
Source organism: Iris macrosiphon (assembly GCA_036927795.1). Lineage (NCBI taxonomy): Eukaryota > Viridiplantae > Streptophyta > Magnoliopsida > Asparagales > Iridaceae > Iris > Iris macrosiphon. The sequence continues at coordinate 165,237,178 of JAYESA010000012.1, forward strand.
TGTAGAAGTCGACTCTACACTTTCTGCTTCTGATTCTTGGCGACCCCCAGCGTCGGAATCGGAAGAGGATGGAGCTGGCTGTCGTGACTTTGCGCGAGTGTTCTGGAATACTCCGGCTTCAGTGTCACTGAACCTCCTTCGGCTCGGGGGCTTGGAGGGATGTTGTCTTGAACTCGACCCTCCTCTACGCAGGTGTGAGGCCATGTTTACAGGCGCATGCGCGGGTTCCCCTCCCTGGAAAGACAGAGAGTAGCCCAATCGGTCGAAGACCGATCGTTTTGTTTTGGGACAGCAGCAATTAATCACAACCTTGTGGCTATTACAATGATGCTCGCTAGGAGGCGTAATAGACATGTTGGAAGGTCCCCTCTCTTTACGCTTCTGGACTAGATACTTGCGTAGGTCAGGAGGAGTTGCCGGAGAGGCCCTTAGTCGGCCATTGGTTTCTCGCATGATCCGGAGGGTAGGCATTCTGTTCCTTCGCTGGCGTGGAGGCCGAGAGTTTAAGTAGCCTGCCGCTTGCTTTCCTTCGCGGAGATCACAGCGCTCATCTGGTTTACCGTAGAGGTCAGATGATATCTTGCACGTGGAGCGAGATATGTTCTTCCGTCTTGTCGCCGAGGCACCATCGGAAGTTCTGTCTGTACCGCGCGGAGCGGGAGACAGATTTCTACGCGTAAAGCGCAGTGAAGGCTTATGGGTTAGCGCTGAGGCTTCGTCCGAAGTTTTGTCTTTACCGCGCGTAGCGGGAGACTGTTTCCTACGCGTAAAGCGCAGTGGATTCTTTGGGGTTAGCGCTAAGGCTTCGCCCAAAGTTTTGTCTGTACCGCACGTAGCGGGAGACTGAATTTTACGTGCGGGGCACGGAGGGAGCGTCGCTACAACCTCGTTGGCCGAAGAGATCGGAGAGTTCGGAGAGATCGGAGAGTCCGGATAGATCAGAGAGTCCACAGGAATAGTAGAGGATGTCTTGGGCATCCACACATTGCGCAGCTTTCTGTTGTCCTGGACGGAGAGAGGGCGAGAGCTACCCCCGGCTCGAAGCATGTCTTCGTAGGCTGACTAGTCGAAATGAACGACCAGCGTCTTCTTCACGGTTTCCACGGATACCGTATCGTATTGAGCAATTACTTTCTCGTCAGAAGAGAAAGATGTCCCCAGCAGAGTCGCCATCTTGTTTGTGGTATTAAACGAAAGGAATGAAATTATATTTCAATGACGGGGTTTATGCGAAACCCGTGCCCTTCTGTTTACAAACAAACTTGTACAATGTAATCCTATACGAGAATGTGGGAGTACAATTTATTTAATCTGGGTATAAATTGCTATAGGTGTCTGATCTGCGGTCGATCACTTTAGCCCTTGGACCACACGATGTTGAAGAAGTGCCGTGGAAGACATGTAGCAGCTTCGAAGGTTGCAGAAGAGGTTGGACGCACGAGGCCAAGGTCGTCGATCCCTGCTCTTTGCCTGCTCTCCGGGCTCTCTCTCTCTCTCTCTCTCTTTCTCTCTCTCTCTCTCTCCTTGGACGGTAATTCTCTCCTGGATGATAATTCTTTTTCCGCCCCTTTTCCCCATTGATAGGGGTCTCTATTTATAGAGTTTTGGTGACAGTGACCACTCCGTCGGTGTAAAAACCGAGGAGTGGGAAGTACAACACCCTTTTACACAACGGTTAAAGTAACCAATGCCTGCGTATGGATGATCTTTTGAATGAGCGTATGACGCGGGTCCAACTAAGAAAACACAACGCGTACTATTGCTACGAAGATCACGACGTAAGAGCCACGCAGGTAGGTATCCCGTGTGTAGAAACGGTTGGCGTAGAAGCCAAATGACTGTCACCCTGGCACAGAGGCCAGATAGGCATAGAAGCCGAATAGGCGTAGAAGCCGGATAGGCGTAGAAGTCGGATAGGCGTTGAAGCCGGGTAGGCGTAGGAGCCGGAGAGGCGTTGAAGCCGGAGAGGCATTGAAAGCCGGATAGGCGTTGAAGCCGGAGAGGCGTTGAAAGCCGGATAGGCGTTGAAGCCGGAGAGGCGTTGAAGCCGGAGAGGCGTTGAAAGTCGGATAGGCGTTGAAGCCGGAGAGGCGTTGAAGCCGGAGAGGTGTTGAAGCCGAAGGGGCGCAGGTCTTGAATGGGCGTAGAAGCCGCTGCGTACCGTGCCCAAGTGCTGACGTGGACGTCTTAGCCGGAATTACGGCTTTCGAAGATGTAATCAAATCTTCTACAGAGATTTGCCATCATCCTGTGCATTAAATGCGAAGACGTGTTTCGAAGGTCTGCAGCCCTTCTGTGCATCCGTTTGCAGAGACGTGCCTTGACTGAACCTGTCACCGCTCTGTGCAATTAGACGTAGAGACGTGCCTCGAGCCCCGTACGATGTGCAGCTTTTGACGTGGCAGGCGGTTTGTCTACTGCGGAGCGTAAACCGGCTTATGCCTGCCTGTGTAAAATAATGCAGCGTATCCCTCTGTGCGCAAAAGAGCGGTTTATGCTGAGGGGACGTCAGTAAACGACGGTTCGGTGGTATCTTAACCCAATCCTCTGCATTAAATATAGAGATCCGCCATCATACTGTGGTGTGCGTCCCGAGGGGTCTGTGCCTGTTTCCAGCCGTCGTCTGGGTCGCCGTGCAGCACTTTTTGTCAGGAGTCAGAGGCCAGGTTCACTGCGTGACTTGACAGGTTCATTTCGGGGAAGACGAAGCGTTCCTCGTACGCTATTTTAACGCTGCTTTGAGAGCGGCTGAGTTTTTACGCCCTGGAGGCGATGGGGGGGGTCCCGTCTACGCCGAAGCGGTTTTGGACGCGTTGCACCCTTGAGCTCTTACGCCTGATGGCACTGAAGGCCTTTGCTTGCGCTGCTCTGTATCAATACGCCGCGTAGCTTTTGCCAGCGTATTTTTCATGCTTCTACAACCGTATTCTGTTGAAGGAGCCTTATGCGGCCACCAAACAGAGGCATATGCCTCATCCATAGCCCATCAGCACGACGGCTATAAATAGGAGCAGCTGGAACGTTCTAAAGGTCGCCTTTTTCTGCTTCAGAGAGAGACCGAACCAAAATGTCGACTTTTTCTGCTTTAGAGAGAGACCAAACCAAAATGTCGGCTTTTTCTGCTTCAGAGAGAGACCGAACCAAAAGGCTGACTAGCTATCTGCGGATTCACACTAAAACCAAGGGGAGAAGCTTCTACGTCCGGATCGTCCACGGAGTAAAGAGAGTTGCTACACTCCTAACCCTCCATCGATACCCCCCAGATATAAAAAAAATTTGTACTTATATTGTCTCTTAGGACTCTTCTCTGTACTCTCTAGTTTGTAAATCAAATCAAGTTCCCTTAATTCTTTTTTTTTGATTTAAATGGAAAATAGTGGGGTCTCACTGGAGAACCAGCTTCTCCGCCGCCGAGATGTCGACCTCCGTCGCGCGCAGCCCCCCGCACGCGTGCCTCTGCATCCTGTCGCCTCCTCCTCCTCCGGCGGTTGGGGTTAGGGTTAGAATTTGGGTTTGAAAATTTGAAGAGAGAGAGTAGAAATTTAGAATGAAGGATTTGGGGAAGGTTTGGGGGGGTTGGGCTATCCCGGGTAAATTTTGGGAAGGTTTGGCGGAGGCGCGCGCTCGGAGGCTGCTCTTGCTGCTGTCTTGCAGATGGGGCTGCGGCGAGAGAAGGCGGACCCGGGCAGACGTTGGGGCGTGGGGCTGCGGCGAGCCGGGCGAGGGCGACGACGCGGGGCGGAGGTGTGCGCGCGATGGGGTCCTACTGGAGAATCATATTCTCCGCCGCCGAGATATCGACCTCCGCCGCGCGCAGCCCCCCGCGAGCTCGTGCCTCATCCGCGCGCAGCCCCCCGCACGCATGCCTCTGCCTCCCTCCTCCTCCTCCGACGGTTGGGGTTAGGGTTTGGGTTTGAGAATTTGAAAAGAGAGTAGAAATTTAGAATGAAGGATTTTGGGAAGGTTTTTTTTTTTTTTGGGGCTGTCCTGAGAAAATTTTAGGATGTCCTAAGTAAAAGTTATAAAATCTGGACTGTCCTGAAATAATGGTCTGTCCTGAGTAACTATTTTAGTGCCTATAGAATTTGCCTAAATAAATTGCCCGGTGGCTTATTGGATTGTTATTTGTGATTTTTTTATTTTTAATAAAATATTTTGCAAAAGGTGAACAGTAGAGAGGAAAGTCATATATGACATCCAAACGCTGAAAGTCATCATCCTCACTTGCAAGAGACAAAGTACGGTATCCAAACATATTTAAAAAAGTGTCACTTGCTGCAAGTGCACTACAACTCAACATACTGCAAGTGTAACTTTACACTTTCGAAGAGTTACTTCTAACCAAACAGTCCCTTAGCACACCTATAGACGAAGTCCGAATTTTTTTTTTATAGTTACGGATTGTTGTCCCGTATTATATAATTTGATGTCATACATGCACAATTTGATATTAGTGGGACACGTGCCATCCATTTACGACTCTTACCGACCACCAGGACTTAATTGTTTTCGAGAAAGAAGATTTCGAGCTTTCAGATAGGGCTGCAAATGAGCCAAGTCGAGCCAAGATTTTATAAGCTTGATCTTTGCTTGACTAGAATTAATCGAGCTCGAGCTTGATAAGTTTTTTATTTTAGAGCTTGAGCTTTGGCTCGAGCTTGTTTATATTAAGCTTGAGCTTGGCTTGATAAACAAGCTTGGTTCAAAGCTTGATAAACAAGTTTAATAAACTCAAAATCAAGCTCGTTCAACTTTATTTCATGCTTATTAAGCTTAATTTCAAGCTTAACGAGTTCGATTTCAAACTAGTTGGACTTGAATTCAAGTACATGTAATATTAACAATTTATTTATAAAAATTTAATTAAAAATTTTCTTTAATATCAATTATTAAGGACAAAAAAAATATATAATGCACACAACCATATTATTAACAAACATACATAAAATTAGAATTCAACAAAAAATAAATTAAAATTTAAAAAGCAAAATAAATTGGTAGATGTCAGCAACGAAATCTTAAACGATCTTCTAAACGAGCCAGCTTACGAGCCAGCTCGCTAGCTCAAACAAGCTGAGTACTTCTAAGTTTGAGTTTGATTCGTTTATTAAACGAGTTCGAAAATGAAATTTTAACTTGTCTTGTTTACTAACGAATCAAACTCAAATAAGCTTTTATCGAATCGAACTTCGAGTAGCGCGCGAACAGCCTGACTCGTTCGCACCGCTACTTTCATGCATCGTTTGGTAAGGAAAGTGATCCTTGGTCACTCAAGTAAATAAATTGTATACTGTGGGCCCCAACCCGACGTGAGAGAAGAGGTTGTGGTGGTGGAACGCAGAATTAAAATCCAAGCCACATTGTCCTCGACTTGTTGCATTCGGATCTTATTCTTGAAAATTGTTGATAAAAATGTGACGTAAATGGCAGACAGGAACTCTATGTCTTTATATTTCTATTCTCTAATTCTATAATACGACTTAGAAATAACTCAAAAAATAAATCATCTAAATTGTATATATATTATCCATTTAAATAAATTAAAAAATTAAATTATTTTATTATTTTATTAATTTATTTATTTTAATTAATTAAGTATTTAACTATCTAATCAATTTTATTTATAACTAAATAATTCTAGTTCAAGTGGTTATAATGTAAGACATTTTTCTTGATAGGTTGAGTTCAATTCCTAGAAATGATAGTTTTTATAATAAATTTATATTTAAATATATGTTTTCAACAATTTTTTTAAGCATATTACTAGTATATTATAATGCAGCTTAAAAATTGCTCCAAAAATGAATCGTTTAAACCGTATGTATATACTCATTTCTTAATATAAAAAAAAAAAAATTAACTACCTCATATGTTAACTTTCTCACGTATTTAAGAAGAAAAAAAAACTAAAATCTTTCTTACTACTTAAACATATAAGAAATTCTAAAATATATTTAATATTTAAATTATATTTAAACTAACAATATAGTATTATCTAACTAAACATATATCCAAAATTCTAAAAATATATTTATAATAAATTCTAATTAGAAAATATTCAAATCATATTTTAAGTATATTAATATAATTTACATTTATCTATTTTTTAAGTAATATTATAACTTCTTCTTTTTTCTTTTTGTTGGTTAGTGCAACGTATTTGAACATGACTAGAAGGAGTGAACCTAAGTTTAAAATTTCCTCTCCTTTCCCATTTACCGAATCAATAGAAAGTACAAACAAACAAAAAACATAAATTTTGGTTAGAATTGACAAATTCATTATTTGGTTCAGTTGAAATTAGAGATCAAAAGTTGGAATAATAATTGACAAATTGAAGAATTCCCAATTTAATTAATTATGTAAACGTTTAATTAAAGTATTCTCAAATTTTTTTAATTAGCAAGTTTGGAGAACACATGAAAAGAAAATCCTAATTAAATTTTTTGGAAACAATTGGTATTAATTAATTAAAGTATAAATTTAATATTTGATTATATAATTAGAATAATTAATCAAATATTTTTATTAATGTCAATTAATTAAAAATAACTATTATAGTTTTTATTATTATTACATGCTTTCTCACTTTTTACTTTCTTTTCATAACCAAACATCTTTCTCCTCCTAGGGAGTCAAAAAAATGTATGAATTTCTACCATTATTTTATACTTGAAAGTTCAAATCCAAATTTTTTTACACTTACGATTTATCAAACAGTTCCTAACAGCTACAACTGCCAAAGTGTGAAGATTTTTTTTTTTTTATGCGAAGTGGCGAGTAGATAGATATAATCCTCTCTATAAAAAGATGTAGAGATCAAACTTTAATGACAAATTTATATTTTAGTTTAAGTTAGAATTTTTATAATATTTGTGAGCTCTGAGCATAACTCTGCAATATTCGTTTAATCTGCGAATGCAATTTTGTGTGTGCTTGTATTTTGAAAAATTGAATTTAGAACCTCCCTACTCACCTCTATCAGTTTTAATTATTAGACCATCCCCAAATGAGTAATAATAAAGTAGTTTTTTTAAATTAAAAAACTCGATCAACTTGAATTAAATACAAGGTCGACCAGAGAATGGACGAATTTAGAAAAATTATTTTTAAGGATATTAACTTGAACATTTTGAAAGCTTAGGATATTAAGTTGAACATTTAGAATAGTTGAGGGTATCAAAGTGAAATTTAGCCTATAAAAAAAGAGAGTATATAATGTTACTCAACTAGTTACTTTTTATCATCTTTTTATTTTTATTTTATTTTTTGAAAAAAAAATTATTTGTTAAATTGATTGATAAAATTGATATCCAATAAAAAAAAAAACGTATAAAACTTATTTAGAAAAATCGAATATTTTTTATTTAGCAGTGTAAGATTCCCCGTTCTATCTCCAGAGTATTCTCGGCTCGGCCCTGATTGCATACAAATTTAAGTCTTAATTAAACCTATTTATAAACTTTGTCTAGACAAAAAAAAAAAAGCTCAGTAAATGTACGTAAAATTAAATTGATGGTGTTTATACGAATTTATAACAAATTAAAACCTCACGGGTTCACAAGCACAGTACTTCTAAGTTGGTGTTCTTTCATTCAAGAAGTCTATTTCTAGCTGGAATTTGTCCTCGAAATTAAAAACTCAACTCACGAGTTTTGATCGAGACGAACTTTTCAATGAGCCAAACTCGAACCGGCTGACAAATAGCTTCCTTTATTCGGATAAACCTTTAAAAGCTTGGGTGATGCAACTTTATACTTACAATCTTTTTACAACCGTCATGTGGCATTTACGTGACGGTCGTCCATTATAGAAGAAGAAAGAAGTGGAATCCAATGGCTGTTCAGATGGTTGTCACGTGATCAAAATACCATGTGACGATCGTTCATTGGAGAGAGGTGAGACCAGAAATGACCCACATAGCAGGAGGATGAGAGGGTTATAAGAAGATTGTAAGCAGTTGGTAGTAAACTTAGCTTTTAACTTAGCATTATTGTAAAAGCATAGCATAAAAAATATATGGAGATAGACACATCTTAGTTCAAACATGCATAACTAGAGTTACGCAGTGTCTGATCAGTTGAAACCAAAAATTTTAGAAGCTTAAAAAAATCTTGTGTTTTTCGTGAATTTACGTTTACTCTATATCATTCCAATGCCACATCATCCATTGACTGTTGTGTTGGATTGTATCTCGTTTTCGGATGAGTGCTAAAAGGGAATGACAATGGAGTTGGTAATTTAGTCCCACATCGTATAGAATGTGGAATCATGAGGTGTAGATAATTGGGATTAGTTCAGACATTACATGAGAATTCTATTTTAAGACATACGGACTCAATTCAATATTGTACCTTATGGGCCAACTCTGGTTCGGATCAGATCACACTGCGTTCCCAACAAGTGGTATTAGAGCCGAAAGTTACGGGGCTGGTTTGGGTAGCTCTAATTGGTTCGAGACAGATTGTGCTAAACGTTCATACGTTGTACGGACTCTTCTCAAGGTGGAATAGAAGCATCATCTTTCTCTTACACGAATTGACTTCAAAGGTGGGTTGTATGGACTCTTCTCAAGGTGGAGTAGAAGCACCATCTTCCTCTTACACGAATTGACTTCAAAGGTGGATCTGGCATAGCCAAGGTGCATCAAGTTAAGGAGCATCATCTTCCTCTTAACACAAATTGACTTCAAAGGTGGGTCTGGCAGGTCCAGGCCCAAGGTAGAGCAAGTCAAGGTGGAGTAGGAACATCATCTTCCTCTTACACGAATTGACTTCAAATGTGGGTCTGGCAGGCCCAAGATGGAGCAAGACGTTGTGGTTGGCACACAATGGTGGTGTGGATGAGCGTGCTAGATTAGGTTATGTGGTCAAACGGATCGATTCTTAAGGTGGAGTAGGAGCATCCTCTTACACGAATTGACTTCAAAGATGGGTCTGGCAGTTCCAAGGTGGAACAAGACGTTATGGTTGGCACACAATAGTGTAGTGGATGAACGTGCCAGATTAGGTTCTGTGGTTGAACGGATCAAAATGTGATAATATGTTGGATCTCCTGCGAGCTAAAGATGGAGATTGTTGGATTGTATCTCGTTTCTGGATGAGACCTCAAATCGAATGACAATAGAGTTGAAAATTTAGTCCCTACATCGAGATTGGTTCAGGGTCAGACCTTACATAAAAAAATTCTTCTAAGACATATGGGTCCAATCTAATATCGCATCTTATGAGCCAACTCCGTTTCGAATCACACCGCATTCCCAAGATGTTGTGGAATTGTAATTTTTTTTCTTTCTTTCTTCTTCCACCATGGTAGAATATTCAGCAACTATTATTCATATCAATTTACACACACACAAAAAAAAAAGAGTACCGTCTCCTCGCAACATGAAGTCCAAAATACAAACTAAGATATAAAATAATGAAACTAAGGTTTTGCAAGAGCCTCACCATTAATTAACATAGGCATCAATTGTTGTTGTTACACCAAATAATACAATCTTTACTTGCACCCTCCAATTTCTTATTCGACCGACTTGCTTTAAAGGTCGCAACGAAACTATACTCAATTAATGGAGTGTCGAAGCTTCAATAATATTGGTTCCGGGTTTCGATGGATCCTTTGGTCGAGGGATCGTCGCTCCTCTATCCACGCGAGGAATTTCTCCTCCCTAACCACCATCCATACATGCACGACACAAGCATGATCAACATTAAATAGACGTTGTCAAAATTAATACATGCTACAATTAATGTTAATAAAATGTTGTTGGAGACAATAATACTCGACTTTTGTCAATGACCATCGTAGAAACACTAATGTTTGAATATAAAATATTATTTGCACATGTATTTCACAATATTTTTATAATAAAAGTTGTAGAAAACCTTTCATACTTATATCGTTTTCAAAAAAATTGTAGATGAAACGTTGTGGAAAAAAAAAAAAAACCAAATTTCATAATTGTATTTCGCTCCGTTCTAGTTAGTTATTAATTTATTATTATTATTATTATTATTATTATTATTATTATCATCCAGTGCGTAAAGATACGAAAAAGAAGCTATCCAAATACCATCTTTTAATTATGTAATTGTCTACATTTGTTGCTCTCGATGAAGTAAATTTTGTCAGAAGTATAAAGAGTGAGTCTGAGGTTATATGTGGTGGAACGTCGAGAGGAAGAAATAAGTTGTATATCAGCCTTCTCCAACGAGAATAGTATCGGCTATATATGGAGCATAAAAAAATTTCATAAAAGAATTGAAAAAAAAATATTACGAACGACTTTTAACATTAGATCGCAACCCGCTGTACTCTTGTCCCAAATTATGACAATGGTTGCTATGAACACGGGACAGTCAATCCAAAAAAAACTTAAAGACGGTCAGATAACATGCATATACCTACTTAGGCCATTTCCAATGGGAGTTTCTATCTCCCATATTTCTATGGTAGAAATATTTTTTTAGTAAAAACTTCTCACAAAAATAATTTATATTCTAATTTTCATCCTACGTGGCGTTAATGTGTAGGATGGAGAATTTCTATAAAAAAAATTACATGTTGAAACTCTCATAGAAATTTTATCTCTTTAACTCAATTAATAGTGGGTCATACTTTCAAACCAAATCATTAAATTGGTCTTTTTATTCTCTGCTCTATTGGAGAGATTTTTTTTCTTTGGTACAACTTCTATGTATAAACTCTCTCAATTAGGAAAAAGTTTCTTTATAGTACAATGTCAAGTAGGATATAAACTCGAATTTAAAAAAATTTCATTGGAGATGGTCTTAGTGTGCAATTTAAACTCATGCAAACAAAAAATAGAAAAAAGGCTAAATGTTGGTTCAAAAAAAAGGACATTTTACTATAGCCATGTGACGTAGGACATGGAACATGAGAAGTAATCAAATTACTTATTCCTATTTAATAACTGGTACTTCTATTTTTGGTTATATTTTTAGTAGAACTCTTATTTATTGATTATATTTCTAACGGTGACTCTAATTAGAAACTTCTTCCTTTTGATTTGTCCGGCTCTATGAATAAGAGGTTGATTATTTTTTGTAAGACAATTATCTAATTATTATTTCTCTTCTCTTTTGTTTCTCTTCTCTAATTAATTCTTCTTCTCGTTACCCAGTCTCTTCTTCTTTCTTGTTCTTCATTCTACTTCGGTTTAGAGTACATCAGCTAACTCGGCTGGCTCTTGTGGTCAACGAGGAGAGGTATAACCGTTCTGGCTAGGCGGACGGTCTCGGAATCAAACCGCGAGAGATGTGTGGGTGTGTGTGTGTGAAATTGTGGAACAGTGGGCCCAAAAGACATACAACACAGTGTGCATAAAGCCGCGTCCGTTACATAGGACGTCTAATATATATATATATATATATATATATATATATATATATATATATATATATGAAAAACAGGGATATGAACTATAGACTCATATTCTACATGAACCAATGCACATGTGGACCAATAGGAATAGAGTGTATTAGTGCACATGGGTGCACATGGAATGTAGGAATCCATTCTTATTGGTCCACGTGTGAATGACTCATGTAGGAATATGAGCCTATGGTTCATATCCCGTTTATGCCATATATATATATATATATATATATATATATATATATATATATATATATATATATAAACTGAAGTATGAGCTTCACTATATCCTAGTGTAACTGAAAATTTTGTTCCCCCCCTCCCCCAAAAAAAAAACCATTTGTGTGATTTTGTTATTCAAAAGACAAACCACTTACTTGTGCCCTTGTTAACAGGGTTGGCTCTGGATCCTCAGTCTCTGAAGAAAGAAACAATAGCTTAAAAATGTACACAAGGAAAGCAAAGAGAGAGAAAATTCCCAAACAGAGTAGTCTAGTTTATACCACCTCTCTGCCAGCAAAGTTGAAGGAGACAGAAGAAACTATTCTTGAGCTGTTCCATGAGAGTAGCCATGGAGTAAATGGTCCTAATTAGTTCTAGTGTGATCCTCTCTCTAAGTCTCTACTCTAGTGTATAATATTCCTATCAGCCTTTTATGGTGCATAATACTTTTTAGTGCTAATTTTTCTGTTTTCCTTCTTTAAACTAATCTAGTTAAGCACTAAAGAGACAGGTGATATGCCTTAAATCATTGATCATATACAGTAAAATCCACTGATTAGAAAGTGGGAATCGATTTGCGGTTGGTGTGTCATAACTAAGCATGACCTCAAACTTTATCATGCATGTTCATAATAACTCTATTATGACCATTTTCATGTACCTACAAAAAATTATATGTATCTAAGTACCTCTTCTTTCGAAATCAACAATCAGGAATGTTAAGTAAGTTTTCAGAAGAGAGCAGGATAACTTAAAGTAACATCAACAAAGGATTTCAAGTGGTTGTTAACCCACAAGAACGTGATTTATCAAAATCTTTGCGGAAAAAAAGAAGAAGAAGAAGAAGAAGAAGAAAAATTAATTGCACCAGGATGTTTATACCACTTTGCATTCACTGAGATATGATTGATCATCGGCAGTACAATTTCTTGGATCTTAATGAAATGAATGCCTGATCTAAATGGCTAATATACTCCAATTGCAGGGATATTAAGAGGCGCAATATCAAATAAAATTATATATCTGATGATTACATAGGTTATTCCAAGTTGGATACTTGTGGGAAGTTTGATGATTACATAGGTTATTCCGAGCGGGAGGTTTGCTGATAATATTTCATTGTTAGATACATAGAGAGCATTGATTCTTATTGTACTATGATTTGGAATATAGGTGAATCGAAACTACAGTTTTCATGTCAAAAAAATGACATACTTATTCAAGAATTATGCATTACAAAAAACACTAGTCAGCATTAATCCTAATCCCTTCAACTATTCTGATGTTGTATCTTGAGTTGATCTCTCACTTAATCTTCTTCTAAATGGTCAAGTTTGCATAGAATGCATTAATGTTATAAATTTGCTATTATATTGTTATTCATCACTGATCAATACCAGCATATTGTCCGGAAAAAAAAATGTATCAGCAATATATATATATATATATATATATATATATATATATATATATATATATATCAGCCTCCACATAAAAGTTTTTGGCATGATAACTTAAATTGCATTATTTATTCATTCATCCCTATTTAGGCCTTTTTCAGCTCAATCTTGTAGTAATACAATACGTGTTGGAATAATTAAAATGTATCCAATAATCATCATCATCACAAATCTTAAGTTTTGGTTTAGTTGTGGCCTTGTAGGGAATTCAAAACATGGTTATTAAGCAACCCCCCAGGCATTCAAATCATGATGTGCATGAAGTTCATTACCTCAAAATATATGAATGAAGTTAAGTGGATTCTGAAAAAAAAAAAAGGGTAGAAGTTCTTGATTCCTGGTAGAGATTTTAATAATCATCATTTTATTTACATTTAAAGCTTCAGCACCCCACATCTCCCATTATTTAGTAGCAATACATTACGAGTCGACCATACACAGGGTCTTTCGATCTAGTCCCACCTCACTAGCAATGTAGCTTAATATATATATCATCGATACGGGTCTTTCTTTCGATCTAGCCCTACCTCACTAGTAATGCAGCTTAATATATATATATATATATATCATCGATACGCATACTGAAAACAGTAGCAGAGTCAGAGATGACCCTGATCACAAGGGGACTACAAAAGTGACTGGAGGAACATAACTAGGAATTGAAAGCAATCAGAAATACACAAACCACACCATGCGCGCTTCTCCTAGTGCCACAGAGAGTGAGATCAGTTGGTTTGAGGCGGACGAGGCTTCGTTGCTCCTGGGAGACTTGCTGCTCTTGTTCTCGCTCCGGAAACTCCTCCTTCCTAACAAGAAGAAGAACAGAGAATGGTTTTTCATGAAGTCCCTCAAATTCAAATCTAGATATTTCTTACTTGTTTTGATGCCTCCTCCATCACCAACAAAAAACAATGGAGTTATATATACTTAGTAACACGCTGCATTGCACGCGCATGAAAATATTGTTTAAATTATTATTTTTTAATTAGAATTTATTTAATATATACTGTTAGAATACTTCCCATCTTAACCATTTGCGTTAGAGGTATTCGGCTATAATTAGATCATAGTAGGTATTTAAACAATTAGTTAGATTTTTTTTAATAATTAATGAAGAATTTACAAATGGTTTAGATGGCTCAATTTTGAGCCGTTTTCAAGTCACATTATATATATATATGCCAAGTTCTTTAAGGAGGGAGACATTTCTTCCAGAGGTTGCGGGTTCGAGCAACATGGAATCACATTAATTCCTAGATGCGAAAATTATGTGAGGTGGGTGTAGCGCGGCCTAAAGCGGGGGTGTGATGCGGCCGAGCTAGGTGCAGTCTAGGTGTGAGTAGGGTGCAGGTGGCTTTCGGACCGGAATGTAGTCTTCGGAGCGGATTTGTAGGCCTTCCAAACACCTATAAGCCCAAGTGGCAAAGGTGTGAGGCATCCTCGCTGGTGGCTGTTGGTTCGAGCCACGGGGGATGCAATTAATCCCCAGCAAAAAATTAATTGGCGCCAGTAGTGCGGGTGCGGACTAGGTGGGTCGGATGCAGGTCAAGTGGAACGAGTGCGCGGGTACGAACCAGGAGGGCCAGGCACGGATGCGGGCTTTTGGGCTAACTGCAGGGACCTTCGAGTCGGGTATGGTGCCTCATGTATGGTCCTATGTGCGGGCCGTGTGCGGGTGCATGCCAGGTGGAACGAATGCGGGTGCGGGTTTGTAGGCCTTCCGGTCGGGTATGGTGCCTCATGTATGGTCCTTAACGAGTCTAATGTTGTTATTGCTAGAGTTAACGAGTCTAGCCATACTATAGTCCCATGTTGGATTAGATTAGACTTGTACGAATTAAGGAATGTAATGTTTTTCTGGTCCAGTGTTTATACTGTATCACTAGGCTGTGTATGATTGGATTTTTTTATAAAAAATTATTTTTTTACAAAATTTTCTTTTGATAGCGTATATTTTTTAAGAAACTATCATTTTCTATATTTTTTATCAAAACGATGGAAAATAAAACCGGTCCAACCCATATCTTTTTTTATAAAAAATAATTATTTTTTGAAAAAAAAAATTAATGATAATCAAACACCCAAATTAAGTTTTCATAAATAAAAAAAAATTCCATTAATTATTTTTCCGTGTAAAATAATTCCATAAAATTAATTTATTTTTTACATATTTTTAACCTTGCAATCAAACGCACTCTACATGTATTTATGTTTGGAAATAACAAGATTTATGTTCCTATATCACTACACATGTATGTCCTCAAAAGATTATAAAAAAAACACTCAACGAATTAAGTACATATCATCCCTACGTAGTCTTCTAAAATGGTCGAGAAGTTAAAAAAAATGTTTTATCATTTAATCTGGTTCTCTTTCTTTCTTTTTCCATGAGTAGTGATTTGGAATATTTCTGAAAATAAGAAGATTTGGGAGGACTTATATGGAGTATATCTGAACAAATAACAAGATGTTGAGGGACTTATATTTTCCAGATATGATGAGAAATAAACATCAAAAAAATTTGTTACCAACCTGAATGGAGTTCGGCTGAGATTCCTTTACATCTGCTTTTCCTGGAATATAGTTGTAAACAAATTTATAATAAATAAACATACAAAATCAGTGAAGAAATTAAGGGTTGAAATAGAGAAGAGAGTTATTGTGCCTTCATCTTGAGCCGAGCTTCTGCCAGTCCAGCCCATGACACGTTCATGGAGGTAGAAGAAGCTGTCCTTGAGCTGCTGGACGAGGCTTGCCATGGAGCTGAGCTGAAGCACTGTAAGTTGATCCTCACTACTACTACTTCTTCTTCTTCTTCTTCTTCTTCAGATGAGCTTTGTGGAACTGGAGTACTTTTCAGTGACATACATTGGAAGCAGTGTGTTACTGCAGAACCATGTGCAGTTTTCACAACTCCCAAATACATCGAGGGACTGTTTGGTAACTAGGATAACTAGATTTTAGATTTTGATACAATTATAAATTTTTAAAATCAAATTCATTGTTTGGTAAAGTGAGATTTTTTTTATTGAATTTGGTTAAAATTTAAATCCATTGTTTGGATTAAAAAAAATAAATGTTACCATTAAATTATAATAAAATACTAATTAATAAAATTATAAAATTTTAATTATGATTAATAAATTTAGTAAATTAATAAATAATAAAAGTAAAACTTACCAATTATTAATTATGATTATAATTATAATTATGACTAATAAATTATTAAGTAAGAATATAATAAAATATTATTTAATAAATTAATTATTATTATTACTATAATTATGATGCAAAATTATTAATTAAAAATATAACTAAATACTAACTAATAATTATTAATTAAGATAAATAAATTATTAATTATAATTATAATAAAATATTAACGGATTAAATTATAAATTAAATAATTATTAATTAATTATAGTAATTATGATTTAATATATTATTAATTATGATTATAATTATTTAATAGAATATTAATTTAGATTAATAAATTATTATTTAAGAATATAAGCAAATATTATTGCATAAATTAATTATTTTTATTAAGATTATGATTAATAAATTATTAATTGTAATTATAATAAAATAAAAATTTACACAAATAAAATTTAATTAATTAATAATTAATCAATATAATTATGATTCTAATTAATAAATTAATAATTAAGATTATAATAAAATATTAATTGATAAAATTATAAATTAATAGATTATTAATTAAGATTATAGTTGTGAGTAATAAATTGATAAATTATTAACTAAGATTATAATAAAGGAATAATTAATAAAATTATAAATTAATAAATTACTAGTTAAGATAAATTTTTTGATTATAATTATGATTATAGTAAAACATTTTCAAATAAATTAATCATTATAATTTAATAAATTATTAATTATGATTATAATAATGATTAATAAATTATTAAGTAAGAATAAAATAAAATATTATGAATAAAATTATTAATTAACTAATTATTAATTAATTATTGTAATTATGATTATAATTATGATTATTAAATTATTAAATATAATTAATTATTAATTAATTATTAAAATTTTGAATAATAAATTATCAATTAAGATTATAATAAAATATTTATTTATAAAATTATAAAATTATTAATTAAGATTATATTTCTCATTAATAAATTATTAACTAAGATTATAATAAAATTTTAGTTAATAAAATTATAAATTATTACACATAGGATTTCATGTACGATTCTATGGATTTGGAATGTAATTATTACCCACTTTTCAATTCCAAATACAAGATCGATCCAAACATAGGATTCTTTGGATTTGGCTCCAAATCCATGAAATCATGCAATTCGACTCCAAATCCGATTTACCAAACAAACCCTTAAAGTTAGTTGTTACGGTCTTTTTCCTTTCCGCAAGGACCAGGAGATTGGATCTAGCCATAAGAAGAATGCTTGGTATAAATAACTCACTTCTTGGTCTTCGACCCCCTCAGTCACTACGAGCCCCAGTCCCAAAATATCGAGGGACTAGACACGTGGCAATGGCCAACAGCACACTCTGATGGACATACCCAATTTAATGGACCCATCAAGGTGTACTTAAGCTGTAAAACAACAATATAGACAATGGTACTAATCTCATCCACAGAAATAAATACAACAAAATCATAATATAAAGCAATATCAAGTCTCAATAAAACATAACTCGGGGAACAACCCGATAATGAGTCTGATACAATAATCAAGATACAAGAATAAAAATAACAACAGCAATTACTGAGTATGGATAAAGCATATACTCAGGAGAAATCATCGACGATCACTCGTCTTCTGGTTCTGGTACTGCTCCAGTGCCTGCTTCTGTTCCGTACATCTCGGGGTAGATCTCTTCGGCTAAACCTGGGGACATAATCCGGATCCAGGTCCTTAGGGGACATAACAAGGTACAAAAATAACTCAAGCCATAATAAATGCAGTACAATAATAAATGAATCAATAGGGTAACTATATAACCAGCTAAGTGATATGCAAGATGAGAGCATCACTAGAACTCAGGCTGAGACCACTACAAGCTCGGTGTCAGGGAGCCGGTAGCAGTGATATCATGTAGTTGTCTAGCTCGGAGAGAGACTACGATACCGTCATAATATAATCAACCTGTAGCCTGTGTGTCTCTCCCCACCCAATGTAATCACACGTCTCATGTCCATGACACGCAAGATCATGACCTCTAACTGATGCAGTGAGTCATAATGATAGCTAAGCATATGAATAAAGTATATGTCACGAATTCTGTAGCCTATACAGAATCACCATGAATATCTCAGGAAGATTCTGTCTCATAAATAGTGTCAGGTGTCCTGTGGTATGACGTACTTGATAAGGCAAGCACGAGAATGTATAGGGTCTCGATATCCATGTCTAGGTGACGTTACACAACGTCGCGTACGGTGTTGACACCCGAATATTATTCGAACGTTAAGTAATGTCATACGGTCCTAGATTGAACAGAGATATTACAGTAAATAATCAAGAGAATAGTATAAACAAATGCTGCAAGTATGGCAAGGTACACTTGCCTGGGGTTCTGGCTCCAACTGCTGCTCTGGTATCAGCGGGATCTGCAGGTACTCCTCCAGTTGCTGAAATAAATGTTACCATCAGGTTCATAAGACATCAAATAGCTAGAATTGCCTGTCCATAAGTCCAATTTGGATACAGGGGCAAAAGTGACAGTTTCTGGTCAAAGCGGGGTTCACATGTGGCCCGCTTCGCACCAAAAAATGTGCCAGAGACAATGTGTAAGCCCCTGATTTTCAAATTATTAGATCTTGGATTTTTCCCAATTTTCTGGAATTTTCTGTGAATTTTCTGTAATTAAAATCAGGGTTTTGAATTATTAAATGATTTTTAATTGTTAATAAATAATATTAAAATATTAAGAAAATAACATTTTTGGGTGTAAAATAGAAAACTGGACTTAGGGCAATTTTTCTGGAATTTTTCTGGGCCCCAGAACTATTTTTAAATGCCTAAAAACAAATTTTCTAATTAATTAATTAATTAACTATTTTAAATTATTATTATTATTATTATTATTATTATTATTAAATTTTTATTTTTATTTTTGGGCCCGGCCCAGTGGGCCGAGCCCGGTCCAGCCCAGCGGCCCACCCGCCCTATCGGGTCGGGTCGGGTTCAGCCGAACCCGACCCGCCGCAGCAACCCGACCCGCCGAGCTGCCCCTTCCCCCACGACGCCCGTTTTTCTCGCCGGCCGCCGCGCGCAGCGCCGCGCGATCCGCTCGCCACGCCCCGCCACGCCGCGCCACGTCGCCCCGCTCCGCCGCTCCCCTCGGCCCCCCGCAACCGCCCGACCTCCCTATATATCCCCCCTCTCCTCCGCTCCTCCTCCGCCTCAGACCCTCGTCACCACCGCTCCGCCACCCACCCGCCTGAGCCGCCCGCCTGAGCCGCCCGCCTGAGCCACCGTCCCCCGGCCAGCCCCCTCCTCTCCTTCCTCCGCCCTTTCCGTCGGCTCCGGCGCCCGACACAGCCGCTGCAGCAGCCGCAGCACCGCCACGCTGCCCGGAGCCGCCGCCTCCAGCTCCGCCGCGTGTCCCCAGCGCGCCGCCGCGAAGCCCCCGGCCCCCTCCGCCTCTGCACGGCCGCCCTCAGCCGCCGTGTCCGGCGAGTCAGCCCTAACCCTAGCCCTAATTTCCTGTTCTGTGTCGGACACAGGACACAGTGTCCGACACGACTCGGACTCGATTTTGACCCTGTTTTCGGGTCCCTTCAGGTGCGTGTAACTTTCGCCTCGTAGCTCCTTTTTCAATTCTGCAAATTGCGTTGTGAAGCCTGTATGACCCTCTCGGTGTCCGGATAAACTGTTCGGGGCACCGCGTCCTGTGGTGATCGCACACCGCGATCCAAAAACAGGAAAAACCAGACCCTGTTTCACCCCGGAACCGAGTACGTCCCGCCAAACGGGACGACTTGGTCGCGTGCGGTCTTCACAGATACGTGCGCAGCGTCGATACGGACGTGTGAGATTTCGCGGAAGCTGATTTGGGTGTGCGTGCACACCGGAATCAACGCGTATCCGCGGACATCGCCCCGTATCCGCAATTTCTGTAATTCACCATAACTTCTTGTACACTCGTCAGATCGAGACGAAACTTGCGCCATCGGACTCGTAGCGATACGCTGGTCCTGTGGGTCAAGTTTGGTTCGATTCTGAGAACGTTGACGAAATCGCGTGTCGCGGGCCCCACAGGCCCCGCTCGACGGGCGATTTTGTGTTCGGCTCATCGGAATCCAAATCTGGAAGTTCCGTTGGGTTCGTATCAGCGTTCCTGACCTGTTGACACTAAGTTTGGTGAATTTGGAGACTTTTGACCCGGACACGTTTTTTCGGTGCAAAGCGGGCCCAACGGCGGACCCCGTTTTGACCCGAAACTGCCGTTTTTGCCCTTGTCTCCAAATTGGACCCAAGGACAGGCGTTTCTAGCTATTTGACATCTTCTGAGCACGATGGTAATGTCTATTTCAGCTTTTGGACTCATCTGTGGAAATTTCCCCCAAGAACCAAATTAAACAGATCCAAACAACAGGCAAGTACCTGCACTTCAAGTTAATCTTTATATATTGTGATAATTAATTCTCTGCTCTACTAGTACCCTTATTGATTACACGTAGCGTAAAGTACTGTATTTCATGTCTTGAATATTGGAGTTCATGTCTTGTTTACATATCGGGTGGGAGAATACTAGGAGGCATGTAGTTTACCCTTCCCCAGGTCCAGATACTAGCTGTTGGTACGCGACTGTACCATCAGCCTTATACTTGATCATTCCAGACACTAGTCGTCTATGACGGCCTTATTAGCCTTATAAACCCCTACATGCCAACTATGTATTCTAAATACACAAGTTCACACACATAGTTCTAGTCTTGTTATATTTCTTGCTGACTGTGCAGTTTCATTTCCTGTTTCACTTTATTTTCCTGTTTTCTCATATTCCTGTTTATAGCATTAAACTCTGAGATGTTGATGTTCCTTATGCAATTTCCTTAACATGATATTCAATATTTAATTGTCATAAATATTTAGTTTAATCTTGTTGTGCACTGTGTACTTTGCTCCTTTCCTGACTGGATCCGTTGTTTAGGCGATGATGAGAACCTTGCCCCTACCTACTATGGACCCTATGAGCCAGCAGGTGATACAGTTGCAGAGCCGGTTCCCACCCAGGAGACTACTCCTGCAGAGTAGTTAGCAGTAGCTATCTTTATTCTATTTCTTATCTTATTAATCGGGTTTGTCCCCGGTACAATCTTTGGTTCTGTAATAAAACTCTGGATCTGATTATCTTATTCTGGTTATAAAATCTTAGCATTCTTTTCCTGCTATTTTCTTGCCTATTTAATGGTTGTGAATGAGCTAGATTTATTGCTTGTGGTCATGCCCTAGACAGCGTACTACCGCCGATTCTGCGGCGTAGGCTGGACGTGCCCACGCACTCGTGCCCGAACTTCCGGGTGCGGGTCGTGACACAATGTTCTCCAAATTCTTCAAACTTAGTGTCAACAAGTCCAGAACGATGATACGAACCCAATGGAACATCCAGAACTGGATTCCGATGAGCCGATCACAAAATCGTCCGTCAAGTGGAGCCGTGGGACCAACGATACGCGATTTTGTCAACGTTCTCAGAATCGAACCAAACTTGGGTCACAGGACCAGCATATTGCTACGAGTCCGATGGAGCAAGTTTTTTTTGAAACGACGAGCGTACACAAATTTACAACGAGTTCCAGAACAGGACCAATACGGGGTGTTGTCGACGGATACGTATTGATTTCGGTGTGCACGCACATCCAAATCAACTTTTACGAAATCTCACACGTCCGTATTGACGGTGCACACCTTTTGGTGAAGTCCGTATACGACCAAGTCGTCTCGTTTAGCGGGGCATACCCAGTTCCGGGGAAAATTAGGATATCTATTTTCCTAATTTTGTGTCGCAGTTTACGATCGCCACAGGACGCGATACCCCGAACAAATTATACGAGGTTCGAGAGGGTCACGCAGTCTACGCGTCACAGCAGATGGTTCAAAAAATGAGACAGCGAGGAGAGATAAATTCTTACCTAAACAGGGCGCCGAAGATGACTGAATTTACGCGTTTCCGCGAGTTGGCACGACGCGGCACGACTGGCTGCTAGGGTTTCTGCGGCTGGAGTCGCCGGAGAGGCTCGGTGGAGGCGGCGCTGGAGTCGTCGGGGCGACACTGTGCTCG
Organism: Iris macrosiphon; assembly: GCA_036927795.1. Lineage (NCBI taxonomy): Eukaryota > Viridiplantae > Streptophyta > Magnoliopsida > Asparagales > Iridaceae > Iris > Iris macrosiphon. The sequence goes on from JAYESA010000012.1 coordinate 165,259,551, forward strand.
GATGTAAACCCCTCTCATTTATTTCTATAGATAGTCTGGTAAGGGTTAGAAAATTTTGGTATAGCAACAGTTGATTGAGGTTTAGAGTAAGGTTGCAGATGTCTGATTTTTAAATTAAACCCTTGGCGCGCCCTACCGTTGTTGAAATATTTGGAGCCCAACATCAGCCCATAAATTCCAACAGATTGTTACACTTTTGACTTGACATGCCAATTTAGGTGCTGGACTTTCCCGTCACTCAAAATCATATTTTTTGTGCTCTAAATTAATTGCACAATTTTTCGTAATCAAAATCCTTATTTAATCCTGTGTCGCGCACCTGTGTTGTTGCCATCAATTTTGATACACCAATTTAACCCGTTGAGTCGGACCAATAAAAGGGTCCAAGACTGCCACCAAGCCTACACCATTCATGACCTTTGTGTCACTCCCAATTGAGATCCCATGTGTCCCCATTTAATTTAAGAGCACATGATAATTTATTCTAATTAAATTGGAGATACCAACTTTGACTAATCCCATTTTAATCCCAATTTAATTCCAATGCCCATTTAATTAAGCCCATGCAAAACACACAATACCCCCTCACCCTACAAAACACCAAACACCAATTCTCCCATAAATTTTCTATCATTTTATGTGTTTGTGTAAATACCCAAACTTAAGGGGCTAAATTGGAAATATTGTAACATATGTCATAACTTCATTGGTCAAGGCCAAATGAATAAGCCACCCCACTCTTTGACTGGTCAAGCCTCCCTCTCCCTCTCATTTGGATAAAGAATTAATTTCTTCATATAAAATCACCACCACCCATTTGAATTGGGCTCATCCTCACCATCCAACCCCCACACACTTCCCTATTTAATGTCTCCATCACCACACACAACCCCATGCCGCCCTAATCCCAATCCCAATACCTGACTGTGCCAAGCGAGCCTGCAAATTAGGAATAGATATTTGGAATCTCATCTACAAGTTTGAAACCTTCACATGACACCTCTATTTCGATTTCTTTTACCAAATTGTATCTTGCTTATTTCCTCAACGCTGATCGCAATCATGACTTCTTTTTCAGAGTTATGAATCTCCGCAGCGGACGTGTTGCACAGCCGGACGATGTTCCCCGTGACGCAGGATCATCCGGAGAATCGGAACTGGAGCAGGTCCTTCTGTTGACTCCAGCTTCCCTGGGACAGTCATCGGGGCAGCCCGAGGTGCCTTCGGACGGGCATCAAACACCGCGTCAGGCTGGACCTGAGGATCAGAGGACACCGAGTCTGGAGGAGCAGCAGCAGCCCCCACCTCCACCATTCCCACCCCAGATGCCCTATATGCCATTCCCCGCAGGGCAACCCATGGATGGGACACAGATGTTCCAGATGGTATATGCGATAATGTAGGCCCAGCAGCAGGCTCAGCAGCAGGCCCAGCAGCGCCAGGCTGAGACCCTAAGAGAGTATCGTGACGGCCTTGGGGCAGGCATCACCGCCAGCACACCAGTCGACGATGGAGTCTGTCATAGACTTCCGTCGTATGATGCCACAACCTTTTGCTAGCACAGAAGAGCCGACAGAGGTCCACGCATGGCTCACCAGCATTCAGCACAAGGTGGAGGCTACCGACCTCCCCCAGCACCGATGGATGACGGCCGTCAGGATGCAGCTCACTTGCAACGCTCATCACTGGTGGCTCTCAGAGGAGAAGCGTTTGGGACCAGCCCGGGCCACGTGGAAAGAGTTCTATAGGCTCTTCCAGAAGATGTACATACCCTCCACTGCCCGAGCAGAGCTTCGGGATAGATTTCAGAACCTCGGGCAGGGGAGTATGACAATTGAGGAATACAATGCTGAGTTCCTCCGCCTGAGCAGGTTTGCACCGTACCTGATCCCTACCGAGGAGGCGAAGGCCGAGAAGTTCTATGAAGGCCTGAGTTTCGAGACCCAGAGGTTTATCGGGTCCATAGCCCCCACCTCCTACTCCGAGGTATTATTAGCAGCACGACGCCAGGACCGCATCAACAAGATGGAGGCCAGCCTGAAGCGCTCATGTGCGTCATCATCAGCAGTTTGAGCCCCGCAGGAAGGACCGGTGAAGCGTCTTCTAGTACATCAGCAGCAGCAGAGAGCAGCACCCCAGCAGGGAGCTGTTATTCCCACATGCCATTACTGCGGCAAGAAGGGACATTTATTGAGGGACTGCCGACGGAGACTGGGCGCTTGTTTGAGATGTGGGTCGGACCAACATGCAGTCCGTGTAAAACCCCTATTCCTAAAAATCGTATTAATCCTTTTAATTAATTATTAATTTAATTATAGTATTTATGTGCAAATTAGGATAAATAGAATTTATTTAATTTTTATTTTAGGTGTTTGTGCACTTAGGAGATTTATGGAGCCATTATAAATTTTTCCTAATTTATTTCATGTAGGAGACCCTTTGGACAGTTGCTAGCTTAATGGTATGCATTAATACAAATTCTAGATTTTTCTATGTGTATATATGTATATATATATATATATATATATATATATATATATATATACAAAAGAAAAAGAAAGAAAAAGAAATGGAAAAAGGAAAAAAAAAGGAAAAAAAACTATTAAATCCCTAATGGATTCTAAGCCACCTACCCGCTACCCATGAGCCATACCTGCACCTGCGTTCAGAGAGATTTAGAAGCAGCAGCAGCCGCAGGCTTATATAAAGTCGTGCGTGAATATACCTCCCCGACCTAGCCTCCATCTCTTCGATCAAAGCCCTAACCCTAATCCTCCCTCTCCAACTCGCCGCCGCCGCCGCGCCACCGGAGCCCGCCGCAATGCGACGGAGCCGCCGATCGCACACCGCGACGACGCGCGCGAGCGACAGAATTCGACTACCGAGTACATGTGTTCCAGCATCGTTTTTCGCGCCCTCGCTGTACCAAACTCGACCCCGTCTTCACCGATATGATCCTCACCGATCCCCCTTCCATATTTGTATGTTAGTTCATCTCGAACCACGCGCAAACCTAGGTAAAAATCGATGCCAAGTCGAGGAAAAACCCCGATATTTAAATCTCAGAAAAATCTGTTGCAACTACCCCTGTTCTGGATTCGTATCTCCCGCCACAGAGATCCGAATCCGATTTTTCTTGTTGGTATGCGAAGACCACTTGACCTAGTTTATTTTATGTCAAATACTTTAATTTAGTAGCTGTTGTATGTTAAAATAAATTAAGTAGAAAACCCCGAAAACACACTTTTTCCAGATTTTCAAAAGTTATGAAACGGAGTGTGCCCCGCCAAACGGGACCGCTACGTTGTGTACCAAGTATACCAAATGGTGCACGCAGTGTACTCGGACACGTGAGAGTTCGCAAAAACTAATTCGGACATGTGTGCGCGTCGAAATCAGCCCGTATCCGCGGACAATCTCCGTGCCGCAACTTTTGCGAAAGCCGTGCGCATTTTGTGCACGCTGGTCAGATTGCGACGAAACTTGTGCCATTGGACTCGTGGTATCGCACTGGTCCTGTGACCCAAGTTTCAAGCAATTCTGAGATAGTTGACCAAGTCGTCTATTGGCGGGCCCTACGGTTGACTTTTTAGGCGAAATTGTGTTCGGCTCACCGGAATCCACATTTGGACATACCATTGAGTTCATACTGACATTTAGAGTTTGTTTGACCTATAATTTGTCCCATTTAGAGACCTTTACCCTTGGCACACTTTTTGGTGCAAAGTGGCCCACATGTGGAGCCCGCTTTGACCCGAAATTACCGTTTTGCCCCTGTGTCCAGATTTGACGAAAGGGAAGTACTTTCTAGCTATTTTGCTTATTCTGGGAACGTTGGTGATGTTTATTTCAGCATCCGGAGACGTTCATTCTAAGGCCGTAGTTTCTGACTCTTGGTGTTTGTCATCTGGATATTACACTCTGCAGCTCTCTTGTCAGGCAAGTATACCTTGCCTTGTTGTATTGTTTAACTTCTGTATTATTATTTGTATATTTATATTATATAACTGTGCGCGTCTGAGAGAGACTTGGTTGCAGTCAACGAAGGCGTTGACGTTAGGACTTATGTCTGATCTGGTGTCTAGTAGACCCACCTAAAATTGTGGAGTTATTGGTATGACTTCCCAGGCCTTGACATATTTCTTACACGTATTGTGAGTCTCATGTAGGACACGGACTTGCGTATGTGGTTGGCCACCTGTACGTGTATGTCGTGCGACGGATAGGATATAACTGCTAATAGTGATGCATGTTAGAAGACTTAGCAGTTATTAGTAGGCGGAGCATAGACTAGCGTGGTACGACGGTCCCATCCTTGTCCTTGTTTGGTTGTAAGGATGGACTATTGCTCTAACGATAGACTATGAGCCAGAGTTACGACGCCGAGGCATAGTAGCTGACGCGTGTTGTGGATACAACATGCTTAGATCATTGGGCGGGGAGGACTACTAGTAGGCGTATGGGACACCCACCCCTTTATACAGACACCGCACTCGACGGAGTGATACGGACGTATTTATATATTACCGATACCACGTTCTGTAGAGTGTTGGACATTACTTGGTGATATTACAAATACCACACTCTATAGAACGTTGGACGTTATTGTATTCCTGCGCCCGTGTTATAGGGGGCATATGTGGCATATACTAGCCAGTTGTCACGATTGGTGAATTACGTCAGTATATGTCTAGCCTATACCTTCCCATACACTCAAAGTTGTCCTCAAGTTGTATTTCACTTAGATGGTTAGGTCACCCTGGAGTTTTTACAGTATTTACTTTATGACATGCTTTTATGTATCTTGTTATGTCCCTCTGAGGACCTGGTCCCTTTCCAGGTATAGATGTTCATGAGAATTCGTAGGAGCGCAGGTCCGGACTGTTTACTTACATTACGAGCTGGTCTCCTCTTCGAGTTTCTGTGTTGGTAGTTATTGTACTCATATTGTATTTATCTTGCTTTTTTTTATTATGGTTCGGCAGTGGATTTGTTTCCATCCGACTGTCATCTTGAGATACCTTATATTGAGATCTAGTTCATAGATACTAGTCATTTATTTATATATGATTTCTGTGGATGAGATTTAGTTATGCTCTGAGATATATATGTTTACCACTTGTAAATTGTTATTCATATTACAGTATACGTGTGTTATGGGTTCCATATATTGGAGTGCCATATTTATACGGCTGGCATGCTTACGTGTCCTAGTCCTACGTATTTTGGGACTGGGGCATGACAGTCCGAGATTGCCCAGACCAGAGGGCTCCAGTACAGATGGTTCATCGGCCAGCCTTGCCAGCACTGAGGCCTTATCAGCAGCCTCCTGGACCAAGGCTGCCTTACTCAGGAGCTGGAGCACAGCGACCACCAGGACCAGGGGGGATCAGAGGAGGCCACCCTTGGCCCCACAGGCAGATCACTTCCAGCAGGCTCGACAGCAGCAGCCGAGGGCACCGACACCGAGACATGGTCAGGCCTATGCGATGACTATAGAGGAGGCAGAGACAGCCGAAGAAGTGATCGCAGGTACTATCTTAGTAGCTTCATTACCAGCAGTAGTCTTATTTGATTCTGGTAGGGGTGAGCAACGGTCCGGTTCGGTCCAAACCGGACCGAATTATTATAAATCGAACATAAACCGAACCGACATAGTGAAGAACCGAACCGAACCGCAATATTTCAAAACCAAAATTAATCGAACCAAAAAATTTCGGTTCGGTTATTTTAGTTATTCGGTTTATGGGCCTTTGTGTAATGGGCCGGGAAGGTTTATTTTACAACGAACAAAATGGCCGAATTGAACGGTCCAACTAATAAAATTATCCTTGGCCCATCCAATATATTGTTGTTTGGCCCATTTTACAACAAATAACTTCAAACCCAACCTGGGCAATCAAATATACAAACCAAATTTGAATTAAAAAAATTGAAGCAAAAAATTATAACAAAACAAAGTGTATACAGTAGACTACACAGTCACACACAGTGCCAGACTGCCAGTTATGATATTGTACAAAAAAAATTAAAAATGTACACACAAAATAAAATGTACACACAAAACAAATGAAATATTGTTTCCAGTTTAGATAAAAAAAAATTACAACAATGAAATGCAGTTGAGATTTAATTCCTAAGCCCTCCAATTTCAAACTGGTGCTCGTCTCACTGAAGCTCATATCTTCCCCTGAAGAACAACAACACAATAAAATAAAGATACAAAACATATATCAAACTGTATTTAGAAAGTGTATTTATAAGTTTATAACTACCTTGCCAGTTGCTAGTAACAAGAGTTCCCAGGTTAAACCGTTCAAATGCATAGTTCTCTTCATAAACAAGTTGTCATATCCTGGAGCACCTGGACAACACAATAAAAAGAAGAAGAAGAAAACTAAATTGTGGCTCAGATAAGGCTCATTTTTGCATCATTGTTTGATGTCATGTAGTATCAGTTCTCCTATTCTCAAGCCATCATCATCATTGCCACTTTATCATATAATATGTTAGTAAATTTCTCAAAAAAAGACTAAATAAACTAGCATCATAGATTTACCAAATGGCTGCATTTTATGCCACGCCATTGTAAATAAACTAGCATCATAGATTTACCAAATGGCTGTATTTTATGCCACGCCATTGTCTGTCGCCAATGGCTGCATTTTATGCCTCGCCAGTGGCTTCATTTTATGACTGCTATTATGGCTGCATTTTATACCTACAACAAGAAGAAATAACAACAGAAATAACAACAGAAGCTCCCAGCAATAAAGCTATAAAGCTCCCAGAAATAACTAGAGAGGCAGAAATAACAGCAGAGTGCAGTAACTAACAGCAAGTCAGCAGAGTGCAGTAACTAATAGCAAGTCAACAAGTAACAGGTAGTAGATATTATATAACAAGCAATAACAGCAGTCAGCAGCAGCAGTAACTAACAGCAAGTCAGCAAGTAACAGGTAGTATATATTATATAACAAGCAATAACAGCAGTCAGCAGAAGCAGCAACTAACAGCAAGTCAGCAAAGTAACAGGTAGTATATATTATATAACAAGCAATAACAGCAGTCAGCAGAAGCAGCAACTAACATCAAGTCAGCAAAGATGAGAACAGCAAGAAAATAGCAGCAGTAACCAATAAGCCAGTAACAGCCTAACAGGTATCGAAAAATATTACACATTGTCTTCCAAGTTTCCAACTAAAAGTTTGTGTTCCCAAATATCCCTCCAAAAGTCCAAATTTAAAGACCAGAATTAATCAAACCTCGCTTGTTGACGTTGATATTGATTCCACCGTCAACTTACCCAAATCTAAATAAAAAAATTAAAATAATTAAGAAGTTAAAACACACAATAATAGATACACTAGAAAAAAATTTATGCTAAATAATAAAAAAATTACCCATTTCAACTTTATACACGTCTTCAAACTCCTCTTCAACAATAGATACTATAGGTCGATCAGAAGGCCTACGTAACCAATCTTGACAACAAATAAGAGCTTGAACTATTTTTGGAGTCAAGGAGCTCCTATATGAATCAAGCACACGACCACCCGTACTAAAAGCGGACTCGGACGCCACGGTAGATATGGGAACGGCCAACACATCTCGAGCCATCTTCGAAAGGATCGAAAAACGGAGAGAATTAAGCTTCCACCATCCCAAAATATTAAACTCATCACTCTCATCATCATCATCATCTACCGTGCTCTCATCTAAATATCGATCAAACTCCGATTTAGTATCACCACCACCCAATTCCATCTTATGTTTCTTGAATTGAGCTTTCATAAACTTCTTCAATTGCAAGTTGTACACCGGTTGATTTGCACAAGAAGGTTCAACTCTTTCACTATTAGTAGCAACACCACCACTTTGAGAAGAGCTTATATTTTTGTACTCATTGAACATGGAGTACGCAACACTTTTTACTTTCTTTTTCATGGAATCGCTCTTCTCCGGTCCATAGAGATGATCAAGAGCATATTCCACGTATTCCAACTTATGTCGAGGATCTAGAATTGGTGCAATAAATATCACCATATTCATTTTCTCAATGTCCCCCCAATATTTTTGATATTTTTCTCTCATTTTGTCGGCCATGAGAGATAAGTCAAAGTCCTCACTCTCCCTTGAAGTACGCAAAAGAATATCAATGGATGTGATTTCGTCAAAGAAATTATTGCAAGTGACATATAAGGATCCCGAGATACGCAAAGTAAGTTCATAAAAGTGTTCTAAGAAAGTGCACATTCTTCTTGCATTAGCCCAATCATCCTCGGTAGGAAACCCACCATTCTCTGCTAGTTCTAGTTTGAACCATGGATCTTGTCCGACGAATCTCTCAAAAGCATTTTCAAACTTTTACGCCCTGTTCAACATCAAAAATGTAGAGTTCCAACGGGTGCTCACATCAAGACACAACATTTTTTTGCTTTGTATCTTTTCGGCTTCAACACACTCCTTGAACTTTTGAAATCTACTAGGAGAATGTCTCACATATCTCACCGCATTTCGAACACGAGCAACCGATGGTGACATCAATTTTAAGCCGTCAACCACAACTAGATTAATTATATGTGCAATGCATCGCATGTGTAAATATTTGTATTATAGAATGCCATTTCCCCAATTCTGAATTTTCTTGCTTAAATAAGAAATAGCAACATCATTGGAACTCGCATTGTCTACCGTGATAGTGAATATTCTATCAACACCCCACTCTAGCAAGCACTTCTCTACCGCTTTCCCGATGGCCTCACCTTTATGACTTGAAATTGGACAAAAGTTTATAATTTTTTTCTTCAACTCCCAATCATCATTTATATAATGTGTGTAAGACACATATAATTGATTTTTTGTAACGATGTCCAAGTATCCGTTGTAAGACAAATCATTTGCTTGGACTCTTTCAAATATATTTTGAACTTACTCTTTTCAATAGAGTAAATATCATAAGAATCTCGAGCCACTGTCCATCTTGACGGAATACGAAAGCTAGGACACGCCACATTAATAAAGTTTTTAAAGCCCTTACACTCCACAAATCGAAACGGAAGCTCATCAACGATAATCATATGTGTCAAGGCCTTTCTCACCTCGTTTTGATTAAATTTCCAACTAGTTAGTATTTGCTTGCCCTTTGCAATTGATTGCAAGTTGAGTATTGTTTGACTAGGTTCATGATTCTTTAGATTCAATGGACATGCATTCCAGTGGGTTTTCACACTAGTACTCCCATTTAGCTTACTATGGCAATGGTATTCTTTTCCGCAATGGTTGCAACTTGCTTTTGGACGACCATCCGGGTCAAGAAATTTTTTAAAATCTTTCCAATGCGGAGCTCTTTCCTTCGAAGGCTTTCTTGTAACCGGAAGCTCCAAATTTAGATTAGATACAGGAAGAGGCTCATTTGTGGCTTGAGAACTAGTTGGTGGTTGATGATCACCTTCTTGCGACATCTAAAATAATAAATTTGTACTTTGAATATATGAAATATAAAAAACAAAATTGAGTCCAAAAATTAAGAAATACGCACATTGCATGAATATGAAGTTGTTGCCATTGATTGGGTTGGTGCTACACCTATTGAACATCACACATTTATGAGTAACCTAAGTTACCTATAGCTATGCGACCTAACCCTTACCCAATTCCAACCTACATAAATAGCCCTTAGTCACTACTAGTCCAAAATGCAGTATCTCAATGTGCCAGGACAGAATGCAGAATCAGATTGCAGATAGGGATAGTCCCATTACAGACTCACAGAATGCAGAAACAGACTCACAGAATGCAGAATAAAGCAGTAGCTGTGAAGAATTAGAGTGCAGACTGCAGAATGCAGTGTAAAGATATATTAAGTCAAAATGCAGAATGTCAATGCACTATGCAGAATGTCAATGCAAAATAAATCAATGTACCAACCCTGCATGACTGCAGAATGTCAATGCACTATGCAGATGCACTATACAGTCTTGCAGTATTGCAGTGTATAGTATTGCAGTATCTTTGTATTGCAGTGTACAAAAAATAATTGTCAGTCACTAATAGATGCACTATGCAGTATTGCAGTATTGCAGTGTCTTAGTATTGCAGTGTACCAAAAATAATTGTCAGTCATTAATAGATGCACTATGCAGTATTACAGTATTGCAGTGTGCAGTATTGCAGTGTCTTAGTATTACAGTGTACCAAAAATAATTGTCAGTCACTAACAGATGCATTATGCAGTATTGCAGTATTACAGTATTGCAGTGTGCAGTATTGCAGTATTGCAGTGTACAGTATTGCAGTGTCTTAGTATTGCAGTGTACCAAAAATAATTGTCAGTCAAAATGAAGTATCTTAGTCACTATTCACTAATCAAATATCAATGTGCCAGAATAGCAGAATCATAGTGCAGAATGCAGATAAAGATAGTCCCATTACAGACTCACAGAGTGCAACACAGATATACATATATTAGGTCAAAATGTATAATAACTAATCAAAGTGTACCAACCCTACAAATAATCTTTACTGAGTTACTCTTCAAAGTACCAAAATACAAATAACAGAAGCAGGAAACAATTATGAATCAATATGCAAACAGATGCACTATGCAGTATTACAGTATTAACAATTATCAATTTTTTTGCAAATTAACAATTATCAAAGTACCAAAATAATCAAAGTGTACCAACACAGATATACATATATTAGTTCAAAGTACCAAAACAATTTTGCAAACCTGTATTTTTTTTGGCAGGAAACAATTAACATAAGCATACTTAGTAGTCAGTACTCATTAGTCACTAGTAAGTAGTAACTAACAGTCTAACAGCAAGATAATGTCGGTATAGTAAGCATACTCAGTACTCACTACTCACTAGAAGCAGGAAACAATTATCAATTAGACATTTTTTTTTGGCAGGAAACAATTAACATAAGCATACTCAGTACTCACTAGAAACAATTAACATAAGCATACTCAGTACTCACTAGTAACTAACAGTCTATCAATTAGACATAATCATTTTTTTCGAATAGGGGCCAGGTAACAGGGTTACTTACAGTGAATGAGTAGTGACTTGTTGTTAGTTACTGCTTCTGCTGGTAACAGGGTTACAATTAACATAAGCATACTCAGTACTCACTAGTAACTAACAGTCTAAGAGGAAGATAATGTAGATACGTATACAACTAACAGTCTAACAACAAGATAATGGCACAATAAAATTAAAACGTACCAAGCCCTGCACCAAATCTAGGTTAGATCTTAGATCAGAGTAATTTATTACCAGATCTAGGTTAGATCTTAGATCTGGAGACGTATCAAGCCCTGCACCAAAGATGAAACAAGAAAATAACAAAAAATTAGAAAATAAATGAAAATAAATAAATAAATATTTGCAAAAAAAAAAGAGATATTAGGGTAATTTCTTACCAAATCTAGGTTAGATCTTAGATCTGGACAGATCTAGGTTAGATCGAGAGAGCCGATGTGTCAGATCTAGGTTAGATGGAGTTGGAGAGACTGAAGAGGAGACTCAGAGTCTCAGAGTCAGTCAGAGGCCGAGAGAGGATGCGATGAAGACGGAAGAGGAGACACAGACAGAGTCTCAGAGCCGGCAGAGGGGTTGTGAGAGCCGGCAGAGGGGTTGTGAGAGGAGAGCCGACAGAGGGGTTAGCCGGTTAGGGTTGTGAGAATGAGAGGAGAGAGAGTATTTTTACTTTATATACTTAGGTTTTGGTTAAGGGTATATTTGTAATTTTATATTGCAAATCGGTTTCGGTTTTAAACCGAAACCCATTAACCGATCACCGACCCGTTAACCGAAATTTTGGTTTTTTATAACCAAACCCGACCCAAAATTTTTTTGACCCGAACCGAATTGCTAACTCGGTTCGGGTCGGTCTGGTTTTCGGTTTTAAATCGATTTTTGCTCACCCCTAGATTCTGGTGCCACACACTCTTTTATAGCTGCTAGTTTTGTGGCCACCCATAGAATAGCCACTGTACCCCTTCCGAAGATCAAGAGGATTCTTACGGGAGGTGGAATAGTACATATTAGCGACACTTGTAGATCATGTTCAGTAGTTATCTGCGGGCGAGAGATGCGTGCCCAATTTCTGGTCATATTTAGACCCCCAGATCACCCAGAGTTTGAGTTTCTTCTTGGGAGCCCGAGAGCATGGTGTCCAACCTACCCTAGCGACACACATTGCAGAAGGTGAACCGATGTGCCCTCAATTTATATCAGAGTTTGAGGATGTATTTCCAGAGGATCTCCCAGGCCTGCCACCTGACAGAGAGATTGAGTTTACTATAGAGTTGACTCTCGGAGCCGAGCCAGTTACTTCTTCCGTTTACAGACTAGCACCGAAGGAGTTGGTTGAGTTGAAGGTCCAAGTAGATGATCTCTTAGATAAGGGTTTCATACGGGCTAGTGTATCTCCATAGGGAGCACCCATTCTATTTGTACCGAAGAAGGACGGGACGGTACGCTTGTGTATCGATTACAGGACGTTAAATGCTGTAACGATAAAGAACAAGTATCCACTGCCGCGCATCAATGATTTATTTGATCAGCTTAGTGGTGCATGTGTATTCTCGAAGATCGATCTCAGATCCGGTTATCATCAGATCAAGGTACGGAGAGAGGACATCCCGAAGACGGTTTTTTGGACGAAGTATGGGCACTATGAGTTTTTAGTCATGCCGTTTGGTTTAACCAACGCGCCTGCAGTATTTATGAGTCTGATGAACAATATCTTCTACCAGTACTTAGATAAGTTTGTGGTGGTATTTATCGACGATATCTCAGTATATTGCAAGAGCCAAGAGGAGCACGAGAGACATCTCAGGATCGTATTGGAGATACTGAGACAGGAGAGGCTGTACGCCAAGCTTAGCAAATGTGAGTTCTGTTTGGATAGAGTACCATTTCTGGGACACATAATCACCGGAGATGGACTATCAGTTGACCCGGAGAAGGTAGTTGCAGTAGAGACGTGGCCTACCCCTACATCAGTTACAGAGGTTAGGAGTTTCCTCGGACTTGCCGGATATTATCGGAGGTTCGTGGAAAATTTCTCAAGGATCGCTGCGCCTATTATAGCACCTCGTTCTCCCGGTGCGGAGAGCGCGGCTAAGAAATACAAGACGGTATCGTTCGATCGGGATAGATTGAAACAAGAACTCGTCCTCGTTATGGATTTGTTTCTTCGGAATCGATTCCCATATTCAGTGGACCGTGCCCCCGGGATCGACTTAGCGACAGAGTCAGGAGGGACCTCTCCGCTGCTATCTTTTATTGCCTCGGATTTCAATGTCGCTTGTTGCTTTCGTGCTTTGAGTTGGTTTTGGGATTTGCTTGTTTTTCTTGAACGGTTTCGATGAGTTTCATTGTTTTCATTCATTGAACTGTACTTTAATTCCGAGATTGGAAAGAGTGGAAGAAGTATTGATCGGGCTGTTCATGATGCAGGTGAACGAGCAGTAGGCGGCTTGCGAGCGGAGTCGTGAAGCGCCTCTTTCCTTCTCCCTTCCAACCATCCAAGTGAGTGGCTACCAACCCGATTAGCTAGCCCTGCTTTCGAGCTTCACACCCTAAATCTTGCATTCTTTATTGCCCCGATCAAACGATACCAAATAATAACTAAAAGATACCAAGATAAAAAGGGAATAGACTTGGTACATTATGCTTGTCAATAAACTTCATGAATGGATACTTAATTGCATGCTTGTTCGTTTGGGAATGAATCATGAATTATTGCTTGTCTTGTACATTGCTTGTCTTGTCCTCTTATTGCCTCAAAAGCATAAATTGTTAACTAAGTAAACATATTGTTCGATCACGGACAACTTGTACACAAGGTCATTGGGTCGCTGGGGCACTGGCACCGATCCGGTCCGGACGAAACTCTATTGTATAGTCCATTGTGCTGGACGGGATGGCATGTAGCGCTCCTTGTACTTTCGCTGCATACCATTCCCGCCAGTGACTAGTGTCCATTGTGGCATCACGCCAGTGATCTCTTGTATATTTAAACCTGTTGTAAACTAACTTGTGTCTTCGTGGCAGGGAAGGCATGGTAAGTATTGTGCAGGTAATTCAGACGGGCAGGTAAAATCCACCGAACGGTGGCAAGTTCATTTCAGTAAATTCTATATGTTGCTTACTTGTAAATGAACTAAGGCAAGAATAGAAACCCACAAAATATGCATGCTTCATTAAAACAACGTATTGATTGGTATAGTTCGGTTAGCTCGCCTTCACCAGTATGTTTCGACATGCTGACCCTCATTGAAACAAGTTCTCCGCACTAAGGAGAACCGAGCGAGGAGCCAAAGTCGTCTTCCCGATCCAGTCCAGCTGTTGGCGCATCCTGATCGCGCCGTCCTTGAAGCATTTTGAAGCAGGAGCTTGCAACTCTTCATACACAAATGCAGCTCCGTGGCAAAGCTGTCCTCCAGCCCGGAGGTATATACATTTTGAAGTTTAGTAAAGGGATATAATGTACAAGACTGGTATCTCATTTTGGGTCAACACTTTTGTAAGCCCGTGCGGCAAATTAGCTGACTCGTTCAAGAGTTTGTAATAGATGTTCATTATCAATAAAGAGAACTTTTCCATATTTCAAATCTGTGTTTCAATTTATCTGTGTACTCTGAATATGTGTTTGCTATGCAAATCATTAAAGCCTTGTGCGGGCGCAATCCCAGGCCCGTACGGCGGTCATAATTCGGGGGACGCCTCAATGATTCTACGAAATTGGGTCATGACATAGTGGTATCAGAGCACAGATTCAAGTTCCTTAGACTCTCGCACTGAAAAAATTCCTTTAACGATCAAATTCCTGTGCGAACTCTTGAACTCGCTGGGCCAAAATGAGATACGTTCATGTAATAAGTCCATAATACATTATGATCCTAATGTAATTTACCTTCTTTTGAAGGAATGGCACCAGTGCAATCCACAACGCAAGCACCGGACGAAACACAAGGCCAAGAAAGTAGTTCGGGCACTTCAGGAAGTTCAGAGAGCCAGCGAGCCATGCCAAGCATCGATCCCATCCAGCAAATATTGCGGATGTTGGAGGCAAACCAACAAAGGGACGAGACTCGCTATGAACGGGCTGAGAAGCGGGCAGAGGAGAGTCAGCTCAAGTTTCAAGACAATATAGAAGCTCGATTCTCAGTCCAACAGAAGCAGGTAGATGCCCTGCAATAGATCGTTCAGACTTTGGCTTCCAACCATTCCGCTGCAACAGCAACGACTCCGGTGGAACAGCCCGCGCTTGAAGTAGAGACGCCACAAATTCCAAGGACGAGGGACGTGACTGCCTTCGACTTTGGTCACTTCAAGAAAGTCTGCAACACCCCATTCAACGGGACTGAGGACTCAGTCATAGCTCTAGATTGGTTGGCCTAACTTGAAGATCACTTCGCTCTGCTAGAGGTCCCCGAAGAGAAGCGTGTCGCCTGCGCGCAACTACAGCTCTGCCTCAACGCGTATGATTGGTGGGACGTGCATCGACGATCTCTCCAATTTGATCACGGAGAGGAGGCAATCTCATGGACGACTTTTTGTGCCGCATTCGAAGAGGAGTTTGTACCCCTCCAGTACAACGTCAAATGGAGAACGAGTTCGTGCAACTAAGGCAAGGCAGCATGACAGTCAAACAATACTCTGCCGAATTCAACCGACTCTCCAAATTTGCTAGGGCCTATTTACCTGATGTAGCGAGTCGAGCAAGAAGGTTTGAAGGTGGATTATGCCCTGCCATCCATGCGCACGTAGTCATTCATCAGTATCGTACCATGCATGAAGTCATGAATCACGCCCTATCGCTTGAACCACACTATCCTTATGTTCCTGCCGGCGCTGTGCATACATCTAGTCACAAACGCCAAAGCAACTATAGAGGAAATAATGCTACAAAGTGCCCCAATAATGGTGGTCCGCAGAGAGGGAAACCGGGGCAGCTATGTTACTTCTGTAATAAGCCGGGGCATACGAAGGATAATTGTCGTCTGAAACTTGGATTATGTCTCGCCTGTGGTGAATCAAACCATTCAGTTCGTGATTGTTCATTGAGTCATGATCGCCGTCCTGAACGTAATAATCCCTAACGGTATGTTCTATTCCTAAGTTTCGGGATGAAACTTCCAATTTGTTGGGTAGGATGTAGCGCCCCGTTCTCCCGGTGCGGAGAGCGCGGCTAAGAAATACAAGACGACATCGTTCGATCGGGATATATTAAAACAAGAATTCGTCCTCGTTATGGATTTGTTTCTTAGGAATCGATTCTCATATTCAGTGGACCGTGCCCCCGGGATCGACTTAGCGGCAGAGTCAGGAGGGACCTCTCCGCTGCTATCTTTTATTGTCTCGGATTTAGATGTCGCTTGTTGCTTTCGTGCTTTGAGTTGATTTTGGAATTTGCTTGTTTTTCTTGAACGGTTTCGATGAGTTTCATTATTTTCGTTCATTGAACTACACTTTAATTCCGAGATTGGAAAGAGTGGAAGAAGTATTGATCGGGCTGTTCGTGATGCAAGTGAACGAGCAGTAGGCGACTTGCGAGCGGAGTCGTGAAGCGCCTCTTTCCTTCTCCCTTCCAACCATCCAAGTGAGTGGCTACCAACCCGATTAGCTAGTCCTGCTTCCGAGCTTCACACCCTAAATCTTGCATTCTTCATTGCCCCGTTCAAACGATACCAAATAATAACTAAAAGATACCAAGATAAAAAGGGAATAGACTTGGTATATTATGCTTGTCAATAAACTTCATGAACGAATACTTAATTGCATGCTTGTTCGTTTGAGAATGAATCATGAATTATTGCTTGTCTTGTACATTTCTTGTCTTGTACTCTTGTTGCCTCAAAAGCATAAATTGTTAACTAAGTAAACATATTGTTCGATCATGGACAACTTGTGCACAAGGTCATTGGTTCCTGCGGACGGTCGCTGGGGCACTGGCACCGATCCGGTCCGGACGAAACTCTATTGTATAGTCCATTGTGCTGGACGGGGTGGCATGTAGCGCTCTTTGTACTTTCGTTGCATACCATTCCCGCCAGTAACTAGTGTCCATTGTGGCATCACGCCAGTGATCTCTTGTATATTTAAACCTGTTGTAAACTAACTTGTGTCTTCGTGGCAGGGAAGGCATGGTAAGTATTGTGCAGGTAATTCAGACGGGCAGGTAAAATCTACCGAACGGTGGCAAGTTCATTTCAGTAAATTCTATATGCTGCTTACTTGTAAATGAACTAAGGCAAGAAACCCACAAAATATGCATACTTCATTAAAATAACGTGTTGATTGGTATAGTTCGGTTAGCTCGCCTTCACCAGTATGTTTCGACATGCTGACCCTCGTTGAAACAGGTTCACCACACTAAGGCGAACCGAGCGAGGAGCCGAAGTCGTCTTCCCGATCCAGTCCAGCTGTTGGTGCATCCTGATCGTGCCGTCCTTGAAGTATTTTGAAGCAGGAGCTTGCAACTCTTCATACACAAATGCAGCTCCGTGGCAAAGCTGTCCTCCAGCCCGGAGGTCTATACATTTTAAAGTTTAGTAAAGGGATGTAATGTACAGGACTGCTATCTCATTTTGAGTCAACACTTTTGTAAGTCCGTGCGGCAAATTAGCTGACTCGTTCAAGAGTTTGTAATAGATATTCATTATCAATAAAGAGAACTTTTCCATATTTTAAATATATGTTTCAATTTATCTGCGTACTCTGAATATGTGCTTGTTATGCAAATCATTAAAGCCTTGTGCGGGTGCAACCCCAGGCCCGCACGGCGGTCACGATTCGGGGGACGCCTCAACGATTCTACGGAATCGGGTCGTGACACCTATGACGCGACTGACGCGTAACTTGTGATCATAAACTTACTTTATAAAGATAAACTTGTATACAAACTTGTCTTACAAGTGCCGCAGCACGCGTAAACTTGGTCAGTCATGGAGCCTTGCCTAGCAGGGTTGGTCCATGCTGCATAGGGCCCTCAGAGATCGGGGTAGCCGGTAGCGCAATATTTTTCCCTCCCAATTATTTAGGTAAATCTTATCTTACTTAATCATTATTAAATTATTTTAAGTTCTTGAGTCATGGACACTTGAGAACTCCCTAGAATGACGAGTCACGAGTACTAGCTTTTTACGAGTTATCGTATTTGCGACACGCGATACATTGTGCAATACTCACACTCGAATGCCCGATGCCAAATGCAATAGATTTTTATACACAAATATTTCTACGGTGTCGTGAGGATTGTAAACTTGTACATAAACTTGTTTCGTGAGTTATATGCAAAACTTGTCTGGTAACATAAACTTGTATCGTCATAAGAAAGCACATAACAATAATCACTAAAATGAGTTATTAACGGACATAATAAAAAGGAACACAAAATGCACATAAGAATTTATGGCCGCATGCGCTCACTGGCCGTATGGACTCACTGGCCGCATGCACCCACTGGCTGCATGGACTTACTGGCCGCATGCACCCACTTTAACGCCCCACAACCGCTCGATATTTTACGCTGAGTCAGATTGAATGAGGCAATATCTGGTTTCATTTTGATTTGTTGGATTTGGGAACAAGTATTGATTGAGTTGGTTTCATGTACAGATCGCTAACGGAGTTCGATGAAAATCAGGTGTACGTTCAGAGCAGTACTAGAATAGCTAGATTTGAGCGATAATTCCGTCTTCCTTAGTCCGATCGATCGGATGATTTGGAGAGCACGGTCATACTAATTGAGTAGATCGTGCTTTGCATCGGACCACGGGTTCAAGAGATCGGCCGTATCGGCAGGGCAGGATGCTTAACGGAATCAGACTTGGTGAGTAGGCCCTGTCCCTTCTCCTCTACTCCTTCAAACATAATAATATAGAACACACGCAAAGGCTTGAACACTTGGACTGGAACTTAGAAATTACTACACTGTGGCGTGCATAGAGTGTACGCCGTTTGCTTGGATAGATTTATGGCTTGACTTGGTTTTCGCGTTGGATAGTTTGGATCTAGAATTGGATTATATTTGGAACAGTTGGAGAAATAGTTAGAATTATATATCTTGGTTGGAACATCAGGCAATTCGAGCAAGCGAACGTGCATCCGTGCACGAGTATCACTTGGGCGCTTTGTCATACAAAACGTGCAGTTGTGGTTCAAAATCGGACAACTGCATCGGCGAGGGCATTGTGCCATAGTTGGGGCATTGTGCCATGGGATTGTTCTAAGCGAGGGGTATTGCACCAATTGGAACACTGTGTCAAGAAGCGGCATAGTGCCTATGGGGATAAGTTGAGATTGTGCCTTGGGCTATAGTTGGAGAATTGTTATGGATAGTTGGTTATGGATGAGTCTAGGATCGTTTGGTGGGGCGAGAATGTTTGATCCTTTCGTCATACCTACTTGGTGTCTGCATTGGTCACGGACAACCTGTGTTGCACAGGGTTTGGTTTTCTCGAACGGGAAGGTTCCGGGGTACCGGGACCGTTCGGCCATGGAGGAAGCAAATTGGCAATGTGCCTTGGGCGCGGTGCCGGCAGTTTAATGCGATTCAGGCGGGCTAGCTACTCAGCACCGTTTCTAGTAGAACTACAGTTGATCAGTCCTTTATGGCTTGGCCAGTGACTTCATATAGATAGAGTTGGTTTGCTTTATTTTGGTTTGGTTTATACTTTTCGTGTAGGCGACAGCCACCTTACCTCGGCAAGAGTGTACATATCGAAGATTGGATTATAAGGCTTGGATTGTGGCATCGTTTGAGGATAGATATTGAGGCTTGGATAATGGTTCGATAGGTTTTCGCGTTGCTTGGGTTTGAGTAGGACGGTCTGCATGCTAGTTTTCCTTCGAGTTGGCTATATATTTGCTTATATATTGGCGTGAGTTGAATACTTGTTTGGGTAATCTATCTAGCAATATAATAAACCACCAACAATATCAATATACTCAATCACAGATCTAAGATGGAAATGTGCACGAATATGATAAAGAATAGAATAGTCACATACAACTCATGAGTCAAATAATAACATCACTGATTCTGAAGAAATACTAAACAAATAAGCTGGAGACAAATCCAGTACAAAGAATACTAAGAAGCTATAAGTCCCGGGTCATCTATCTCAGTCGGGATAAGTCCCTCCTGAGCCAGGGTCTCTGACTCTAAGCCCACAACATCCTGAGGTCCATAATGTGTAGGGTACCACTCATCAGTGTCATCTGGAAAAAATATATCAAGTCAAGAAAGGAGCATATTACATCTCTAACAATAGTTCTAGTCAATGATAAAAACTATGTAACAGTAAATAGATGTGAATATACAAGATGCAGCAATAGATACAAGAGATATACAATAAGGAAATAGTGGAATAAATACAATAATAAACAATATGGCAATGAACAAAAATACTAATGACTAAGTGAGTGAGTACTAGCTTTAACATGTGATCGACTTGGAAACTTGTACAAGAAAACTTGCACATGAATAATGGCCTGGTTAGTCATACGTGCGGTGTATGACCAATACTCACAGGAAAATAAGACATACACAAGAAGGGTATGATCACATATCTACACTAAAATACTCTCCACCCCCGATTGGTATAGTGGATCCAACCATGGTATGCTATGGCACGGGATTCTCTAGAAAGGTAGCAAGTCTCTCCGAGAATCAGTGTTTGTACATGTACAAGATAATCAATGAAATAAGGCTTGCACAAGATACACCATATATCAAGAAATAATATCTCATGACGAGATACGGATATACCAATCCGTGTAACCATCGTGTCAAAAAAATATGGATATCTACACTAAATACAATGAACATAGAGGATATCATAAATGAGAAACTATCAGAGAATGTACTCGCCTGAAGTCCGGTGAATAGTCTCACAGATGTCTGATACGGTGCCTCGAAGACCTAGATATGGAATATAACATCAATACAAGGTTTCGAAAAGAAAAAAGTTAAACTAGTCAATATCTAGGTCAATAAGCCATTTCTAAGTCAAAAAGTCAAACTAGGTCAACTATAAGCCAAATTGGTCAAACTTGGTCAAACTACATATTTCTAGATTGCATGAGTCTATCTCAATGATGTTGGGTTCATACACTAAGAATCTAGGTCATACAAGCTAAAACTTAGGATACTAGGATACCGTATCTTAGGATACGCAAACAAGAGATAAATAATATCACATATGCATATCAAACAATATTAAATATATAAATCACAATTATAAATATTAAATGGATACCTTGGTTTTGAACCAACCCCTATCTTGATACCCAAACCCAATACCTTGGGTATCCCCAAATACCTTGATACTTACCTTGGTATCTCAAGGTAATTGCCAAAACTTCATATATATACTAACTACCCATTAATAACTATATGCTAACAACTAACTACTACAAATATAGTATACTAAAGCATAATTACCAATTAGGAATATATATATATATATATATATATATATATATATATATATATATATATATATATATATATATATATATATATATATATATATAATACATAATTATATATATAACCGTAAAATTGTCGTTGAAAAACTGTTGCTGCCCATCGCTGAAGGCTACTGATACTGCTGCTATTGCTACGGTTACTGTTGTTGTTGCTAATACTGCTGCTGCTACTGTCGCTGAAGGTTGCTGCTGTTGCTGAAGCTGCTGCCGTCGCTGAAGCTGCTGTTGTTGCCAATGCTGCTGCTGTTGTTGTCGCTGAAGCCACTATTGTTATAGCTTTGATTGTTGCTTCTGTTGCTAAAGTGGCTGCTGTTGTCACTAAATATGCTTCTCCCTCTCTCTCTCTCACTTATACTAACACACACACACACACACACACACACACACACACATATATATATATATATATATATATATATATATATATAACATCACAAATACATGCATGTATATGTATATATATAATCATGCAAGTATATATATATACATAACATACAAATATATAGATAACATATATATATATATACACATAATATATACATATATACACTACTATATCTAATAGCTATTACATATGTAAAAGTATAGCTACATATATACATAACACATAGTTACATAGATATATGATACACTAACACATAAATATATATATACATAGCAGTATATATATATACATGCAAATAATTACATATTATAATGACTAAGAACAATGGAAATAGATCTAGAAATAAATTACACAAACACATGGAGTGTACCACACTAGATCTATCATACGCTTGCGATACGAGTCCACCACACATCCAAACGTACCCCGAAGGACACGAGCAAGTCTAATATATTATTTATGAACAATACGAAGAGTCAAACATAAATTTACGTGTCTGGTCAAAATATGACATGCACAAAATTCCGTGTCGGAGGAAAAAACCCCAAATTAACACGTATCACCAAATTATTGGGATACGACCTACACGTACCCAATTATGGATACGACACAAGCCCCAAACACACAAGCACATGCCAAATTGATCTATAGGACCAATTGACACACACAACAAGTGTCAATCTCGGAATTTTCCAAAATTTGATACAAAAAGTACCATAACTTTCTCAATAGCCCTCCTATGAACTCAAAACCAAATCCTATGGGTAGCCTATGCATTCTCATGGTTAAATCTCAGATTTAGAAACTAAATTAAGGGAAAAACTAAATTGTACCTATTGGAAGATGGATTCCCAATACAACCTTGCTCCAATAGGTACAATTCATAGGAGATCCGTGCTTCCTCCTACTAGATCCTTGCTCCAATAATCTCCAATGGTGATTTGGGAAGGAATTAGGATAAAATTTGGTAGAAAAAATGATGTGGGAATGAAGGAATTTGGTTGAGGAAAATTCTAGATCTAGTTTTTAAATGAAAAGAGGAGAGAGAAACTTTTTCCCCTTCTCATATAGGCCGGCCCCCCTTACCCCTTCCTCAAGTCACTATGTAATGTCCATTATACCCCTTGGGGCCTCTCAAGAAGAAATAATTAAGGAAGGAAGCTTCTAGTTTAATGGTTTAATTAAATTAATCATCATTCTAATAAATGGGCTTTCTAATTGGGCTCAAATCTAACAATTAATACATGTTGGTCCATGAGTCTAAACTAAACTAGTTAGGTCCACTAACACAAGTCCAAAATAAATAACTAACATCTAACAATAATTAAATAATACAACAAATAATTATCTAATATACATAATAATTAATTAATTATAAAATTACTAAAATACTATTTTCCTAGAAAATGTGGCATTGACAAGTCTACCCTCCTAAAAATAATTTCGTCCTCAAAATTCAAAGACGAAAACTACCCCAAAAAAATAATAGAATATAATAAAAGAACATAACTTAATTATAAAATAACATACCTCAAGGCACAAACAAATATGGGTAACGCTCTCGCATTTTATCCTCTCTCTCCCAGGTAGACTCCCCCGAAGAGTGATGCCTCAATGCGACACATACTAAAGGAATAGTCTGGTTCCTCAGCACCTTCTCTCTCTGATCCAGAATTTCAACTAGCTGCTCTGGATAGCTAAGAGTAGGGCCCACTTCTATCTCTAAGTGATCCAATACATGACCAGGATCTGCCATGTATCGTCTCAACTGCAACATGTGAAACATGTTGTGCACTCCCTCCAACTATAAGCAACTACACCGACCCTTTCTGGAATAGTGAAAGGTCCGATGAATCACGGACTAAGCTTCCCGCCTCCACCGAAGCAAACTGTGCCTAGTGTCGGAGAAATCCTCAGAAATACCAAACCACCCACCTAGAACAAAATACCACCTTAAAAACTTAATCTATAACAAACAACCAATAACAAGCACAAAACAAAAATCTAAAACTATACCTCAAACTCCAAAAGTCTCCGGTGGCTATCGGCCCAATGTCGTTGTCTGTCCTGCGCCACTCGAAGTCTGTCTCTGATCAATTAAACCTTCTCTGCTGCATCCACAACCATCTCTGGCCCAAGCAAAACTCTTTCTCCAATATCGTCCCATGACAAGGGAGTACGACATCTCTGACCGTACAGAACTTCAAATGGTGATATCTCTATACTAGCCTGGTAGCTGTTGTTGTAAGCAAACTCTACTAAATGGAGATGATCCTCCCAAGAACCCCTAAAATCTAGTACACAAGTGCGCAATATATCCTCGAGAGTCTGAATAGTTCTCTCTGACTGCCCATCTGTCTGGGGATGATATGCAGTACTGAACTTGAGCTGAGTGCCCAAACTTGCCTGCAAACTCCTCCAGAAATAAGAAGTAAAATGACTATCCCGATCCGAGACTATGCTGATGGGAACTCTATATATCCTGACGATCTGCCTCACATATATATCTGCCAGCTTCTCTGTAGACAAACCCACATTGAAAGGTAAAAAGTGGGCCGACTTGGTCAACCTATTAACGATGCCCAAATCGCGTCTTTCCCTCCTGGAGATCGTGGAATTCCGGACACAAAATCTATAGTAATGTGCTCCAACTTCTACTCTAGAATGGGTAATGGCTGAAGTAAACCTCTTGGCCTCTGCCTCTCGGCTTTCACCTGCTGGCACACTAAGCATCTCGATACAAACTGTGCCACTTCCCTCTTTATGCCATACCACCATACACTCTCTCGCATATTTCGATCCATTTTGTTGGCACCTGGATGTATGGAATACTGAGAGCGATATGCTTTATGCAACAAATCCTCACGCAGCTCCCCACTAGGCACACACAATCTAACTCCATGCCGTAAAGATCCATCCTCGGCAATGGTGAAATCATCCTCCAATCATGCTCTCACATGTGCTCTGATGCTCTTCAGAGATACATCCTCATACTGGACTGCCTCGATCCTGTCCATCAACTCTGAATGTATCTGCAATCCCCACATCTATATAGCCAAACCAGGAACTATCACCTCAATGCCCAAGCTCTCCAAGTCCTCCAACATATATCGATCATGTGTCAAGAACATAACTACCGGATACCTGCTCAAGGCATCGACAACTACATTAGCTTTCCCAGGATAATATTGCAAAGATATATCAAAATCCTTCATAAGTTCCAACCACCGATGTTGCCTCATGTTCAACTCTTTCTGCGTGAAAATGTACTTCAAGCTCTTGTGGTCTGTGAAGATCTTCACACGCTCTCCGTACAAGTAGTATTTCCACAACTTCAGGGCAAAGATGACTGCTGCCAACTCCAAATCATAGGTGGGATAGTTCTTTTCATGAGGACACAATTGTCTGGATGCATAGGCAGTCACTTTTCCATTCCGCTAAAGAACACAACCCAAACATTTTCTCGATGCATCACTATAAATAGTGAAACCTCCAGACCCTGATGGTAACGTCAAAATAGGAGCAGACGTCAACCTCTTCTTCAATTCCTCAAAATCAACCTGGCAATCCTTCATCTAAACAAACTCTACATCCTTCCTGGTGAGTCTGGTCATTGGCTCGGCAATCCTCAAAAAATCTTGCACAAACTTCCTGTAGTAGCCTGTTAATCCCAAGAAACTCCTGATCTCTGCTACCGAACTCGGGGTCTTCCAAGACTCCACTGCTGCGATCTTCTTCGGATCCACTGAAATACCATCACCAGTCATAACATGCCCCAAGAACTCCACCTTGTCCAGGAAGAACTCACACTTGGACAGCCTTCTATACAGCTTCTCCTTTCTCAGCACATCTAACACAATCCGCGAATGCTTCTCGTGCTCCTCCGGTGTCTTCGAGTATATGAGTATGTCGTCGATGAATACCACCATAAACTTGTCAAGTTACTGATGGAACACCTTGTTCATCAAGTTCATAAATATCGTCGGTGTATTAGTCAACCCAAACGGCATCACCATAAACTCGTACTGACCATACCGAGTTCTAAAAGCAGTCTTTGGTATGTCCTCCGGTTTTACTTTCACCTGGTGGTAGCCTGATCTCAAGTCTATCTTAAAAAATACCTTGGCACCACTCAACTGATCGAATAGATCATCAATCCGTGGCAAAGGGTACTTATTCTTGATAGTGAGATTATTCAATACCCTGTAATCAATGCACATGTGCACCGATCCATCCTTCTTTGGTACAAATAATACCGGGGCTCCCTGCGGTGAAGAACTCGATCTGATAAACCCCTTATCCTGTAATTCGTCCACCTACTTCTTCAGCTCGACCAGCCCATTATTGTTTACTCTATAGACATATTACGAAATTGGTTCTGTACCTGGCACTAAGTCTATAGATAATTCAACATCTCGATCTGGTGGCAATCCTGGCAATTCCTCAGGAAACACATCCAAGAACTCTACTATCAACGGATGCGACAACTCCTTGTCTTCCACCATAGCTCCATAAATAATGCCTTCTTCCTGCTCTGCAGCTCCTCTAGCAAACTCGAACTCTGGCTCTCCCGGCGGACCAAACAAAACTCTACCTCCTCTACAATCTATACTAGCATGGTGTCACGACCCGATTTCGTAGAATCGTTTGAGGCGTCCCCCGAATCGTGACCGCCGTACGGGCCTGGAGTTGCTCCCGTACAAGGCTTTAATGATTTGCATAGCAAGCACATATTCAGAGTACGCAGATAAATTAAAACACAGATTTGAAACATGGAAAAGTTCTCTTTATTGATAATGAACATCTATTACAAACTTCTGAACGAGTCAGCTAATATGCCGAACGGCTTACAAAAGAGATGACCCAAAATGAGATAGCAGTCCTGTACATTATATCCCTTTACTAAACTTTAAAAGATATAGACCTCCTGGCTGGAGGATAGCTTTGCCACGGAGCTGCATTTGTGTATGAAGAGTTGCAAGCTCCGGTCTTCAAAATGCTTCAAGGGCGCGGTGAAGGTGCGCTAACAGCTGGACTGGATCGGGAAGACGACTTCGGCTCCTCGCTCGGTTCGCCTTAGTGCGGAGAACCTGTTTCAACGAGGGTCAGCATATCGAAACATGCTGGTGAAGGCGAGCTAGCCGAACTATACCAATCAACACGTTATTTTAAATGAAGCATGCATATTTATGGGTTTCTATCTTGCCTTAGTTCATTTACAAGTAAGCAGCATATAGAATTTACTGAAATAAACGTGCCACCGTTCAGTGGATTTTACCTGCCCGTCTGAATTACCTGCACAATACTTACCATGCCTTCCCTGCCACGAAGACACAAGTTAGTTTGCAATAGGTTTAAATATACACGTTGGGATCACTGGCTAGAAGCCATAATGGACCGTTTAGTCTTTGAACGAGGATGGTGTACAATGAAGCACGTGAGGCATTGTACGCCATCCCGTTCGCACGTGAGACTATAGTAAAGTTCCGTCCAGACCGGATCGGTGCCAGTGCCCCAGCGACCGTCCGCGGAACCCGTTACCTTGTGCACAAGTTGTCCGTGATCGATCGTTCGTGGCACGTTAACGTTGATGCAGTTGAGGCACATGAACATGAGATAAGCAACATTGCATGATTCGTTTTGCATAGTCTTCCTGACAGTTTATTTCATAACAAGTGTATCCCATACTTAGCACAATTTATGGAAGAAGATGCATTCTAGCAAAACTTGAAGCATGTATAGAACATTTAAAATGAACAAGCATGCAAATTGAGTAACCGTTTCCCAGTTAAGTGACAAGCATAAACATCCAAGTATATTCTCTTTTATCTTGGTTTCTTTTATTATTAACTTGGTATCGTTTGATCGGGGCACAGAATGCAAGTATTTTAGCTGTGAAGCTTGGAAGCAGGGCTAGCTAATCTGGTTGGTAGCCACTCACTTAGATTTTGGAAGGGAGAAGGAAAAAGGCGCTTTACGACTCCGCTTGCAAGCCGCCTACTGCTCGTTCACCTGCACACGAACAGCTCGATTAATACTTCTTCCTCTCTTTCCAATCTCGGAATAGAAGTGCAAGTCAATGAACGAAAACAAAGAAGACCATCGAAACCGTTCAAGGAAAACAAGCAATTTCCAAAACCAACTCAAAGCACGAAAGCAACAAGCGACATCGAAAACCGAGGCAATATAAGATAGCAGCGGAAAGGTCCCTCCTGACTCTGCCGCTAAGCCGATCCTTGAGGCACGGTCCACTGAATATGGGAATCGATTTCGAAGAAACAAATTCATAACGAGGACGAGTTCTTAATTCAATCTATCCCGATCGAACGATACCGTTTGTGTTTCTTAGCCGCGCTCCCCGCACCGGGGGAACGGGGCGCTACACATGGTGCCTACTCAACCAATCTATCTCGAGTACAATATCGTAGCTCGGAAGTGGCGTTACAAGTAGACACGCACTCAAATCCTGGCCTCCCAGAGTAACTTTCCGATCCTTGCAAATATCATTAACCAGGATAATGCCTCCCCCGGTCATGATCTTGCAAGTCCTAAGCAAAGACTCAGCTACCAAACCATGCTTCAGAGCAAAAGAAACAGATACAAAACTATGGAAAGCACCACCATCAAACAAAGCTAAAGCTAGAATAGAATCAAGAAGAATAGAACCTGCGATGACATCTCTGGTGGACTCATCCTCCTCGACGGTCATAGCAAACGCTCGTCCCTGACGTGCACCTCCCTGCTGTTGATGATGGACATAACTTTGCTGCTGGGTAGGAAGCGGTCCCCTCGACTGTACTGCAGGTGGTCTCGTCTGTGCGCTCGGAGCTGAAGCTGCTCCCTGAACTGTACGACGAGGACACTCTCTCATCTGATGTCCTTCAGTACCACAATATAAACAAACTTCCAACCTCTTCCTGCAAACTTCCCAGATGTGGCCGGGCTTCTTGCAGAAGTGGCAGAAAGATTGCTGTAACTGTCTCTGCTGCTGTGGTGCCTAGTAAAATGGTGCCCTAACTGGAGTCTGGTGTTGCTGAGGCTGCTGGACAAGCCTAGACTGGAAATGAGGACGTTTGGCAGATATTGTACTATTTTTGGCCCCCAGAAAAGAATTACGGTCTCTCTTGGGCTTCAAACCTAACTCCCGCTCAACCATGCATGCCTCCGCAAGTATCTCCGAGTATGTCTCATAAAAAGACGGAATGAGGATCTTTATTTCCCAGTTTAGACCCTCGCGAAAACGAATAGCCCGAACCTCCGGCTCTCTCACCAAATACTCTACAAATCGGCTCAACCTGCCAAACTCCGCAGCGTACTCCTCCACAGACATGCTCCCCAGAATGAGGCTCTCAAACTGCCTCCCCAAGTCTAGCATGTCTTACCGAGCAAAGAACTTCTTCTTGAAGAGGTCCTTGAATACCTCCCAAGACTGTCCCGCGTCAACAAGAATCGGCTCATTCTTGAACCAAGTGCGGGCGACGTCGAACAGTTGAAGTCCTACCGCCTCAACCTTCAAATCCTTAGAAAGATGGGACACCCTCATAAGACGCTCAATATCTCGAGCCAGTCATCAGCATAGACGATGCCCTCCGTCCCCTTGAAGACCCTAGGCTCCAACTTCTTGAAGTCCTGAATGTCGCCTGGCCGAAGCTGAGCAACCTGAGGAGCAACCTGCTACTGGATCGGAACTCCTCTCTCTACTATGGAACGAGCAAGCTGATGAGCACTCTCGATGCCCTGCCATAAAATGTTGGTCTGCCTCTGATGTGCCTCTGACTGAACCCTCTGTGCCTTGAGCATCTCACAAAATAGTGTAAACATCTGCGTCGCCTCTGTTGGCACGGAAGGTGGAGGTGGAAGCCCCTCAGATATAGCTGGTACAGTCCTCTGAGTAGGTGGTGGACCTCCGAAAGCAGCTGACACTCCAATCACCAGAGAAGTGACCGGTGCAGGCCGTCGGGACGTCGCAGACCTCTCATAAGTTGCTCTCCCCTGCTGTGATCTAGTCTTAGGCGGCATCCTGAGACAAAGCGAAAGAAAGAATTAATATGGCACATGATGTAAGACACTCAAGGAAAGAACAGTTAAAAAGATCAAGTATCAATATCAAGGAAGAATAGTTGAATGAATCAAAAGAATTTTTCCTAGATGTGATTGAGTATTCTCAGCCTATATCCTACATCCTGAAACAGGCTCATAATAGCACTCAAATAAGAGCACCACTATGAATCGCACTAATTACGACCTCGAAGACCTACATGGGCCACCACTAAAAATGTGTCACGACCCGCACCCGATGTAGGCATGCAAGTCGGGAACAACGTCCAGCCTACGCCGCAGAATCGGTGGTAGAACGCTGTTTGGGTAATCTATCTAGCAATATAATAAACCACCAACAATATCAATATACTCAATCACAGATCTAAGATAGAAATATGCACGAATATGATAAAGAATAGAATAGTCACATACAACTCATGAGTCAAATAATAATATCACTGATTCTGAAGAAATACTAAACAAATAAGCTAGAGACAAATCCAGTACAAAGAATACTAAGAAGTTACAAGTTCCGGGTCATCTGTCTCAGTCGGGATAATTCCCTCCTGAGCCAGGGTCTCTGACTCTAAGCCCACAAAATCCTGAGGTCCATAATATGTAGGGTACCACTCCTCTATGTCATCTGGGAAAAATATATCTAGTCAGGAAAGGAGCAGAGTACATCTCTAATAGCAGTTCTAATCAATGATAAAAACTATGTAACAGTAAATAGATATGAATATACAAGATGCAACAATAGATACAAGAGATATACAATAATAAAATACTGAAATAAATACAATAATGAATAATATGGCAATGAACAAGAATACTAATGACTAAGTGAGTGAGTACTAGCTTTAACATGTGATCGGCTTAGAAACTTGCACAAGAAAACTTGCACAGGAATAATGGCCTGGTTAGTCATACGTGCAATGTATGACCAACACTCACAGGAAAATAAGACATGCACAAGAAGGGTATGATCATATATCTACACTAAAATACTCTCCATCCTGTGGTGCCCCGTTCCTCCTACTCGAGGAGCGCGACTAAGAAATACAAGATGGTATCGTTCGATCGGGATAGATTGAAACAAGAACTCGTCCTCGTTATGGATTTTTTTCTTCGGAATCGATTCCCATATTCAGTAGACCGTGCCCCCGGGATCGACTTAGCGGCAGAGTCAGGAGGGACCTCTCCGCTGTTATCTTTGTTGCCTCAGATTTCGATGTCGCTTGTTGCTTTCGTGCTTTGAGTTGGTTTTCGGATTTGCTTGGGTTTTTTTGAATGGTTTCGATAGATTTTATTGTTTTCGTTCATTGAATTGTACTTCAATTTCGAGATTGGAAAGAGTGAAAGAGGTATTGATCAAGCTGTTCGTCGATGCAGGTGAACGAGCAGTAGGCGGCTTACGAGTGGAGTCTTGAAGTGCCTCTTTCCTTCTCCCTTCCAACCAACTAAGTGAGTGGCTACCATCCCAATTAGCTAGCCATGCTTCCAAGTCTTCACACCTAAAATCTTGCATTCTTCTTGTCCCGATCAGACGATACCAAGTAATAACTAAAAGATGTCAAGATAAAATGGGAATAGATTTGGATTACATTGCTTGTCATTCAACTTGGGAACGATTGCTTATATTGCATGCTTGCTCGTTTGGAAATAAATCATGAATTGTTGCTTGTCTTGTACTCTTGTTGCCTCAACTGCATGAATTATTAACTTGTAAACATACCGTTCGATCATGGACAACTTGTGCATAGGGTCACGGTCTCGCGGACTGTGCTGGGGCACTGGCATCGATCCGGTCCGGGTGAGACCTATTGTTTAGTCTCTTGTTCTTGGCAGAATGGCTTGTAACGCCTCTTGTACTTTCGTTGCATACCATTCTCATCAAAGACTATTGTTCATTATGGCATACGCCAGTGATCTCCTTGTATATTTAAACCTATTGCAAACTAGCTTGTGTCTTTGTGGCAGGGAAGGCATGGTAAGTATTGTGCAGGTCGTTCAGACGGATAGGTAAAAGCCACCGAACGGTGGCAAGTTTATTTCAGTAAATTCTATATGCTGCTTACTTGTAAATGAACTAAGGCAAGATAGAAAGACCACCAATAATATGCATGCTTCATTAAAACAACGTGTTAATTGGTATAGTTGGGTTAGCTCGCCTTCACCAGTATATTTCAAAATACTGACCCTCGTTAAAACAGGTTCACCGCACCAAGGAGAACCGAGCGAGGAGCCGAAGTCGTCTTTCTGTTCCAGTCCAGCTGTTGGTGTGTTCAGATCCCGCCATCCTTGAAGCATTTTGAAGCATGAGCTTGCAACTCTATACACAATGCAGCTTCGTGGGAAAGTCGTTCTCCAGCCGGAGGTCTTTATCATTTTAAAGTTTAGTAAAGGGATGTAATGTACATGACTGCTATCTTATTTTGAGTCAACACTTTTGTAAGTCCGTGCGGCAAATTAGCTGACTCGTTCATGAGTTTGTAATAGATGTTCATTATCAATAAAGAGAACTTTTCCATGTTGCAAATCTATGTTTCAATTTATCTGCGTACTCTGAATATGTGCTCGTTATGCAAAATACTCTAGCCTTGTGCGGGCGCAACCCCAGGCCCGCACGACGGTCATGATTCGGGGGACGCCCCAACGATTCCACGAAATCGGGTCGTGACACACCCCCGACTGGTATAGTGGATCCAACCATGGTATGATATGGCACAGGATTCTCTAGAAATGTAGCAAGTCTCCCCGAGAATCAGTGTCTGTACATGTACAAGATAATTAATGAAACAAGGCTTGCACAAGATACACCATATATCAAGGAATAAGATCTCATGACGAGATTTGGATATACCAATCCGTGTAACCATCGTTATCACGACCCACACCCGGATATTCGGGCACGAGTACGTGAGTACGTCTAGCCTACGCCGCAGTGTCGGCGGTAGTACGCTGTCTAGGTCATATTCACAGTTAAATTAAAATCTATCTCATTCACAAGAATAAATAGGCAAGGATAATAACAGGGGATAAAAATGTTAAGATTTCATAATACAAATTGTGACAAACAATTCCACAGTTTATTACAGAACCAGAAGATAAATCGGGGACAAACCCGAGTGCTATGCTGAAGGAAAAATACTAGCTAACTGGCTACTACTCCTCAAAGTAGTCTCCTGAGTAGGAACAGGCTCCTCAACAGTATCATCTGCCACGTCATATGGGCCAAAAAGGTGGGGGCATAGTCCTCATCATCGCCTAATATCAACGGATCCAGTCAGGAAAGGAGCAAAGTACCAATACACAACAAAGCTTAAACTAAATAATTATGACAAGTAGAAAGAAACTGACTAAGTATCACGATAAAAATTATACATAATAAGTAGTAAAATTAACTAAGAGTTAAATGCTATAAGTTAGAGACATGAGTAAAACAGGATTATAATGAGACAAGAAAATGGAACTGCAACAAGACAAGAACTATGTGTGTATAATTATGTATTTAGAATACATAGTTGGCATGTAGGGGGTTATAAGGCTAATCAGGCCGTCATAGACGGCTATCAGACATGAATAATCGAGTATCAGGCTGATGGTACAATCGCGTACCAACAGCTATCAGACATGACAGGGGGAAGGGTAAACTACATGCCTCCTAGTATTCTCCCTCCCAACACGAAAAGCAAGACATAAAATCCAGTATTCTAACACTACGTATAAACATCCAATGGTGCTAGTAGAGCAAGGAACTAATTATCACAATATAAAGAATAAACTTGAAGTGCAGGTACTTGCCTGATGTTTGAATCCCAACTAGAGTTCTATCCTCGGGAAATTTCTAGAAATGTGTTCGGATGCTGAAATAAATATTACCATCATGCTCAGAAGATATCAAATAGCTAGAAACGCCTGTCCTTGAGTCCAATTTGGAGACAAGGGCAAAAACGGCAATTTCGGGTCAAAACGGGGTCCGCATGTGGGCCCGCTTTGCACCGAAAAATGTGTCAGGGTCAAAGGTCTCCAAATTTACCAAACTTAGTGTCAAAAGGTTAGGAACGATGATGCGAACCCAATGGAACTTTCAGAATTGGATTCCGATGAGCCGATCACAAAATTGCCCGTCGAGTGGGACCTGTGGGGCCCACGACACGCGATTTTGTCAACGTTCTCAGAATTGAACCAAACTTGGGTCACAGGACCAGCGTATCGCTACGAGTCCGATGGCGCAAGTTTTGTTTCAATCCGACGTGTGTACAGAAAGTTAGGGTGCGATTCAGAAAAGGCGGATACGGGACGGTGTCCGTGGATACGCGTTGATCCCGGTGTGCACGCACACCCGAATCGACTTCTGCGAAATTCCACACGTCCGTATCGACGGTGCGCACGTATCTGTGAAGGCCGCGCGCGACCAAGTCGTCCCGTTTGGCGGGGCGTACCCAGTTCCGGGGTAAAACGGGTCATTATTTTTCCTATTTTTGGATCGCGGTGTGCGATCATCACAGAACGCGATGCCTCGAGCGGGTTGCACGGGCATCGAGAGGGTTATGCAGGCTTCGAACGCAATTTACGGAATTAAAAATGGGGCAGCGAGGAGAAAGTTACACGTACCTGAACAGGGCTCGAAAAATTTGGAATTTCTCGTATCCGTGTCGTGTCTGACACATGTCGACACGAGGAAGAATTAGGGCTAGGGTTAGGGTCTGCTGCGGCGGGGGCCGGCCGGAGGCACGCCGGAGAGGGGCTGGGGCAGCTCGTCGGGCTGCTGTCGGGGTCGAGGGCGGCGTCGGAGCGGAGGGGCAGCCGGAGGCGGGCTGCTCGTGGGAAGGGAGAGGAGAGGGAGGCGCTGGGTAGTCGGGGACGACCGCTGGCGGAGTGGAGCTGGCACGGCGAGTCTGGGCGAGGGTCGACGGCGAGGAGGGGAACGACGACGGCGGCGCTAGGGTTCAGGCGGGGAGTGGGGATGGCCGGAGAGAGGTTTCGAGGGGGTTTTATAGGGGGAAGAGGGGTCTGGGCGGCCGGAGATGGCGGAGGGAGAGGGGGACGTGGCGTCGAGGCCGGGCGGAGCGGAAGAGGGGGTCGTGGAGGGTGCTGGCCGACGGAGGCGGCGGAAAATGCGGGCGCCGGAGAGGCCACGCGGGCTGGGTGGGCGACTGGTTCAGCGGGTCGGGTCTCCGCGATTCGGGTCTAACCGACCCGAACCCGACCCGGATGGCCAATGGGCCGGGCTAGGTGGGCCACGGGCTGGGCTCAAGGTATACGGGCTGGGCTCGGTTTAGATTTAGGTTTAAATAATAACTTATTAAATGAATAACTAAATAAATAAATTAATTAATTAATTAATAGTTTTTAGGTATTTTAAAATAGGTCCGGGGCCCAATAAATTCCAGAAAAATTATCCTAAGTCCAGTTTTTAATTCTACACCATAAAATATTATTTTCATAATATCATAATATTATTTATTAACAATAAAAAATCATTTAATAATTAAAACCCCAATTTTAATTATAGAAAATTCCCAGAAAATTTCAAAAATTGTGAAAAATCCAAGTTTAATATTTTTGAAAATTCAGGGGGTTTACAATCGTGTCAAGAAAACATGGATATCTACATTAAATACAATGAGCGTAGAGGATATCATAAATGAGAAACTATCAGATAATGTACTTGCCTGAAGTTCGGTGAATAGTCTCACATATGTCTGATACGGTGCCTCGAAGACCTAGATATGGAATATAACATCAATGCAAGGTTTCGGAAAGAAAATAAGTTAAACTAGTCAACATCTAGGTCAACAAGTTATTTCTAAGTCAAAAAGTCAAACTAGGTCAACTCTAAGCCAAACCGGTCAAACTTGATCAAACTACCTATTTCTATGTTGCATGAGTCTATCTCAATGATGTTGGGTTCATACACTAAGAATCTAGGCCATACAAGCTAAAACTTAGGATACTAGGATACCGTATCTTAGGATACGCAAACAAGAGATAAATAATATCACATATGCATATCAAACAATATTAAATATATAAATCCTAATTATAAATATTAAATGGATACCTTGGTTTTGAACCAACTCGGTATCGCACTACTAAACCCCTATCTTGATACCCAAACCCAATACCTTGGGTATCCCCAAATACCTTGATACTTACCTTGGTATCTCAAGGTAATTGCCAAAACTTCATATATATACTAACTACCCATTAATAACTATATACTAACAACTAACTACTACAAATATAGTATACTAAAGCATAATTACCAATTAGGAATATATATATATATATATACACCAATACCATATATATATATATATATATATATATATATATATATATATAATACATAATTATATATATAACCGCAAAACTGTCGCTGAAAAACTGTTGCTGCCCGTCGCTGAAGGCTGCTGATACTGCTGCTATTGCTACGGTTATTGTTGTTGTTGTTGTTATTACTGTTGTTGTTGCTGTCGCTGAAGGTTGTTGTTGTTGATGTTGCTGAAGCTGTTGCCGTCGCTGAAGCTGCTGCTGTCGCCAATGCTGCTGCTGTAGCTATGATTGTTGCTGTTGTTGCTAAAGTGGCTGCTGCTGTCGCTAAATCTGCTGCTCCCTCTCTCTCTCACTTATACTAACACACACACACGCACACACACACACACACACACACACACACACACACACACACACACACACACACATATATATATATATATATATATATATATATATATATATATATATATATATATATATATACTCCTCTATATACATATATACGTATCCACAATAATACATATAGTATAACATACAAATATTATAGTAACACACACACACACACACACACACACATATATATATATATATATATATATATATATATATATATATATATATATACATGCATATAATTATATATTATAATGACTAAGAACAATGGAAATAGATCTAGAAATAAATTGCACAAACACATGGAGTGTATCACACTCGTAACACACTAGATCTATGATACGCTTGCGACAGAAGTCCACCACACATCCAAACGTACCCTGAAGGACACGAGCAAGTCTAATATATTATTTATGAATAATACGAAGAGTCAAACATAAATCTACGTGTCCGTGTCAAAATATAACATGCACAAAGTCCCGTGTCGGAGGAAAATCTCCCAAATTAACACGTATCACCAAATTGTTGGGATACGACCTACATGTACCCAATTGTGGATACGACACTAGCCCCAAATATACAAGCATATGCCAAATTGATCTATAGGACCAATTGATACACACAACAAGTGTCAATCTCAGAATTCCCCCAAAATTGACACAAAAAGTACCATAACTTTCTCAATAAGCCTCCTATGAACTCAAAACCAAATCCTATGGGTAGCCTATGCATATGGGTTGATTTTTCATGGTTAAATATCATATTTAGAACCTAAATTAAAAGGAAAAACTAAATTGTACCTATTGGGAGATGCATTCCCAATGCAATCTCCAAATATAATAAAATTGGCCTCCAACTTGTAGATCCTTGCTCCTCGTTGTAGATCCTTATTTTTTTCTTCTTGATCCTTGCTCCACTAGTCTCAAATGGTGATTTGGGAAGGAATTAGGATAAAATTTGGTAGGAAAAATGATGTGGGAATGAAGGAATTTGGTTGAGAAAAATTCTAGATCTAGTTTTCAAATGAAAAGAGGAGAGAGAAACTTTCCCCCTTCTCATATAGGCCGGCCCCCTTACCCCTTCCTCAAGTCACTATGTAATGTCCATTATACCCCTTGGGTCCTCTCATGAAGAAATAATTAAGGAGGAAAGCTTCTAGTTTAATGGTTTAATTAAATTAATCATCCTCCTAATCAATGGACTTTCTAGTTGGACTCAAATCTAACAATTAATATATGTTGGTCCATGAGTCTAAACTAAACTAGTTAGGTCCACTAACACAAGTTCAAAACAAATAACTAACATCTAACAATAATTAAATAATACAACAAATAATTATCTAACATGCACAATATTTAATTAATTATAAAATTACTTAAATACCCTTTCCTAGGAAATGTGGTAGTGACAGGCCGCATACTCCGCTTGCCTCATAAGTCACTCGGACGCATACTGCTCTTCGGACTTAGCAAATTTTTTATTCGTTCAGCGAACAAAACACAAGGAGTTCTGTCACTTAGCTCTAGAATACTTTGTGTAATGGTCAGTCATTCATCCAACAAGATGGACGCATGCTAGTTAGTTAAGCGACACAGAGTTCAGGCCGCATAGCACCCTCTACCGCATATGATGCTGGCCGTATGAGCACTTCGTCTTCTCCAGACAGCAAGTTCAACCATGACGGAAAAGCTCCAAAAATTAAAATTTTATTTTTATTTATAAAAACTTTATTTTAACTCTGAATCAAGTGAATCAAAAGCCAAAATGCTCAAAATGAAGTGCTACTGTTGGTTTTGATTTTGCTTTGGTTTTATTTTTCTAGCAAAAGCTCAATTCCTCTCCCTTTCTTTAGTCCCACATCGGATGCACCAAAGCCTTCCTATGTACATATATTACTTTCTACTCTTTGCTCTATTAAGTTGTTGTGTGGGGAACCCCTTGGGCCACACGCGCGCGCCGCCGCCGCCGCCCGGCCCGGCTCGGCTCGGTTCGGTTCGGTTCGCGTAACGGGTGCGGGTACGCGCCCACATCTGCGGGCGCCGAATGCCGATCCGATTTCCTCTTCGGGTTCGGGCTGGGACCCTAAAATACTTTTTGCTCCTTCTTCTTTCTTTCATTTATTTTTCTTAAACGTTGGCATTAAGTTCTAAACGTTACAAAATTAATTCTGAACGTTTTGGACCGTTACAATTATTCATGTCCAGGTTCATTCGTGTAATGGCTGAATTAATCGTAAATTAATTCTGACCGTTACACAAATGTTTTATATATTCACATCTGATTTCTTTGTAAATCCATCAGAAAAAATCGTACTCCAAAAACTCTGTCAATATTCTTTTTAATTTCCGTTGTCTCCGAGCTCTGGGCAGAGCTAAGTTCTGGTCGTTCTCTCCAAGTCGTGTGCGGCAACGAGATACCGGTAGTGCGAGGGTTTTACCACTAGGAGCTTCGGGTACGTCTGCACACAGATCCCGAATAAACTCTTAGGGCAGTGCTTCGTGCACGACTTCCCCAGAGGCCGGTAACATCTAATTTTATTTTTTGTATTCTGAAATTTTCAATAATAAAAGACAACAAAAATTCTAACAATCTAAGAGTTTATTCCTGTTACAATTTATTATTATTTTTAGTCTTCTGAATGTTGTTTTCTTCTACAAAGGAAAAAAATAAAATTCTTTTACTTACTGTCTAATTACTCCAACTGTGAGAAAATTTGTAGTTACTGTTTACAAAACTTATACACTGTGAGAACTTCTATCAAATTACTCCAACTGTGAGAACTTAGGTGTTTCTTCTGTCAAATTTGTAGTTATTATTTCAATTGTTAAATTCGGGACAAAATTTGTACACTGTGAGAAAATTTGTAGTTACTGTTTACAAAACTTATACAATGTGAGAAAATTTGTTGATCACAGTATTGTTCTAATAGTTACTTTGTTAGAATTAA
This sequence comes from Iris macrosiphon, assembly GCA_036927795.1. Lineage (NCBI taxonomy): Eukaryota > Viridiplantae > Streptophyta > Magnoliopsida > Asparagales > Iridaceae > Iris > Iris macrosiphon. Next base: position 165,299,119 of record JAYESA010000012.1, read on the forward strand.
ATTCACTATTGCTTCTCACTATTTGCTTCAAATTAATAGCTACTGTATATCATAGCATAATTGATAGTTGATGTAAGTTACTGTATAACATATGCATTGAAACATTCTGTAGAAATTTGAAATTTGGGTACTAACTAATATTAGTGGTCGAGGTCGCTTATATTAGAAACTTGAAATTTGAAATTTGCGTGGAAACATACCTTTGCAAATTTGTTATAATTTAAATAGCTATTTTGAAACATACTGATAGTTAATTGAAACATACTGTAGAAATTTGAAACATACTGTAGCAATTTTGCTATTAGTTAATGTACTGATAGTTGATAGTTAATTTAAATAGTAACTGTACTAGAATTTAAAATAATTTGCTATTCTTAAGAATTGAATCAATTTGCTTACTATTGTTTTACCAAGAACACAGTACTTAGTATTTTGATACTCACTGTGTTTTAATACTCACTGTTAATACTATTGTTTTTACAAAGAACACATTTACTATTTGTTACAATTGATTTCTATTAATTTGTTAGAATTGATTTCTAGAAATTTGTTCTATAACAATTCAAGTTAATACTGTTTCTGTTTTCACTAAAGTAAAATAAAACCGGTTGTCAAATTGCTACTTGCTACTTGCTGTGGATTATCAATACTTATTAACAAGTTTTGTAGTTAACAATTTATGATGTAGCCAAACAATTGTTTTTATTACTGTAGCAAATTTGTTACTTGTAAAACTTGCAATCTAAGTAGCACTACTCATTTGGTACCTACCATTGCCCATTTGTTCTGTTGATTAGCACTACTTATTAGTTGCTGGATGCTGGAGCAAATTCTTTTGCTTAATTACTGTTAATACAATTTGCTTAATTTTTTAATCACTTAGTTTTTTGAAACCAATCTAGGACCAAAAAGAAAATAGTTTAGTAAAAGGAAATTGCAAATAAAATCTTTAATCTAAAGTTTCAAAGTAGAGACAAACTCGGGCACAAGCCGAAAGGGTCCTTCTGTCAACCGGGTGTAAACAACCCTAAGCGACACGGTACTTAAGAGTCTTCGAACCACCGCTAGCTGGGAACCGGCCCCTACAGCTAACCTGAGTTGATCAATACTTGGAAAACTAAAGATTTTAAGATTGATTAGCAAAGACCACCTAAACTATTATCTTGGACATTGTTATTAAATAATTTTATATTTTTCAGACTGCAATCATGACTGGTAAGGAGGAATCCTCTACTGCAAAACCTGCTAAGTTTGATGGTTCATATTTCAAGAGATGGCAGAGCCAAATGAAATTTTGGCTCACAACATTAGGACTTATTTCTGCCATTGATGGGTCCACACCCATCATAAACGATTCTGATGATACTGAGTCTGACGTAGCAGTGTCCACCTCATCGAAACCTAAAACCCCAAAAGAGATAGACTTCTATTGTTTTCATAGAATTCTAAGCGCATTATCTGAATCCTTGTATGATATATTTTTTGAATACAAGAGCGCTAAAGAACTGTGGAAAGCCTTGGAAGATGAATACGGCTGTGATGATGCCGGAATAGAAAGGTTTAATTCTTCAACCTTTAATAGGTATTTCATGGTAGATGACAAACCAATGAATGACCAGCTCCATGAATTCCAAGAATACCTTAGACATATTCAAGCCAAAGGGACATCTTTCTCCAATGAACATAAAATAGCATGCCTAATAGACAAGCTACCTCCCTCTTGGTCTGATATGGCTAAGGATCTTATCCATACACAAGGAGAACTTACCTACAATCAGGTCCTAAAAAAATTAGAACCGAAGAACAAATTAGATTGAGGTCTAAGCCTAAGACTGAACCTAAAGCTAAGGTAAACCTTGTAGAAGGCCAAGGAAAACCCAAGTCTAATTTTCCTTATAAACCCAAAAAGAATTTCTTCAAGAAGAAGAAAAACTTTCAGCCTAACCACCACAACCATCATCAACAAAACCAAATACCTAGGAACTTCAGTCAGACTCAGGATCAGAAGAGGTTTTGTTTTGTGTGTGGTAAAACAAACCATATGGCCACCAACTGCTACCATAGGAAGAAGGAAGCTGTCCAGACCTCCTACAAAGGAAAGGACTCAGTTAGACCAGAAGCGAACATGCTTCACAAAGGTTCTTCGAGTTCCTTCAGGTCTGTAAGCTTTCAAACCTTATTAACCTCTCTTACCATTCTGATGATTGGTGGTTGGATTCTGGAGCTAATGTTCACGTTTCATTTGATCGCTCCTGTTTTTCAAACTATCAGGAATCAAGTGGATGAGGTGTGACCCTAGGAGATGGCTCAACGGCACAAATAATTGGAAGAGAAAAAGTTAACCTGAAAATGACATGAAAATGACATCAGGAAAAATCTTAACTCTTCATGATGTTCTTCATGTGCCGTCTGTCAGGAGAAACCTAGTTAGTGGATCCCTTCTTGTAGCCTCAGGATACAAAATTGTAATGGAGGCTAATAAAGTAGTTTTTTCTAAGCTTGACTCTTTTATTGGAAAAGGCTTTGTAAAAGACGGTTTTTTCATTTTGAGTACAATAAATAAAATGTCTGATTGTTCTCTCATTGTCTCTAATATAGATTCTTCAAATGTTTGGCATGGCAGACTAGGTCATGTAAACCTAGGTTATATTAAAAGAATGATGACCTTAGATCTTATTCCCAAGACTGAAAAAGAATGAAGGATCACTTTTGGAATAACATAAATATTCACAGATGATAGGCTCCCTTATGTATATAACAAACAGGACAAGACCTGATATTGCATTTGCTATTGGGAGACTAAGTAGATATACCAGTAACCCAAATCAGTCACATTGGACTGCCTTGGATAGGGTATTTAGATATCTAAGGGGCACCCTAGATTACAAACTTCATTTTACTAGGCACCCTGATATCATAGAAGGTTATTCAGATGCAAACTGGGTAACCGACTCACATGATATAAAATCTACTACTGGATATGTATTTACTCTAGGAGGAGCTGCAATCTCCTGGAGCTCTTGTAAGCAAACTTTCATAGCTAGGAGTACAATGGACTCTGAAATGATAGCTTTAGATACAACTTGTACAGAAGCTGAATGGCTTAAAAATCTTATTATGCATATACCTGTTTCTCTTAGTCCTGTTCCTGCAATTTCTATAAATTGTGATAATAAATCTGTTATTGAACTACTAAAGCATGATTCTGTGAATGCTAAGATGAACAGGCACCTGCAGCTGCGCTTCAAGTCAATCAAAAGCCTACTAGGCAAATTTGTGGTTCTTGACTATATAAAGTCAGAAAAGAACCTTGCAGATCACTTGACGAAGGGTCTGTCTAGGACTTTGATCCTAGAATCATCGAGGGGGATGGGGTTAAGCCCATAAGTTAGTCACCAGCAGTGGCAACCCAACCGAGTCTGACTGGAGATCCCAAGAAGCCGGTTCAATGGGTAGAAACAAGCTGAACTTAGGTGACTTTATGGAACACTGACTCGAGATTAAAATCTCATTAAAATAAAGCCCAAGCGGCTGTACATGTGTACAATAATTCCCCATCCCTATGGTGACAGTGTTCCTGTGTGATATGGTTAGGATGAGTTTAAAACTCTTAATAAGTCCAAGCTGTAATGCTAGGTTGATTCATATCACCAACCATTAAGGACTTACCTATATGAGAGGTCGTGAAGGCCGCGACTATGGGACAGGGCGATCCCAAACAACTCTCATGAATGTGAAAAGTGCGTATGGCCATTTAAAAGCGCCACCCGATAGACCAAGGACCTCTAGCGTACTATGTGTGCTATTTTCTAAATCTGGTTCAAAGAAGTCTGATTCAAGGCATAGTCCATCAAGCACTTCTTCAGATTAAGGCAATAGTCACTACGTGAGATTCAAGGCTGTAGTCCATCTCATCTATGCATAGTATTTTACTGCCCAGATGCTCTCTCTCTCTCTCTCTCTCTCTCTCTCTCTCTCTCTCTCTACTTTACTTCACTCTTATCTCTGTTTCGGAACTTGACCTTTTGGGGGGGGATTGTTGGTTTTGATTTTGCTTTGGTTTTATTTTTCTAGCAAAAGCTCAATTCCTCTCCCTTTCTTTAGTCCCACATCGGATGCACCAAAGCCTTCCTATGTACATATATTACTTTCTACTCTTTGCTCTATTAAGTTGTTGTGTGGGGAACCCCTTGGGCCACACGCGCGCGCCGCCGCCGTCGCCCGGCCCGGCTCGGCTCGGTTCGGTTCGGTTCGCGTAACGGGTGCGGGTACGCGCCCACATCTGCGGGCGCCGAATGCCGATCCGATTTCCTCTTCGGGTTCGGGCTGGGACCCTAAAATACTTTTTGCTCCTTCTTCTTTCTTTTATTTATTTTTCTTAAACGTTGGCATTAAGTTCTAAACGTTACAAAATTAATTCTGAACGTTTTGGACCGTTACAATTATTCATGTCCAGGTTCATTCGTGTAATGGCTGAATTAATCGTAAATTAATTCTGACCGTTACACAAATGTTTTATATATTCACATCTGATTTCTTTGTAAATCCATCAGAAAAAATCGTACTCCAAAAACTCTGTCAATATTCTTTTCAATTTCTGTTGTCTCCGAGCTCTGGGCAGAGCTAAGTTCTGGTCGTTCTCTCCAAGTCGTGTGCGGCAACGAGATACCGGTAGTGCGGGGGTTTTACCACTAGGAGCTTCGGGTACGTCTGCACACAGATCCCGAATAAACTCTTAGGGCAGTGCTTCGTGCACGACTTTCCCAGAGGCCGGTAACATCTAATTTTATTTTTTGTATTCTGAAATTTTCAATAATAAAAGACAACAAAAATTCTAACAGCTACATCCACCAAAAAAACTATTTTTTTCTAAAATACCAAGTTTTAGTAGATTAAAACTATAAAAAATACATGAAACCAATAAAAACCCTAAACTTCAAATTCATATCTACTCAAATATACTCATCAAAATTTAAAACTCCAAGAACAAAATATGATCACCAACTCAATGAGAACATTTAGCATCAAATATATTTTTAAAACAACATATATGTATAAAATCCAAAAATTAAGACTTCACCATTGAGCAAGATGTACTTGCCTTGGGTGGCTCCTAGCCTCTACCTCTCACGATCCAAGTCACAACAAATTCTTCCTAGGCTTAGGGTTTGGCTAGAGGGAGCTTGAGGGAGAAGAGGAAGAAGAAAGAAAGAAGAGTGAAATGAGGAAAGGAGTGAGGAGAGAGAGAAAATACTCATATATATACTAAGAGGAGAGGAAAATTGTTTAGTCATGGGTTCAGTCAAATAAACTGAACCAAGTATACATTCTACATGCGGGTCTTAAATCGGATTTATGGTAATGCCAATGGGTATTCTACTGGTCTCGGGTAGTCTCTCTCAACAACTGAAAAATAATCAATAAATAAAATGACAGGAACCAATCATGAGAAATACAACAGGAAAACATTATCAGAAAAAAATTAAATTCTAAAAATTCAAGAAATATCATATCTGGAATCAGATGTGACAAATATATTCAAATAATATTTTAATATTTTAATATATTTTAAATTTTTATCTAAGTTTTAAATAATATTTTTTTCTTTGTATGTGCGTACGTGAACGCGACTATCTCTACTATTATAATATAGCTTGGAAACAACTAAAAAAATGAATCGTCCAAGTCGTAAGTTTATCCTCCATTAAATGCTAAAAAATCCAAAAAATATATTCTAACTACCGCTTATGTATCCACACGTAGGGTACAAAACATATTTTAAAAAAAAGCATTCTAACTACATATGTATCCTCACGTAATCTCAATATTTATATTCAATATTTAAATTTAAACTAAGTATATGGTATTATCTAACTAAACACATGTCCAAAATTCTAAAAATATGTTTATAACAAATTCTAATTAAAATATTTTAAAAAATAAAAATATTTTTAAATTTTATATAATTTTTCAATATTTTTTTTGTACATGCAACGCACTTGAAGGTAACTATCTCTACTTGAAAACGGCTTACAAATAATCCGTCTAAGACGTATGCATATTCTCCACTAATTAAGATAAAAAAAATTAAAAAAAATCTAACTAGGGCGTATGTATCTTTCACGAAGTTAAGAATTTTTTTTAATCCTTCTAAATACATGAACATATAACAAATCCAAATTAAAATATATTCAAATCAAATTTAAAATATTTTAATAAAATTTAATTTTTTATCTAGTTTTAACAATATCATATATTATTTTTTGGGTATGTGCAACACACGTGAACGTGACTAGTTATTATAATGCGGCTTGGAAATGGCTCAAAAATGAGTCGTCCAAGCCGTACGTATATCCTCGTATGTACCTTACAAATAAAAATTCTAAATCTTAAACATATAATAAGTCCTAAAATATATTCAATATTCAAATTACATTTATATTAAGTACATGATATTATCTAACTAAATAACTATCCAAAATTCTCAAAACACATCCATAACAAATCCTTATTGAAATATATTCAATTATATTAAAATATTTTAATATAATTTATATTTTTATCTAATGTTTCAATAATAATTTTTTTTACGTGCAACGCACGTGAACGTGACTAGTGTTCAATAAAGTATTTTATGTCTAACCAAGCACACACATTAGGTCGTACTATTGTGGTATCCACATTAGGACTATATGCACCACGTGCTCATTATCATCCACCAAATGACCTCCATCTCCATAAGGAATCCTTAGGGTGAGTTTGATTGGAAGATGAAAAATGTGTGAAAAATAAATTAATTCTAAGAAATTATTTGACTAGAAAAAAAATTCATGGAATTTTAAAATTATCTTATGGAAAACAAAATTTTGTTGTTTAATGGTAATTATTTTTCAAGAAAAATAATTATTTTTCATAAAAAATAAGAAGATAGTTTTCCATGGGTTAGACTTAGTTTAAATTTTCAACATTTTAGAAGAAAATATGAAAATTATAGTATTTTGGAAAATAATTTCACGAAAAATATAAGCAATAAAACGCTACAATTGTAGAAAATTTGTGATAAAAATATTTTTTCATGAAAAAAGTCCAATCAAACACAACCTTAGTGATTTTATAATTCCTCATTTTCGCATTATATGTTATAATTAGTTAGTGCACGTGATACATAAAACCCTAATTTTATCAAACAATTTAAATTGGCACCAAACTCGAGTGACGCTTGTGGTTACCGAGGAGAGGTATAAGACCATGGCTGGGTGGCAGAAGATCAGTGGATCGAGCCACGGGGGCGTATTATTCCTTCCATTTATAAAATGGTGGAAGTTGGGGGCATTGGGCCAAAAGACATGCAATGCAGTGTGCACAAAGTCCTGAGCGTTACGTCGGGCCCCGAGCGTTATGTCGGGAATTCAAAAATAATAATTGGCTAATCATAAAAACCCTAGAAGTAGAAACTATCTTCCAATTTCTTCTCCTAAAGCAATATTGCATGACAATATTGTGTGTCAGTGATAAAGAAGAAACCCTAGAAGCCCAAATTTAAACCTAATTTCTTTGCATAATTTAAATTTCTATGAGACTAAACCCTAAAAACTAAAAAAACTAGTATATTTCAAATTGATACAATTAATAACATGCAAATGTAGGGAACACAAAATTTATACATATCAAAGATTATAAACCGTAAAATTCAAAAGTCATACATATAAAATTCCAGCTAGAAGAGAGATTCCAAACCCTAATAAGTCCTAAAATTTGAAACCCTAACATTTGAAAGGATAAATATCAGAAAAATGAATTAGAATAGGAAATAGATAAGAGAAATAAGATTTTCTTGTGAAATTTACCAGCCAAAGCTTGTCATTGTCGTGACCTGGATCGAGAGGTGGACCGTTGAAATTCGGAAGAAATCAAATAAGACGTACTTGTTACTATTGTAAAAAGTATGAGGGAGTATACGAGTCATTTGTCCCTCACAACTGTCTCACACAACGTCTTAAGCTGACTGTTGATAGCTAACCTAACATGTTGGACCCTTCATTATGAAAAAAGAACACATTAGGGAGATTTCTTAGTAAACTGACAAACTTCATGATAATTTTCAAATATTTACTCTTAAATATATTTCTTTATTAAAATTCTAAAGTAGTATATATCTCGTGTAAGCTTTATAGTTCAAAGGAATCTAATTTTTCTAGAGAAGAAGATATCAAATGGAGTAAATCATATTCAAGATTTGATGACATAATTAAATTATTAACTAGTACAAATAACATAGCTGAACTTGCTTTATAGGAAGTGCATATACCTTACTAAAATTTGGTATTAAAACCAAGAAGACTTATCTAACATATTTAAGGGAGCTATATGTCACGGACTTAGTGATTTTTCCTTCACTACGACCCATGCGGCGCACAAGCTTCCTCCTCGAAGATCCGTGCAAACCTTTCCGACCGAACTTAGCTATATCGCTAAAAAAAATCGAGAATAGTGGAGCAAGATACAAACTTGAAGACTTCTTTATTTCTATTAGAAAAGCTTACAAGTTTTCAATGGTGAGGAGCAAATGAGTCTTCCTCCCTATTTATATTGCCTCAAGGGCTTACATGAACCTTCTGGAATGGGAATATTCGAAGAATTATTCTCGGAAATATGCTAGGAATTATTTTATATCCTAAGAATATTCCATACATTATTATTAATGCCAAATAACTAAAAAGGAAGCCTCTAGAATGGAAAGTGTATTCCTCCATGTACAGAACTGTATTCCTCCATGTGCAAAATTCTGGAAGCTTTTCAGATCTTGGTGGGGCCACAAAATATGGTGCGTGACATTCTTCCCCACCTAATGTGTTGACGTCTCCGCACACACGTCCGCTGAGGAATGCTTGGATTTAGTCCTCGAACTGATGCAACATGTCAGCGCGTTCCTAGCTGGATTCGCTATGCGGCATTCCTTTCCACTTGATGAGATACTCCACATATGAGAAAATATCTCGTCGGTGAGTGGTCCTTGAGTCAAGCACGGCGTCCACTTCTTTGTCGAACGACGTAGTCATGGTCGTCGTGGGACGCTTTGAAACTCCTCGCTGAGGGTCCTCTAAGTCTAGATGATAAGGCTTGAGGTAGCTTGCATGGAAGACAGGGTGGATCTTCAGCTTGACGGGGAGCTCGAGCTTGTAGGCAACTTTGCCTACCTTCTTAAGGACGGAAAAGGGGCCTTCATACTTGCGAATCAGTCCCTTGTGCACCTTATGGAACACCTTGAACTGCTGTAGTTGAAGCTTGACAATCACCAAGTCCCCTTCCTTGTACTCAACACGTCTTCACTTGGCATCATCCCATTTCTTCATCTTGTGTGCGACTTTCTCCATAAATTCCTTGGTAATATCCGCTTTCTCCCTGAAGTCCGAGGCAAATTGGTGAGCCGCGGGACTTTTTTCCGACGTCTCTGTACTCAGCGTGTGCGGGACGAGCGGTTGTTGACCCATTACCAACTCAAACGGGCTATTGTGGGATGACTCACTCCTTTGGAGATTGTAGCAGGACTGGGCGATGTCCTACTGATGCACCCAATCCTGTTGGTTGGCACTCACAAAGTGCCACAAGTACTCCTCGAGAAGGGAATTGACCCGCTCCGTCTGCGAGGGAAAACTGGTCGAGAAGTGTAGGTCCGACCCAAGGATCTTGAACACCTTTATCCAAAAATTTGCAGTGAAGCGGGGGTCTTGGTCGCTGATAATGCTTTCTGGGATGCCCTAAAACTTTATCACATGGGAAATGAACAAGCACGCGGCCTCCTCTGCAGTACAATTTATTGGTGCAGCTATGAAGTTTCTGTACTTGGAGAAGGTCTACCACTACAAGGATAGACCCAAATGTCCCCACCTTAGGCTAGGAAGAGATGAAGTCCATTGAGATGCTCTCTCATGGCTGACTCGGCACAGGAAGAGGCTCAAGCAGGCCCTCGGGTTGCTGATGGTCCACCTTATCTTGTTGGCACACAAGACAGTGTGCACGTAGTCCTCCACGTCCTCGCGTATATGAGGCCAATAGTGTCACGCCCCAATTTTGTTTTCGAAATCGATGGTCATCTCCCGGGCGTGACGTCGTGCGGACCTAGGTTGCGCACCGCACAAGGCTAACATATTTTGCATAACGAACACAAATTTAGAGTACGCAGATAAATTGAAGCACATATTTGATACATGGAAAAGTTCTCTTTTATTGATAATATGTACATCTATTATAAACTCTTGAACTGAGTCATAAGGTTGCCACCCGGGCTTACAAAAGTGTTGACACAAAATGACATAGCAGTCATGTACATTACATTCCTTTACTAAACTTCAAAATATAAAGACCTCATGGAGGGATGACGGCTTTCCCTCTGAGTTGCATTGTGTTTGGGTTGCAAGCTCTTGCTTCAAAGGGTATAATCCCCCTGATTTTCAAGAAAATTTTAATTTTTGGATATTTACATTTTTTGGAATTTCTGGAATTTTCTGAGAATTTTCTCTAATTAAATTAAGGTATTTTAATTATTAAAAGATTTTTAACTATTATTAAATAATATTAAAATATTATAAAAATAATATTTTATGGTGTAAAATAGAAAACCAGACATAGGGTAATTTTCCAAAAATTTATTGGACCCCGGATGGATTTTAAAAGTCCTAAAAATTAATTTTAAATTAAACCGAATTGAACCCTAAATAAACCGGGTTTTTTAATCAAACCAAGCCAATCTGAACCGAACCGGCCGGTCCAGTTAAACCAAACTGCCCCTAGGCCTAACGGGTCGGATCCGGGTTCAATCCGACCCGGCCCGCATTAACCCGACCCGCGCCCTATCATAGTGGATCGGGTCAGATCCCTGCCACCCGACCCGACCCGTCATAGATCCGACCCGGCTGCTATAGTCTCTCCCTCTCCCCGACCCCTCATTTCCTATTTTGGCCAACCCGCCGCCGGTGACCGCCTCCCCTTCCTCTCCCCTCTCTGTAACCGCCGCCGACCGACGACCCTCCGGTTCCTCTCCCCCTCACCGTCCGGCTCCTCCTCTCCTTCCTCCCCTTTAAAAACCCGAGCTCCGGCCGAGTTCTTCCCTCCCTTCCGCCTACCTGAACCCTAGCGGCCGGCCTCACCCTCCGTCTTCTCCGCCGACTTCCCCGCCGGAGCTCCCAGCCACCTCGCCCATCTCCAGCGCTGTCCCCGCCTCCCGCAGCGCCCTAGCCTCCGCCCAGCCCCCGGAGCTCGACTCCAGCCATCCACCCACCTCCTCCAGGACCTCCTCCCTCCGCCCGACCTCGCCTCCGGGCAGCCCGCCTCAGCCAGCGAACGCCACCGCCTTCGTCCGGCGAGCAGTCTCTGGCCGCCTCTGTTGTGTCCACCAACAGTTGGACACGGACACAACCCTAGACGCAGCTCAGAACAGTAAACCCTAACCCTAATTTCGAAATCTCGTGTCGGACACAGTGTCCAGGACACAGGACACAAAATGGATACGAAGATTCAGTTTTCTGGAGCCCAGTTCAGGTATTCATAACTTCTTGCTCGTAGCTCGGATTTCGATTTCGTAAATTGTATCGCGTAGCCTGTATGACCCTCTCGGTGCCCGTGCAAACCGCTCGAGGCATCGCATCCTGTGGTGATCGCACACCGCGATCCAAAAACAGGAAAACCAACGCCCTATTTCACCCCGGAACTGAGTGCGCCACGCCAAACGGGACGACTTGGTCGCGTGCGGTCTTCACAGATACGTGCGCGTCATTGATACGGACGTGCAGGATTTCGCAGAAGCTGATTTGGATGTGCATGCACACCGATGGCGCAAGTGCGTATCCGCGGACACCGTCCCGTATCCGACCATTCTGATTCTCGCTGTAACTTAGTGTATACACGTCGGATCGAGACAAAACTTGCGCCATCGGACTCGTAGCAATACGCTGGTCCTGTGAGCCAAGTTTGGTTCGATTCTGAGAACGTTGACAAAATCGTGTGTCGTGGGCCCCACAGGCTCCACCCGATGGGCGATTTTGAGAACGGCTCATCGGAATCCAATTCTGGAAGTTCCGTTGGGTTCGTATCATCGTTCCTGACTTGTTGACACTAAGTTGGACTGATTTGGAGACCTTTGACCCTGACGCATTTTTCGGTGCAAAGTGGCCCACATTTGGACCCCGCCTTGACCCGAAATTGACGTTTTTGCCCTTGTCTCCAAATTGGACTCAAGGACAGGCGTTCCTAGCTGATTAATATTTTCTGGATCTGATGGTGATGTTTGTTTCAGCAGCCGGAGTACTGTCTGCAATCCCCGCTGAAGACAGAGCTACGCTTGGAGCCGAAAACTCAGGCAAGTGTACCTTGCCATAAAATGCAGTTTATTGATTCATTTTGATTCTCTTGCTTTAATTTCTGTGACTGTTGTACTTGCCCTATCAAGTACTTTATACCCAGGACACTTGACACAGATTATGAGACAGAATTCTCCTGATTATTCAAGGTGATTCTTTATAGGATACAGGTTTATGAATTATACAATTTACAGGCTTAGTTTTTTATCCTGACTGATTGCATTAGTTTTAATTTTGCGTAACATGAACATTGAGATCTGTGACGTGAGATTACATTGGGTGGGGAGAGTATTACCATATCAAGGCTGAATATATATATTATATTGTGTAATCTGGATGTGTCCTAGTCTCTGACACAGAGCTTTGGCACCAGTTCTGGCCCTTCGAGAAAACACTGCTATGGTTTCTTAATACTGATCCTGTAGTAGTCTCAGCCTGAGTATGAATAATAACTCTCACTTGCATAATCACTTAGCTGGTTTAATTACTTACCCTGTCATTCCTTTATTTCTGTACTGCATTATATTTTGGCTTGTGTTTTCTGTACCTTGCTATATCCCCTGAGGACCTGGAATGGATTATGTCCCCAGATTTAGCAGACGAGATCTACCCAGAGGTGTACGGAACAGGAGCACTACTTGGAGCAGTACCTGAACCTAAAGACGAGGTGATCGCTGAGGACTTCTCCTGAATAACTGCTTAGCCATGCTCAGTCTTATGGCAAAGGGACTTTATTTCCTGTTTAATTAAACTCTTTATTCCTGATTATGAGAACATTGTAACAGACTTAATATCGGATTGTTCTCCGATTTTATTTACTTTGTCTGGTTGTTGTTTAAAATTTTATTTGCTGATTTTGCTATATTTTTTGCTGTGGATGAGAGTAGTAAAACCCTGACTGATGTAATACAGCTTAAGTATGCCCGATGGATCCATTAAATTGGGTTTGTCCATCTGTGCGTACTGCTGGCCATTGCCACGTGTCCAGTCCCTCGGTATTTTGGGACTGGGGCGTGACAAAGGGCGCAATTTGAATACGCCGACAACTGGACTAGATCGGGAAGACGACTTCAGCTCCTCGCTCGGATATCCTTAGTGCGGGGAACATGTTTTAACGAGGGTCAGTACATCAAAATGTACCGATGAAGGCAAGCTAACCCAACTATACCAATCAACACGTTGTTTAGATGAAGCATGCATATTATTTGTGGTCTTTCTATCTTGCCTTAGTTCATTTTACAGCAAGCAATATATAATGAAACTACTGAAATAAACTTGCCACCGTTCAATAGCGTTTACCTGCCCGTCTGAACCACCTGTACAAAATTTATCATGTCCTTCCCTACCACGAAGACACAAGTTAGTTTGCAATAGGTTTAAATATACGAAGGGGGGTCACTGGCGTATGCCATAATGGACGATCTAGTCTTGAACAAGGATGTCATGTAGCAAAGATTCAGTAGTGGCTACAGACCATCCCGTCAAGATGCAGGAGACTATCATGAAGTTCCGTCCGGATCGGATCGGTGCCAGTGCCCCAGCGACCGTCCGCAGGAACCGTTGACCTTGTGCGCAAGTTTTCCGTGATCAAACGGCATATTTATTAAGTTTATCAGTGATGCAGTTGAGGCAACATAAGTGCGAGACAAGTGGCATGTCCTGATTCATTTTGCATAGTTTCCCTGATCAGTTGTTGCCTTGCAGGATGAGTTTTATAGATAGTATAATTTAAAGAAGAGTATACATTCTAACTTGTATTTATGCATATGATGAACATTCCAAACGAACAAACATGCAAATAAGTAATCGTTCACAAGTTTGATTGACAAGCATACTAGTCCAAGTCTATTCATTTTTATCTTGACATCTTTTAGTTATTACTTGGTATCGTTTGATCGGGGAAACAAGAATACAAGATTTTTAGGTGTGAAGACTGGAAGAAGGGCCAATTGAATCGAATATAAGCCACTCACTTAGTTGGTTGGAAGGGAGAAGAAAAGCGGTGCTTCAGGACTCCGCTCGCACGTCGTCTACTGCTCGTTCACCTGCATTGCCACGAACAGCTTGATCAATACCTCTTCCACTCTTTCCAAATCTTGGAATTGAAGTGCAGTTCAACGAACGAAAATAATAAAATCCATCAAAACCGTTCAAGAAAACGCAAGCAAATTCGAAAACCAACTCGAGGCACGAAAGTAACAAGCGACAACGAAAACTGAGGCAACAAAAGATACAGCGGAGAGGTCCCTCCTGACTCTGCCGCTAAGTCGATCCTGGGGGCACGGTCCACTGAATATGGAAATCAATTTCGAAGAAGCAAATCCATAATGAGGATGGATTCTTGTTTCAATCTATCCCGATCGAACGATACCGTCTTGTATTTCTTAGCCGCGCTCCCCGAATAGGGGAAACGGGGCATCATATCCTACCAAACTAATTGGAACTTTCGTCCCGAAACTTAGGAATAGAGCCTACCGCTAGGAAATATTATGTTGAGGTCGACTATTTTGGCGGCTCAATGGGCAGTCAGGAACAGCATGGTCGGAATCCCCACAAACGAGGCATAATTTGAGCTTTCTTCGACAATTGTCTACCGTGTGCCCTGGCTTCTTACAATAGGAACACGGTTGCCTTGGGTTTCCTCTCTGTGGACCGCCGTTGTTAGGGCACTTTGTAGCGTTGTTTTCTTTCTCGTTGCTTTGGCATTTGTGATTGGAGGTATGCACAACGTCGACAACAACATGAGGATACTGCGGTTCTAGAGATAGGGCATGATTCATGACTCCTCGCATAGTCTCATACTGATGAACGGCTACGTGCGTATGGATGGCAGGGCGCAGACCTCCTTCGAATATCCTAGCTTGACTCGTTGCATCAGGTAAATAGGCACTAGCGAACTTGGAGAGTCGGTTGAATTCGGCGGAATACTGTTTAACTGTTATGCTGCCTTGCCGTAGTTGTACGAACTCGTTCTTATTTTGACGACGTACAAGAGGGGGTATAAACTCATCTTCAAACGTGGCACGAAAAGTAGCCCACGTGATCGCCTCCTCTCCATGGTCAACTTGAAGAGATCGTCGATGCACGTCCCACCAATCGTGCGCGTTAAAACGAAGATGCAGTATAGCGCATGCGACGCGCTTCTCTTCGGGGACCTCCAACAGGGAGAAATGGTCTTCAAGTTCGGCCAACCAATCTAGAGCCACGATTGGGTTCTCAGTCCCTTTGAATGGTGTATTGCAGACTTTCATGAAGTCACCAAAGTCGAAGGCAGTCACATCCCTCTTCCTTGGAGTTTGAGGCGTCTCGACTTCAAGCACGGGTTGCTCCACCGGTGTTGCTGCTATTACCGCAGAATGGTTGGAGGCCAAAGTCTGCATGATCTGTTGCAGGGTATCTACCTGCTTTTGTTGGACTGAGAATCGGGCTTCTATATTGTCTTGAAACTTGAGTTGCCTCTCCTCCGCTCGCTTCTCGGCCCGTTCATAGCAAGCCTCGTCCCTTTGTTGGTTTGCCTCCAACATCCACATCATTTGCTGGATGGGATCGATGCGAGACATGGCTCACTGGCTTCGTGAACTTTCCGAAGTACCCGAACTACTTTCTTGGGCTTGTGTCTCGCCAGGTGCTAGTGTTGAGGATTGCGCTGGTGCCATTCCTTCAAAAGAAGATAAATTACATCAGGATCATAATGTATTATGGACTCATTATATGAACATATCTCATTTTGGCCTAACGAGTTCAAGAGTTCGCATAGGGATTTGATGGTTAAAGGAACTTTTCCAATACGAGGGTCAAAGGAACTTGAAGCTGTGCTCTGATACCAATATGTCACGCCCCAATTTCGTTTCCGAAATCGATGGTCGTCCCCCGGGCGTGATGCCGTGCGGGCCTAGGTTGCACATCGCACATGGCTAACGTATTTTGCATAACAAACACATATTCAGATTACGTAGATAAATTGAAGCACATATTTGATACATGGAAAAGTTCTCTTTTATTGATAATATGAACATCTATTAAAAACTCTTGAACCGAGTCATAAGGTTGCCCCCATGGCTTACAAAAGTGTTGACACAAAATGAGATAGCAGTCTTGTACATTACATCCCTTTACTAAACTTCAAAATGTAAACACCTCCTGGAGGGATGACGACTTTCCCTCTGAGTTGCATTGTGTTTGGGTTGCAAGCTCTTGCTTCAAAATGCTTCAAAGGGCGCGATTTGAATATGCTGACAGCTGGACTGGATCGGGAAGATGACTTCATCTCCTCGCTCGGATCTCCTTAGTGCGGGGAACCTGTTTCAACGAGGCTCGGTACATCGAAATATACCCGTGAAGGCAAGCTAACCTAACTATATCAATCAACACGTTGTTTAGATGAAGCATGTATATTATTTGTGGTCTTTTATCTTGCCTTAGTTTATTTTATAGCAAGCAATATATAATGAAACTACTGAAATAAACTTGCCACCGTTCGGTAGCGTTTACCTGCCCATCTGAACCATCTGCACAAAACTTACCATGTCCTTCCCTGCCACGAAGATACAAGTTAGTTTGCAACAGGTTTAAATATACGAGAGGGGATCACTGGCGTATGCCATAATGGACGATCTAGTCTTGAACAAGGATGGCATGTAGCAAAGATTCAGTAGTGGCTACAGACCATCCCGTCCAGATGCAGGAGACTATCATGAAGTTCCATCCGGATCGGATCGGTGCCAGTGCCCCAGCAACCGTTCGCAGGAACCGTTGACCTTGTGCACAAGTTGTCTGTGATCAAACGACATGTTTATTAAGTTTATCAGTGATGCAGTTGAGGCAACATAAGTGCGAGACAAGTGGCATGGCCTGATTTATTTTGCATAGTTTTCCTGATCAGTTGTTGCCTTGCAGGATGAGTTCTATACATAGCATAATTTAAAGAAGAGTATACATTCTAACTTGTATTTATACATATGATGAACATTCCAAACGAACAAGCATGCAAATAAGTAACCGTTCACAAGTTTGATTGACAATCATAATAGTCAAAATCTATTCCTTTTTATCTTGACATCTTTTAGTTATTACTTGGCATCGTTTGATCGGGGCAAACAAGAATGCAAGATTTTTAGGTGTGAAGACTGGAAGAAGGGCCAACTGAATTGAATATAAGCTACTCACTTAGTTGGTTGGAAGGGAGAAGGAAAGCGGTGCTTCAGGACTCCGCTCGCGCATCGTCTACTGCTCGTTCACCTGCATTACCACAAACAACTTGATCAATACCTCTTCCACTCTTTCCAAATCTCGGAATTAAAGTGCAGTACAACGAACGAAAATAATAAAATCCATCGAAACCGTTCAAAAAAACGCAAGCAAATCCGAAAACCAACTCAAGACACGAAAGTAACAAGCGACAGCGAAAATTGAGACAACAAAATATGCAGTGGAGAGGTCCCTCCTGACTCTGCCGCTAAGTCGATCCTGGGGGCACGGTCCACTGAATATAGGAATCAATTTCGAATAAGCAAATCCATAACGAGGATGTGTTCTTGTTTCAATCTATCCCGATCGAACGATACCGTCTTGTATTTCTTAGCCGCGCTCCCCGAATAGGGAGAACGGGGCACCACAAATAGTAGGCGGCCTCCAATAATGTCAATATCCTCTTCTGACCCGAATGTCCAGCCCACTTGTTGTCATGGCATTCTTTGAGTAGCTGCCTTCCAAGCCACCCCATTTGGGCGCAACTACCTTGTCGCCCTTTGTGTAGAGAAGTCCGTCCTCCAGCCAAAACTTGCGCATTTTGCCTTCTCGAGCGAGCTTCGCCAAAGCCTGTGTCAATGGGTCATCGGCCATACCCATTTTGACACGCTCAAGTATGTCACCCTTGAGCAAGCATACCGTTGCTAGCTCAGCCTTCTTGTTGAGTGCATCGGCCACATGGTTCTCCTTGCCAGGCTTGTATCGCAGCTCCATGTCAAACTCAGCCAAGAAGTCTTGCCATCTCGCTTGCTTGGGGGAAAACTTCTTCTGCGTCTGGAAGTAGCTCGTGGCGATATTGTCTGTCATCACCACGAACTTGGTGCCAATGAGATATTGATGCCACGTCCGCAAGCAATGTACCACTGTGGTCATCTTCTTTTCTGGCACAGTGTAGCATCGCTCTGTGTCATTCAACTTGCTACTCTCGAATGCAACATGGTGCCCTTCTTACGCCAATACCCCTCCAATGGCGAAGTCGGATGCATCAGTATTGTCATGCCCCAGTCCCAAAATACATAGGACTAGGACACGTAAGCATGCCAGCCGCATGGATATGGCAACTCCAATATATGGAAACCATAACCCATACGTACGCTGTAATATGAATATCAAATCCACAAGTGGTATACAATGTATCACAAGTCATAGGGTATAATCTAAATCTTATCCACGAAAATCAATATAAGTAAATAACCAACATCTATATAACTAGATCTCAATAAAAAGAATCTAAAGATGATAGTTGGATGGAAACAAATCCATCGAATGAAAAAGTACAACACAATAAACACAATATAAGAATACCAGCTAACGACCACGGGGCTCGAAGAGAAGATATCCTCGAAACATATGTAACCATCAGAATCTGCGCTCCTGCAAATACTCAAGAACAGATACACCTGGAAAGGGACCAGGTCCTTAGAGGGACGTAACAAGATACATAAAAGCAAGCCAATTTGAATACAATAAACATGCATAATAGGTAGAAAATATATAAGTACGATGTACAAGACAATCTATATGAATGCAAATGAGGACAACTTTTCGACGTATGGGCAAGGGTAGGCTACTCGATCTAAGCCTCACAACTCATACACCCGTCTAGAACATCAGAAATCGACATACCTCGGGGGTAGCGACCAGCGCGACTCTACAAAAATTGACATACCTCGGGGGTAGCGACCAGCGCAACACACGCCCGTAGTGCGAACTATATACTACGGTTTACCAGAGTGGTTAAAAGCCCATACGCCTAATGATTGTCCTCTCATGATACTAGGTGTCAAGTGTGTGTCAACATATCTAATATCTCCTCTATATAATGTCAAAACTAGGCTTCACCGTGAAAAATTTTCGTTCCAAAAATACCCTTCAACATATTTAGTAATTAAAAAGAATACCTACAATAAATTCCACTGACAACCATTTAAGAGATGCAATAATGACAACCATTTACGGAAATCAAAGGGTTCATGCTACTTGCTAAGTCTTTTAAATTGTTACCAAAGAATTCGAAGGGTTGAACCATTAACCTATATAATTAAAAGCAGTAGAAATAAACTAACTCATCAACATCATTCACTCCAATATACGTGCAAAGCACGTGCATATATACTACTAGTATATAGTAATGACTGAACGAACTACACATGCAATGAATATATAGAAATATAATGAATATACAGAAATATAAATAGCATGCAAAAGTACTGTAAATAATTTGGCAAGGTATCTTGCCTGGTTAGAAAGCTGCAAGGTGTAACGTCCAGAAGTCCACACACGGGATCAGAAGCTATGGCCTCTGAACAAATATCTCCGGATGCTGAAATAGATAACACCAACGTTCCCAGAATAAGTAAAATAGCTAGAAAGCACTTCCCTTCGTCCAATTTGGACATAGGGGCAAAACGGTAATTTCGGATAAAAGTGGGGTCCACGTGTGGCCCACTTTGCACCGAAAAACTTGCCAAGGGTAACAGTCTCTAAATGGGATAAATTATAGGTCAAACAACTCTAAATGTTAATACAAACCCAACGGTATGTCCAAATGTGGATTCCGATTTGCCGAACACAATTTAGCCCAAAAAGCCAACCGTGGGACCCGCCAATTGGCGACTTGGTCAACTGTCTCAGAATAGCATAAAAATTGGTTCACAGGACCAGCGCGTTACCATGAGTCCAATGGCGCAAGTTTCGTCGCAATCTGACGAGCATGCACAAAATGCGCGCGACTTTCGCAAAAGTTGCGATACTAGATTTGTCCGCGGATACGGGCTGATTTTGGCGCGCACACGCGTCCGAATCAGTTTTCGCGAACTCTCACATGTCCGATTACGCTGCGCGCACCATTTGGTACACTTGATACACGGCAGGGCGGTCCCGTTTGGCGGAGCGTGCTCCGTTTCACAACTTTTGGAAATCTGGAAAAAGTATGTTCGTGGGGTTTTCCAACGAATTTAATTCTACCTACAGTAGTTAATAATCTAGGGTTATTTAACAAAAATTAAACTAGGTCAAGTGGTCTACGTATACAAAAAGAATCATCGAATTTGGATCTTTGTGGTGGGAGATACGAATTCGGGAACATGGGTGAGCACCGCAGTTTTCTGCGATCCCAAAAATTGGTCTTTTTTGCCAACTTTGGCGCTGTTTTCGTCTATGGTTTCGCGTTGTTCGAGGTCTACTATCACACAGATATGGAAGAGAGTTAAGGGGTGAGCATACCGGTGAAGATGGGGTGGTGTTTGGTCGAGCGAGGCGACGGAAAATAACTTTGGAACACAAGTACCTCGCTGCAGAAATCTGTAGTGTGCGGGGTGCGCGGGATCACGGTCGTCGGGATTGGTTTGGACGGCTTGGCACAGTTCTCCGGCTGCGGTGGCGGCGCTCCTTAAGTCTAGATGGGAAGAGGAAGAGTTTAGGGTGATATAGGGTTAGGGTTTTAGGATGAAAACTGAATGATATATATATATATATATATATATATATATATATATATATATATATATATGAATGAAAGAGGTAGAAGGGGGTTTAATCAACTCGCGGGGAGGGGGTGTCCGCAAGGCTGCTGGTGCTTGCTGTGCTAATAGGGGGCGGTTGCCTATTTCAAAGGGGGTGTGGATCTGTTGCTTAATTTCAAAAAGGGCAGCGTTTGGTTGATTTTGCTAAGGGCAGGGGGTGTAGCATAGGATGGGTTAGGAGCATAGTATATTAATGGTTGTTTTTTTTGTTTTTTTTCTAATCTTTTATATTTTCTTTTATATATATATATACACACACACGTATATACTCATAGAAAAATCTAAAATTATATTAATGCACACCATTAAGCTAGCAACTACTCAAGGGGTCTCCTACATGAAATAAATTCGAAAAAATTTCTAATGGCCCCATAAATCCCCTAAGTACACGAACACCTAAAATAAAAATTAATAAAAATTTATTTCTCCTAATTAGACACTAATTACTATAATTAAATTAATAATTAATAATTAAAAAGGGTATATACGATTTTTAGGAATAGGGGTTTTACAAGTATGCACCTCGAACGACTTAGAGTAGTCCGGCAATGATAAGACCGGTTCCTCCGTCACTGCCCTTTTTAGTGCATCAAATGCCTCCTCGTATTTGGACGTCCAGCTCTATGTACGATCCTTCTGCAACAGGTCTGTGACTGGTACGGCAATAGCGGAGTATCCTCGGATGAACCACCGATAGTAGTTCGCCAGGCCTAAGAATGATCGCAGCTCCGTTGGCCTGGTGGGAGCCTCCCACACCCGTATAGCCTGTACCTTCGTCTTGTCCATCCATATCTTTCCACATCCGATCCAATGCTCCAAGAAAGACACCTCTTCTTGGGCAAAGGAACATTTCTTCCGCTTGATGAAGAGTTGGTTCTCCCTTAGCACATAGAAAACTGCCTTCAAGTGCTCAATGTACTCCTCCATCATGTTTGAGTATACGACGATATCGTCGAGATACACCACGACGAACCGATCGAGAAAGGGGTGGAAGAGCTTGTTCATCAAAGTACAAAATGATGCAGGATCATTTGTTAGACCAAAATGCATAACTAAAAATTCATAAGCTCCATACCTCGTGACGCATGCGGTCTTGGCCTCTTCTCCTTCGGCTATTCGCACATGATAATATCCCGAGCGCAGATCCAGCTTGGAGAAGTACCTCGTACCTCCCAACTGATCGAACAAGTCTGCCACCAACGAGATAGGGTATTTGTTTTTGACGGTCACCTTGTTAAGTGCACGATAGTCAATGCAAAAATGAAGGCTTCCATCCTTAGTCTTCTGAAATAGCACTGGTACGCCGAATGGGGCCTTAGACGACCTAATGAATCCAGCATCGAGCAGCTCCTTCAGTTGCTTCTTCAACTCCTCGAGCTCTGGCGGGGCCATGCGGTATGGGACCATCGCGGGTGATTTTGTACCCGACTATAACTCGATGGCGTGGTTCACCTCCCTCCGTGGAGGTAGCCTCTTCGAAAGAACTTGTGGCATGACATCCCCAAACCCCATGAGGACGTTGCTGATCTGAGATGGAAGATCCCCATGCACGAGCGCCTCTTCTGTCTTGAGCACCGCCAGGTATGTCGTCTCTCTGTGCTTCACACCCTTCTTGAGTTGGATGTCGGAGAGAGATTTTACCTTCGCGGACTCGTCTCGTGCAACATTCACCATGCACGACTAGCCCTCCTCCATGATCCCGACGACTCCTAAGTGTGGCATTGGAACTACTTTTGTCGAAGTCAGGAAGTCCATCCCTAGGATCATCTTGAAGTCGTCGAGAGGTGCGGCCGTGAGACTGGTGACTCCCGTCCAGTCTTCCACCTCTATCTTCACACCCTTGGCCACCCTCTGCACGGGGTGAGCCGTTGAGTTGACCGCCTTCATCTTGCTTGAGTCATTCTCTAGCACCAAACTCAAGCGCTGGACCTCCGCATCCGAGACGAAGTTGTGTGTTGCCCCAGTGTCAACCATCGCCCTCGTACTCTGTTCGTTGATCTTAACATCCACGTACATAAGTTATCGATTCGGGGCTTTGGTCAAGACGGATTTGCTCTTTAAGGCATTGAGCAAGCATAGGGCTCCCATATGAGCCCCCATCATTGGTCCTTCATCCTCGGCCTCCTCGCCTTGGACCGCGTTCACCCGCTTTCCTTTGTTCTTGCAATCGCAGGCGAAGTGATTTCCTCCGCACACGAAGCATTCTATTTTGTGCTCCATCTGGGACTTCACAAGTTTCTTGTCCTTCGACGGGACCTCCTTTCCATTGCCTTTATTCTCTCCCCCACCATTGCCCTTGGTGGTGGTCTTTGTCTTGGGCTTGGACGTATCGTTCTGTCGATACTCCATTAGCTTCTCAGCCTCTGAGACGGTCGTGTTCAGGTCTTGGACACACTGCCTTTGCAACTCTTGTGCCGCCCACGGTTGCAGACCGTCAAGGAAGAAGAATAGGCGGTCGTCTTCGCCCATGTTGGATATGACAAGCATGAGACGAGTGAACTCCGCAACATACTCCTTGATCGACCCAGTGTGCTTGAGTTGATACAAGCTCCTCCTTGCCACGAACTCAACATTTTTCGGGTAGAATTGAGACTTGATTGTCACGCCCCAATCTCCTGCGAGCTCGATCGTCCCCGCTGAACGTGAATCACCACGTTACAGCTCTCCCGCAGGACAATCGTTCTCATCGGGACGTGATGCCGTGCAAGCCTAAAGTATGCTTGCACAAGGCCAAAGCTTTGATACAAGGGCAAGTAAGCTATTCTATACTGAAGCAGCGGCACATAACATTGCAGAAAAGTGAAGAACTCAATGGCATATGAAAAATAGTCTCTTTTATTGATAATCGAAAGTGTTACAAGCGGCACGTGGCCGAGATTACAATTCGCTCAAGCACTCTTCTCTCGATTACAATAACACCGTTCCATACATTATGTCCCTCTATCTGAAAGCAGCTCAAAGCAGGTACAAACTCGATGCAGCTCGAGGCATCGACTCCAGATTTTCGGCTCCTTGGGATGAGGCACGGCTATCGCTTCCTCAGACGGACGAGCACCTGAGAACAAGCAAACTGTTGGTGGGTCAGCACTTTATACAAGTACTGGTGAGATAAAGCAACTGAACAGAAGCTACACCCCCTGAAACCCACACTAAGTAATCATGTGGCAAAACATTGCATTACTAGTAATCTTGCTAGTTTTACTTAGGTTCTTTACATGCAGTCCTAGCAGAGTCATATTACATTGTTTGGAAACATTCTTTGAAAACATAATCAAATAACCAATCAATCGAGGCAACCAATTCAAGCACGAGGAATCCTGTTCGGGTGTGCGCAGCGTGTTCGGTGAACTATATGCACGGATTCTAAGGACAGGCAGCGTTTAGGGACTATCATTCAAGCACACAAGTTAACTATCAATCAGAGGTCGGTCCCCGAGTAACTCAGGATTGGTAGCGGTAATCCAGCTAACCAATGACTCCTTTATCTGATGCTATTAGCAGCTGTGACTCATGGTTGCACATTACTGCCGAAGCAGCCGTAGCCAAGGTTCAGCTCTGCACTAATAGCCATTGTCCGACCGAATGCAATGCATGAAACGCTAACAGGTGGTCTCTACGATACAGACAAAATGAATAAGCAGGCTTATGTATAAACTGATATTTCTTACCCATGGTCGAACGGTTATCCCTGCAGCAGACAATCAAGTTAGCAACAATTGCATAAACATATATGTTTTACCGTTCTTTAGTTCCCTGTCCGTCTCTGCATCAAACAGTTAGGTATGCAAGAAGGCTAGCCTAGCATGCTCCCTAACGACCTGAATGCAGCTTATCTCCATACACTTCTCTAATGCAGACTCGACTCTTCTCAACAGAAGCACCGCCTCCCTCTAATAGCCACGCCCCCCAAGATCCCGAAGGACCGATCCTCAGGGCGCACTATTAGTCTCACCCCATCGCATCACCATCCTCCCTTCCAATATCCACGCCCCGAGCTCAGGGCGCGTTATCGGTCTCCCACATATCGTTTGTCCCCCATCCACCGCAAGCACCCACATGTCTCTTGTCTCTATCACAATAGCACACAACATGACAAGCACATTTAAACCATCGTATCACATTCCTAATAGCCGCACCCCCAAGATCCCGTAGGACCGGACCTCAGGTGGGCTACTAGTCTAGCACACACATGACAAGCATTTACTCTCACATCGAAACAAGCATTCAAGACAAGCCATATAAACACGATGACAAGCAAACATATAAACGATCTTTTAGTTGAGACTAGCATGGCACGGGTCTGTTATCACACCAAGTAAAACATGCAGTTCTATCTTCTTAGCATAGCAAGGGTTCTATTTCATTTCGGACAAGCATACATATTCTCTTAGCTAGGCAGCATATTCGTTTCAGTGACAAGCTATGTGAGTTCTCTTGTTAGCATGCTGAATCGGTTCTATTATTTTCTTATGAAAATATTTCTTCTTAAGCAAATAAGCATTTAAAACTCAGATTCATTATTAAGTCGTGCAAGAATCAGAGAATGCAGTTCTGCCCACTCACCTTGATTAATCGGTCGGGAACTCTCCGAGAAGACTTCCGTTGGAGCAAGCAAGGCCATCTCACTTGTACATAGCGTCGACGCAAAGCGGGATGCTACATTGATCTCCTTCTTGAGATCCTCCCAAGTCTCGATTGAGCACAAATCCTTCTCCTTTTTAATGCACCTACGATGCCACCAAAGCATAGCATCATCAGTGAAATAAAGGGACGTTGTATTTACCTTATCGGCTTCGTCCTCGATGCGAATCGCCTTAAGGTACCGCTCGATATTCCATAGGAAGTTATCCACTTCCTTTGCGTCTCGAGCGCCATTAAAGGATTTTGGCTCTGGGTACTTCACCTTAGGTGTCGCCTCCCTACTCGAAGACCCACCATTGGATATGGCTTTCTCAAGAATAACGACTTTAGTCTTGAGTTCTTCGCGTAGTTCAGCAATCTCCGCCTTCATAGCCTGGCGTTCCTCCTCGAACCCAGCCTGCATCTCGTGAAGTTGCTCTCGGATTAGCGTCATGGCGTTGGCGACATCTCTCTCCAAACCATGAGAGAACTCTTCGTAAGCCGTTTAATTTTTCTCCACTTGCGCCTCTACGCCCATCACGCCCTGCTTCAAGAGTTCCAAGCGGGACATCAGATCACCAAGGGCCGTCTCCAACATCGGCTCCTTGCTTCTGCCCCTTCTGGTGTTTCTCTTGGGCGATGCGGGACGCTGGTCATTGATAGTCTCGGATGTCGACATGGCTGATCGACCTTCGCTCTCATACCGCTTGTCACGGACTTAGGAGTTTTTTCTTCACTACGACCCGTGCGGCGCACAAGCTTCCTCCTCGAAGACCCGTGCAAGCATTTCCGACCGAACTTAGCTAGATCGCTAAGAAAAATAGAGAATAGTGGAGCAAGATAGAAACTTGAAGACTTCTTTATTGCTATTAGAAAAGCTTACAAGTTTTCAGTGTTGAGGAGCAAATGAGTTCCCCCCCCTATTTATATTGCCTCAAGGGCTTATAGGAATCTTCTGGAATGGAAATATTACAGAGATTATTCTCGAAAATATGCTAGGAATTATTCTATATCCTAAGAATATTTTATACATTATTATTAATGTCAAATAACTAAAAAGGAAACCTCTAGAATGAAAAGTGTATTCCTCCATGTGCAGAATTTTATTCCTCCATGTGCAGAATTCTTGAATCTTTTCGGATCTTGGTGGGGCCACAAAATATGGTGCGTGACATATATCTAATAAGAATAATGATATTCATTCCTCCAAAGTATCTTTTCAAATCATCCTTTCTTATGTAGTAGCTAACGTGATGGTTAATGAACTATCTAACATGACAAATTTTAAAAATAAAACTAAAAATAAAATTAAAATTAAAAAAATTTGATGATTAATTTTTTGGGTTAAAATTTGTTATGTATGCCATGTTAGATATCATATAATGATATTTAATATGTAACGTCAGCTGTCATGTAAAAAAAATGATTTAGAGGAACATTTTTGGAGATATAAATTTTCTAAGCATAGAAATTTATGTCGTTCCCACGGACATTCGGATTTAGGTTGTTAGATCCGACCCTTTACCAATAAGCAAACGGATCTCGCTCCAAATCCCTTCCAATAAACCAACTTAGACTCCGACTTCCTCATCAGCTCCCAACGCAAGAGCTAAACAAATAAAGAATTTTGAGCACTCTCTCTCTCTCTCTCTCTCTCTCTCTCTCCTCGATTCGGAGTAATCGATCGCTCGATTGGTCGATATATAATGGAAGACGTCGGGATCGAGGCGAAGGAAGCCGCAGTCCGCGAGGTCTCGAAGCTTCTCCCGCTCCCGGAGCTCCTGGCCTCGATCGCCACCATCAAGTCCGACTACCTCTCCCGCCAGCAGGTTCTGCGCTCGATTTTTCCTGATTTTTTTCGATTTTAAACGGTTCAAATCAGGTCAGATTTGGTTATATTTTCCGGAATTGCGTTGGTTCAAGCAGAAATGGAAGAAAGGTTTGATTTTGAGTGAGATTTGGTGGATATTGCAGGGAATGCCGATTGTTTGGAATTTGGGATTATTAGTTCCTCCGTCAAATCCATTCTCTCGTCGACAGCTTTTCTGTTTGATTTTTTGTGTTCCCCCAATTTTGAACGGTTGAAAATGCCCAAAATTTGTGATTATTTCCGATATTGAGTTGATTTCGATGAAAAAAGGTGAAAATTTGAATTTGAGTGTGCAAAAAAAAAGGTATTCAGATTTAGTGAAAATTTGCAGGGTGATTGGTATTTTTGTAGTAAAAATCCCCAACTTTTTCTTTTGCTGGAAAATGTAGATGGGAAGGAAACTGGAGAAAAGTTATTTTTTGTGCCAGGGAAGATCAACGGGTGATAGTTTACTGAGGACTGTCCAAAGATTTGTACAGTATCTGCAAAAGTTCAGTGGAATTGTAGGAATATTTGGTTTTTGTTTGAATGGGAGGATACAATCTAGTAAAAACTGCACATGAAATGTGATTTTGGTTCTTTTACTCCAATTGTGAATGATTTTATAAGTTCGACAAATTTATTTAAATAATTCAAATTGGAGACCCACGGAATTGGGGAACAAGAAGTAAGTGGTGGCATCAATTGAGGACAAGATGAGAGAAATCGACTTAGGTGGTTTGGACATTTGCAACACAGACCAATTCTCCCGTAAGGAGCGAACGATAGTAGTCAATGGAGCCGCTAGGACTAGAGGTAGGCCTAGATGAACATGATTTTGAAGTGTTAAAGAAGGTTATGGATTATGTTAGCGTTAGAGAGGACATGACCCTTAACAGAGCCGAATGGAAGAAGAGGATTCAAACTGCCTACCCAAAAATTTGGAATAAAGGCTTTGTTGTTGTTGTAGGAAAATGGGGAACAAATACCTAAGTGAGGAAGAAAATTTGCAGGAATTGTTGGAAGAAAGCAGAATATTGCTCTCTTAGGCGTCAACAGTGAAAATTTGAGCTTGCAAGCAAAGCACCACTGAAAATCCAAACAGGGGAAAACAACTTGAGAGCATGATCCCCTACTACCAAGGTTGCGATGGTTTACAAGAGCCACTCAAACTTTGGCACCCATAATACACGAGGACTCACAAGAGCACCAAAGAGCCCTAGAGATTATAACCAAGAGAATCCAGAGAACTCTATATCTCTTCTTCCATCTCAATCTGTTTCACTCGTCTTCTCTCTTTATTGGTTTCCGGCAATCCTTTGCACATCATGAGTTATCCAATACAAGATCCCTATTTGTGGAAAAATAGATACCCTAACCTGAGATTAACAAATAAGTAATGAAAAGAGCTCAACCATCCAACTGATCTATCTGTACATTAGTTGATTGATCAATCTGGCAATTTTTCATGGACTTCTGATACAGATTGGTCAACTGATAGGTCGTCCAATCAGTTTTTTTCCGATCCCGAAGTGTGATTTTCACCAAAATAGCCAACATCTCTACCTTTATGCACAATCATGCAATCTCTTTGTATGTTTCAACCTTCAACCTTCAAAAAGCAGCTTTTCTATCTCAGCCCCTTTTTCTGGATATGAACCAGTTAGTCACAAGCCAATTCTAAACTCGAGCAGAGCTCGAATTCATGTTTCTTCTTGGTAGTGCGGCTCAAATCAGAGTTTTCTGCTACCTCTGATGTTACCTCTGATGTTGCCTCTGAAGCAAAATTGACCAATGTCCTTGAGCCGCGGGAGATTGCTCCGACGTGAACGAACTATCCCAAATAATTATGCTGAGACGATCTTAATCATTCTTTATGGGTATATCTAAGTGTATATTATATGATTATGGAGATTTATATATCTTGCTCCTTTGAATTACAAAATGGAAAAGCTGAATGCTGGATTTGTTAGTTTTCCTTAAGCCTATACAGCTATGGAAATGGGACATGATGCATGGTACTGGTAGGATTTAATCCCAATTAGCACGATGGTATGATAGAACAATGTGTGGGAGGTGGAATCTTGTTAATTACTTTTTTCTTCTCTAATGCATGCTGATTAGGAGGTTGAGAGGTTTATTGCAGCATAGAGAAACTAACTGCACAATTACAGTTCAAAATGTAACATTCTATAGAAATTGGGGAAATCCTGTTAGCTACTTCTTTCTTCTATAATGCATGCCAATTAGGAGGTTGAGAGCTTTATTGCAGCATAGTGGGACTAGCTGAATTCAAAATGTAACATGTATAGAAATTATGGAGTTAAAGTAACTACTACTCATTTGGGCTGATCATATTATCTTAGTAATATAAATGATAACTGGCATCAATGTCAAAGTGGTTTAATATGCTTTATAGAACTTCTTACTAAAAGTAGATATGAGTTCCGTTCCCTTATTCTTTTATCTTCGCGATCATGTAATACTGGTTCGGTTCTCGATTGTCTGCTGATTTGCCTATTATGGTCTTTTCAACTAGATCATTTGTACAACATCACATGTTAATTCCAAAAGAGAATGGAGAAGACTCATTGTGGTCTGATGGATTAATATAGCTAAAAAAGTTTGAAGTAAAAAATGAATGCCGTGGTTCATTATGTGTTATGATGGATTGTTAAGTTATGAATTGGAAAATTAAAACAAAAGTTGTGATTTATTACGTGTGCGGTTGATTGATATAGCAGAATGGGTTGGATGTCAGATTGACAGCTGAGCATAAAAATGTATGCAATTTGTTTTTGGATGTTTCTGGTGCTCCATGATTGACTGCATTCTATTGGGAGCAGGCTTGGATATTGATGTTGATGAAATAATAATCCACCTAGACCAGCCTCTGAGCAACATGCCAGCAAACATTTATTTTATTTGTATAGTTGTTCTTGTAAGTTCAACATAAGACTACATATCTCTAGATGTTCACAATTTGCACATATTTTCAAATTGTTCTCATCTCTAGATGTTAATAATTTTCCCATATTTCATGCGCACAACTCCTCTTAGACGTACTTAATATCTTTATTCTCAGTACTTTGTGTCATAACCTTGTAGGGTGTGATAAGTACTTTTTTAATCCTGTTTTCAGGCAAATGATGCACAACTCAGCACAATGGTTGCAGAGCAGGTGAGCCTATCTTTGTCAAGAATTGAACTCATATATTCTTTGTCATTCTATGCCATGAATAATGTCCGGATGCAAGAGATGTATTTGAAGCACTCAATTTCATAATTTTCTGTAACCATGTATCTGATATTTTGGAATTAACTTACATGCTAGTGTCTTCCATTGTTCTCCCTTTCTGCAAAGTCTCAAAACATTTCATAACACCTAAATATTGTTATTCACATGCATTTAAACTTTTTTGTAGGTTGAACAAGCACGTGCTGGTATAGACGCACTAAGTTTTTCCCAGAAGACAATAAACCAGCTCCGTGAAAACTTCTTGTCCATTGAAAAGTATGTTCGTTGGAATTATCATGTATTATTCATTTTTTCCCTATCATACACATAAAACCATTCTAAATGTTAGAAGTAAGTTTCCTTTTGCTTCAGTACATGTTAATTTTTGGTTTAATGATATATCAGGTTGTGCCAGGAATGCCAAACGTTGATTGAAAATCATGACCAGATAAAACTTCTTAGCAATGCAAGGAACAATTTGAACACAACTCTAAAGGTTGGCTGGACTAACTGGGGACATGCAGTGCACTGCCATGCTGTTTAAAATGTTTCATACTTATCTTTACGGTAGTTTCTTTTCCTCACAAACAAGAGCGTACCAATCAGTTAATAAAAGCAACTTGTAGGTTATTTTAATATCCTTAGACCTGTTTCTAGTTTCTACAAGTTTGCACACAAGAAGTGCACATTTGGCACTTTGTCTCTGCTGTTGCTGTTGATTGTAATAATTCTGCTGGCTTACTTCTGTTAGGATGTAGGGGGTATGATGTCGATTTCAGTTGAAGCAGCTGAAGCACGCGATTCTTTAAGTGACGACAGAGAACTAATCCACACATTTGAGGTATTACTATAGACTAAAAATGAGTCTATTGTGACCAATACTCTAGGATTCAGTGGATAATGAACATATATGTTGATAATGTTTTCTAAGATTTTGTTTTTGTTGTGCTTCTGTTGCGGGTTAGAAATTAACAGCACTTGATGGTAAGAGACGGTTTGCATTAGCTGCTGCAGCATCACATAAGGAAGAGGTTGGCAGGCTAAGGTCAAAATACAAACTTTTACGCGTCTTTGTTATTTTTGTGCTAAACAATTTGCTTTTAACAATTGAATCTGCTAACATATTGGTTGATTTTGGCGAGGCACTCGTTTTCTTTGTATATTACTGGAGTCATAGCTTGAGAATTTTAATTTTACTTTTTTCCTTCATTGCCATGGTTGTCGGATCAGCCATTCGGATATTGCTCAACAAATTTATATTATAGTTAACAAACAAATTTACCAATTTGGAGAGACTAAATTGGATGGTAAAGATGCACATACTGCTTGGTTATTTTGTCGTTCTTTAGTTCGGTGCTAATTTGATCTAAAGAAAAACAACAACAAAAGCTTAGCACTGTAATTGTTGTATGACTTCATGAGCCCTTTCCCACATTCAGCTCTTGGAGGGTCATTACGTCAATTAAGTTTAAAATATTCCAGCCTTTCTTTACTGCCTCATTTCATACCTCTTGTTCTCAATGCACATGCAACAACTATTAGATTACTCTTAATTGATGCATGACTCTGTTTGTTGCACATGTCCAGTCCATCTACAAATAAAGTTAAGTCATCATATCCCTAAAATTGATGTTAACGCTGCTGTATTACCCATAGCTTGTAATCTGGAGTATGACTATATTAAGGTACACGATACATGTCTAATACTCTGTTAAAATAATAGCATATGGATAACAATTTGCACAAATGGAACAAAATATCAGATAAGTTTACGCACGTGTACTATTCGTTACTTTGCAAAAATTTAACTGAATTCAATATATAAATGCCCGTGTATCTATTATGTTTGTAGGTAATCATGAATGTTTGTATGTACGTACATTTGCATGTATGGATGTACAGATGCAGGAATATGTGATGTATGTATGCATGCATAAATGTATGTATCAGGTTCATTTCAGATACCACAAGGACACTCCAAAATAAACTTAGGACACACCAAAATTAGCGTCGTGTATGTATTTCCATACAAATACTATGTTGTATTCATATCCATGCAAGATAGGTCCATGGGTGATAAAGTAAAAAGCTACTATTAGAAGGGAAAATTGTTAAATATTGAGATGGGCTTGGTTAACGGGTATCTATTGGAGCAATGGTAAGGCTTGGTGCATCGTGGAGAATGTGGATTCAAATCATAGAAACAGCCTCTTTATAAATGGTGGTAAAATTGCGTTAATTTTGACCTCCCTTAAACTTGCATCAGCTGGACCCTCGTTATTGGGACATCCGTTATCAAGGACCTTTTCTTTCGAATTATGAGATAACCCTTATTACGTATTTCTAATCATCATCATCACCCAATCCATCTTCCATCAGAATGAGGTTGACTATGGAGCATAGAAACCTCCATACATGATTTGACAGTTTTCGTCAACTGCCTATGTTGGTTCCCAGTTTCTAGCCAAGAGAGCTATGAGCATGAGTTGGCCAGTTGGCAGGTAGGTATTTCTAATAGTTTCCTGAATTCATCTTGACTTCCCGGACCTTGAATAAGCTATAGCTATGAGCACGATGGTGCTATGCTATTAAACCAAGACGGCAAGTTGGCGGGTAGGAAAACTTACCTTTTGTCTATGTAGTTTAAACTCATGCAACCAATGACTCTCCATGTTTCCCTAGACTGTAAAAGTCTAGATAAAGAGGTAAGGTCATACAATTTGCTATAGTAAATTCTATTCATCTCTATGACACATAAAGCCAAAGAGTGAAAAAAGGAATGACATTCCCAAATTACTTCAGCTATAGGGAGTTTCTTCCAAAATTTGAGATTTGACATTTTTTTTTCTGGTTTCTAATAGCTTCAACATGTGTATCTGAAACATAGACTCCTAACAATATCTTGTATAGGAATATTTGGCGAAGAACCTTTTATTCCCCACTGGGTTAGCCTTTTCGTGATTTTCATATAAAATCACATTCTTTTCTGTACTGTTAGAAATATCCGGACTAGTGGAAGTTAGAAGTTACTTTAATACATCTTTTACGCAAACAATACAAGGTCAATTCACATATTGAGGTATTGTTTCTCACATCTAAAATCATCTCAACTACAATCTTTTTTGGATGGTAGATTGATGTGGTGAACACTATTGCTATTTAACTTTCCCACATTGGAATATTTTGAGATTTGCTAATATTTTCTTCTTGTGTGATAATATGCATTCATCTATGCTTAAATATCTCTCAACATTCTTCTTACT
This sequence comes from Iris macrosiphon, assembly GCA_036927795.1. Lineage (NCBI taxonomy): Eukaryota > Viridiplantae > Streptophyta > Magnoliopsida > Asparagales > Iridaceae > Iris > Iris macrosiphon. Next base: position 165,333,216 of record JAYESA010000012.1, read on the forward strand.
AACCTTTTCAGAGAATACTTTGAAGATGTCGATCGGACGTGGGAAACATTCGAGAAAACATTATGGGGTCATATCTCCAACTTCTATAAACTTGCTGATCATAGGTATAAACCTTTTGCAAAGAAAATAGCTACCAAAATTTTACCTAGTGTTAGTCATGTAGTCTTCATGGCCAAAATTCTCCATTTGTTCATGGTTCCCTCGCCTGGATGTATTTACTGAACTTGTAATCTTTTTTATAACCTCCTTTGGTGCATGTTATGAAAAAATAGGTGAAGGCCGGGAGGTAATAGCCCGAAGGAAGGGCTGCAAGCGTAAATGTATTAATATGCCTAGTTCTTTCTTGTTGCATAGCTGTGTCACATCTTCAGATTCTGAACATAATGGAAACCATAGCCATGCCATATGACTCTAGAAATTCCTTAAGAAAGCGAGAGAGATCACACGTAAAAGCCGATCTCTTTCAGTAAAGAAGGTTTCCTCTGTAACATCTCTTGGGTGCACAGTTTCCTGCCCTTCCTACCATCTTTCCTTCCGCCGTCCGCCTTGAATCGTCTCCTCGGTAAGCCGTCTGGTGAAAACGAGCCTTCCCTTCTTTCTATCTCGGTGAATCATCAGTTCAGTGATGTTAAAAGGATTATATACTCAAACTTTCTACTGTAAGCCTATACATTAGTACAGAGTAACGATACAATGACTAGTTCTGTCTTCCTTCATTAGAATTCGTTTCGTTCTTTATGCAAATGAGAAGACCCTTAATAATTCTGCTATAAAGTTTAGATTTACTTGGCATATATTTAACTACAGATGTTAAGTCCAGGGAGTTATATGTCCTATGCTTCATGTAGAGACTGCTCAAAATCCTCACATTTCATTTACATTTGGCAATATCCTAAAACATGTATCACATTGGGTACATTGAAATTATCACATGGTACGTAATCTCATTAATGAATAATTCATGTGCCCTTTGAATATTATTTACTGATGTAGGGTTTGGATCTTGGCCTTGTTTGGGCCTTACCTCTGAATTATGAATAAGTTGTTTGAATTTTTAGCCTAACAATTATTTTTGAGTTTTCTACTTGGACAAAAAGAGAAGTGACTTGGACAAAAAGAAACGAAGTGCATATTAGCAGGCCTATTTCATCTTAGTGTCCGCCTGCCTCAACGATCCTTGGCCCCTGATTTCCATATAAAGAACACGACGATGAAAAATACCTTCTTTAACCTCCATTATGATTTATTGGATATCTTTCAGAACGAAGCATAATTTGCATATTCACTGTTTTTTTACTTTGACCATTTAGAAGGATACATGTATATTTTCCTTCTCCAGATAGTTTGATGTCATCGGTGATGTCACATAGGCTAGCTATTATCTAGTTGTCTATTTTTGTCTATAGCATTTTGTATTTTCTATATATACGCTTGGTCTGGAGCCCTAATATATTGATCTCAATACTTTCACAATGTACTCTCTAATTTCGACAAACCTGTTCTGGTAAATAATTTGTTTGTGGATACCATCACTTCCTATAACTAGAGGAGTGACATTGGCAGAATTCATATGTTTTATGGTAGCTTGAAGTCTATGGTTGTCCATCTTCTACGTCTTATTTAAGATACAACGTAGTACGGCAAGTATGCCATTTTGAAGTAGGATACATATATAATATTATAAATGCATATTATTCAGATTTTTGTTTTAGGAGATGATAGAGGTGCATTGTTCAAGCAGGCATTTATAAGATTTCCTAGCATGGTCAATTTTGAAGAATTTTGAAGAGGATATGATAAAAACCCATTGACAGTTCATACACTCAAGCACCATTTCATCATCTCATGAGCATCAGTTTTTCTTACTTGATGACAATATGGAAGTGCACAAGTATCCAACATGTCATGGATATGCATCAGATATAGAAATTAGTGTTTTATAATTTAAGACATAGGAGGTCTATCTCATGTGCGTCATCAAAGCCTCTTGAGTGTTTCAACTCTGTACAGATTCCTAGGAGAGGTTAGGCTAAAAGTAACTTTTATTCATCTTATATTCTGATGAACATTGAAGAATTATCATCATTGAGCAACCTTGCAATTTACTTGTGGCTTCATACATGTATTTGCTTATTTTTCTTTTGGTACATGAACAGTACTATACCCAACAAATGTGCCTGGTATATGGGGGGTTTGTATAGGTGGTGATGGGATGTGCCCATGTATTTATTTTTCATTTAGAAAGTTCCTTATTTGGTTATTTTCCAGTTTTTACTTCCCCTTGATGAAGTTAGTAGGGGAAAAAATATGTATCCATCTAGGACGAATAGAGAAGGATATGGCTGCAAATTAATGGCTTCTCTTATGTATCTTTGGTCCTCCTGATTTGAAGTAGATAGATAAGGCTTGTTGGATTTGGATTATAAGTAAAACTGTAAAAATTGCAAGATCTTAAATTGATGATTATAAGGAAAATAAAAGTTAAAATGGCATCAGGTGTTTAATCTTACATGCATGCCAGTTTATTCAGTTACATTTTATTACTCAGCAGATGCAGTTGAGAATAACAATATTATTGGCAAATCAGTGTATTGTATCAATTTCCTATGCATTTTATAATTGAAATAGCACAACATAGTTATAAAGGTAACAACTGTTGATGCTTTTTTGGAAGTTTGGTAATACTGTGAAAGGTACTTCATTCATGTTTCAATAGTCCACTTGTTGGCATCTTCAAACCAGTCTATACCTCCAAAGTTCTTATTTCATTTTCGAGGTGGTACTCTGAATATTAATGGAACGCATTCGTTTTTCTAAAAGAAAATACCTTACTTTTATAAGTTATTTGGTTGATAATATTACAAAATCGCTAGGATAATCTAATAAGATCGATCAGCAATATGGTAAGGGATTAAACTTGTCCTTTTCTTGACGAATTTTACCTAGTCTATGTGATGTATGTTTAATATTCAGATTGTTTGCTCGAGCTTGTTTGTACTACATGACCAAATCTAACCTCCTTATTTTATTTGTTCATTTTTCCATTGTCTTTCTGATCTTCCTTGCATGATTATTTTCTTGTTTTGCAGTCCTCAGACTTTGGTGCGAGCTGTAAGGTATGTTTTCTTAATTACCGAGCTTATTTGTTGTGCATTTCTTCTGCTGTTTAGAAGTGACTTGTTTGTCCTATATACTTTAGAGTGATTTCATGATCATATTTTGCTACCTGATTCTCTCTAGAGCTAATTCCTCGGAACTAAATAACTGTGTGAAAACTTTTCATTAAATTTTGGCTGTATTTTTGAACTCTGTATTTCATAACCTTATATAATTTTAAATTTTGAGTCTCTTCTTCGTGATAAAGTCTTTGTTCTTATTGTTATCATAAAAAATTCAATTTCCAGTTTGAGTTCAAGGTCGTTCAGAAATGGATGTCTACCATTTATTTATATTTTTGGATTCATGAATTCTCTGGTCTATGTTCCCTTTTTTGTATCCGTCATCGTTACTGCCTCAAGCCATGTCCATATGTCAGGTCTAATCTCCTAACTTGAATTTATCTCTAACTTATGGAGGATAGTCCATCATAAATATCTGGGGTAGCACACTATTGCAGTCATTCTGATCTAGTATGTCTTGCTTATGTTGGTCTGGGATGTCAGTACTTGGAATTAAAGTTTCCTCTTTCCTACTAAAGGATAATATTCAAATAAGAGACATTAAGTTTCAACAATATATGCTTATTATATAGGTGTAATATATCTAGTTTCTTATGAAGTTATTAGCCCGTTTTTATTTTATTGAATTTCGTTAACATAAAATACAATATCACCTGTTAAAAATGGTCTGAAATTTGCCTGATACTGATAAATACGGGTATTTCGATTGGTTGATGCCATTCAATAGGTTGCTGTAGTCATGTAAGTAGCATGGTTTAGTTATACAATTTGTGCAGCAGTCATGTTCTGGTTATGCAATATTGCTACTAAACTTTTCTGCAATAAAATAGTGTCTTAGTGATGTTTGCTAAGTGTTTATGAGGAAAAAAAATGTTATATTATCCACTTAGAAACAAATTGATTAGAAATAATATTATTACAACTCTGTTACTCAATGATATTGACTATTATTTCACTCATTTTTTATTTCTTTATGGCAGGGTGATTGAAATGCAAGAAATCCTAGATCAGCAACTTGCAGAAGAGGCTGCTGAGGCAGAGGGAGGGGGAGCTATTGCATCAGTTACAAATCCACGTAGATCTGCAAAGTAATGAAAAACTTCCATTGCTTCATGTCTGAGACCTCAAGCATTAATGGACTTACATATCTACAGACTTGCTCCTTGAATAGACTTCCTTTTTGTTTTTGCACTGGATAGTTGAATGCCTTCCCAAATTGACGTTTTTGTTATTAATATCCTTTAAGTAATAGTCATTCTGTGATATTTGATCTTGTTTGACCGAAAATTGAGTGGCATGCTAGAATTTTATTCTCTTTGTTTCTCTGTTTTTCAATTCTCTTGTGATAATGTTGTTACCACCTTGGAGACATGTTTTATGTTTACATACTACTTACCCGCCAACAACTTCTGGTTAAGTAGAAAATAAGGTGATATTGGAATGTTGTGATATAGTACACCAGACATATCAAAGTACTGTTCAGGTCGCACAATTTGTATAATTTCTAACCACGTGTTATGACATATATTACCTAAAGCTGCTGTAGTTGATTCAAGTATTTCATTGTGGTATTTCCTGCATTACTTGGAATTGCTGTTTTGCTAGAATACCGTAGTGTAGGATGTGGGATCATAGGTTGAGATTATAGGATCACTCTCAACTTCCTCCTGTTTCTATTATGTTTCAGAGGGCAGGAAGTACTCTTTAGAGTCACCCTCAATTTCCTCATTTTTCTACTGCCCAAGATGGTTGTTGTGGAGCTTTATGTTTTAAAGCATTTATTTGTCAAAAACCATTATGATCTCTATTTTATTTTATTGCATATGCAACAATGATTATTTACTTAAAGCCAATTGTATGTTATTGGAAGTACTTTTACTTTTCATATCCTTAGATCATATATTAATGCCCTTAGCAGAAAAGGGACAGGAGCAACAGCCTCTCCCAGAGTTTATGCTCAAGAAAAGGGAAAGGGTCAGGGAAAGGGCTACAAGGATAAGTGCTATGAACAAATCAGGAAAACTGTTGAGGAACGGTTCGACAAGTTGCTTACAGAAGTAGGTACTCCTGCTTGGTAAAGCTTTTTTAAATTGCCTCTTAGGAAAAGAAGTCATCATTTTCTTTACTGACTCTGTCTATTGTATTTTGGCTCCTATAGTTAGTGACCGAAGATCTAAAAGCTGCTTTAGAGGAAGCTCGAGAGGTAAACCTTTCAACAACTTTTAGTTAATGTAGCTACTAGAACTAGGGGTATGCCTGAATGAACTTGGGTTGAGGTTATAAAAAACGGTATGCCTTTTTGTTAATGTTGCCTAGGACACGGCCCTTGACAGAGTTAATTAGGTGAAAATGATTCATATACCCAGCCCAAAAACTTGGGATAAAGGCTTTGTTGTTGTTTGATTTATAAACCTGATATTAAGGATTTACAGAGGGACTTAATGGCTATATAAATATTGATTTTTTTTGTTTTTATGATCTTCCTTGATAATTTGACAAGACTTCATTAGTATGGTTGCCTGGGGCATATTTGATTAGCCTGAGACATTGCTCAAGAAAGCGAAAATGTGTATTCTTCTCTATGGTTTGGTGCACACATATGCTCATTTCCTTTCTACCTCCGTTTATTGAATTAAATGTGTAAATAGCCAATCTCAATATATTATCATATTTTCACATTTAAGTTGGCCTACATGTTTAGCCTTTGTACTCATTCAGTCTAGTGTTACATAGATATGTTAACCTTCAAGATCCTTTTTCTTCTTCTTTTCTTTCTGTATGTAAGTTCGTACTTCTATTGTTTGAGCTAAATCTATTCAGCCCAGGTTAATAACTGATATATTGATATGCAACTATTGCAATCTTATTTTCTAGATTGGTAATGAGCTTGGAAATATTTATGATCACGTGGCTCCTTGTTTCCCTTCAAGGTTTGTTGACTGACCGTTTCCTTCTTTTTCTCTGTCATGCCTAATATACAATGAATTCACCTTGTACAAGATTCATGATGAACTGATGAGAGTTTGGACCAATATCCTATATTTATACTCTACCATATTTCTTATCATTTCTGTTCTTCATATATTTATGCCTATCTGTAAGCTTTGGAAATTTGGAATATTGTTGCAACTTGATTATAGGTATACATTTTTTTTAATCATTTGACATAATTTTGTCCAACTGTTCTGGCTTGGCTATTTGAAACCTACTTCATCTTTCCTGTTAACTGCTAATTCCAATTCTTTTCTACTTGTAGAGTTGTAGGTACTGATAACAACTTACTTCCGTGATATTGTTAGTTCTCCCTATTTATCGAGACATGAATTGAGTTGACTGCCTTTTTTTTTCTGTAGTTCTCCTTTAATATTGTTGCCAAGCAACAGTGGTTCTGTCCTCTTGCACTCAAGTAGCATTCTAAAAGATATTTGGCAATAGTTGACCGAGTAATCAGTCGCAATCAGTCGCTTAGTCCAATAATTCGAAAGGTCAAAGTCACCGCACAATTGCAATTCGTTGGATGATTTCCTATTAATCAGTACTCTACCATGGACCTATCATCCTATTAATCAGTACTCTACCATGGACCTATCATCCTATTAATCAGTACTCAACCATTGATCTAGCACGTAATGAAAACCAGTTAATATGACTTTGCATCAAGATAGTCCAACCCCTTCACCTGGGTATGTTCTCATTTCTTACCAAGGGTTCACCTGTATTTGTATTGGAATTGGTTTTGAATCCTTATGTGTATTGATGTCGGTGGTTTCGGCAAGTTCAACAGTTTCAGATCCGACTTTCACTGTTTCAGAGTTCTTGTGTCCGAAAGACAAAAATAATAAGAAACTATCTAGAAAACTAGAAAAATATTTGATACATTTAGACATAATATTATGTATTATTTATCGTTTCCTGTTTCTTTTCAAAGAACTAATATTCAACATTACCGAACTCTTCACCCGCAATAGATATTAGAGAAAGTACCCCTACAATAGATAGTTTGAATGGAATAACCTTAAGATGGATGAACCTGTGATCTTATACATACAACTTCGACAAACAGTAATGGTCATTGTGTCGATAAAATAACTTTAAAGAATTTTATCGACACAATGTAGCATATTGATCTTTGGTACGGCCGAATTGGTGTATTGCCATTTTTTTTTTCATCTCTCTTTTTGTTTTAATCTTTTCCTTGCTAAATTTGACCGGGGAGAGCCACAACAAGTTTGGTGTCAGCTAGTATCAGTAGGGGTGAGTATTGCATTGGACATGCCAAAACAAGACGTTATGACCAATATTGCATCGACTGATACTGCAAATCTTGTTTTGCTACCTTAATGTTCCTACTTGTTTTCGTGGGCGCGCGCCACACATATTTGCTTAAACCCTCTTTACTACCCTACATTTGGAGCATTACTATAGCAGACCCTATTAAACATTAGGTCACATAACATCCATTCTTGTTGTGATCCAGCCAACTTTAGATCTGTTGATGCCTTTATATCTCTCCATACTTTGATGTCAATATATGTCCAATTGGAGAAATAACAATAATAATAATGACAAAGCCTTTGTGCCAAATTTTTGTAGTCGGCTATCTGAATGTTTCTTTCATTTCGCTACGGTCTTTTAAGGGCCAATTTTTTAATTGAAGATACAACTGTTCAATTTCAAAAGTGAAGAAATAAGAATCAATAGGGGAAAGTGAAGTGTTAAGATAACATTAGAATAACTAATGACCTAAAGCTTAATATGCTTGTCAGCTTGACATAGCATGTCTGATGGGTGGCAAAGAAATTGGTATTGAATTGAATATCTTGGACCCTATGTTGTATTGGGCGCTAGGCGAGGCGAGGCGACAACCCACCCGTCTTGCCTAGGCGTGCCTAGGCACCCGCCTAGGATACAATTGCTATTTTGCAGAAAATTCTGCAGTTTCGTATATTACTGTTATTACAATAAGCAATATAACATGAACATCCACCAATGGACAACATCATAGCCTTAACATGAATAAAACATAAATGAAGACTAAAGAGAGGAAATGTATAAAAGAATTCGAATAATGAAAGCAAAACAAAAAGGAAAAGTTGAATAAAAGATCATGTTCATATAAGAAGCAACAAAAGCATAAAAGTAAGCAATAAGCAATATAATAAGCATTAACATAGATTTATCCATGGTCGACCCAAGGCGCCCGCCTTTAAATTCTTATGGTCGACCTTAGGGGCCCGCCTAGGTGCACCTAGGCGCCCATCGCCTCACACAGTGGATACAGGTCAAGGCGAGCTCCCCTCAACCTGCACGCCTAGGCCGCCTAGGCGACGCCCAAGTGACAACATTGCATGGACCTTGAGATTGAAAAAGAGAAGCATGATGCTGGAGATGTTGAATTTTTAAACCAAAGAATGAGAGTTTTAAACCAGAGAATGAGATGAGATGCTTAAAGGAGAGACTAAAATGTGTTTGTGAGATATTCTCCTCTGACTGAAAACCTAGTTTTTTCCTTTCCAGAAAATCTGCCAATAGAGGTTTTTTTATGAATATGGAAGCTTCTCTACTTTTGCATGGCAAGCATAATGTCATATAGGCAAAACGATCATATTCCAAAAGATAAACATTTTCTATGATGCCACTCATCTGTGACTTGTACACTTTGCTCTTCGCACACAATATCAGCCAACATTATTGAAAGGACCAAAACCAGCAACTGGGAGATGTGAAACTTATTCTATTTCAGTGTGAACTAAATTAACTTGCTTACCATTAGAAAATTTGGGTACATTGGAACTATATTATTGACAATTTCTTCTCTTAGTCAATTATTCTTGTCAACAAATAAGGCACCATCTTAACAATTCTAAGTTGCAAGATCATTTGCCTTCGGTTTATTATCATCTCTTCTATTTTTTTCTTTGCATATATGGCCAAACTACTCGTAGCATAAGGGTGCTAGAGCCATCTGTTTAGTTCGTTTAGTCTTTACAAATATCATACTAGGAAATTGCTAAGGGCAAGAATTCCCAAGGCAGCTGAAACCGGATATAGGAGCATGTATTTCCAAATAAATAGTAAAACCAGGGAAGAAGTGCACAAGCCTTCCAATACCCATCATTCAGTTAACAATGCTAACTACAAAAGGTTGGCCCAATTTATGTTTTGGTTCTACAGAAAGCAGGACAAGTTAGAAAAATGGTATGGCTAATGAAGAAATTCCTACCAGTGTTAGGACAAGTAGAGCATGCAGACAAAAAACAACATGTGATATTTAATGGCGGAGAGAGTCCCCTGATCTGTAATGTAAGAGGAATAATCAACAAGATCATGTCAGGCCTAGAAATGATAGGAATGAACTGGAACCTTTAGACCAAGAAACAGCATATATCATCATATATGCTGAGGCTGGATGAGAATCATGAAACAATAGAATAAACACTTCATATATATCAGGCAGCAAAGAACATCCATATACCTGGCAGACAACCTCAAAAGAACCAGACTTAGTCTTTTGAGGTAGTACCGTTGAAATTGTTATGAAATGTTGTTATAGTCAGATTGGTCTACAATCATTGAATCATTTGAAACATTGTAGCTGTGAAAGAATTGTGTAAGTATGTGACAAAGGAAAAATTAGAAGATGTAACAGATAGAAGAAAATGAAGTCATTAATGCATTGAGTAAGTGCAAGGACTTGAACCAGGTTTTGAACATTGACATTTTAAAAATGGGTCTTTGCAAATTTAATACCTTATTGTGCATAGTTAATTGGCAAGAGAGATGAGAACCAACACTTTAGTTTTGCATGAAGAGTGCACCAAAGCCAATAAGCTTTTATCAACGCTCTTTGGGTGATGGGGAGATTTAGTTTAAACTTAAGCTTTGAAGCTTTTGAGAAGTACTATAAAACCCCTCAACCAGGAAATTCAATCAAAATTCTGGCAGCTAAAATCAGGGTTCAAATGTAGGAATGCTAATATATGAGCCGACCATTACAATCTGAAATGTATTGCCTATAAGGCTATATCCATGTTGGATTCACTGTAATATACTTTTTATTTTTTTATGAGCATTAAGAAGGCATAAAGCATGCAAAGGATTGTCTTATTTGGCTATTGTGTGGGGTGTATATACATAATTCAGAGAGTGTGACTATGTTGATAAGGCTTTCACTAAAGGTGTCTGTATATCTGCTCCTGTTTTATACAAGTTTTCACCAAAGTAGTCTGTATATCTGTTCATACTTTATCAAGTTTAATTATTCCACAGCATAAATGACTTTACTCCATATTAGTAATATGCTATTAATTAACATTTTTTTAACCTTCCATAACTCTTGTATTAACTACGTAAGATATAGGTATACTTCAGAAACTCTGAATGTTCTTTAGAATACTTTCTTCTCAAAGGACATTCTAACTTGGCAACTCGTTTTCTTGGATGCAGATATGAGATTTTTCAACTCATGGTTAATCTATATACGGAAAGATTTATTCAGATGCTCCGACTGCTCAGTGATAGAGCTAATACACTCACTAATTTGGAAATATTGAAGGTAGTAAAGCTTATTTTATGGCCATAAAATAATCTGCTTTGTTTGTTAACAGTTACATGGGTTAAATAGCATCTCACTATGACCCAGTTTGGTTTCTTTATATCGTGCTACTTTACAACAAAAACCTCCTAAGCTATATAGAAAATTTGCTTTGTAGGTAACAGGTTGGGTTGTTGAATATCAAGAAAATCTGATTGGTCTAGGTGTTGACGAGTCTTTAGCTCAAGTTTGTTCTGAGAGTGGTTCAATGGATCCACTTATGAATGCATATGTTGAAAGAATGCAAGCAACCACAAAGGTAATAATTTATATTGTGCATTAGTTTTTTCAACTTGAGTATGTTGGCAAACCATTGAAATGTAAGAAACTTTGTGTTTTTGTTTGCTATAGAAATGGTACACAAATATTCTGGAGGCTGACAAGGTACAACCACCTAAGAAAGCAGAAGACGGTAAACTATATACACCGGCTGCCGTGGATCTATTCAGAATTTTGACAGAACAAGTGCAGATTGTTAGGGATAATAGCACAGATGTCATGTTGTATCGAATTGCTCTTGCAGTAATTCAGGCATGCATATATGCTTTTCCAATCCATTGCAACTTCTATAGTAATCCAGTGAATGCTACTTTTATCGCATCTCCATACATCTATAATGACTTCTTTATGTTTTTCCTTTCTTTAGTGGCCTGTGTGCGTGCCCACACACCCATGCATGTGCACTTGTGTTATGTACACACATACTAATAGTTAGATTGTTTTGTCCATGTCCACACATATACCCATTCATGGTTTTTGGTGGCATATTAATTTAAGTCATCTAAAAATTTAGTTGAAAACATGTAGTTTAGCATATCCTTCTGGAGCTTGACTCTAGTGAAATTTGAACTCCTAATTCTAGTCTTTAAATTGAAAATGTTTGGCAATGAAAGTTGTAGACATTAAGGAATATTTTTATATGGGGAAATCTGGCAGGCAAGGTCGTATTTTTCCTTGTACTATAATAAGAAAGATTTAAAGAACAAGGCCTAATTTCCTTGTTAAATTAGGAACGAGGGTATAATTATTTAACAAATTGAAGATTTTGGTAAAGAACAAATGCTGATCCAGGGATAATAAAAATGAAGTTTTATTGTCCCAAGGATTGGCATGTTGTGTCAGGTCGGGCTCTTGGTGAAGGCATCAACCAAGTGATACATTTTAAAGATTTTTAGGAGGGGACTTCTATGATCAAATTTCTTCAGAAAATTATGTTTGGTCTTAAATTTAGTCTCTGCCTGTGTCATGTGAGTGGCTGTGATACGACTTCATAATGGTGTCAGATCAGCAGACTTATAGCCCCAATAATGAACTTACTCATAATAGGCAGGAATAAGGATTGACAGCTCATTACAATTGAGGAAATACAGGAAAATAGAGCCCACTAGAATGTAGCAAGGATTATTATCTCAAGCTGAAGAAATATGTAGAGAAATTAATACTTGTGCACCTTAAGAGTTTAGACATCAGCTAGAGTAAAGTTTTAAGTCCAATAATTTGTATAAGAATTTAGTGAACGAACCGATCATAGTGTATTTTGGGTTAGTCTTCTTTAAATTATTATTATATGTAAGCTTGGTTAAAGCATACTAAATTATATTGGTGATTCTGCTGCATATATTTGCAAAGGCAATGGTCCTGCACTGTACTCAATACCAATTCCTTTGAGCAGTGTATGTGCTTTATTATGACATTTTCATGAAATTGCTGAAAATCAAGACCAACTCAACAATTTCGATATGGATTGAGAATTTTCAGGAAACCCTGAAATAAAAAAGAATTTATGATATTACTTTATCTACAATAAAGTATGAGGGTCAAAAGGAACTGGTGGTCGTGAATCAAAGCCAATAGAAGGCACATGGTGTATGAGAGAGATGCAACTATGCAAGTTGTTATTATTCAAGGCACAATAAGACATTAAATTTAGGATTCTGTGGGAAGCTCAATGCAGCCTGATTCTTTCCTCGGAAACTCAATTCTAGTTCACATCCTAGCATATTATCAGAGCATTCATATAGTTGATGAAAGTCCATGTTACTTCTCTTTCTTGTTAAAGTATTGCCGTCAACCTAGCTTGATGTTCTATATATTACATTACATGACTATGTAAAGGTGCTGAAGGATCTATAACTTTGGTGCATATATACATATATCTCTAGCACATTTGAGTTTCTCCAAGTAACCTTACTACTGAAACCGAGTGCATCTGAAAATTCATGTATTTGTGCTTTAAGCTTTATTTTGACTGAACTGTCTCACATTGAAAAGCATCAGAAACTGTGGTAAGCAATCTTGTGCTACTAGACATGTGTATGTGTATCTTCCATATGCTGAGTATCCTCCAATTTATCTTGAAAATGGAACTGAGTGCAGATGATGTCTGGACCAGGGAAAACAAGAGGTTCATGTGTCAGAAGAATTACAAAATAGTACATAGGGAATAATGAGAAGGGGATGTAAAACATAGCAGTTGATAGCATGCTCTAACATTTTTGGAGTTTAGCAGATTGAAAACGTCTGGAAGAAAGATGGAGTCTGATAGAAGAAATAGTGATCAAAATCATATACTGCCTTCTCCATTGTGAAGTTGGACTTGCAACTGCTTAAATTCAACTGCAGGGTTGAGTAGCAACTTAGCCATAGAATTTCTAGCTTCTTATTTGTGTCAGAATGAGGCTGCAAAAATGCTTCTCCTTTTGGCTGGAAAGCTGCTGTTTTTGATGCAAAAGATGGCAGGGAAACAAAACCTTAGAATTTTCTTACTGTTCTCTTTACTACCCTTTGAAGGTTGCTAAAATTAAGGACACTAAACATTTAGAAGAAAGAACTCTTTTTCCTTGTAAGTAGGCATTATTCTTTCTACTGTTTTGATCCACCTATCATTAGAACTAAGTAAACCCTACTCAGGTCTTGAGAATTCAAAACTACTACTCTTCTGTTTGTACGCACGAGTCATGTGTGTTTGTTCTTAGTTTCTCATATTTAATCTCTATTCTCTGACTTGTCCTCATCTTACAGGTAATGTTCGACTTTCAAGCAGCTGAAAAGCATAGGCTCCAAGAACCAGCTTCTGATATTGGTTTGGAACCTTTATGTGCCATGGTTTGTGTCTCCTGTAGTGTCACCGAACATTGTAATTAATCATTTAAATGAGTTAAATTAACTATAACTTTGTATCTTCCTATCAGATCAACAACAACCTGCGCTGCTATGATCTTTCGACTGAGCTTAGTAACAGCACAATGGAAGCTCTTCCTCAAAATTATGCTGAACATGTTAGTATGGACTATAATTTATGTTTACATCACTTTCCTAGTTATACTTTTGGGTTGGTAGCTTTGCTTGTGTGATGCTTTCCGATCTGAGCTGTAGTTGTTGATAGTTGCCCTTGTACCTCTGCACTTCAAATCTGTGTAGCTGAGTGAGATGCTACGAGTGTGACAGCACACTCGTTATTCTTTCCTTGTTGAATGAGGTGTTTCCATCAGTTTCCTAGTTATACTTTTGGTCTGGTGTTGTGCTTCACTTGAGGATGCTTTCCAATGTGGGATGTCATTGATAATTGCTCATGTACTTCTTCACTTGGAATATTTATGTAGTTACATTAGATGCAACGAGTTTGATCACACAGTAGTATTACTGACAATTTTCTATTATTGGAAGTGCCATATATCATCTCACTGCCATTTATTTCTCAGTTCCATTTTTTTTTTTTTGCATCAGTCCCATTACTATTGCTGCACAGTCGCAGTAGCTAGGCGTCATAATAACATATCCTTGCCTGGTGGGTTAGGAAAATGCTGATTAATGTAGTATTCTTTATGTATTTCGTATTTAGAGGCATCCTTTTCTCATTACTTAACTAACCTTTGAGGGCTTGATATTTCCATTCCCCTCCAACTGTGTTCCCTGTTGCATCTGATTGTATTTCTTCTTCTTTCATCCATGCTTCTCTCAGTTCTTCTTTTGTTTTCATGCTACCTACTTTGACTTTTCCATATGTTACCATTACAAAGATTTTGTAACTTGAGTTCAAATAGACGTGAAGGTTTTCTTATGGGAATGTCATTCCTCTTCACTCTTTGGCTTAATATGTCATAGAGATAAATACAATTCCCTATAGTAAAATATATCATCTTACCTTTTAATATTGACTCTTCATAGTCTAGGAAACTTGAAGGTGATCTTTGGTTGCATGAGCTTAAACTACATGGCCAATATGGTGGTCTACCTACCTGCTAAATGCCTGTCTATATGGCATGGTCCTCTCATGCTCATAGCTAGGAATTTGGCACTAACATAGAGGGTTGAGGTATGACTGGTCACGAACTGTCTATTCTTTTATAGGGCTTTCTTATGCTCCTTAGCTGATCATGGTCTGATGGGAGAAGACTGGATGATGGTGTGAAGGTTTTATTCCTATTCTATGATATTGGGTTCATTTGTGTTAGATTCTGGTTTTAGATTAGGCTGATGATTTAAAGCTATCTTGAAACAATTTGATGATTATTTTGGTGTTATCCATTAAAATCCAAGGCAGCTGAAAGAGTGGATATTAGGGAATGCATAAAAAGCTGCTGCAAAATTTTCACTTAGACTGTTGAAATTTGCACCTTGCATTTTCATATACAAATTCTCCATACTTTAAGATTTCCGTACACAGCCTACGAATATTTTACTCTTCCTCTAATCTAAAAGTGGTCTCAACTTAATGGTTTTAGTGGTTCTCACTGTACTTGGTGGTGGTGGTTTCGCGCGGGGGGTGGATGGAAGGAATAGATATAAGGTGTTTGATCAATCAATAGGTCATCCATTTTTCTTGCTTAATTAATGCATTTTCAAGGCTATGTAAATTTGAGCATTATATCTGTTAAATAAAGAAAAAACTGGAAACTTGACTTATAAATATTTTTAGAAGAACAAGCATGGATAAAATTTGTTCTAAATTTAAATCTTTGACGTTACATGGTTCCCATCTTGAAGTGAAAACTGAAAAGTAGTCCTTTGAAGCTCGAACATCACCTTTAATTGATTATCCTGAGTGTAGTGCTCATTCTTCTTTTAAGTATATGTATTTTGTTGTCATAAACCTCATTTCGTTACATGGATATTCCTTCTTTATTGCAGATAAATTTTGAAGATACTTGCAAAGGTTTTCTTGACGTTGCAAAGGTTCGTAAATACTGCAAATAGTGTGCAGCTCTTCTATCTTCTGGCATAAAATTCATGCACATTAATTATACAGTAGCATTCATCTAGATTACCGAACACTTGATAGAGCTTATGACCAAATGAGGTTGGCCAATCTTGGTCCAGGAGTTGATATAAAATATGATAATGGAGCTTAATATAATAGTTAGACGTGCAATTATTTCAATTCTTGCAGTGGATATCTATAGTCACATTCGTCTCGTGCAGAATGATTAGCGCTGACTAGAACCTGCTTATGGTGCTATTGAAGTGGTTTGGTTGGGACTCACTAAACCTAGGCTTTGACTCATTGGATTTGTTAGGGGTGATATGTGAATCACGCTGCCTATTGAAAGAGGATCTTTGAAATCGGTCAAGATCCTCAACGAATTGATAAGCATGTTCTAATGAAGTCACCTCATGTAGAAATAAATCGTGTTGTAAGTCATCTCGAAGCCCAAACCTAAACCTAGAAAGGGTCATCCCATCCTCTTCTGTCACTTCATATCGAATTAAATATTCGTTGAATTTGGAGATGTATTCCATGACATGACGATTGCCTTGAGTCAGTTTCTACAATTGATCCAAAAGCCTTTGTCGGTATGAAGTTGGCAATTACTTTTCTTTCGATTTTTCTTTCATCTCATCCTATGTAAGAATGAGTTCTTACCGCCTTTGTACAAACAATCGCTCATCATTCTGCGAATGCAACTTAGCTTGTCCAACAAGCTTCATTGTGGCAAAATAGATTTTTCTAGCCTCAGACAAACTATACCACCAAAAATAGTGGTACATGTCTGTCATCCAGTCGATGAAAACTTTTGGGTCCAGTTGACCATCAAAAGTAGGCGCTTCTATTTTCACGTTTTTCATTATCCTCTCGTCTACTAAATTCTGTTGAGGTCTGGGGGTGGCCTATAGCCATGATGTCTGACAGGGTCATATCGACGGTGATCAAAGCCTCTAGGTCTATCACTATCCAGATTATCTTGGAGTTGTCTATAGTCTTGATGTCTAACTGGGTCATCCCTACGATGATCCAAACTCCTATGTATGTCTATCTCTCGAAGGCAACTATGATGGGAATCCTTATCCAACAGGTCAGGAGTCTTACAACATTCACTTTCTAACCTTTCAATTCTTTCCCTAGTCTCTTCATTGGAAGTTCTTAGTGCGTTGAAATCTTTTTCCATGTTAATTAGGCGGTTTAGCATATCTTGTAACATTTGTTCTTGTTCATAACTTCATATCAGGAGTTGGTTGGTGTTGTCTACCTCTACGAGTGCTCATGCAATGCGATATGGGTCCTAAAAGATGTTCTTTATGTGCCTAATGCATAAATTGAAGTGATCTAATGCAAACCTATGGCCATTAATTTATAGAGGTTTAAGTATAGTCCGTTTAATTATATATTCACTTAGAAAACCCAAGACCAAGCGATATATGACTTTTATTTAAGTTGTGTAACGAGATAAAAATAATGTATGAAAGTATCCCTTAATTGATTCCAATAGAATCTCTATTCATATTTATTGGATTATCTTAATTTTTGGATTGCGAGTTTTATGAAATAAGAACAATGTACTTCCAAAAGAGTGAGATAAATTTTTGATGTACATTAAAAGTTGGATAATCTATCCAATTATTCTCATCCATCAAAATTATATATTTTAAACTTGATCAGTTTTTGTTACCTAATCCATCCCTGATTTTTTATATGCAATAAATATATATGTATTGTTAGTACTTCAAACCATTATTTGAACTTCTAAAATAGAATTATGCCTATTTTAATTTCTAACGGAGCTTTTTTTCAAAAAAAACAATTCTTCTTAACTAGTCGGACAAGAATAAAATAACTATCATAACAAATTAATACCGATTTGGCCTCTAGAAAAATTACAAAAAAAGGTAGAAAAGTGGACTTTAAAGTTTAAACATATAAAAATGTTATAAAGTAAATAATACTATAATACTAACCTGTACTGTAAGAAAAAAAATTCCCTTTTCTCCAACAAAATTTCCTTTCCTCTCTCAAAATTTCCCTTTTCCAAAATCCCAGCCAAATTTTCATTTTTTCTTAACGTTCTTCTTGGCTAAAGTAAACACAAAGAAAAGAAAATAGATCGAACAATGGAAATGAATAGAATTATAGAAGGGAAACTATGATGAATTCAGTTTAATATTACTGCACTCACCTTGAAATTACTCACCTTGAAATTTCTTCTCAATTTTCTTTTTGGTCATTCTTTTACTTCGTCTTTTGGCTGAACTTGAATTAACAAATAAGAAAAAAAAAAATAAAAGAAGATCAAAGGATTAGATGGGCAGCAGATATTGTTTTGGAGCTAAAATAATATGTATTGACTGGAAGATATACTCTTAATAAGATTTTATTTGGTATGAAAATATAAAAAAGTTTCCTCTTCCTAAAAATGGCGATTGAACTTCCCAACCAGAAATGAAACTGGAAAGTTAGTCAATTTGGATGGAAGACCCAAGATTTTAAAGGATATTAACTATGGGCGAAGATTGGGTTTTTCCAGATGGGTCACACTATGAATAAAACATGGGTATTAATGGAAACTTTCAGAATTTCAGGTGGGGCATGTGCCCCGTCCGGCCCCTGCTTCACTCCGCTTTTGGTGGTTTGGGTCATGGCTTGTGGGAGCTAGTGGACACCGTCGTTAACCTAAAAGTGAGGGTGAGGGAGGAGGAAGGGGAGGGTGAATTTATTTTTTATTTCTTAACTTTTAGAATGTTTAATTGTATTTGAAACATAATTTAGTTACTAGGGGCATTGTTGACATTTTCCACTTTTAATGACCAAAATATATACGGGAGGGGAAACAGAGAGCAAAAAACTTGAAAACCTTAGGGTTTCCTGTAATTTACCCATTAAATTAACTAATACTTTCCTTTGTTTCTAATAAGTACTACTATATCAGTACTACTATATTTATACTACTAATTAAGCTCCAACTATGTTAACATGCAAGATATATAAATATGGAGGTCCATATATGTACACATCTCACATTTATGTCTTGCAACTTTTCATAAATTGGTTAGGGTTAGGGTTAGGGTAACCCGAGCCATTTGGTACAATCCCTAAAAACATATTTAATTTCTTCTCTCTTTAGAGTTAAACAAGCTCAATGTTCTTCCTTTTTTTTCTTCAACCTTTCACAAATGGAAGATGATAAGTGCACCTCCCTCTATCCTGCCCTAAGTTCGTAAATGACCGTATGTTTCTTTTCCATTGTTGATTGTAATTGTATTTAGTACTGGAATTATGTATTCTTATTCATATAATGATGGCACTATTTTCATGTTATTGCTTGCCCTAAGCAAGATTGTTATCTTAATTAGTATTTTCATATTGAAGTAGATGCTATTTCTAACTCAAGTAATTTACGAGGAACATGAAAAGTATTACAAGGTTTTCTAGGTTGGTTCTGGAAGAGTACTTTTAGTTGCAGTTGATGTTGAGGTTTCAACCCCTAATTGACCAATGTTAGATCAAAGTATTGAGTCACCTAAAACAAGCTTCTTAAATTGTTGGACTATACAATAGATCACATGCTATTATTTGACTTGTATAACTTCACCAGAAGAAGCATAGTTACTACGAATTCTCAACCACAGGGGTTATGTTGAACCTGTATCCCAACGGTGTAAGGAGAGTGGATGCAGTAGTACCATTTTTCTTTTCCTTTTCTTTTCCATATAGTAGATACAAATACAAATAAACATATAATTAAGAATAAATAAGGATGAATATACTATAAACGACATATTTGGATACCATTTGGATGATGCGGATCTAGAAGTGCTTCAGTACTTGTATCTCTATATGAACAAATGGATAGAAAGCCCTATTTGTTGAGGAACAAATGGATAGAAAGCCCTATCTGACATTTGTAGTTTTGTATTCCTTAGATATGTCATGATTAAGCTAAAAGGATAAGATTTTGTACTTTTTTCATTTGTTTTTAGAGCTCTCTGTTGACGACTTTGATATTGGATTGTTTCTTAGTGTTTCTATTAAAAAACAAAAATCTCTATTTCACGTTGGCACAACTGACGCACATCCTTTTTAATGATTGTGCAAATGTTTTATGTGATAAATATTTTTTCTACTTTTATACTGATCTAGTCCATGCATAGTTCATTTCACTTTTTTCATATTAATATAGTCAAATAGTTATTATAATTGCTTGAGAGCAAACAGTTTTTCCATAGACAAAAGATGCATGTTATCTGTTATCTACTTATATGGTAATGAAACTTCTGTAATATATATAATGTTAAAACCTTAAAGTTAGAAGGTTCACGAATGCAGGAAGCTGTCGGTCAGACCGTTACTGTTATATTTGAAGACCCAGGTGTGCAAGAGTTAATTGCCAAAATTTACCAGAAAGGTAAACAGTTTTTATATCTTTCTTTGCTTCTGTACAAATGAACCAAGTGAAGACCATCCATAGTTTTATTTTACTAGGAATCTATGCAGTATAATCCAAGCAAGGCAATTTGCAATCTATTAACAAATTAGCCAACATTATATAGGTTTTAATAATAAAAATATATAGGTTCTAGTAAATTTATTTTAATATGACAAAGTTCTACATCTAATTTATTTTTGCAATTATCGTAGAGAAGTCCTCTTGATCAATAAAATCGGCCAATTGAAGAAAAGATTTTTATTTTAACTATTAAAGAAAAGTTCATACAACAACGGCTTGTGATTAGTTGAACCAAAAGAAAAAGGAAATAGTATGTATTAAACCAAAATAAAGGGATGATGAATAAGCTAAATATAAGTAGAATTGAAGTAAAAGAATCCAAAAACAAGCTGCATTTGTTATCATGAATCCATGTCACAGAAAGACATCAGAAAACTTGGATGCCCAAAAAACAGATGGAAAGGCAGTTTCTTCAAAGTTTATAGGCTGCCCAAATATATAAACCATGACTTCTTTCCTATATAAAGACAAATTAATCTCACTGTAGTTAGTAAAGATTAAATCTCTTAGAAATGTTTTGTATGCGATAATTTTTTCATGTGATTACATTGACCCTGACTCACCAAGCCCTTGCTGCTGACCAGAACTTTGTTTCTAGGTTTTGCATGAAGAGCATGAAGATTATGAGTCTAGCTTGGACTGTAGAAAACTACGTAGCTCTTGCTTTACCCAAGTAACTGATTGCTGTACTTGGTTCTTAAGTTCAGTTACTTCGATAAAAGATGACTTGTGATGCAAACAAGGATGTCACGAGGAGAAATATGGGGATGGTTGAGTGCATAGTTCAGATGAATCTGGGTTTAAGTACTTGCATATTTCTTCTAAAAAATAGGTAATGGTCAGAATAGCGTATCATAGGCAGTAGAAGGATCTGATGAAGAGACCTACTTAAAAAGGTGATGGATAATATAGCAGAGTGACTTCCCATATCAAAGGCAATGGCCTCATGAAATAATGAGAAAAGGTGGTCAATTTGACGACCAAAGACTGACAGGACCGCAGATCTCTTACTAAGTTTCTTTTTCACCTTCTTTTGAGCTAGAATGTTTGTAGGAACCACTGCTACTTTTTCCTTACTAGCTTGCTTTTCTTCTCCTTTTGGATTACAACCTTATAAGACCCAGAGAGATGTCTATTGTATCTGCAATCATTTTCAATTAGAACTTAGCAATGTGTGTGCAAGTCTACAAAAAGCATTACACAAATGGTTGAGGTTTGTTGTTTGGCAAGAAATGTTATTGTTGTTTGTTCTGTATATTGTTGAATCATATGGTAAATAAATCTAACAATCTCTCACATGATTCAATAAGAGAAAAAGTAAGGTATAGCACGATAGGACATATAGGAAGGAAAACAAGATATGGACAATCACACTGTGTATCAGAGGAAGGTGTCTTCCGGACTTGAACCTCCCCTTAGTGTTATACATCTCATCTATATAGACCTAAAGTGACTTAAGTCTTGAACTTAGGATCTTACTTGTACAGACTCAACATACACACAAACACATTGTAGGCATTTGATCGTATCAACAGTTGTGCACTTTTCGGCCATGTGCTATCTCGATTTCTTAAGAGCTCTAGAGAACAGCCCACTTTCCCATAGAAAGCGGTCCCACTTTCACTCTTAAATAGGTGAATCTTTCTAGGTATTCTGTAATTTATATACCCTACTTTACAAGCCACAGATTCATTGAGATTTTACAATCACCCTTTTATTTATTGCAGATCAACACTATACATTAGAGGAATGGTTCTTTACAATTACTATCATATAGTGTTTCCAGTCACACATCAATTTTGTTGTTACCCATTGAACCTTTTCTTGGTGCTTCCAATCAAATGTTGGGTTGCCTTTGAGGTGACTCAATCTATGGGCTTTAACCCTATTCCTCTTGCCGTCTCCAACACAAGTCTCCTTGAGAGCCCTTTAGTTAGAGGATCTGCTATATTGTTCTTTGATCTGACGAAGTCAATTGCAATTACTCCACTGGATCGCAATTGCTTCACCCGATTGTACCTCAGACGTATATGTCTGGATTTTCCATTATAACTTGTCCTTTGAGCCTTTGCTATTGCATCTTGGCTGTCACAGTGTACAGGGATAGCATGAACTGGTTTGCTCCACAGAGGAATATCTGTTACCAGATTCCTAAGCCAGTCTGCTTCCTCACTGGTGAGGTCAAGAGCTATAAATTCTGCCTCCATAGTAGATCTAGAAATACAGGTCTGCCTGGTAGAGTTCCACGCAACAGCAGCTCCACCCAATGTGAATACATATCCACTTGTGGCTTTGGTCTCATCTGTATCGGAGATCCAGTTCGCATCAGTATACCCTTCTAATACATATGGGTATCCTCCATAGAATAATCCATAGGATATCGTGCCCTTTAGGTATCTCATTACCCGTTCCAAGGCAGTCCAATGTGAACTATTCGGATTGCTAGTATACCGACTAAGCTTTCCTACTGCGTAGGAAATATCAGGTCTGGTACGATTAGCAATATAGTTCAGGCATCCGATTTGCTGAGAATACTTCAACTGAGCCACACTGTCTCCTTTATTCTTCTTCAACCTGATACTTGCATTATATGGAGTACTTACAGGTTTAGAATCAAAATAGTTAAATTTTTTTAGTACATTTTCTATATAGTGAGATTGGGAGATACCAATTCCCTCAGAAGTGCGACTTAGTTTAAGTCCTAAAATTATATCAGCAGGTCCTAAATCTTTCATATCAAAATTTTGAGACAGAAATGATTTGATATCATAAATAATATCCATGTCAGGACCAAAAATAAGAATGTTATCAACATACAGGCATAATATTACACAAGAGCTACCAACAGTTTTGCTATATACACATTTATCAGAATCATTAATAGCAAAATCATACGATAGAATTACCTTATCAAATTTATCATGCCATTGCTTTGGCGCTTGTTTCAGTCCATAGAGAGATTTAATTAATTTGCATACCTTGCGTTCTTGTCCTGTAACAACAACCCCTTCAGGTTGTTCCATGTAAATCTCTTCCTGTAAATCTCCATTCAGAAATGCAGTTTTTACATCCATTTGATGAATAAACAGATTATGAACAGATGCAATAGCTATTAACATTCTAATTGTAGCAATTCTTGTAACAGGGGAGTAAGTGTCAAAAAAGTCTACCCCTTCTCTTTGTTTGAACCCTTTAAGCCACTAACCTGGCTTTGAATTTCTCAATAGACCCATCAGGTCTTAACTTCTTTCTGAAGATCCATTTGCAACCTATTGGTTTGCATCCTGCAGGAAGGTTAACCAAATTCCAAGTTCTATTTGATATAATAGAATCCATTTGACTATTTATGGCATCTTTCCAAAATAAGGAATCAACTGAGGACATAGCCCCTTGATAAGATATAGGATCCTCTTCAACGAGGTAGGTGAGAAAACCTTCACCTAAGTTTGGTTCTCGTCTTGTTCTTTTACTTCTCCTGGGTTCTACTAGGGTAATCTCCTCTGATTGTGAACTAGAGGTTACAACAGGGACTTGTGTAGAAATAGAAGAACTAGAAATTCTATTTTTCAATGGAAAAATATTTTCAAAAAATGTAGTGTCACGCCCCGGTTCCAAAGATAAGGAACCGAGTCACGTGGCAATGGCCAGCAGCGCACTTCGACGGACATCCCAATATAATGGGCCCGTCGGAGTGCACCTAAGCTGTAAAGTACAATGTATAACCCAACACATAACACATAAATAGTCAATCTAAATCTCATCCACAGGCAACAAATATAAGAGCACATAGAGGTAATCACAACAACTAATGTGCAGAAAAAAATGTCCAAGATAAAGTATCAAGTACAAATACTAGAGTAGTCACACGAGAACAAATCCGCTAGTACAAAATACTGGAATAAAAGTAAGCAATAAGATAACTTGTAACGGCATCAGGTAACTAGATAGTAATGCCGTCCCAAGGAAAGAGTCACTACCAGTGATCAGGCGAAGTCCTCAGGAATGACCTCGTCCTCGGCAGTGGGTCCTGCTGCTGGATACGTACCCGGACCGTACTCCTTCGGGTAATCCTCATCGCCTAAACCTGGAAGGGAACCAGGTCCTCAGAGGGACGTAACAAGGTACAAAAATACAGCATGCCAAGTAAACAGAAAGTACAAGTGCAATGACAGGGTACTCTATCATAACCAAACAAGTGTGACACAGTTTAAAGACAATGTTCGACGCGTGGGCTATCCAAAATAAAACCGTAGCTCCGGACACGGAAACACACGGGACGTACCGCAGCTCCGGGCAAAGAGTCACACGGGTGATACCACTACACTAGATACAGGATCGCTACATAAATACTACATAAATATATATAAGCGCGTGCAGAGGAGCCCAAACGTCTAGTAACTGTCTTCCTCTTCCCAAGCGGTCAACGATTGTGCGCTGAACCTGAACCTCTATCTATCAGTCTCAACACGCAGAAATAACTCAACAGACGCGACCCTAAGGTCGTCCCAGTCTCTGGTCATGATGTCAGTATCAGGATACAGGAGTCTGGCACGATCACAGTGTATGAGTGTCCTGGGGTGTCGATATACTCAGGTACGTACATTGAGGTGCTACGAAGCATCTAACAATTATTCTAAGACGTTACGACGAACGTCGGCACCCGGTTGTGATCCGGACGCGAAGTATCGAACGTCAACATTAATACGTGCACAATGTACATAACGAAACAATAAATATCTGTAAACTGAAATACAGGGTGTCAAGGTACACTTGCCTGCGTGCGACTGCTGATGACGGGGATCCGGTACCACGTCCAAGTCCTCAGGTCTCGTAGTACCTAGAGATGAGATACAAACAAAAATCAATAATCTATTCCACGTCAAACAGGGATGCGACACACATCTACACCCAAGCTCAGTCTCAGCTACGACTCACAGGGACAAGACGCTAGGGGGGTTGACCACAGTTGACTATCGGTACGATACATCAAATCATCTAGTCATCAGTACCACATCATCAAGCCTTCCTCAAAACACAGTTAACGATTATAAATCCTTCGTTTCATATCGTTGTTACCAATCACAAAGTACTACCCTAAATCAACCACCTTTAATTTCCAGTCCCTAAATTATTGATTAGGGGTTTTACACTACACACTAGTCCTCAATCAAACACGTGCTCCTCGGTGTCCATCAACGTTCAAATAAATCAAAATCTTGTTTCTCCTCAGTTTAATCCTCATCAAATTAATTAGCCTTTTTACCACCATGTAATATATCCCGAATATTTATTTAAAAAATCAAAACCTAAATCTCCATGAAAAATATTTTAACATGTAGAAGACAACCCTAACCTACATTAACCCTATCACATTAAACCTCTTCAACATACAACAAGTCATATTCCCATGTCCTTTATCAACCCTACATCATCATCAACATGCCCTAAAAATAAAACCCTAATATTATACTTACATGAATATATATCAATGAAACCTTAATAAACAACAGCACATTGAATGAAATCAAGAGAGGGGGAGAGGTATACCTAGGCGAGACGGCGTCGACTGGAGAACAACAGGTGGAGGTCGGATGGGGTGATGCAATGGCGGTGGTGGTGGTGATGCCTCGCCGGAGTGGAGGGTGGCAGTGGACAGTGGAGTCGAGGGGGCTTGGCCGGGCTGGATAGGTGGGTGGTTGGAGCGGGTTGCGGCGGCGGAGCAGTGCCGGAGTGGCTGCGGGCTCGCCGTGGCTGGAACCAGCGGGTTGGTCGGAGTGCAGTGGGTTGCAGCGACGCCGACGAACGTCGGGAGGAGGTCGACCGCGCTGTGGAGGGAGAAGAGGAGAGGCCGCGAGAGCTGGCGGAGCAGTGCCGAGCTGCGGGGAGTCGAGGGGGGACTCGACGCTGGGACAGCGGGCTGGAGCGGGTGGAAAGTGCAGTTGACGCCGGAGAACAACGGAGTCGGGCCGCCGGATCTCGCCGGCGTGGCCGGAGGGAGGGTCAGCCGCCGGAGGACAGCGGGGGGTGCTGTCTGCTCGGCCGGGGTTCTCTCCAGGAAGAAGAAAGGAAGTAGGAGGAAAAATTGAATATGTAGGGGGCTCGGTTTTCTAGGTGGAGGAGGGAGGAAAGAGAGAGGAGAGGGTGGTTTCCAATGCCTAGGGATTAGGGCCTGCATTGGGGAGAGGGGGAAAGGATATTTTATAGGGGTTGTGTGGAGGATGGAGGGTTGTGATGCTCCCAATTCAAATGGAGGGTAGGGATTTTACATGAAGGATTAGGTTTCTTCATGCAAAGGAAGGGGGAGAGGGTTGACTACGGTCAAAGAAGGGGTAGCCTCTCCATTTGGCCTTGGCCAATGATGTGAGGACACCTAATTCAATAATTGCAACTAAGCCCCTTAAATTTGGGTAATTGCACAAACACATGAAATGATACAAAAATTGTGGGGGAATTGGTGTTGGTGTTTTGTATGGTGAGGGGGTGTTGTGTGTTTGGCATGGGTTTAATTAAATGGGCATTGGGATTAATTGGGGATTAAAATATGATTAGTCAAAAATTGGTATCCCCGATTTAAATAGAAATAAAGTGTCCCGTGCTTTTAAATTAAATGGGGGCACTTGGGGTCAAAATTTGGAAATGACGCAAAGATCAAAAATGGTGGGGGCTTGGAGCCAGTCTTGGACCCTTTAGTTGGTCCGGCTCAACGGGTTAAGTTGGTATCTCAAAATTAAAGGTAACGACACAGGTGTCCGACACGAAATTTAATTATGGAATTTTGGATACGGGAAGTTGTGCAATTAATTTAGGGCACAACAGATTTGATTTTGAGTGACGGAAAAGTCCAGTGCCTAAAGTGGCGAGTCAAGTCAGAAGTACAATAGTCCGATGGAATTTATTGACTGATATTGGGCTCCGAAATATTCAACAATGGTAGGGCGCGCCAAGGGTTAAATTAATAAATAACAGACATAAGCAACCCTACTCTAAACCTCAAACATCTGCTGCTAAACCAAAATTTTCGAATCTATACCTGACTATCTATAGAATTAATTGAGGGGGTTTACATTCTTCTCAACTTAGAAAAATTTCGTCCCCGAAATTAAAAGTAAAGCACGATAATAGCTAAGAGAATTTAAAAACAACTAGTAATCAAATGTCGTACGTAAATTCGTACCTTGCTCCTCAAATAAATACGGGAACCGCTGTCGAATGGAATCCTCGCGCTCCCAGGTAGACTCGTCTGGCGAACGATGCTTCCATGCAACTCTGACCAGTCGAATAGTCTGCACTCTCAAAGTCTTCTCGCTGCGATCGAGAATCTCAACTGGCTGCTTTACGTAAGATAGACTGGGCCCGACTGTAATATCCGAGTGATCAAGCACGTGGCTAGGGTCTGCCACATATCTCCTCAGCTGCGATACGTGAAATACGTCATGCACTCCTTCTAATGATGGAGGCAATGCAAGACGGTAAGCCACTTCGCCAACTCGTTCCAAGATGTCAAAAGGCCCGATGTACCTCGGACTCAGCTTGCCTCTGCCTCCGAATCTGATGGTACCACGAGTAGGCGATATCCTCAAAAATACATGGTCATCCTCCTTGAACTCCAATGGCCTGCGGTGCACATCTGCCCAATATTTCTGTCTGTCCTGTGCTGCACGCAGGTGGCTCTGAATCTGCTTGACCTTCTCCACTGTCTGTGTCACCAACTCTGGACCAAGTATCTGACGCTCTCCCACGTCACTCCAACAAACTGGCGACCTGCATTTCCTGCCGTACAGTGTCTCATAAGGCGCCATCTGTATGCTAGCCTGGTAGCTGTTATTGTAGGAGAATTCCACCAAGTGTAGGTGGTCCTCCCAAGATCCTCCAAAATCAATCATGCACGCTCTCAACATATCCTTTAATATCTGTATCGTGCGCTCTGACTAGCCATCAGTCTGTGGATGATATGCAGTGCTGAACTTGAGACAAGTTCCTAGGCTCTCCTGCATACTCCGCCAAAAATGCGACGTGAATCTGGAATCACGATCCGATACGATGCTGACAGGCACTCCATGTAGTCGTACTATCTGCCTCATATACATGTCAGCTAATATCTCCGTGGACTGCCCAACTCTGAAGGGCAAGAAATGTGCAGACTTGGTGAGTCTGTCTATGACAACCCAAACTGCATCCTTCCCGCTAGGGCTCCGCGGGAATCCTGTGACGAAGTCCATGGTAATGTGTTCCCACTTCCACTCGGGAATGGGAAGTGGCTGTAATAATCCTGCAGTCCTCTGATGTTCAGCCTTGACTTGCTGACAAACTAAACATTTCGCCACGAATCTTGCAATCTCTCTCTTCATCCCATGCCACCAGAAACGCTGCCTCAAGTCTCGGTACATCTTCGTACCCCCGGGATGAATGGAATAAATCGAGCTATGTGCCTCGGTCATCAACTCTTGGCGTAGGTCGCCACTCAGAACATATAGGCAATCTCCACATCTCAACGTTTCGTCTTCATGAATTCTGAGTCCTGTCTGCATGCTGGCCTCTGTCCTCTCTCGTAGACGTCGAAATCTCGCGTCTGGAGGTAGGGCTGTCCTGATCCTCTCAATCAGTGTAGACTGAAACTCGAGACTGGCCATATGTCCATCCATGCCTGGCAATACAATCTCTATCCCGAGCTCCTGGAGATCCTCTAGCAATTGCCGCTGAGTCGTCAAAAAGTATGCCATGGGCTTCCTGCTTAAGGCATCTGCTATTACATTCGCCTTGCCAGGGTGGTACTGCAACTCAATGTCATAATCTGTCATCAACTCTAGCCAGCGCCTCTGCCTCATGTTGAGCTCCTTCTGCGTGTAGATGTACTTCAGGCTTTTATGATCTGTGTAAATCTCAACACGCTCACCATAAAGGTAATGTCTCCATAGCTTTAGTGCAAATATCACTGCAGCTAGCTCCAAATCGTGCGTCGGATAGTTCTTCTCATGAACTCTCAGCTGTCTCGATGCGTAGGCTATCACCTTGCCGTGTTGCATCAGTACACATCCTAATCCGCTCCCAGACGCATCACTGTACACTACAAATCCTCCTGATCCTGAAGGTAGTGTCAAAATCGGTGCTGATGTCAGACGCTTCTTCAGCTCATCGAAAGTCGTCTGACACTCGTCGGTCCAGATAAACTCCTCGCCTTTACGCGTCAGTCGCGTCATAGGCGCAGCTATCCTCGAGAAGTTTTCCACGAACCTCCGATAATATTCGGCAAGTCCGAGGAAACTCCTAACCTCTGTAACTGATGTAGGGGTAGGCCATGTCTCAACTGCAGCTATCTTCTCCGGGTCAACTGATGGTCCATCTCCGGTGATTATTTGCCCCAGAAACGGTACTCTATCCAGGCAAAACTCACATTTGCTGAGCTTGGCGTACAGCCTCTCATGTCTCAGCGTCTCCAACACGATCCTGAGATGCCTCTCATGCTCCTCCTGGCTCTTGGAATATACCAATATGTCGTCGATAAATACCACCACGAACTTATCTAAGTACTGGTGGAAGACATTGTTCATCAAACACATAAATATTGCTGGCGACTAAAAACTCATAGTGGCCATACTTCGTCCGAAAGGCCGTCTTCGGGATGTCCTCTCTCCGTACCTTGATCTGATGATAACCGGATCTGAGATCGATCTTCGAGAACACACATGCACCACTAAGCTGATCAAACAAATCATCGATGTGTGGCAGTGGATACTTGTTCTTTATCGTTACAGCATTTAGCGCCTTGTAATCGATACACAAGCGTACCGTCCCGTCCTTCTTCGGTACAAATAGAATGGGTGCTCCCCATGGAGATACACTAGCCCGTATGAAACCCTTATCTAAGAGATCATCTACTTGGACTTTCAACTCAACCAACTCCTTCGGTGCTAGTCTGTAAACGGGGGAGGTAACTGGCTCGGTTCCTGGAGTCAACTCTATAGTGAACTCAATCTCTCTGTCAGGTGGCAGTCCTAGGAGATCCTCTGGAAACACATCCTCAAACTCTGCTATAAAGTGAGGGTACATCGGTTCACCTTCTGCAATATGTGTTGCTAGGGTAGGTTGGACACCATGCTCTCGGGCTCCCCGAAGAAACTCAAACTCTGGGTGATCTGGGGGTCTAAAGATGACACAACCACGACGGCAATCTAGCGTTGCGTGGTATTGGCTCAACCAATCCATGCCTAGGACAATGTTATAGTCCGGCATGGAGAAGACCAGAAATCGGGCACGCATCTCTCGCCCGCAGACAACTACTGAACATGATCTACAAGTGTCGCTAACATGTACTATTCCACCTCCCGTAAGAATCCTCTTGATCTTCGGAAGGGGTGCGGTGGCTATTCTATGGGTAGCCACGAAACTAGCAGCTATAAAAGAGTGTGTGGCACCAGAATCAAATAGGACTAATGCTGGTAATGAATCTACTAAGATGGTACCTGTGATCACTTCTCCGGCTGTCTCTGCCTCCTCTATAGTCATCGCATAGGCCTGACCATGTCTTGGTGCCGGTGCCCTCGGCTGATGTCGAGCCTGATGGAAGTGATCTGCCTGTGGGGCCAAGGGTGGCCTCCTCTGATTTCCCACTGGTGCTGGTGGTCGCTGTGCTCCAGCTCCTGCGTAAGGCGGCCTCGGTCCAGGAGGCTGCTGATAGGGCCTCGGTGCTGGCAAGGCTGGCCGATGAACCATCTGTACTGTAGCCCTCTGGTCTGGGCAATCTCGGACTGCATGCTGGTCCGACCCACATCTCAAACAAGCGCCCAGCCTCCGTTGGCAGTCCCTCAATAAATGTCCCTTCTTGCCGCAGTAATGGCATGTGGGAATGACAGCTCCCTGCTGTGGTGCTGCCCTCTGCTGCTGCTGATGTACTAGAGGACGCTTCGCAGGTCCTCCCTGCGGGGCTCGAACTGCTGATGACGACGCACAGGAGCGCTTCAGGCTGGCCTCCATCTTGTTGATGCGGTCCTGGCGTCGTGCTGCTAGTAATACCTCAGAGTAAGAGGTGGGGGCTATGGACCCGATAAACCTCTGGGTCTCGAAACTCAGGCCTTCATAGAACTTCTCGGCCTTCGCCTCCTCAGTAGGGATCAGGTACGGTGCAAACCTGCTCAGGCGGAGGAACTCAGCATTGTATTCCTCTACAGTCATACTCCCCTGCCTGAGGTTCTGAAATCTGTCCCGAAGCTCTGCTCGGACAGTGGAGGGTATATACATCTCCTGGAAGAGCCTAGAGAACTCTTCCCTTGTGGCACGGTCTGGTCCCAAACGTTGCTCCTCAGAGAGCCACCAGTGATGCGCGTTGCCAGTGAGCTGCATCCTGACGGCCGTCATCCATCAGTGTCGGGGGAGGTCGGTAGCCTCCAGCTGGTGCTGAATGCTGGTGAGCCAAGCGTGGACCTCTGTCGGCTCCTCTGTGCCAGCAAAAGGTTGCGGCATCATACGACGGAAGTCTATGACAGACCCCATCGTCGACTGGTGTGCTGGTGGTGACGCCTGCCCCAAGGCCGTCACGATACTCTCCCTCAGGGTCTCAGCCTGGCGCTGCTGGTCCTGCTGCTGAGCCTGCTGCTGGGCATGCATCATCGCATATACCATCTGGAACATCTGTGTCCCATCCATCGGTTGCCCTGCGGGGAATGACATATAGGGCATCTGGGGTGGGAATGGTGGAGGTGGTGGTAGCTGCTGCTCTTCCTGACTCGGGATCCTCTGATCCTCGGGTCCTGCCTGATGTGGAGTCTGATACCCGTCTGAAGGCACCTCGGGCTGCCCCGATGACTGTCCCGTGGGAGCTGGAGTCAACAGAAGGACCTGCTCCAGATCCGGTTCCCCGGATGATCCTGCGTCACGGGGAACATCGTCCGGCTGCGCGACGTGTCCGCTGCGGAGATTCATAACTTTGAAAAGAAGTCATGACTGCGATCAACGTTGAGGAAATAAACAAGATGCAATTTGGTAAAAGATATCGAGATAGAGGTGTCATGTGAAGGTTTCAAACTTTGTAGATGAGATTCCTAACATCTATTTCTAATTTGCAGGCTCGCTTGGCACAGTCAGGTGACCAAGACGATTTAAATCGGACCTGCATGGGCCACCACAAAAACCTTGTCACCCCTGGTTCCAAAGATAAGGAACCGAGTCACGTGGCAATGGCCAGCAACGCACTTCGGCGGGCATCCCAATCTAATGGGCCCGTCGGAGTGCACCTAAGCTGTAAAGTACAATGTATAACCCAACACATAACACATAAATAGTCAATCTAAATCTCATCCACAGGCAACAAATATAAGAGCACATAGAGGTAATCACAACAACTAATGTGCAGAAAGAAAATGTCCAAGATAAAGTATCAAGTACAAATACTAGAGTAGTCACACGGGAACAAACCCGCTAGTACAAAATACTGGAATGAAAGTAAGCAATAAGATAACTTGGAACGGCATCAGGTAACTAGATAGTAATGTCGTCCCAAGGAAAGAGTCACTACCAGTGATCAGGCGAAGTCCTCAGGAATGACCTCGTTCTCGGCAGTGGGTCCTGCTGCTGGATACGTACCCGGACCGTACTCCTCCGGGTAATCCTCATCGCCTAAACCTGGAAGGGAACCAGGTCCTCAGAGGGACGTAACAAGGTACAAAAATACAGCATGCCAAGTAAACAGAAAGTACAAGTGCAACGACAGGGTACTCTATCATAACCAAACAAGTGTGACACAGTTTAAAGACAATGTTCGACGCGTGGGCTATCCAAAATAAAATCGTAGCTCCGGACACGGAAACACACGGGACGTACCGCAGCTCCGGGCAAAGAGTCACACGGGTGATACCACTACACTAGATACAGGATCGCTACATAAATACTACATAAATATATATAAGCGCGTGCAGAGGAGCCCAAACGTCTAGTAACTGTCTTCCTCTTCCCAAGCGGTCAACGATTGTGCGCTGAACCTGAACCTCTATCTATCAGTCTTGACACACAGAAATAACTCAACAGACGCGACCCTAAGGTCGTCCCAGTCTCTGGTCATGATGTCAGTATCAGGATACAGGAGTTTGGCACGATCACAGTGTATGAGTGTCCTGGGGTGTCGATATACTCAGGTACGTACATCGAGGTGCTACGAAGCATCTAACAATTATTCTAAGACGTTACGATGAACGTCGGCACCCGGTTGTGATCCGGACGCGAAGTATCGAACGTCAACATTAATACGTGCACAATGTACATAACGAAACAATAAATATATGTAAACTGAAATACAGGATGTCAATGTACACTTGCCTGCGTGCGGCTGCTGATGACGGGGATCCGGTACCACGTCCAAGTCCTCAGGTCCCGTAGTACCTAGAGATGAGATACAAACCAAAATCAATAATCTATTCCACGTCAAACAGGGATGCGACACACATCTACACCCAAGCTCAGTCTCAGCTACGACTCACAGGGACAAGACGCTAGGGGGGTTGACTACAGTTGACTATCGGTACGATACATCAAATCATCTAGTCATCAGTACCACATCATCAAATCTTCCTCAAAACACAATTAACGATTATAAATCCTTCGTTACATATCGTTGTTACCAATCACAAAGTACTACCCTAAATCAACCACCTTTAATTTTCAGTCCCCAAATTATCGATTAGGGGTTTTACACTACATACTAGTCCTCAATCAAACACGTGCTCCTCGGTGTCCATCAACGTTCAAATAAATCAAAATCTTGTTTCTCCTCAGTTTAATCCTCATCAAATTAATTAGCCTTTTTACCACCATGTAATATATCCAGAATATTTATTTAAAAAATCAAAACCTAAATCTCCATGAAAAATATTTTAACATGTAGAAGACAACCCTAACCTACATTAACCCTATCACATTAAACCTCTTCAACATACAACAAGTCATATTCCCATGTCCTTTATCAACCCTACATCATCATCAACATGCCCTAAAAATAAAACCCTAATAATATACTTACATGAATATATATCAATGAAACCCTAATAAACAACAACACATTGAATGAAATCAAGAGAGGGGGAGAGGTATACCTAGGCGAGACGGCGTCGACCGGGGTTGGCCGGAGAACAGCAGGTGGAGGTCGGATGGGGTGATGCAATGGTGGTGGTGGTGGTGGTGGTAATGCCTCGCCGGAGTGGAGGGTGGCAGTGGACAGTGGAGTCGAGGGGGCTTGGCCGGGCTGGACAGGTGGGTGGTTGGAGCGGGTTGCGGCGGCGGAGCAGTGCCGGAGTGGCTGCGGGCTCGCCGTGGCTGGAACCAGCGGGTTGGTCGGAGTGCAGTGGGTTGCAGCGGCGCCGACGAATGTCGGGAGGAGGTCGACCGCGCTGTGGAGGGAGAAGAGGAGAGGCCGCGAGAGCTGGCGGAGCAGTGCCGAGCTGCGGGGAGTCGGGGTGACTCGACGCCGGGACAGCGGGCTGGAGCGGGTGGAAAGTGCAGTGGACGCCGAAGAACAACGGAGTCGGGCCGCCGGATCTCGCCGGCGTGGCCGGAAGGAGGGTCAGCCGCCGGAGGACAGCGGGGGGTGCTGTCTGCTCGGTCGGGGTTCTCTCCAGGAAGAAGAAAGGAAAAAGAAGGAGGAAAAATTGAGGGGGAGAGGGTTGACTACGGTCAAAGAAGGGGTAGCCTCTCCATTTGGCCTTGGCCAATGAGGTGAGGACACCTAATTCAATAATTGCAACTAAGCCCCTTAAATTTGGGTAATTGCACAAACACATGAAATGATGCAAAAATTGTGGGAGAATTGGTGTTTGGTGTTTTGTATGGTGAGGGGGTGTTGTGTGTTTGGCATGGATTTAATTAAATGGACATTGGGATTAATTGGGGATTAAAATAGGATTAGTCAAAAATTGGTATCCCCGATTTAAATAGAATTAAAGTGTCTTGTGCTTTTAAATTAAATGGGGGCACTTGGGTTCAAAATTTGGAAATGACGCAAATGTCAAAAATGGTGGGGGCTTGGAGCCAGTCTTGGACCCTTTAGTTGGTCCGGCTCAACGGGTTAAGTTGGTATCTCAAAATTGAAGGTAACGACACAGGTGTACGGCACGGAATTTAATTATGAGATTTTGGATACGGGAAGTTGTGCAATTAATTTAGGGCACAACGGATTTGATTTTGAGTGACGGAAAAGTCCAGTGCCTAAAGTAGCGAGTCAAGTCATAAGTACAATAGTCTGATGGAATTTATGGGCTGATATTGGACTCCGAAATATTCAACAATGGTAGGGCGCGCCAAGTGTTAAATTAATAAATAACAGACATAAGCAACCCTACTCTAAACCTCAAACATCTGCTGCTAAACCAAAATTTTCCAATCCATACCTGATTATCTATAGAATTAATTGAGGGGGTTTATATATAGCATCCCTAGATTCCATGACTGTGTTAGCATCAATACCATTTACCTCACTCTTAATTACAAGAAATCTATAAGCAGTACTATTTTTGGCATATTCCAAAAATACACAATCTACGGTCTTTGGTCCCAATTTTCTTTTCTTGGTAGGAGGGACAGAAACTTTAGCAAGGCATCCCCACACTTTGAAATATTTCAAAGATGGCTTTCTACCTCTCCAAAGTTCATAAGGGGTCTTATCAGTCTTTTTGAAAGAAACTTTATTTAAAATATGACATGCAGAAAGAAGGGCTTCCCCCCATAAATAATCAGATAAACCAGAGCTACCTAACATAGCATTAATCATATCAAGAAATGTTCTATTTTTTCTTTCTGCTACCCCATTCTGTTGAGGAACATAAGGAGCAGTTATCTCATGTATAATGCCATGCAATTCACAAAAGGAGTCAAACTCGGCAGAGGTGTATTCACCCCCACGACCAGACCTAAAAATTTTAATTTTCTTCTCAAGTTGGTTTTCAACTTCAGCTTTAAAAGATACAAACTTACTGAAAGCTTCATATTTAGTTCTAAGCAAGTAAACATGGCAGTATTTTGAATAATCATTTATAAATGTAATAAAATATCGTTTACCACTACGAGTGAGAATACCGTTCAATTCACAAATATCGCTGTGAATAAGTTCCAATAGCTGAGAACTCCTTTCAACAGAATGAAAGGATTTTCTGGACTGTTTGGCTTGTGTACATATCTCACATTTTCCATTCCTGCTCATGTCAATCTTAGAAATCAATTGTAACTTAGACATTCTCTTTAAAGAGTTAAAATTGACATGTCCCAAACGACCATGTCAAATATCACAACTATTAATATTATAAAAGAGAGCATTTTTATCAGAAGTAGAAGTAGATGCAATATTATTTAAACAGGAATTTAATGTACTGCAAGGCATGTCCACAGAAAGTTTAAACAGACCCCCACATACATAGCCTTTCCCAATAAAGTTACCGTTCAAGGAGATTACAACTCGATCAGACTCAAATACAAGTTTGTAACCATGTTTATTTAGCAAATAACCCGAAATTAAGTTCTTGTTTACGTTCGGTACGTGCTGCACATTATGTAAAGGGAGAATCTTGCCCGAAGACAACTTGAGGTTCACTCTTCCCTTTCCATGCACTCTGGCAGCACTCGAGTTTCCCATATCTACTGATTCGCTTTCCTCAACCTGTCGGTAGGAGGAAAAAGAATTAATATTAGGGCATACATGGACATTTGCCCCTGTATCAACCTACCAGTCAGTAGGCTGATACGAGGACTCAAAAACAGAACATACGGTTACAAACCTCTGATCATTGGTACCGATAGATTCGGTCCCGGCTATGATAACATGAGCCTGTGGAACAACAGTAGCGTCTGCAGGAGTTCGACGATCAGGATTCTGAAATTCCTGACCCTTCTTCCTGTGGCTGCATTGCCTAGCAAAGTGATCAGGCTTACCACAGTTGTAACATTCCCGCTTAGGTCTGTTGTCTTTCCCAATCACAGCTCTTGGCTTAAGAAATTGTTTCTTTGCAGGGTTCCTGTTCTGGGGGTTGTACCTCTGTTGATAGGGTTGGCCCTTAGGCTTTTCCTTGGTTTCAACAATGTGAAACTTTGCCTCGAATTCAGTACTTAGAGGTTCCTTGTCTCTAGTTCCACCTTCTTCCTCAATGCGGAATGATACAAACAGGTCATCTAAAGACACGAGTTCCTTATTATGTTTTAGTTTTAAACCAAATTTCTTCCAAGATGGGGGAAGTTTATTAATGAAGGCATCAATTAGAAACTTATCAGCAAATGTCATATCTTTCTGAGACATCTTGTGTATGATAGTTTGAAGGGTATTAGTCTGTTCAACAACAGACTTCTCATCTACCATTTTAAACTCTAAAAATCTGTCAACAATGTAAATCTCAGAACCCGCTCCTTCATTGGAGTATTTTTTATCGAGAGCTTCCCAAAGCTCTCTGGATGTGGAGGTAGTGCAATATATATCATAGAGCGTGTCAGAAAGACAACTGAGAATTTTACCGTGACAGATAAAGTCTGTCTCATTGTAGGACTCTAATTCGTAGGTCCTGGCAGGTTTGTGTAAGTCAGGTTGGATTTTTGGTTCTTTGAGAACCTTAACCAGTTTCAAGCAAGTCAGCCAGTTGGTCATCCTACGCTGCCATCTGTTAAAGTTCATGCCATCAAACTTCTCCGGTTTGGAGGAGTTATGAATATTGGTGGACAGTTTTTCTACGGTGTTCATCATGTAGATAGGAATTTTTTCAACCAGAAAATAGAAAGTAGACAGAAGCTACGAAAAATTCTATTCTAAGATTGTTGGTGAAATTCCTAAAGAATGCAAATAGGAAGATATAAAATTAAAGACAAGAAATAGTAGAGGATTCGAGGCACGTTACACGCTGTCCTTAGAATAGAATTTCGCCCCACGAACAGTGCAGTGGGTTCCTGGCGATCTATCCTCGAGATACAACGAATCATTCGATTCACTTTACCGTGCACCCGGTGGCGAATCCCACGAACGATCACAACCTTGCCCGAAGAATAGAGATTGTACGGAGGAGTTTTTTGGAGGAATTAAGGTTCTGGTGTTTTTCTTTTCTTTTTCGTCTCTGTACGATTGTTGTTTCGTTCCGAACAGAGAGAGAGAAGGAAAAACTGATTTCTGTTCTGCAGATCTCAGGATCGTGTCCTGGATAAATCTCTCACGTAACCTATCCCACTCTTTCCGTAACGGGATTACGTGAGAACGGTTCCTCGGAAGACCAACAACCACCAGACCAAACAAAAATAAAAAATAAAATAAGTTAAGAAATTACCTTTGTACCCATGTCTGTTCCGCGGCACGCAAGCGTGCAAAGTGCTAAGTGCGCGAATAATAAACGCGTAAAAACGCGCATTAAATCGCGCACACCCGCTCGCGGGTTGGATGAGATCTAGCCCATCCCTTACAAAGCCTACTTACCCACTAAGTAGTATATACCATATGATTCAACAAAAATAACTCTTGGTATATACTATCATATGATTCAACAAAAGCAACTCTTTTCTTTTAGTCCCACATAGGAAAGGAGAAGTTATTCTCCTTTCCATATATTGCTTTACCCCTCTTAGTAGGTAAGTGGGCTTTATAGGGGATGGGCTAGATCTCATCTAACCCGCGAGCGGGTGCACGATTTAATGCGCGTTTTTACGCGTTTATTATTCACGCACTTAGCACTTTGCACGCTTGCGCACCGCGGAACGGACATGGGTACAAAGGTAATTTCTTAACTTATTTTATTTTTTATTTTTGTTTGGTCTGGTGGTTGCTGGTCTTCCGCGGAACCGTTCTCACATAATCCCGTTACGGAAAGAGTGGGATAGGTTACGTGAGAGATTTATCCAGGACATGATCCTGAGATCTGCAGAACAGAAATCAGTTTTTCCTTCTCTTTTTCTCTCTCTGTTCGGAACGAAACAACAATCGTACAAAGACGAAAAAGAAAAGGAAAACACCAGAACCTTAATTCCTCCAAAAAACTCTTCCGTCCAATCTCTATTCTTCGGACAAGGTTGTGATCGTTCGTGGGATTCGCCAC
Organism: Iris macrosiphon; assembly: GCA_036927795.1. Classification (NCBI taxonomy): domain Eukaryota; kingdom Viridiplantae; phylum Streptophyta; class Magnoliopsida; order Asparagales; family Iridaceae; genus Iris; species Iris macrosiphon. The sequence goes on from JAYESA010000012.1 coordinate 165,372,742, forward strand.
CGGGTGCACGGTAAAGTGAATCGAAGAATTCGTTGTATCTCGGGGATAGATCGCCAGGAACCCACCCCACTGTTCGTGGGGCGAAATTCTATTCTAAGGACAGCGTGTAACGTGCCTCGAATCCTCTACTATTTCTTGTCTTTAATTTTATATCTTCCTATTTGCATTATTTAGGAATTTCACCAACACTTTTGAGCTAGAATGTTTGTAGGAACCACTGCTACTTTTTCCTTACTAGCTTGCTTTTTTTCTCCTTTTGGATTACAATCTTATAAGACCCAGAGAGATGTCTATTGTATCTGCAATCATTTTCAATTAGAACTTAGCAATGTGTGTGCAAGTCTACAAAAGGCATTACACAAATGGTTGAGGTTTGTTGTTTGGCAGGAAATGTTATTGTTGTTTGTTCTGTATATGGATATGTCCATTTTCTTTGTTATAACATAAAACTGTTCATATGGCCTGTGAGTGCAATCTTGTTTTTATAGGTGCTCCATACAAATAGAAGGCAGCATTTTGTTCATGATGTCAAGAAAATGCCAAATCTTAAGTTTCATGGAGTTTCTAAATAATACATTTTATTCATTAGGATCTAATTTATTTTATGTGCTATTGTCAATTATGTCTTTGTCATCTCCCTCCAGAGACATTACTATGGAATCTTCACTTGCATATCTCAAATTAGGGATATAATATATAGGGTTTAGCTAGTCTGATCTCTTTTATCTTTTGGGGGGAATTTAGTTGCTTGTAGGAGTAAAGTCATCTTTAAATGTTATTTTTATATATGGTGATTCCTATTTGCAATCCCGATGTATCCCATGCATTTCATTCTCTGCAACTAACTCATACGGTCTGCTAAGCCATTTTGTCTCATGATTTCAGATTGGTGTGAAGGATTGGTCACCGAATATCTTGTTGAAACATTTAGTGATTACTTTACAGATGTTAAAATGTAAGAATTATTTTTCCTAGCAATAAGAAAAGAATTAGATCAAACTTAACAAAAGCGCCATCTGATTTTTATTTTCATATATTATAGTAAATATGTAATGTTGCTCCTTATGTTTACTATTCTCTTTTTGTGTATTACTTCTTTCACATGATATGTGATAAACATGTATCTGATAGAATCATAAATTATATTACTTTATCTACGGTATATATCAAAAAGCCTATTGAATGCTTCTTAATGTCTACTGCTTTAGTCATTTTTTATAGGTAATACTGCTTTAGTCATTGTTTTTCCTTTTCAATCCTATTGAGACTTAACATAAAGATGAGCCTCTCCAACTTCTTTGTGTTTCCCATCTAGCCTATCTTAATTTTGTACCTCTTTCATAGACCTCCACCAAGTTATTCATTGCTTATGCTTACTATTAGTACACTCCTCATAACTGTACCTTTTGCTAGTACAAATCTTAGCTTCTTCATGGAGCCTCTCTAGTTGCAACTACATAGGGTGAAGGGTGAACAATTTCAACTATATAGCAGTTTATGTCTTTGCTACTTTAATTTGCCCTGTCTATAGAAAGTGCCCAAGGTTATCATTCTAAACTATCATAGCAATGTTACTAAGCCCTCCAGTTTCAGTTGTGCCAATGTGTACAATCATCTGAAAGAATCAAATCTTTAATCTCAAGACTACAGCATTAAATAATCATGTAAGTGAACTTAAAAGAATTTTATTCTTTTTTGAATTCTAATACTTCTCACTTTTTTTTAGTAGTAATACTTCTCACTTAACTGAGAGAAAATGGCAATCTTATCTTTCAAGCTATTATCATTGAACTTACAAATTCTCTATCTATTAAGGTTCGCGGTACGGAATCGGTATCGGACCACTCTTATGATTATTAACATTTTAGAAATTATATTTTATATATTTAGGCATAATATTAAGTATTTTCAATGTTGTTTCTTAGCAGTTTTGAAATTGAATGAAATAGTAGTTACCCTTGCCAATTGGTTTACATGCAATAGATAAGTTTTCTTCTTTTACATGCTTTTGCAACCTTACTATTCTTTTACACCCTTGCCAATTGGTTTGCATGCGATAGATAAGTTTTCTTCTTTTACATGCTTTTGCAAACTTACTATGCTTTTACACCCTTGCTTATGGGTCTTTTTTCGTTCAATTTTCTTTGGCGAATTGACCGGAAAAGACCCCCAATGTCGGTATCGGCCAGTATCGGGTATCGGTCGGTATCGGATCGGGACATATCAAATTGTATCGGTATTGGATGATCCTGCAATCTATGCTATTCACAGCACTTATATTTACTGTATCATAGTAAGTTTCTTATAAACAATTTACTAACAATAAGATCGTCATGTACCTCCACTATATCCGGGGCTTTTGCCTCAGACACAAAACTCTCTCTTGATTTTTTTACCAATTTCATTCAGGTATATTGAAGAGAGATCATTCAGAAGGTTTGTTGAAGCTTGCCTGGAAGAAACTATTGTGGTTTATGTTGATCATCTCCTTATGCTGGTAAGATTATATTCCTTGTAAAAGATAGCATACTGTCAAACTTCTTAAAGCTTACAATTTAATGACATATATAAAGTCTCAATGACTCGTGTCTGTTGAGGAAGCTTTATAATCTAAGGGCATATATAAAGTTTTAATGACTCGTGTTTGTAGAGGACCTACATTAAAGAAGAAACCATTGAACGGATGAGGCTTGATGAAGATGTATTGACCGATGTTTTCAGGGAATACATCAATGTAACAGTAAGTATCATTAATCATCATGGTGTAGTTTCTTACTCTTTGTTGATAGTCTGTTTATCAATGTCAAAGTCAATTATTATTTGATAAACAACTTTGTATGTATTGAACTTATTTGAAATATTAATATTTCTTATGTGATGAATTTAGAAATTCTGTCTACTTTATATTTGTCACGTCATGGTTCCGCAGAACCGAAAAATCATTACTGGATGTGCTGTCGCACAAACCTAAATGCACTTGTATAAGGCATAAATGTGTACAGCTAATAATTGATTTCAAAACAAGTATATCGCAGCGGGACAAATTAAAGCCACAACAGAACATATGAAAATAATATTTTTTATTGATGTTTGCAACGAAATATAATGGTTCTCAATAGCCAACTGAATATGCCAACTTGACTTACAACTCATAATTTCAACTTTGCTTACAAAGGATTTACATCGTTCCATACATTATGTCCTCTATATACAAAAGAAATCATCTCCGGCCGAACGTTTCAAGTTGCCAATTCAAGCTCCAACATCTCAGCACGTTCAAGTAAATCTCCGCACCTGGGGAGTTGGGTGTCAGTACATTTTTATGCACCGGTGATTGAGGCTAATCCACTTGCCTAAACCAACGATGTAATCATGTGGAGCATGCAATTTATCAAGTGGTCTTTCTATTTAGAACTAAGATTGATTGACAGGTCATATCAATAACATAGGGTGAAACATGAAAAATGTAAGCATATCATATTATCAGTGATTTCTTACCGCAACGAATGTGCTCATTCTTTCATAAAACAAAGATGGGTACTTACCGCCGCTGCAGAAGACATACATTAGCTTGCAGCCTATCTATATAAGGTCATTGGTGAATTCGACACCATGAATGACTATTATGTGGTATTACGGCACGTCTTTCCAGTCCGGGTAGCTAGCCCCACTGAAGGTCCCGCAATACCTCGTGTATAAAGCACGTTTCACATAATTTTCTCCTAGGCTGAATCGGTCACGTTGCCTCCTCGACGACCGTTCGAGGAAAGCCAAACTTTGTGCACAAGTTGACATGACCATACAAATGCGTGAACAGTTCAACTATAAAATATATGCATGGTACATAAACTGAAATAAGTATTGTAAATATATACTTGCGCAATTGATCATTCTCACGATATCCATATACTCATTAAATGTTCCGATTGACGACCCACAAGTCTCAAACATTTCGACCATTCCGTGGTCCCGTGGTACCAAACCATATTCTAATAGTCTCGTGGTACCGTACTACAATTGTCCGCTTCTCATACGAATCTTACCAAATCATATACCAACAGTTCCGTGGTACCCCACCACAATTGTCCGCTTCTCATACGAAACTCGTAATATATAAACCTCGTGCATAGCAATGTTCCATTTTTTAGTGTTACAACATGCACATGGCTTTCTTTTATCAGTTACATTCTACTAGGCATTATCGATTTAAGAACGATGCAAGAAAAACAAGAATTCTTATGTTAAGGTGTGAAGAAGTAGAAAAGAAGGGACAAAACCACCCACCTATATAAATTTGCATTTCTGCTCCAATCACACATATACCGAACGATTTCTCAAAGAGATGGTTTGATGCGATGCACGATCTTCTTAATTGGCATAATCATACGAGCGAGCCACGCTCCATAAACCATCATATCTGGCCAAGTTAAGTAAGTGTGCATTGTCGCTCAAATCTCCTGATTTCTAGCATAACTTACATTCCATTAATCCAAGAAACCAAGAAAATGTCTCCGCTCGGAGTGGGACATTACAATATTTATCTGCTATGGTGGTTTGATGTGTATTTAAGAGCTATTGCATAGCATTCTTGATCTCTTTCCAATGTATCATGACACATGAATCCAATGCAAAAGTATTGATTTCTTTTAGACGGGTCTGAATGTTCTCTCTCTATAAACCCTTACTCAAACAAGGGAGGAGTTATAAGTTGGTAGGGAATACATGAAGTGGACAATTTGATGGGAGTCTTGTGTTATTTGTCTTTGTAATGGAGAAATGGATGCAAGGAAGGATTGAAGAAGCCTATTGAAGAATGAAAAATAACTACTGTTACATGTTTCTGTCCAATTTCTTCATGAACTTCAGAATTGTGGATATTATAAAACCATGTAACAGAAGCCTGATTGTAGATAACATTTCCGAGACAAAAACATTATTCTCGGTGTTAAAACTCTTTGTGTGGCTTTCATCCTGAGAGAATTTGTCACTCACTTTGAGGAGAATTATAACTTTGCACTCTTATATCACTTTCCTTGAATTAATAACTGTCAAGTTCATGTTTCTGGAACTTGAATTTGTAGAAAGCTTGAATGGAGATATATGCTCTTTAATTACCTCAAGTTCAGTAAAAAATATATCCAACCAGTTCTTGTGTTTGGTCACTTGAAATTTTATTAATGTGATCCAAAATTCCTTGTCTGCTTTTGTTTAGTAAACTTCAACATGCTCAAGAACAAATCTATGATATAACCAATTGCAGTAGTTTCACTTTCTCACTCACTCTAAGTGATATTTTAGAGGTTGGTTTTTTGTGTTTTCTCTTAGTCATGACTCCTGTCTTCTTGCTGCAGAAAGTCGGAAGCCGAGTGAGGATTTTGGGTGATCTAAGAGAGCTAGCTTCAGCTGAGAGCGTAGACAGCTTCACTCTCATCTACACAAATATTCTTGAGCACCAACCTGATTGCCCAGTTATTTCTCTTCACCTAGAAAATTTTCTTTTTGGATGTCTTTTGAGTGTTATTAATCAAATATTATTTTCTTAATTTTCAAAGAAGGATTCTTAAGCTATCTAGAATATAATGATTTGCTACTTATTTGCTTGATTCCCTGCTATAAAGTACCCTTATATAAATTTTTTTCTTCCTACTATGCAGCCTGAGGTTGTTGAGAAACTTGTTGCATTAAGAGAGGGAATACCACGCAAAGATGCAAAGGAGGTAACTACTGTTATTTATATTCAGTATTAAGACCATTTCAACCTAATGTAGTAATTTGGATAAGGGCTCTATAGGATGCTTTGTATATCTGGGTAAATGCATGTGACTGTGAGTTCTACTGCCTCAAAGGTACCTTTCATATGTAGGAGAGTGTTAGGATATAATGTTCACCTCATATTATTTGGTAAAGGGTCCTGTTTTCATATGTCTAATGTTTGGAGATGCGATAATTTCATTTGGCATCAACCTTTGTCACATAGTGGGCCAGTAAACTTTGTGGTGCTGATAAGTTTGTAAAATTACAAAGTGTGCTTTCTGCTTAAAATAGGCTTCTTAAGAAATTAAATATTCTTTCAAACTTTGTGTCTCTGTTTAGGATTAGGTGAGGTTCGAAAATGAGAAGTGAATGGCTTGGAAAGATCAGTTTCCAAAATAACTCAAATGGATACAATTTTAGGTTCTGTGCCTTGGATGCTAAATGACACTGCTGTATATGCCTAGGCATAAACCCACTAAAGCAACAAAGATATTGTCATTCCATTTTCGAAAAGGACTTTTCTTCCACAACAAAAAAAGGTTTCTACTAGGACGTTACTCTGTTGGAAAAATAAAAATATTGAACCTTTAATACTCATCATGCCTCTGGGGTTTCGGGGAAGTGTTTGGAACTTTAGCATGGTATCATCCAGGTTCAAATCTCCTCTGGCATGTTGGAAAATATAAATAGTCAACTCTCAACCCTTATCACAACTGTGGAGTTTTGTTGCAGTAGGAAAGACTTCAGCCTTAATTGAATGTCTAGTGAATAATTTATTAAACGACTGAGAGCTTGGTCTTTAGATGATTATTCATTAAATATATTGTTAAGGTAATAGTTGGTCCCTGCTTCTGGTTTTCAAGAGTTCTTTTTGTCAATTTATTTTGTTGCTGTTGTGTTTTTTTTTTTTTTTTTATATAGACAACTATCATAAATTCTCCGAGGCTTGCTCATCTAGTTGGCTTGGCTTTTTGTCTCCTCCCTTATATGGGTCATCCAGTGCCTTTGAAGACAAATTTGAAGAGAAGAATAGATCTATATCACAATGAGATTTTACTTTGAAATATAAAGTATTATTTTGAAGGCTAGGGGTACGATTCTTAATTAATTGAAGTATGGTTCTCTTACCCTTTTTATCAGGTGGCTCAAGACTGCAAAGAAATATATGAGAATTCCCTTGTTGATGGCAACCCTCCGAAAAGGGGCTTCGTCTTTGGAAGAGTAAAGTCCCTGGCACCCAAGTCTGTGTGGAGGAAGCTTGGATAGTGAGATATGTTATAAGCGCTATCATTCGAGGAGTCAAAATGGTGCTAAATTTTGCCCGTTATTATCTGTTACTAACCCGTTCTTACATGGGATGAGATGAAAGATATTAATCATTCTTTCGGATAAAGAACAAATAGAAGTTGGCCTTTATTTGTTGAGTTTGCTTCAGAGGATAGTGTACAGAATTACATAAGGCTAGATAGAAGCATTTTATGTACATTCTCATGTTGTTAACTGTTGATCAATATCGAGTTGGTTTACTCGTGGCATATTTGTGCTAAACGATTTACCATTCTTCTTGCTTCCTAATTTTATTCACTGTCGGCAGTATTGCACCAACTGTTACAATCATTAATCAATTAGCCTTTATTCATCTATGTTCCATTTGTGCATGTCTCATACATAGATGGCCCCTCTTATCTATACTTGTAGCTGGATTTTCTGTGATTTGACCATGCATTAATTTGATGGATACGTGGGGCTAACCTGTACTACTTGTATATATGTATGCATATATATAATGTGATCAAGGAAGTGTGTATATATGTGGTATTCCTTTTGTTCCATATATATATATATATATATATATATATATATATATATATATATATATATATATAAACAGGTATCGGAAACCAGCTCCTAAGCTTCCCAAATATATTCGAAATATCAATCGTTGGATTGTATGTTTTAATTGTACATATTAGTTCAAAATTTTGCGAGAAAAAGACATGGTATACAATTGTATAATTTTATACACATCAATCAACCAACAGAATTCAAGTGTTACATATGTAGGGTCGTGATAGAAATACGGTATATAAGTAGCGTTGGTAGAAGGATAAAAGCAGTATAGACGTGTTTTTGTGAAGAGACATGATAGTAACTTAAATGGGCATATAACAATATCCTGTGCTTGAAGGACACTTAAGTCGTGATTTGTAGCACCAATACTTACAACTCACATCCTCGCGGAGGGATGTAGTCAAAGGATCAAAAGTTTTGAAAAATATGATAATTATGCGACTTCTTCTTCGAACTGTTGACGATGATTGAAGTTGGGAATTATCTGACATAGGATTGAACCCTGGCTAGCTAGATGATATGTTCTCCTCTCCTTTTTTTTTTGCGGAAACCGTCATCCACGAGCGTAACACTTGAGTGAACCTTCGCATCTAGGTTATTGAAGGTTGTGTTAAGCAACTTCTTTGACCCATTAATTGTCCAAATCCTCAATGTCCAATATATCAAAATCATGACGATATAAATTTCGGTGGATTGACATGGTAGTATTTGTTTAACGAAAATTTTCATCCAGAACATTGAAATTTACTAAATTTCAAAAAAAATATCGAAGTTTTGAAATTTACGAAAAAAGCATTAGAACGTCTATCCAAAGGACGTTTTATATTAATTTTTTTATAAAATATATAAAACGTCCTTCGGATCGGCGTTTTTAAACTTTACATTTAACTCCGTTACCCTCTCTCCTCATCCGTCAATTTTCTATATTTTAATATATATTTTTTACTCTCCTTTCTCTCTCACTTCACTCCCTTTCCTCTCTCCTCTCTCCTCTCTCTCTCTCACTCAATTTTCTATATTTTTTACTCTCCTTTCTCTCTTACTTCACTCTCTTTTCTATATTTTAATATATATTTTATTATAAAAAATAGAATGAGAGATCAGGGAGAGAGAGAGGGGGTTAGAGAAGAGGAGAGGAGAGAGTGAGAGAGAGAGAGAGAGAGAGGGAGGGAGAGTGAGAGGAGGGCGAGTGAGAGAGAGGGGAAGAAGAGTGAGGAGGGTGAGAGAGTTAAAAAAATTAATATATGGACGTTTTCTCCTTGAAAAATGTCCATTGGAATGAAGTGAAGTGAGAGAGAGAGTTAAAAAAAAAAATTAATATAGAAAACGTCCATTGGAATGACGTTTTCTCCTTGAAAAACGTATGGACGTTTTCTATATTTTAATTTATTTTTTACTCTCTCTCTCTCTCACTTCACTCTCTTTCCCCTCTCTCTCTCTCTCTCCTCCCCCCCCCCCCCCTCTCTCTCTCTCCTCTCTCTCTCTCTACCCTCCCCCCCCCCCCCCTCTCTCTCTCCCTGTCTCTCATTCTATTTATTATTATTTTTTTAATTAATTCTTATTTAAAAAGAACTAGCCCTTTAAAGTTTGGCAAAATTAACTAAACCAAACCAAACTATTAGTTAATTTTGTATTTTATTTTTACTCGTTAACATAAAAATATCAAAAAAAAAATCAAAAATAAATAAAATTAATTAAAGTCAAATTTGGAGGTCAAAATATTGTTTTTTTTACCATTCTGAACTTTGAGACGTCTTTTAAACGGTGAAACCGTTTATCCATAAACCTATTTAGTTTTATTTTGTTTAGTTCTTTTTACAAAAAATTGTTGTAGTAATAAATTAGAAAAAATAAAATTTAACATCCAAAAATTTAAACAATAAGTAAGAAAATTAGAAAAAATATAATTCCTTATCGTAAAAAAATGTCGTCTACCGTCTACCATCGAAACGAGATACAGTAAAACTAAAAGTATTATGGATAAACGGTTTCACCGTTTAACGGACGTCTCAAAATTTCAGGATGGTAAAAAACGATATTTTGACCTCTGAATTTGACTTTAATTAATTTTATTTATTTTTAAATTTTTTTCGGTATTTCTATGTTAACGAGTAAAAAAAAAAAAGACTAATAGTTTGGTTTAGTTTAGTTAATTTTGCCAAACTTTAAAGTGCTAGTTCTTTTTAAGTAAGGATTAGTTTAAAAAATAATAATGAATAGAATGAGAGACCAGGGAGAGAGAGAGAGAGAGAGAGAGAGAGGGTAGAGGAGAGGAGAGGAGAGAGAGAGAGAGAGAGAGAGAGAGAGAGAGAGAGTGTGAGAGAGAGAGAGAGAGAGTGAAGTGAGAGAGAGTAAAAAAAAAAAAAATTAAAATATAGAAAACGTCGAATGACGTTTTTCATGGAGAAAATGTCCTTCCAATAGTCGTTTTTTATATTTGAATTTTTTTTTTTACTCTCTCTCTCTCATTTCACTCTCTCTCTCTCTCTCCTCCCCCTCTCTCTCACTCTCCTCCCTCTCTCTCTGCCACTCTCTCCTCTCCTCTCCTCTCCTCTCCTCTACCCTCTCTCTCTCTCTCCCTGGTCTCTCATTCTATTTTTTATAATAAAATATATATTAAAATATAGAAAAGAGAGTGAAGTGAGAGAGAGAGGAGAGTAAAAAATATAGAAAAATTGAGTGAGAGAGAGAGAGGAGATAGGAAAGAGAGTGAAGTGAGAGAGATAGAGAGAAAGAGAGAGGAGAGTAAAAAATATATATTAAAATATAGAAAATTGACGGAAAATGAGAGAGAGGGTAACAGAGTTAAATGTAAAGTTTAAAAACGCCGATCCGAAGGACGTTTTATATATTTTTAAATTTTTTTAATATAAAACGTTCTTTGGATAGGCGTTCTGATGCTTTCTTCGTAAATTTCAAAACTTCGATATTTTTCTTGGAATTTAGTAAAATTTCGATACTCTGAGTGAAATTTTTCGTTGTTTAGATATATGACCAGCTACCTGATAGGCTGATGACATAGGATGAACGGTCTCCCCTTTGAAAGGTAGGTGAGAAGGAGCCCCTACGTTATCCAAACATCCTTAAAGAGAATTCGACCCACATTTGATCGGGTCCATCATCTCATTCTAAAGACTTTGTCGTACACGACAATGATGTGTATACTAGGGGTGAGCATTTGGTTTATTCGGTTTCAACTGAATCGAAATAGTCAAAACCGAATAAACAGGAATTCTAAAAATCCAAAATCGAAACTGAATCGAAATTAGCTAAAATCGATACCGAACCGAATAATCTTATTCGGTTTATTCGAACAAACTTCAAAATACATATATATATAAATTTGTTATTTTCAAAATATACACATTTTTACTACAAATATCCATATAATTGAACTTATTTACATAATTACATAAGTCTTATTAGATTTTTGGGACCGAAATCGAAATTCAAAACTGAAACGGATATTTTTTTTTATAGATATATTTTCAATACCGAAACCGAAACATTTTTTTCTTTTCAAAACAGAACCGAATTAGCGTATACCATGGTTAATGTTAATAAGAACACTTGTGAAGAATACTTGGGCAAGATGAAGGGGAAGCGGCATCCATTCTTCGAGATGCAGATGGACACAGTTCAAGAGCGCTCTGTCAAAGTATGAAGAAGGTGGTACTCCTATATAAGCTGAAGCTATTGGCATCCGCTTTAGCTATGGACATGTGCGCAACAGAGAAAATCTCAGTCAAGTCACCATTGGAGACGATTGCAAACCGTTGATCGACTCGATCAACGTACACTCCTGGGACAGCTGCTCTATGGCTAGCACGTCGACACAGTGTTGAAGATGCAAGGAAAGGTACAAAATCTGCAACCAATATGTCCTTCTCTTATGTCCATGGGAGTGCAAACCAGTGTGTGCACATAACCCGGCCTCCAATGCTCCCTTCATAATCAAGACATTCTGATCTGTATATCAGCACACGTCCCTCAAGACATGGCTGTTGAATTGTATCTCGTTTCCGGTTGAGCGCTCAAAGGAGGACGACAATAATTGAGTTGGTAATTTAGTCCCACATGGGATATGAGGTAGGATCATGAGGTGTAGATAATCGGATCTGGTTCATGCCTTACATGGGAGTTCTGTTCTCTTTTAAGACATATGGGTCCAATCAAATACCGCATCTCACGGACCAACTCCGGCTCAGGCCACACACCGCGTTCCTAACAATGGCTTCATGTAACTCTTATCAACTATTAATGAATGAAGTTCTGTCCCTAAAAAAAAAAAAAAAAAAAAAAAAAATTGTGAAGTTTGGTCTACCCTAACTTGTCTTGTTAGTAGTTGTTTTTTTGTCAGCCTTGCACATGAACTGAATTCTACATTCCTAAAATAAAAGCAAAAAGAAAAGCATAAACAGAAGCCTTAAATTAGGAGGTCTCTAAACAAAGTCTCAAGGAGCTCACCTCACATTCCAAACCAACTTACCTTCCCCTAGTAACCACCATCTCCTCTACTCTACTCTACCCTCCCTTCCTTCCTCCCCCATGACATGATCGATCGATGGCCACACTCATGAACTGTGCTGGCCAGAGCAGCGACCCCCCCGCGCGGCCCAGCGTGGACGTCGAGCCTGCGGAGCAGCAGCAGCAGCAGCAGCAGCAGCAGCCCCCGTCCTCTCTGGTGAAGCCGTCCCGGCGCAGCAACCCGAACCGGCGCGTGGGGCGGCTGTTCCGCTCCATCTTCCGCACCCTGCCGGTGTTCAACCCGAGCTGCAAGATCCCCGCTCCGTGCAAGCTCGCATTGCCGAACCTCGAGGAAGCCGGGGGCTCCATCCTCCGCGGCGGGGGGCGGAACCTCTCCGGAGTCAGGATCACCGGCACCCTCTTCGGCTACCGGAAGGGCCGGCTCAGCATCTCCATCCAGGAGACGCCGCACTGCCTCCCGACCCTCATTGTCGAGCTCGCCATCCACACTCACGTACTCATGAAGGACATTAGCTCAGGAATGGTACGCACTCGTACTATTCTACAAAATGAGCTACTATATTTTAAATATAGAATCTAGAATGCTCTAATGATCATTTATTATTCATTCTATTATTATTATTTATAGGTACGGATCGCATTGGAGTGCGAGAAGAAACCGGAGCACAAGCCGGGAAAGCTGCTCGACGAGCCGCTGTGGACGATGTTCTGCAACGGGAAGAAGAGCGGGTACGGGGTGAAGAGGGAGACGACGGAGAACGACCTGAGCGTAATGGAGGTGCTCAAGTCCATGTCGATGGGGGCCGGGGTGCTCCCGGGGAAGTCCGACACGGAAGGCCCCGACGGAGAGCTGGCCTACATAAGAGCCAATTTCGAGCACGTGGTCGGCTCCAGGGACTCCGAGACTCTCTACATGCTAGGCCCCGAAGAGACCAACGGGCCTGAGCTCACCATCTTCTTCATCAGGATCTAGAATTAACGCATGCGCATCACCAATGCATGGAATTCATATAAAACTCTGTATGTATATATATATATATATATATACTTATTATTGTTGGTAGAGATTAATTATTTATTAAAAATTTAATAAAATGTTTGAAGAAGATTGTAATATACAACTCGTACTATCTTATCTTAATACAGAGCTTTAAAGCTCGTCTCCAATGGAAATTTCTACAATTCAGTTTCTATCATTCTTGTCGTTCTACTTTTAGCAAATTTATATTCTAGTTGGTTGAGTTTCTATCTAGAAATCGCATAAAAAAAAATAAAAAAAATACACCCTAATGGTTTTTCTAGTGTCAAAAAAAATGAAATGATCAATTTAATGATGCGGAGTCCAATAATTATTGTCATGAAAGAGAGAATCTCTATGATTCTCCATCCTACATCAATGCCACATAGGATATAAATTGGAATAGAAATCACTATTAAGATAAGTTTTTTTTCTAAAAAAAATTGTACCCTAGAAATAGGAGAGAGAAAAACTTCCATTGGAGATGGCCTTAGAGGAACATATAAATGTGTTTAGGCCTTATATATCATGAAACTATTCTTGTGTTTCTCCTATGTCACCAAGTGCCTCTCACAAGCAATGTTGTCGGGACCGGACCAGACCGACGGTTGGACTGGGTCTGATTGAATTTTTCAAAAAAATCTGTCCGATCTGACTTGAAGCGATTTTTTTTTTTTTTAAGAACCAACAATTATTTCAAAACCGGAGTTTAACCAGTGAACCGTCCGAACCGGTACACGATTGAACCGGCCGATTCTGTTTTTTTAGAAAAAAAAAAATTACCACGTAAGATTTGGACCATTTGGTTCTTGGTTTGGTTTTGAGAGACTTTATAGTTGTAAAACCAAACCAAATCAAACCAAACATACTCAGAATTAAACCAAACCAAATCAAACCAATAAGTAAATGTTGATATCTTATAGGTCTCAAATTATTTTGTTCTCGTAAATGACCTATTTGAACTCCAGTCAGCCATGTACTAAAGATTTTCGATTCAATCATCGGTCCGATTATTATAACATTGCTCACAAGTAAATAGATCTGCATCCTCTACTTAATATTTAGAGGACTAGAGGAGAGAATTCTACAACAATTTCAAAATTGTTTCGTAGCGATACAGATACGACACGATATTGTAATGACACACGAAACAGACACACCACCTATCTCGGTGTGTACTAGTGTTTGAAGTGTATGTAATGTGTTAGATACGTATTCGTGGAGTGTGCGATGCGTGTCCAACACAACATGACTATTTTTAGAGTGTGTAGGTTTGACCTATTTGATTTAGATTGCTTTGTAAAAATGAAAAATCGAAATTGTTTGTAAAAATATTCTCCCATTTTTTGGTTCCTAATTTACATTGATTAAGTGTTTTTAAAATACTTTCGATCTTTCAATGAATTTATCAAAAAATTACAATGACAATTACTATTATTTCAAAATTATGTTAACTTAGAAAAATTAATTTATGTCATAATTAATGTTGATATTGGATTACCATATCAATCAACATTATAATCTTAATTAAAATTGATAGTTACATTATATACTAAAATTAATATAAAAAATTAATTACATCTTTTACTCGTGACCCATATTTATCTTTTTATGTTTTGGCAAAAAAAAACACGACTTCCTTTTATTATACTAGTAAATGCACATACGTTGCACGTAAAATATTTTTAAAAAATAGTAAATGCACGTACGTTGCATATAAAATATTATTAAAAATAGTTTAAATATTTGTAAATTAAGATATATATATATATATATATATATATATATATATATATATATATATATATATATATATATATATTGAATATATTTTTATTTGTTATATATATCTTTATATACATTTGAATATATGTTTAGGTAATTATAATAATTTTAAGATGTTTCTACGTAAGAAAAATAAGTACACAGGTAGTTAAATTTTTTTGAAAATATTTTTAATTATTAATTGGTTGAGTATTTACTTACGGCTTAGACGGCTCACCTTTGAGCCGTCTAGAAATCACATTATAATAGTAGAGATAAGCATATGACCTATAATTAAGTTGATTTTTTATTATCATTGGGATCAATTTGAAATATTGCTGGAAGTTGTAAAATGAAACTTATAAATGAGTAAATCCCTTTTTTTTTTGGCTACCAGTTTCCATCTTTTAGCCATTTATTTAAAATAAAAATATATTATTCATTTATTTATTTATTGTTATTATTATTATTCTTTATTAATATTATTACCAATTCATATTATCGTCATCTTCGTCGTCATCATCATCATCATTATTATTATAAAGCTGCTGCTGCTGCTGCTGCTGCTGCTGCTGCTGCTGCTACTACTTATTATTATTATTATTATTATTATTATTATTATTATTGAGCTATTAAAGTTACTTGTTATTATTATTGTTATTGTTGATACTATTATTGTTAAAATTGCTCATTAATTACTTCCTAATTAATTTATCAAATCCCTAATTAAGTAATTAGATTACCTAATTAAGATATTTTAGAATAAATTCGAACTAATCTCTTCCTAACCCATACTTTCTCACACGTCACGAAATAGGCCGGACAGGTTCCGGACCGCCCGACCCATTACATAAATAGTATAATCGATAAGTTTTGACATATTAACAACATAATTATTATAATTTATAAGTCGAACGCCGTCGTACGTAGGAGGACGAGCAAGGGAGGCCCTCCTCCTCACTCGGGAGGTCGGAGAGGAGAGGGGGATGTGAAGTTCAAATTTGAATTTTTTTTTTAGACCGACTCATGTAGGAAGCTCATTTTATTTTGTGAATAATGAGTTAAGGATAAAAACATAATTTACAAGTTTTAAGTTATAATGTAATTAAAATATGTTATTGATTTAAAAAAAAAGTTATGGAATGCAATGAAACTTATAACGACCATTACATTATATTCACAAATAATTTGTCCAATCAAAAATTCGAATTAGATTTACAATATTAATGTCAATTATACTACGTTGTCAAATTCTACAAAGCAAACTAACCGTATTTTTTTTTATTTTTTTTATCACTAAATAAACTCAATTTGATTTTTCTATCTAGACTATTAGGCCATCTCCAACCCATCATCAAAAGTTTCCTCAATTTGAGAACTCAAAAAAGAATATTCCTATATTATACTATCATCAAAAATTTACATCTCCAACCCATCAATCCTCAAATAATAAACAACCATTATTTATTTCTATATAAATTCATTTTTTTACAGCTATTTAATATAATCATATACATTAACGTTATATTATTAATATTATTTACCGAGATAATATAATATAAAATTATTTTAAATTTTGATGTACTTGTTTATATTTTTTTTAATATAACATTAACGTAATATTATTTAATATTGTTTGTTGCGTTATTTTAAAATTCGATGTACTTGTTTATGTTTTTTTTTAGTATAACATTAACGTTATATTATTTATATTATTTAATATTGTTGGTTGCGTTATTTTAAATTTTGATGTACTTGTTTATGTTTTTTTAAGTCAATGTATTTTAATTTTATAAAGTTTGATGTTATTCTATTAATTTTTGCCTAATTATTTAAATATTATTTTATTAATCAAATGATTCTAATAAAAAAATACTAATAACAAATATATTCAATATTAGATTCTATTTGAAGATCTAAAAAAAAATATTTTAATAGTATAATTATTATATTATTTATAATTATAAATTATAAAATATGGTAAGTTAATTAAGTTTAGTGTTTAACATATGTAGGATATATTAGTAATTAGCTAAAATTTGGAGGAGAAAATGGTCAAGAATAGTGGATCCTCAAATTTGAGGATTTTTTCTCTCTCTTCTTTCCTAAAAAAAAATTTGAGAAAATTTTCTCATTTTGAGAATTGATTGAAAATAAATTTTGAGAATTTTTTTTTATAATTTGAGGTTTAAAGACTTGTGTTGGAAATGGCCTAATTTTCTACTGCCTACAAACCAAACACCTCCTGCAAGTAGCTCGTTTTATGTGGTTTGAATTGTGGTATGCATTCACTCCATTATTCTCTTAAAGTATGGGCCGGGTTTGGGCCCAAACACTATAAACCCTAACTTAACCCGGTAAACCTCTGCTTTAATTTCAATCAGAATTATTAGGGTTTTCTCCCTCACTCTCCTTCTTCCACTCCCAGCAGCAGTAGCGGCGCCGGTGTCCGTGTCGATTCCGACACGAATCCCATCCTTAGGGTTTCCCCTCCCCCCAAAAAATGGAAGAATCTCAAAATCCATCCAAGCGGAAGCTCCCGGAAAACCCTTCCTCCGCCACCGCCGACGCCACCCAGCCCTCCGCCGCCGAGGAGTCCACCCCGAAGCGCCGGACCCTCTCCCGCACCTGCGTCCACGAGGTCGCCGTCCCCAACGGCTACGCCTCCCCCATCAACGACGACCTCCACGGAACCCTAGCCGACCCCTCCTTCTCCGGCGAGATGGCCAAGTCCTACCCCTTCGACCTCGACCCCTTCCAGTCCGTCTCCGTCGCCTGCCTCGAGCGCCGCGAATCCGTCCTCGTCTCCGCCCACACCTCCGCCGGGAAGACTGCCGTCGCCGAGTACGCCATCGCCATGGCCTTCCGCGACAAGCAGCGCGTCATCTACACCTCCCCGCTGAAAGCCCTAAGCAACCAGAAGTACCGGGAGCTCAGCCACGAGTTTTCCGACGTCGGACTGATGACCGGCGACGTCACCCTCCAGCCCAACGCCAGCTGTCTCGTCATGACCACGGAGATCCTCAGGGGGATGCTCTACCGAGGCTCGGAGGTGCTGAAGGAGGTAGCTTGGGTCATTTTCGACGAGATACACTACATGAAGGACCGCGAGCGCGGGGTCGTCTGGGAGGAGAGCATTATTTTCCTGCCGCCCGCGATCAAGATGGTGTTCCTCTCGGCGACCATGTCGAATGCCACGGAGTTTGCGGAGTGGATCTGTAACATCCACAAGCAGCCTTGCCATGTGGTGTACACGGACTTCAGGCCGACGCCACTGCAGCATTACGTGTTCCCCGTGGGCGGGGCGGGGCTGTATCTCGTCGTGGACGAGAACGAGCAGTTCAAGGAGGATAGCTTCGTGAAGCTGCAGGAGAGCTTCTCGAAGCAGAGGTTGGATGGGAATAGGAGCGGTGGGCCGAAGGCTGGCGGTAGGATCGCCAGGGGCGGGACGGCTAATGCCGGTTCGGATATATACAAAATTGTGAAGGTAAGATTTTTGTTTCTCATGAGATGAAACATGCAGAACTATTGTTTTTTTAGAATGATTGCTACAATACACAGTACATGGCAATGTAACCTATTGTATTTAGGTTGTTAGCTAGGAAGCATGGAGCTCCAAAAATCTGGGCCGTGTTGTGTTGAACACGTATTTAACACAGTTCGGACACTCCATAATACACTAAGACACCAAAATAGCTGCTGCCATGTCCTATCTGTGTCCGTGCAACATAGGTTGTTAGTCTAGAAATTTGTTAGACTTTACGGTGAATTATTCATGAAGACGAGTTTGAAGTACGATTTTTCTCTGATATTCTCTTGTATGGTTGTTATGTTCGTATTTCTAATTACTACTCAGTGGTTGATATGGAACTGGAAGTGTCTTACAGATGATAATGGAGAGACAATTCCAGCCGGTGATTATTTTCAGTTTTAGTAGAAGGGAGTGTGAGCAACATGCTATGTCCATGTCGAAGCTTGACTTCAATGTCCAAGAAGAAAAGGATATTGTGAATGAGGTCTTCAAGAAAGGGATAATGTGCTTGAGTGAGGAAGACAGAAATCTGCCAGCCATTGAATTAATGCTCCCTCTTCTTCAACGTGGCATTGCAGTGCACCATTCAGGTCTTCTTCCGATCATTAAGGAGTTGGTGGAGCTTCTCTTTCAGGAAGGACTTGTGAAAGCCCTTTTTGCTACTGAAACAGTATGTTCACAGCAATCATTTTTTCTTCAAGCTGTCTATAGCGTTCCTTACTCCTTAGTCCTTACTATAAGGATGTTGTCAAATAGTTTATCGTAATGATCTTGTTGATCTGTGTGACATTTTAAAGTCTGCTTGTTTTGAAACATTTATTTCTTGGAGGAACTCTTTTCAGTCCGTGCTACCGATGACTACAATAGTAGATTTCAGGCATACCATTGTTTTGGCCTCATTCTTTGGATATCATCTATCCTCCTGATTTCACCTTTCTCTTTTTGTGGATGCTACAGTTCGCTATGGGCCTGAATATGCCTGCAAAAACTGTTATCTTCACAGCGGTGAAGAAATGGGATGGGGATAGCAACCGGCTAATTGGGTCTGGAGAATACATCCAGGTAAACATATCACATTAAGGGAAATCGGAAACATTATATTTCAAGGAGGACAATTGAGAAAGAATGGGATGAGAAGTAGACTGGGAATAAACAAAAGCGAATCATGTCCACCTGTTCTTTTATACCTCTGTAATCTGATACATCTAAAGTTTGAACTGTTTTGTGTGTCATGGATAGATGAGCGGAAGAGCTGGTAGGCGTGGTAAAGACGCTCGTGGCATTTGTATTATAATGATTGATGAAAAGGTATATTGTGAATAGTCATCCAACTTCCCGTTGTATTTCTAAATTTCTTAGCTAGAAACTTGTAGGGTATATACTTTCTCTTGATAAATGGTTGTCTATTATTCTTCAATGGGTGCTATCTTGTTTTACTCAATCAGAGAATCTTGTTTGTAGTTGATCTTGTGTTTTTACTCACATAATCTATGAAGTACTTCATTACTATAGTGATTCATTTCCCAAGAAATAGAATGCCATATAACGACATCAAGTACAGTATCTCTTACCTTTGGTTTTGCACAAAAGCACGTTCTCTTTGAATTTTAACCTATAATCTGAAACATCACATCGAAATTTGTTGCAAGGAAACCACTACATATGATGCTGTAGACACCGTATCAAGAATGAACTCAATGTTCTGTAATTGTTTTGCAGCAACTTAAATTTATCAATTTAAAGGGCTAGTTTCTTATTTCTGCTATACAACCTCCAATCACATTTTCTCCTGTTTAATCAATATATCAAAAAGTGGACCTTAGTAGTGATCCTCCTCATTGCCTACATGGTTTCAGTCACCTGCACATTCTATCTAAATTAATACATACTGTCTAAAGTTATCGTTATTGTGGTAACATTAAAATGTCTCCAAGTATTCAATTCAATTTTGTCAAGGCACACGTCTAAGCATAAAGGCGAAGTGCAAATGAGGCATAACCCTTGAAGCGGAGTGTCTTTAATGAGGTGCATACCTTTTAGACTATTAAGGTGCAATAAGTCTGCACCTTAGTAAAAGGACTAGGTTACAAGTGTAGTAACAACTACAACTGGTTTCAGAAGGAAGGATAAACTAATTTACAAGCTAATCAAAATAAATGTCTTTGCATTCATGACAGTGCTTTGAAGAAGTGGAGGTTGGATTCAAAAGACACTGAAGACGAGATGTGTAAGAAAGAGAACAAGTATTATCGAAGTATAATGATGACTTTTATGTTTTATCTATGGAAAATGCTTAATCTTTCTAGAGCAGTAGGCAATGAAGTTAACCTTTCAGAGTCTATTTCGATGAGAACTTAAATCAATATGCTTTTATATGTAGTAATTTTTGGTTTTAATAAGGATGTGGCTTGGCGTGATATTAGATTTGTTGTTTTCTCTCCTTTTGTCTCATACACTCAAATGAGCCTATAGTTCATTTCTATCTATACTTCATTTGGGTGAGTGTTTCCTTGCTTCTCGGAAGATACATGGCTCGTAGCACATTGAGTGCGCCTTTCACCTTTGACAGAACTAAGACAATTTCATTTTCTATCCATTAAGTTTTGCTGCAAGCTAAAGTTGTATTAATACCAAATTTCAAAATAATGTATATAGTAGAGAATGAAGCAGTAAGAATTGTTGTCATATTCCGTCGTCGTACAAGCCATCTCTAATGAAAATGATACTATATATGGATTTAAAACTTCTTGAGAGCTCCAAAGTAATATTGACAATTAACTGAATCACCTAATGTACACTGACTATAAGTGCTACCAATTTTTGGCAAAGTCAACGATTAGAAGAGAGGACCTTGCCGTAAGGCCAGTTTGCAGTTAAGGGGACCTAGTAATTGTCTGTGCAGTTTAAGTGCATATCATACTTGTAGATATTGACACACGTCCAAAATATTGGCCGGCTTGTCAGTTTCTAATGGAAAGTGACACCTACTCCAAATTTATGTTCTATATTCCCTTTTGGCATACGCCAGCCTGACATTTTACGCTGAAACAGACCATGCTGGCTGACATCTGACTTCCCTCAGATCGGACGTCATGTGACAAATTCGTGGATTTTAAGTCAAAAGGGTCAGGTTGTTTATCAGAGTCCACCCATTACCTAAAACCTAAGTCCCCTGATTTTCTTCTTCATGTTTTACTATAGAATGATAGTTTTTTGCATTTCATAATAAATAATAAGTGACCTTTTGAATCGGTATGCTACTATTTTAGGGTAATACTTCATCACAATTTTTAATTGCTATGCTACTATGTGCAATTGACTAATTGTTACATATTGCTACCTTAATTGTTAGTTTTAAGACATTTAAATATGACATTTAGTGTATATAACCCGATAGGGATGCCAATCGACATTTCAAAGCCCAATCCGACATCTACATGTCAGCCAACATTTACAACCTCCGCACCAAATGGCTGATACTATTTTCTGGGGAGTAACTAATTATGAAAGTGCTTATTTGAGAATATTTGTTGAAATATCAACAATCAAGTCCCTTAAGGAAATAAATAGTAATATGTGTTCCATCAGAAGTTCAGAACTACCAACAGTGATATTGTTGAATAAAATAACTTAGACAACATCTACCAAGGGATATTTCATGCCACACACTACTGTAAGGTGAGTGACTATGGGCTAACCTTAGAGGACTAAGCATTGCTTAGCATTGGATTGTTGGTCATTCAATCAACTAGATTTGCAATTTTGTTAGTATTCTGTCCAGTTGAGCTGGTTGCTTAAGTGGTTATCCTTGCCATTAATACTTGGTAACCTTACCAATGTCAAAACAAGCCTCCATTGTTACAAGCTGAATTTCATTTGGGAAGAATTGAGAGGTAAATCACACCTGGTGAGGAGATAAGGAGAACATGATCTAAGAGTTGACAACGTCTCCTAACTTCTTGACACAGATAAGAAGCTCTTTCTTGAAGATGTTCATATAATGGCCATGTTGTTCTTTAATGGTTAGATGGAATGAAAATTTAGATCTTTGGTAAATTTCTAGTGGGAATGTGTGCCATATTTAAGCAAGATATTTGGAACTCGTACCCGTAATAATTTCTCATTAAAATATCGAAAATGATAAGCAACTCATACCCGTAATAATTTCTCATTAAAATATCGAAAATGATATTTGGAACGGGTGGGGTGGGGGGGGGGGGGGGGAGGGGCTTCTTTTCGTACTATTATGGTTGAACCCGACTCGGTATTGTTAAAAAAAGAGGGGAAGCATAACCCCTTTCTTTTGCCACATTTTGCTCAAAGCAAAGGGTTGAAGGGAGATAGTGCATTAAGCTATTCGCAAGGGCCAGGGGAGATTTGATTGATTCTTATTAATGACGAGGAACATATTTTTGGTTCTCCTTTCATTTCGTATTTTCTTTCATATTTATTCGATTTCTTCACTCTTGTTTACGTTACTTTTCGGGGTCCACCCCGTAGGAACTACGAGATCGCCCCAAGGACGCCTTCGGCATCCAGGGGTTACGGATCGACCATAGACCCTGTTCAATAAGCGGAACGCATTAGTTGCCCCCGCGCCGACGTGTCCCCCCCCCCTTCGCTCTGCCTCCCCCCACCCGTGACAAGCCGGGGCCCACTTCCCAAAATTCCGGCCCCTCCAATGTGCGGCCGCCACGTCGGCGCGGGCACGCCCCCGTGCGGTCAAAATAGCAACGTCGTTAAAATATCAATATCTTTTTTTCTTCACGACACAGGTAGGAATCATAGGATATATATAAAATAAGTATCCCTTGTATCCAGTTTTCAATTGCCTTTTGGAGTATAGTAGTCTGTAGCCCAGTTAGTTGATAATGGAGATTAACTATTTTCTGCTCTGTGCAGATGGAAATGAATGCTCTCAAGGACATGATTTTGGGTAAACCTGCCCCTCTGGTCAGTACTTTCAGACTGAGCTATTACTCTATTCTGAATCTAATGAGCCGAGCAGAGGGTCAATTTACTGCCGAGCATGTTATAAAGAATTCATTCCACCAATTTCAGTATGAGAAGGTCTCATGTGAAACTTATCTAATTGCTTGAATTTTCTTGAGCTGTGTATCACTTCATTTCTATATGTTTAAATAATCAATTTCTTTTATTTAGGCATTGCCAGGTGTGGGAGAAAGAATTTTGAATTTGGAGAAAGAAGCTTCTATTCTTGAATCTTCAGGAGAGGTGATATTTTGATTTGGTGGATGTTAAATTTTCACTTTGAATCAAATTCTAAAGAAGTTCAATATTTTCTATTGTACAGGCTGAACTTGCTGAATACCATAAGTTGGGACTTAATTTGGCTCAACTTGAAAAGAAGATCATGTCTGAGATAACCAGGCCTGAAAGAGTTTTATACTATCTAGTACCTGGTAGGCTGGTATGTAACCTGTGTATGATCATATTTTTGTGTTTCTTAGTAATTCATTCGTTATTATATGAATCATTTGCTGGTTTTCTAGTGAATTCCCTGACTAGCAACATCTAACAAGGAGCTTGTACTTTTTCATTGTTTTAGCACATAACATATATGATAAATCTCATTGAGGATTTCCTAGCATATTATTGTAAATGTTCATCTGGGGAAAAAGGACTATCAGTTTACCTTTTCAGCTTAATTTCATAGTTTTCAAACTTTGACATGCTAATCTGCTGAGGTTCTGCTTCTAGGCCTGTTGACATCGCATTTCGTCCTAGCATTATATGTCTGCAGATATCCTTTTATGTATCAAGGATCTATTATTCTAAAGAAGAGGTGAAGAAAGCCTAGAAATAGGAGAATTTGGAGTTGGAGCTCTATGTGTCGACTTCCCGTCAGTAACGACTTCTCTATATGAAAATGGGTTTAGTGAGGCTGGGAGGGTATGTGTGTGCATTATTTTGGGTGTTACCTTTCTTTTCCTGTGCGCGACACATGTTTCTTGGCATTATCTAACTAATGATTGGCCCAACTCTTTGAGCACCTTATTACCACTATGTTAGCCAAGAATCTTGATTATTGTTATTGACATTGCAAATATTTTCGCTTACACTTCTTCATATATTGAAATAGCCAAGCCATTAATTCATACCGAGTTTTCCTTTTGATCATTTGTTGTTGAGCCATATCAGGCCATGAGTCCTGCTCTTCTTGATCATTTGTTGTTGAAGCCGTGATTTCTTTTCATATTGATGATCCTTCATGCAGGTTAAAGTACGGGATGGTGGAACAGATTGGGGTTGGGGGGTGGTTGTAAACGTGGTAAAGAAGCCCCCGGCATCCGGAGTGGCTCCTTCCCGTGGTACTAACTACATTGTTGATACTTTGCTACATTGTTCTCCTGGCTTAAATGAGAATGGTTCTCGAGCAAAGCCATGCCCACCTCGTCCTGGAGAAAAGGGCGAGATGCATGTGGTGAGTTGCAGTTCATTGGAAGAACAATTTTTATCAGGCTCAGTTCATACTAATATTCAGCTTGACCGATATAGTATGATGATGGAGTTCAAGTATTCAATACCTTGGTTAGATTAAATAATATGTTTTACTGCTGATGCGAGCATGCAGGTTCCAGTACCATTGCCTTTGATATCTGGTATAAGCAGCATCAGAATTGCAGTTCCTTCTGATCTTAGACCTGCAGAAGCAAGACAAACTGTACTACTGGCAGTGCAGGAACTGGGAAAACGCTATCCTTTAGGGCTTCCAAAGCTAAATCCGGTCAAGGTACAGACAGGAATTAAATCTCTCTTTAAGATTGAAGAGTTTGTCTCAGTAATTTTATAAATGTTTTCAATTGATCTTACATTTTGTTTGAAAAAAGTGGTTTTAGACATCTGTGGTTTCAGTCTTTCAGAACAGTGTTTGGAACCGTGTTAGACAGATTAATGTTTTAGGTATTTTCAGCATGCTCTGCAAAGGTGTACAGGGTGCAAAAGCTGTGTGTTCTTGGAAGGCTGACATTATTCGATCGTAGTAAATCTAAGTGAAAGAATTGTTGATAGTATTTTACTATATGTAGACAGTCACTCTACTGGTCCTCTTGATTCCCGAACCCGGGATTCCCCTTCCCATACCGACGGTCTCAGCCACCGAACAGCCCCACCTTTACTGCTGCTGTGTTAATGTTAAACAAGATCTGTTTTGCAATATTTGTTTATTCAATTTTTCCTCTTATCGTGTGAGTGCCATTTTCTTCTATTTGGCTTCACTGTGTTTTTTCTTTCAGTTTTTGAAATTTTGTGCAAAGCCTAGTTTTATGTTCTATTTTCTGTATTTTAAGATGCATGGCACATAAAATGCTGAGGTGACTATTCCTAGTTGCGTCATAGTGGTGATTGTTTTTGAGTTGACTTACTATCGTAATGAGGGGAGCAACAGTAGGAGTTACCAAGTATTGGGGAATACATCTTTTACTGCTCATCTTGCTAGCTTTATTCTCTTAATAACATAACTTGTGTTTTTGCACTCACACTCACATGCACGGATAACTTCGTTTTTGGATATTTCCTCAATTTCTTAGTTTGTTTCCACTACTTTCCATATATGCGTTTTATCTTTTAGTTTAGTGCACATCTTATAGCCTCCAAGCGGATAGTAGTGTTACCTAACAATTTGGTAATATTCGTGAGAAGAAACATACCTTATTAATTGACACTTATATGAGGTGCATATATGTAAATAACTCTAAATCTTAAAGATGCATTAGAAAATAACCTCAATAGATGCGGAGATAAGGTATTTCGATATAACATAAGGTTATTTATGCTAAGACCATGTACTAGTTTAAGTATTCTTGGTGGACTTGAATTGTTAAGTAATGCTTGGGAATACCTATATTTGTTATCCTGTATGTCTTCTTTCATGTTATATTCTAAGTTTACTATACCCTTTACTTCTTTTGATATTACTATATCTATCTGAAGAAATGAACGTTACATCATTTCACGCTACTTGAGTTAAATAGTCTTACACAATGGTGTGTAAACTTGAGTTCATATAACCTTTGAGAAGGAAATGTTGCATGTAAATGCATTTAATACCAATAATTTAGTTGTATGACAAAGTGCTCAGGAGGGTACCACTAGCGGGTTCTTTAACATTTTCACTGCAAGGAAAAAGTAGTCATATTGCAGATCTTATTCTAAGGAGAAGTCTGAACTCTGAAGACGACTGTCTGATGGTCTGCTCAGTTAGCTGATTAGTGTTAGGGCATTACTAATAGACAAAATCAATGAGGCATGTTCCTTTTTGTAAAAAAATTTAAATTAGTGGTTCACGTGTTCTGCATATTTTGGTTACATAAGTTTGAGGCTCAATATTTGGAACTAGCTGTTCCATAGAAAGCAGTTATTAAGAAAGTGATTTTGCAGTACTGGCATTTCATTGGGTAGAACAAGGAACACACATTGTTTGTTTATGCTCGTATCTCTTAGATTGCTTTGGTGTGAGGTCGGAGTAACTACTTTTTTATTGTTTTAAGTTGCAACTAGCAATAGTAACTTGATGTACCTCCCTATTACTAACGCAAATGTAATTTTTTTTCCTCCCTCCTTTAAATAATTCTGTATTAGTAGTTATACTACCTTATCATCACATGAGGCACTAGTCATGGATTCATGGGAAGTCAATGGGGGCTTTTTGACGCTCTCTTCCTATTTTCTTAATAATGGTAATTTAGATAATCCTGGGTTGGGAAAAGTCTAGGTATTGCCTGCTGTTGTCATGGGATAGTTCTCACCTATGGATGCGGTATTTATCGTATTTTACATTTGTTAAGTTGCATTTGTTCTTCCAGCAATCCCTTGTTTTTCTCACTTAGGGATTTTTCTGAAAGTTATTTGAGCGCACTGCTTCTTTAGCAGGCTTCTGGGGGGCTTCCCTTTTAGTAAAGCAGGGAAAATGGGGTT
The DNA here is from genome assembly GCA_036927795.1 of Iris macrosiphon. Lineage (NCBI taxonomy): Eukaryota > Viridiplantae > Streptophyta > Magnoliopsida > Asparagales > Iridaceae > Iris > Iris macrosiphon. The sequence goes on from JAYESA010000012.1 coordinate 165,400,086, forward strand.
CTGCTACTCTTATAATTCGTTAGATGGTGCAAAGTAAAACCCATTAGTTTTTTAGGTGGGTGATAAATATTTTAGAATGATATTTTAGTGTAAAGAATCTTGGGGTGGATATCAGGTTGACAGCCGGTCAAAAAATTTCCTTTATTTATTATTTTATGGAGCTATCATGCTCCATAGCAGACCACATTCTGTTGTGTGAAAGCTTGGATGGTAATCTATGTTGCACGGATTTGGATACAACACAACTCGATAAGGACAGTGCTAGATGAACAGGGCACCTATTTTGGTGTGTTGGTGGGTATATATATCCGCCATGACACGGCCTAGATTGTTGGAGTGACCGTGCTTCTGTATGGTAATGATAGTGAAAATTGCTGCTCCCCAAAACAACTAGGGATTATAGTTCCCGATCCATACTTTTTAAATTTATTATATTAGAAGGTTCCATTTCATGCCCGCTTTGTTGGTTACCTACTAATCAAATTACTTGGCATATTGATCACTTTTATACTGCTACTTGGAATTTTCGATTAACCAGCCTCCTGGTTAATAGGATAAGTGGTTGATTACTCTTCCTATTAATCGTATATTTATCCTTTTTCTATAACATTGCTTTCTAAGGTGGAATGTTGCTTGAAAATCTGTAGCTGTTCGCTTTTCTTGTTTATGTGCATGTATTGGTGTGCATTTCACTGTATATTGTTGTGGTTTCACTGGGAAGTTTCTCTTTCATACAAAAAAATAAAATAACCGGCACTATCATTAATCATTTTTTGATGCATTCCTACTGTTTTGGAAATTCTGTCAGGATATGGGCATTGAAGACCCCGAGGTTGTTGACTTGGTACATAACATTCAAGAACTTGAGCAGAAATTATTTGCTCATCCATTGCATAAGGTTGGTGTGTAGATTGATGTTAGTTTGACATGTAAAGGTTGGTAATCTCATTCCATGCGCACCACTGATGTTGTGTGTGCATTTTTGGCTATATAGTCGGGTCAAACGGAGCAGCAGTTCAAATGGTTTGAAAGAAAAGCTGAGGTGAATCATGAAATACAACAGCTTAAGTCGAAAATGCGAGACTCACAGGTTAGATCTATAAACTAATAAATTTTCTTTTGTTATGTGCGACTGTGATGTTCTCTCTTTTGGTTTGGATTGTTGAATCATGTAGGCATTTCGTCTTTAATTATTGCCAAAAGAAAAACTTGCTGATAATGATTCATGTATAGTATATTCTTAACTGCATTTCATTCTGTATAAAGAATTTTGTCATGGTTCATCATTATGCATGACGTGAAACGACCAATAAACCATGTGCTTCTGCTTAGTACAAAAGCGAGTGATGGAGCTACTGATGTCCTATGCCATCTTACATGGATAACTGTATGCCCTTTTTATTTGCACAGCTCCAAAAATTTCGTGATGAACTGAAGAATCGTTCACGAGTTTTGAAGATGCTTGGGCATATTGATGCTGAAGGTGTTGTCCAGCTGAAAGGACGAGCTGCCTGCTTGATAGACACGGGAGACGAACTTCTTGTCACAGAACTGATGTTTAATGGTGCATCTATAATATTAAGTTCATTCATGTGCTTTATGTTTTGAATCTGGTAGTTAATTTATTATCAAGTATAACTCGAGGAATTGTACAACAGGTACGTTTAACAATCTTGATCACCATCAAGTAGCTGCTCTGGCAAGCTGTTTCATTCCTGGTGATAAATCAAATGAGCAAATTCATTTGAGAAATGAGCTTTCTGGGCCTTTACAGCAACTTCAAGACAATGCGAGAAGAATTGCAGAGGTTGGCTTCTTTTTTGTCCATCTTTTCAGCTTAGCACCTGCAGATGAGAATTAATTTTGGTGCGACTTGAACTCATGCAGATACAACGTGAGTGCAAATTGGATATCAATGTGGATGAATATGTGGAATCAACAGTGAGACCGTACTTGATGGATGTCATTTATTGTTGGTCAAGGGTCAGTATCTACTTAATAAATCCGTGTATTTGTTTTATTATGGTCCTTCACAGTTCATGAGATTTATTTTTCAAGTATTTATTTGGCTTTGTCTAGGAAAGAAATGCATTCTATTTTCATACTATAGGTTCTTATTAGACAACTATCATATATTTGTCCAACTGCACTGCGTTCTCTCTTCTTGTAGAAGGGCTCCACTATTGAGTACTTCTAGCAGCATTTGGGAGAGATTACATGTCAATATCACTAGTTTATAATTTTATTTTGAGATAGTTAATTATTTATATCATGTTGATATGTGATTGGCACACTTTTTACCTGCATATTAGTTCTTTGTTAAGATAATATTGGTCACAGCCATTAGTGCAACACGATTATATGCTTGCATAACAAATTTTAACTGCTCGTTCACTTGTAACTTGAATTTGTAGGGGGCAACATTTGCAGAGGTAATCGAAATGACTGATATTTTTGAAGGGAGCATTATACGCCTTTCAAGGAGATTGGATGAATTTTTGAACCAGGTAACTAAATTTTGTTGCTTTTTTTAATCATGGTATATTCTTATTTTCATTCCCCCCTTTCAATACTTTGCGAGTGTTTTTGGGAACTAATTGCAATAGGAACTTTACCTATTGGGAGGTTATGTAGATTTAGGTGTTAGGTGCCATAAATTCACTTTTCTCAATAACCTCGTGATTATTTTTGGACTTATCTTAAAAATAACATATAACCAGTGTTGTTTGGAGGTTGGTAACATTATGTACAAAGATTTTAGGCACCCGAATGTTTTGTAGGGAATATGTTATGTTTTTCCTTTAATGGCAATATTAATGAGCTGAACATAATATCTTCTAGAGGACAATTGTTTGTGATCTATATGGTCCATAGGTTATGTAGATTTAGGTGTTAGGTGCCATAAATTCACTTTTCTCAATAACCTCGTGATTATTTTTGGACTTATCTTAAAAATAACATATAACCAGTGTTGTTTGGAGGTTGGTAACATTATGTACAAAGATTTTAGGCACCCGAATGTTTTGTAGGGAATATGTTATGTTTTTCCTTTAATGGCAATATTAATGAGCTGAACATAATATCTTTTAGAGGACAATTGTTTGTGATCTATATGGTCCATAGGCCAAGGAGTTGGTTCGAGGCAAGTTGATAGCAAACCTGGAATATGTAGTTATGTACACGTTAGAAAAGAAATAAGAGGGGATTTTTTTTTTTAATTCTGAGGGATAGGTAGGATTGATTTTTATATTTTATGTTATGAATAGGTGGATTATTATTTTATTGAAGTCTGTCTATTTATATTTTTCTCTCCCTTATCTCAAAGAAATGATATCCCTTCTTTGCTAGACAAGAATAAGCCAGCCTACCCGAGTGAAATGATTTACATTTTGATTCTTCAGGTACAATTATTAAGTTTGAGAACTCAGATTCTTGTAACAAATCTGCAGTAGTGGACTAAGTATAGTTTCCTTGGAGGCGTTTCTTCTAAGTTTTGTCACTTTCATTTCATTTTCAATTACCTGTAACATCCGAGTTCCAAAATACGTAGAATGAAGCAATTACAAGACCAATTACGCATACGGAATACTCCAATATCCTGAATAATATCCCGAATACTATCATAGTTGTACACTAGACCTGCGGTTAACTCTAGCAATCAAGCAGTCAACCTATTGGCCTATTGATAAGTTCTTTTATCTCAATCCATGGCAACCAAGGTAGTCAAAGGCGCAAGGCGCACTCAAGGCGCAAAGGGTCCAAATCGCCCGAGGCGCAAGGCGCACTTAAGGCGCGCGCCCGAGCGACACGAGGCGCAAATTATATATATATATATATATATATATATATATATATATATATATATATATATATTCACATTGGATTTCTACATTGATAAACATGTGTGCTTCAAATTCTTCCATGTCTAGGTTGCAATCACTTTGAATTGAGTGAGAGAGAAAACAATAAAAAAAAGTACATCAGTTCAAAAAAAGTCTAAAAACAGTACAACAGTTAAAAAAATAGTCTAAACATGTTATTTTTTCACAAGATTTTCAAGGCGCGCCTAGGCGCGCCTTAGCTATTCCAAGGCGCGCCTTAGCTATTCCAAGGCGCTCGAAAAAGGCTCGCCTTAGGTGCGCCTTAAGAATTGTGCCTCGCCTGGAGTGCGCTGAGGCGCTGCCCCTGCGCCTAGGAGCAAGGCGCGCCTTTGACTACACTGATGGCAACACACGTTATTCAAAAGCATTATATAGAGAATTGCACTAAGCCATCACAAAACGCAAATAAATAATACAGAACTAGAAATAAAATATTAATACCAAAAGAATCAAGCGATCATAATCATAAGCTAGTTGCGGAGTAGAAAATATAACTATGATGTTTAGGAACATGCTCCCAAAACTAAAGGCTAGTATGAAAGTGTGATAAAGTTAAAAGAGTGGTTCGACTAAACTATCGAACGAGTTTTATTCGAGTTGAGCTTACGATCGAGCTCAAAAATGGTGTTTGAACTCGGTTCGATTAGAGACTCGAAATGATCGAGCTCCTCGATTTAGCTCGCGAGCTCAGACGAACACGAATCGAGCTCGAGCCAAGACCGAGCAAAAGTCCCATTAGACTTGTTGTATGAAACTCTCTAAGTCGTAAAAGATTTTTCTGTTGAATTAATTATGCTATTTATATCATAAATTTACCATCATATAGAGAACACAAAATGAGTAAAAATTCTAAGACAATTTATACATATCCAAAAAAAACTATAACATATACTAGAAAAATCCCTAATACGAAGAATCGAGCCGAGTTCGAATCCTTCGCGAACAAGACCGAATCGAACAACCTACGGTCTAACATCACTTCGAACGAAAAAAAATAGATCGAGTTCGGTACCGACCAGACCACGAACGAGCTTCGAATCGAGCTTTGACTGAGCCGAACACGACCCGTTTGAATTGTTTTACAACCCTAGTACAGATCTTCTGGAGTTAGTACACTCAGTTATATGCGACTTCAAGAACTTTTTCGCAAAGGTAGGGATGAAGTATTTTATTATCTTAATCGACTTTTCGAAGTACATGTTCGTGTATTTTCCCAAATCGAAATATTAAGCGTTCGAAAAGTTCAAGGACTTGAAGACTGAAGCTGAACGTCAACGGAAACAACTCAAGAGACTTGGAAGTAATCGAGGTGGAGAGTATCGTTCTCTTGAATTTGCATTATTCTGCAGAGAACATGGATTTGTCAATGAAACAATTGCTTTGAATTTCCTCCAATCAAATGGAGTAATAGAAACGAAGAATCAGACGTTGACGGAGATGATGAATTCAATGATGTTAACCGTTGGTCTTCCAAATTGCTAACGGATACGTTTATTCTAAATAGAGTGCTGTTAGTGAAATCAGACATTACTCCCTATGAACTCTGGTTCAAAGTCAAGACCCAACTTAAATGTCATTCAAGTGTGGGGATGACTGGCTTATGTGAAACATCCTGACATCAAGATTCAGAAGTTAGCAACAAGGACTACGAAGACAATTTTTTTGGGTTACATTGAGAAGAGTGATTCTCGTAGATTCCTTGATCTTGAAACAAATCAAATCATTGGATCTTGCGATACTGAATTTTTCGAAGATAAGTTCATCAGGCATAAGAATATGTCTAGCGTATCTTTCGGAAAACACAGAGAAAGATAGAACTTCCAAAGAAGCTGTAGTCCAAGCAGCAGTTGTACTTGAAGATTCAATAAATGAACTAAAACTTGCAGAGCCGTCATCAAAGCGAGTGGGAAAGCCGAAGGATTTCGGGGATAATTTTGTCATTTATCATGTGAAAGCAGATTCGTTTACTTATGATCGAGACGATAAAGACCATAAACATTTTCTGGAAGGAAGCAATCAATGACGATATTGACTCCATTACATCCAATAATGCTTACGCAATGTTCTAAAAATTGCTAGGCGGACTCGGTGCTTCGGAGGTCCGCCTAGCGCCTAGGCGGCCGATATATATATATATATATATATATATATTTCAAAAAAATCTAAAAAAATCCAAAAAGTGGCGCCTAGGTGCCCGCCGAACAAGGGGTGTTCGGTGCGGTTGGCCGGCGCCTAGCATCCAGGCGGCATCTAGCCCGAATTTTAGAACACTGTTCTTAGGTGTTGGTCAATCTCCTGAAGGAGCAAAATCCATCGAATGCAAATTGATTTTTAAGAAGATAAGGACCGACAGAACTGTTGACAAGTTCAATGCTATAGTCGCCAAAAGGTTTTCTCAGAAGCATGTGATCGACTATTTTGACACATGCTTCAGTTACGCAGATGACAACTATCATGATGTTTATTGCTCTGGATGCAATTTACAAGCTGGATGTCAAACCAACATTCCTGAATAGAGATCCGACGGAAGAGATTTACATGAAACAACCAGAAGGATTTGTCATCAAGGGACTTGAAGACAGTTTGCAAGTTGGTGGAGTATCAATATAGTCTAAAGTAAGCTCCCAATATGTGCCATACAAATTTGATAAGGTCATCATATCAAACGACTATAGGGCCTGCGAGACAGATAAGTGTGTATACACAGTTCACTGATGGCAGAAGAGTTAGTGTCTCTATGTGGACGACATGCTAATTCTGGATACATATATAGATTGTGTCGCAGAGACGAAGTTTCTCTCATCCAAGTTCAGTATAAAGGACGAGAGATGGACATGTTATCTTGGGAATAAAAATAATTCGGACGAAAGCTCGGTTTGCTTATGCTCACATCAGGATTTTTCTGGAATCGATATGTCTTGTAGGTGTGATAAGAAGTTGAACCCAAATTCGGAAGAAAGTGCTAGACAGTTGGAGTATTCAAGCGTCATCGAAAGATTGTTGTATGCTATAGGTGCAACTAGACCTGATGTTACTTTTGCCATAGGGATGCTTATGCGGTTTGCCGGTTCATGAGCAATCCAGGTGTGGAACATTGGAAAACTGTGAAAAGAGTTATGAGGTATCTTAAAAGAACTCAGAATTATGCATTGCAATATAGTGGAAGATTTTAGTGATGTTAGTTGGTACTCAAAATACGAGAGCAAAAGGTCCACAGGAGGATACGTCTTCTCCATGGATGAGTCTGCATATCGTGGTAGTTCGAAGAAGTCGACTTTGCTCTCTCATCTATAGAATCTGAGTTTTATGTTCCGGTGGCTGCAACGGATGAAGCAGAATGGCTTTAGGAGCTCATGTATGATCTTTCTCTGGTTGGTGTGCAAATTATAGTCATACCGATCTATTGCGACAACCAGACGACTGTACCGGTGATATCAAATGTTCTCTTCAATCGTAAAAAGAGTACTGTAAAACTTTGCCACGTAGCATTGAATGAGGGCATTAAGGATGACATCATTGCAGTTGTTGATATTTTTAGCCCAAAAAATCTGACGGATTTGTTTATTAAAGGTCTCAAGCGTCAGCTGGTCGAGGATGCAACAAAGATAATTGACTTGAAGGAATTATGATATTATGCCTTTGTAATTTCACAATAAATTATTATTATATTAGTTCAAAGAGAAATCTACTTGACATTTTATTTTTGGTTCAAGGAAGGATCATTAACCTGAAAATATCAGGTACATAGTTTAGTTCTTGGAGACATTGTTGGGATTACATACCAGAACCTCTGTAGTCTACTGTTTGCTCTTGGTACAGAGGAAGTCCTGTAAGAGGTTGGTTTTAAGCATTAATGAGTTTTTGGTCATTTGGAATACCCGACGTGCTTAACAGAAAGCACATATAGCTCAACACTATAAAGGGAGTATACCTTATGCTACAGTGGCATGACACCACATGCACACGACGGCTTCGGGCCATGTCACAATGATGTAGCACCGCATAGAGGCAGCTAGCCTCATGTTTAAAGATAAGAGTTGTACATCACTACAAATAGGCTCGGACCTCATACTACGGTAGGATAATTCTACCAAGAGGTTGGATCTGGGGTTTGAATTTGCAATCTAGGAAATATTTTCACATCCATGTAGCAATTCCAAGTGTGTATTTCAATATAAGTTTAATCTTTTATTGATTTGTGCACATGGGGATTGGTAGACCATGTGGTTGAGATGGTGTTTTCCCTGAGGACGCAAAGTGGCGCTTTGATGGCGTGGGTAGTGGACTGTTAAGGGGGGGGGTGACTCCCCTAATATTCACAAGTTTGTCTCTTTTTGCAAGAGAGAACAAGTGGATATATACTACGTGAGTCTTAGTAGCAACTATCAAAAGCAACGAAGTGTTGTCAGTTCGTGCATACCAAGGTAACCAGAGCCCAAGTTTTGTCCGTACAAGAGTGACAAAGGAGCATTCCAGAAGTTATATATTTTGAACTTACTCGTTTTGGGGAGCAGATCGACGGAATAATGTTGAATCTTGTTTTGAGCAACGGTAATTTTGATTACCCTAGCGAGTTGTCATCTTCATCATCATCTTCCTTGTGTTCATCTTCCTAGTGTTCTGTTAGTGTTTGTCACAAGTTTGTATTAGCAACTGTGTTGCAATTTTACAAGTCATTTGTAATCTTCTTTTCTTTTGCAAAGTAGTAGTAAGCATCGAGTCATTGTAAAAATTCATTGTAATGTTCGGTTTTCTACGTGATTTGTAACATATTTGTCCGCTGTAATAAGACACTTTTACTGCAAGTCTGCATCTCAGACGCCGGTTTTGTATGTTGTGGCTTTCATACGAGCGAACACAATTTAAAAGCATCCAACATTCTCTTAAAATTTTTATTCACAAATTATGAGCTGCTTCCATGATGTTTAGTTGCGTGGTGCTGCACAAGCTGTTGGGGAGGCCGAACTGGAGAAGAAATTTGAAGCGGCAACAGAGAGTCTCCGTCGGGGAATAATGTTTGCCAACTCTTTATACTTGTGAGGAAGGAGCCAGAGTCCCCTTCTGATAGATTTCCATCTTTACACTAACCAGTGTATTACCACTGACCAAAGCTATAACCTTCTGGATAGAGGGAGGGGAGGCTTGAATGTCAGATCACATGTACAGGCAGCACCACAGCTAGATGTATCTTACTTGTGACTGGGCCGCTCCTGTTACTTTTACCGATATCTGAACGGGAAAAAGAATTATCGATGTCGGAATGTGCCTTGTATTGATTTAAATTTTCGCTCTCCTGTTATCGGATATCTGACTGTAAACTTCTGTTAGAGATGTAAAATTTTAGTCGTTTAATCAACAATCATTGTTCTTTTCCGTCACCTGAATGTTTTGGCATGTATAATGTGTTGATCAATGTTGATTGATTTAAAGTTGAGAGATTGGAATAACTGTAATGTTGGCTTTGTGAAGTGTAGAAAACACATATAACAGCTTGGGATCCTCCTATCCGGGGAAAAAGATTCTGATATGTGGATTATATTGTTTTGACCTGTGACACTTTGCGATGACCTAATAATATTGTTAAGCAAAGGTCTGGAAGATGACAATTAACTTGTAAATTCTGAATTCTGCTACTAGGAACATTTTCAATTGATTGAAGTTGGAAGAGATTAGTGTTATCATCATCTTAAGTGTCCTCCACAAATTTCATTCGAAGATTGTTTATAAGCGTGCACTACAACTTTTCTCCAGCTTTTGAAGCTTATTCTCACTAATTTTTTTTTTTTTTTTAACGGATGCATCTTCCGGTCCACATTTACATGGACATTTTGTCCCGTATCTACATACTAGTACTAAAATAATTTTTTTCCAAAATTATTGTAAATTAGTTTGAATGGTTTAAATATATTTTAATTAAAATTTGTTATATACATATTTAAATTGTAATTATAATTTGTTATAAATTTGATTATATTTTAATTATAATTTGTTATGGATCTCTCTTTACTCTATATAAAAAGTCTCCAAAAGACTAAACGGTAATTTTTTTTTAAATTAACTAATTGTTTAACTAAGTAATATTGTATAATTATAAACAAATACAGTTCATATCGTTAAGGTGGGAGATTTTGTTTAAGTTCGAAATATCTATGATATTATTTATAACAAATTTAATTTTTTCAATAAATTTTTTATGTAATATTAATTTTTAATAAATGATGAAGGATTTATAATCGAAGGTTCATTTTCGAGCCGTTTTTAAGTTGCATTATAATTGTAGTGAGATTGCTAGAATATATAATGGTAGTGAGATTGCTAGCTCATATTCTTAACATATTAATTTCGGTGTAGTAACCAGGAGTAACCAGAACGTAGCCATGGCACATGACATCCGTTGCTTAACTGGGGGTGTTTGATTGCCGCATATTTATATTGCTTGTAACATTTACTGTAAGTGGATTATAAATTTATTATTTGATTTTATGTAAATAGTATTACTTAATTCATATATCCATTATTTGGAATAATATAATTGGTACATAGGGATATAATTTTTATTGCGGTAGATATAAATTCATTGTTTACTTGTGTCATTATGACATTACATTACCAAATAATTATTGAAAACTAATATAACTGGTGTTGCAAATGTTGCTACAAACGGAGTTTCAACTATTCTAGCAGTGAGATTTGTTAAGATAGTTGAAAAAAAATGATACAATAATTATTGTAGCAATTTTTTTTATTTTTTATCAAACTAACTACTAAAATCAGAAAATTTACTGTAGCAAAATAAAATTATATTAAATTAATGCAAACGAAACAAGTTTGCTAAAATTTAAAATAAAGACAGAGTCAGCCAACTCAGTTGGCGGAAAACACAACAGACGAACACGTAGGCAAAAAAAATCAAAGTGGATCCCACAAGTCCAATTTTTGCCAACACTGTTTGCACAGTTTCAGCCAACTATGTTGGCGGAAATTGGGCTTGTGGGGACCACGGATTGGTTTGGATGGTTTGGTTTGGTTTGATTTGGTTTGGTTGGTTTGGTTTGATTGTTTGGTTTGTTTTGTTAGTTTATTTTAATTGGTTAAGTTTTTTTTTTTAATTTAGTTTAGATTTGGATTTTGGTTTAGGAAATTTTATTTTAACGAAATAAAATTAAAATAAATTAATTGTAAAGAAAAATTTAGATTTTTTTTTAAAAACGGTTTGGTTTTTCTAGAAAATTGTAAAGAAAAATATTCCTTAAAGAAAAAAAGGGCTATTACAATGTTTGATAAGAAAAAAAAAACTAAATAAAGAAAAAAAAAATGATATTGCAAGGCAAACCAAGTTAATTCAAGCATGAGCATATATATATATATATATATATATATATTGAAATCCAGGACAATATCATATGCAAACACGAGTGTCGTGAACGAGACTATATTTCAAGTGCACGATTACATGGTTTGATAAAATAGAATTTTTTTTTTCTTCTTTATTTAGTTTTTTTTCTTTATCAAACATTGCAATAGCCGTTTTTTTCTTTAAGGAACATTTTTCTTTACAAATTTCTGAAAAAACCAAACCGTTTTTTTTTAAAAAAATTTTACAATTAGTTTTTTTAATTTTATTTCTTAAAAATAAATTTTCTTAAACCAAATTTCAAAACTAAACTAAATAAAAAAAAAATCAAAACATATTAAAACAAACTAATAAAACAAGCCAAACCAAACCAACCAAACCAAACCAAACCAACCGGTGGGTCCCACAAGCCCAATTTCTGCCAACATAGTTGGCTGAAATTGTGCAAGAACAATTTCAGCCAACAATGTTGGCCGAAATTGGACTTGTGGGTTCCACTTTGATTTTTTTTTATTTTTTTTGCTTACGTGTTCGTCTGTTGTGATTTTCGCCAACTGAGTTGGCTGATTCTGTCTTTATTTTAAATTTTAGCAAACTTGTTTCGTTTGTATTAATTTAATATAATTTTATTTCGTTACAGTAAATTTTCTGTATTAAAATTAACAAAAATAGTGCAATATGTATTATATATGTATTTTCAATTATAACTAATAAAATAACTCATTAACCGAAATACATACATATTGAGTAAATTTTTGTTCATCCACCAAAATTAGGATGTATGTTTATCCTTTCATTCAAGTATTGTCACATGTCGTTTTTATGCAACCTAAAACCATTTTGAAAATGGTTTTGTGAACATTTAAATTAATTTTAATTTCTATTTTGATACTTAATAACATTTGAGTAGAAAGATGAATATATATTCTAATTTTGATGGATTAACAAAAATGAACTCAATACATATTTGAGGGAGTATGTTTATATTGTAGTCGGTGCAAGTTTCAGTATGTTCCTTTTTTGTTGGAAGTTATTGTTTGTCCACTCTGAACATGACCATGTGGGTCTCTAATTTTATGCACTTGGCACAGAGTTGGTAGGAGTAGGTGACAAATCTATAATGGATTTATTACTAACAGTATGCGATCCCTATTTATTTCTTAATTAATAATTTAATATGAGAAGGAAAAAAATAGAGAAAATATGTTATTGATTTCACTTCTTTTTTATTAATATTTATTATGCAAATTTAGGATGACAATTTTTCTACTAAAATATGTTATTATCTATTTTATTTATTATTTTTAGATTTATATGATAATATTTTTATATTAAAATATAAAATATTATTGAAATATTGAATTTTTTTTTTTTTTTTTCAGCACCAACTAAATTGAAAGAATTTTTTTTCTTGAATACCTTTTCAATTTTACCAAAAACAGAAAATAAATCTGACAGAAATTCTAAGTTTCTACCCTCGAAAAAAGGCCTAAGAGCACTGAAGAGTCTATTTTATATTGTTTATCATAGGGAGCTTTATGTTTCATGCGTTTTCTTTTCTGAGCTCTTGACCTCATCCAAAGCCACGTGCACGCCTTTCCCACTTAGGAGAAGGTTGTAGTTGGTGAGTTATTCAAGTGTGTCTATATATATATTATTAGTCGCGAAGTCAAATCAAAGTATATGAGGTCCACAAAGTAGAGACTCACACAAAAATTTGTCTCTATAAAAGTTGGTGTACTGTAAGTCACTCGAGAGCGTCTCTACAGTGATATACAACTCCACATCAACACTAAATCATGAACATGTTACAAACTGACAAAGGAGAAACAGAAAAAGCAAACACAGCAAGAAACATAAAACGTTCTTCTATTTACGTTCATAGACGTTACAATGAGAAAGAACGAACAACAGAACAAAAATAAAATAAAGAATGGAACTCCTGCTGGGGTGATCAAAACCACCGGTGCTCAAGGCAAGATTCGCGCTATACGACGATCTGCCCCCATGATCCAGCAAGTTCACACGAGAACTTTTGGAACGCTCTTGGTCACCTTCGGATCACTCGAAAAATACTTTGTCGAAGGGTGCTCACTGTTGCCGCATAATGCTCTGGTGCTCTCTAGTTTTTTATGGTACAGTTGAAAATTTTTAACTCCTCAAATGAAAGAGGATCTTCTCTATATATGGAGGAAATCAGCACCTATGCGGCACGAGAAAGCACGTGCCGCATATGCGCTGTTCGAACAGATACCAAGGCGTATGTGCCGCCTCAGCCGCATGCGCCGCCAAACGTCGAAAGTACCCGCTGAGAGCAGACAGTGCCGAAAGCAACAACGTGGCACATAAAATCATGCGTCGTCCCGCGCTACCTACGCCATACACGCTGCACGCCGCCACCAACAACAGAACCTGTCCCCTCCACAACAGACATAGCCCCTGCCGCATAGCTCCAGGCCGCAAAGCCCATAGACGCATAACGCCTGGCCGCATAGCCCCTAGACATAGCCCCTGGCCGCATAGCTCCAGGCCGCAAAGCCCATAGACTTGAATCTTCCCGCATGGATCAAACAACAGTATGATACAAGAATGGACTATGCCTTAAATTCTGAACCATAACTGCTATTCTTCCCACTTGCACACTGACATTAGCTGTGCCTCCGGTCGTATATTAAAGGCCCTGTGCTGACATGGTTTCAGCGGTGTCTACAAGTTTACCCTCATGAGACGACCTATATCTTTATCCATACACTTATGTGAGTTCCTTTTAAGAGAGTTTAATATTTTTCAGCATGAAGCATTGTGCTTCTGTGCGGTACTACGCCGCTATGACATGGCTCGCAGCCGAGGTTAACTACCTCTTGTGGTGTCACCCACTGTAGAATGAGGTCATCAGCCTCTTAGTAGCGTTGTACTACATCCCAGCATGAAGCCTTGCGCTTTCGTGCGGTGCTACGCTGCTGTGACATGGCTCGCAGCCGAGGTTAACTACCTCATGTGGTGTCACCCACTGTAGCATGAGGCCACCACCCATGTGCATATACCTGCCTATTTGTGGTGCTACTGTCGCTGTGACATGGCTCGCAGCCGAGGCTTTACATCTTTTACCTCATCATGGTGTCACACCACTGTAGCGTGGGATACAAGTCCCTTGTAGTGCTGAACTACACGTGCTTCCTGCAGCACACGCAGGACATTTACTCTGTTCGAGAACTCATTAAGGCATCGAAGCCATCCTTTCACAGGAATTGCTCTATAGAACAAAATACTAGACTACAGTGGTTTCGGGTACGTAATCCACATTATCCATAAGGACTGCCACTGTACATGATATTTTTTCAATCAGTGGTCCTTCCTTGAACCAAAAGCTAGATCCCTAGTAGATTTTTCTTTGAACTAATAGCATAAAACTTAATGGTAGGATTACAAAGATATAATATCAGAGGTCCTTCAAGCCCATTTTACCTGCTGTGTCTTCGACTAGCTGGCGCTTGAGACCTTTAGTGAACGAATCTGCCAGGTTCTCCTAACTCTGAACATCCACTACTGCAATGACACCAGTCTTGATGAGATTGTTTAGTGTTATGTGTCAAAGCCGCATAGTCCTCTTCTGACCATTGAAGAGAGATGCTACTGTTGCAGCTGCCTGGTTGTCGCAGTATATCGGTACAGCCAAAATCTGTGCACCAACCATTGGAAGATCGTACATGAGCTTCCGAAGCCATTCTTTTTCATCTGCTGCAGCTGTAAGTGCACAGAAATCATACTCCATTGATGAGAATGAGAGCATAGTATGCTTCTTCGACTTCCACGATATAGCAACTCCACCCATTGAGAAAATATATCCTCCTATGGATCTCTCGCTCTATTCTTCTTAGCACTAACTAGCATCACTGAAGCCTTCTACCACTGCTGAATCTCCGTTGTAGTAAAGTGCAAACTTCTGAGTCTTCTTGAGGTATCTCATCACCCTCTTCACAGCTTTCCAGTATTTAACACCTGGGTTACTCGTGAATCTACTCAGTATCCCCACATCAAAGGCAATATTAGGCCTAGTAGGATTCGTAGCATACATCAAACTTCCGATGACACTAGAGTACTCCAATTGTCTGGCACTTTTTTTTGGGTTAAGTTTTAATTTCTTGTCACACCTATATGGAGTATCGATCCCTAGAAGATCCTGATATCCATAGCGTGTGAGAATCTTCTGTCACGACCCGCACCCAGAAATTCGGGCACGAATGCGTGGGTACGTCCAGCCTACGCCGCAGAGTCGACGGTAGTACGCTGTCTAGGTCAAATCCACAGTTAACTAATCTAGCTCATTCACCAATAACATAGGCAAGATAATAATGGGAAACAGAAACTTAAGATTTCAAATGAAATATATGCGACAACAGATTTTAGTACAGAAGTTCAGAATGAAATCGGGGACAAACCCGATTACTAAGATAAAGAGCAAAAAAACTAAGATAACTACTGCTAACTACTCCGCAGGAGTAGCTTCCTGTGCGGGAACTGGCTCTGCAACTGTATCACCTGCTGCCTCATAGGGGCCATAATAGGTGGGGGCAAGGTTCTCATCATCGCCTAAAACAACGGATCCAGTCAGGAAAGGAGCAAAGTACACAATGCACAACAAGATTAAACTAAATATTTATGACAATTAAATTGAGCATCATATTGAGAAAGTTGCATAAAGAACATCAATATCTCAGAGTTAATGCTTATAAACAGGAAAACGAGAAAACCGAAATAAATGAGACAGGAAATGAAACTACAACAGTCTGCAAGAAATATAACAAGATCTAGGAACTATCTGTGTGAACTTGTGTTTGTTTTAGAATACATAGTTGGCATGTAGGGGTTTATAAGGCTAATCCGGCCGTCATAAACGGCTATTAAACAGGAATAATCGAGATTCGGCTGAGGGTACAGTCGCGTACCAACAGCTATTAAACACGACAGGGGAATGGGTAAACTACATGCCTTCTAGTATTCTCCCACCCGACATGAAAAACAAGACATGAACTCCAATATTCAAGACATGAAATCCAGTGTTCTAGCACTACGTGTAATCATCAATGGTACTAGTAAAGCAGGGAATTAATTATCACAATATAAAGATTAACTTGAAGTGCAGGTACTTGCCTGTTGTTTGGATCCGATTAATAGTTCTCGAGGAAATTTCCAGAGATGAGTCCAAAAGCTGAAATAGACATTACCATCACGCTCATAAGATGTCAAATAGCTAGAAACGCCTGTCCTTGGGTCCAATTTGGAGACAAGGGCAAAACGGTATTTTCGGGTCAAAACGGGATCCGCTGGTGGGCCCGCTTTGCACCGAAAAACGTGTCCGGGTCAACGGTCTCCAAATTCACCAAACTTAGTGTCAACAGGTCAGGAACGATGATACGAACCCAACGGAACTTCCAGATTTGGATTCCGATGAGCCGATCACAAAATCGCCCGTCGAGCGGGGCCTGTGGGGCCCTCGACACGCGATTTCGTCAACATTCTCAGAATCGAACCAAACTTGACCCACAGGACCAGCGTATTGCTACGAGTCCGATGGCGCAAGTTTCGTCTCGATCTGACGAGTGTACAAGAAGTTAGGGCAAATTACAGAAAAGTCGGATACGGGGCGATGTCCGCGGATACGCGTTGATTCCGGTGTGCACGCACACCCGAATCAGCTTCCGCGAAATCTCACACATCCGTATCGACGACACGCACGCATCTGTGAAGACCGCACGCGACCAAGTCGTCCCGTTTGGCGGGGCGCACTCAGTTCCGGGGTGAAACAGGGTCTGATTTTTCCTGTTTTTGGATCGCGGTGTGCGATCACCATAGGACGCGATGCCCCGAGCTGTTTGTCCGGACACCGAGAGGGTCATACAGGCTTCACAACGCAATTTGCGGAATTAAAAACGGTGCTACGAGCAAAAAGATACACGCACCTGAAGGGGATCCAAAAATCGGGTCTTCACCGTGTCCGTGTCGTGTCCGACACGGAATTTGGGAATTAGGGTTAGGGTTTGGGGGCTGTCGGCCGGAGGCGGCGGCTCGGGGCTGGCCGGAGGGAGCGGAGGCGGTCGAGGGCGGTGCGGCGGCTCGCGGGGGCGGCGGCACAGGGCTCGGCGGATGGGTGGCCGGAGCTGCTGTGGCTGCGGGCCGCTGGGGGAAAGAGGAAGGAGGAGGATCTGCGGCGGGGCTGCAGCGGGCGGCGAGGTGGCACGGGCGGTAGAGCTGGCGGAAAGCGGCGGGTGGCGGCGAGGTGGCGGCGAGGTGGCACGGGCGGTGGCGGAGCGTGGTCGGGGGTCGGGGCAGCTGCCGGAGAGGGGATTTATAGGGCGGGGGAGAGTAGAGAGGGAGCGGGACGAGGCGGCGGGTGACGCGGGGAACGGGAGGTCGTGGCGAGCACCGTGGAGGTCGGCCGGCGGGTGCGGGGACGCGTGGCGGGTGCTCCAGCAAAGTGGCCGGCGGGGGAATCGGGCCGAGCGAGGGACGCGGGTGACAGGGATGAGGGGAGGCGGGTTCACGGGTCGGGCGGCGGTTCGGGTTTGACCGACCCGACCCGACCCGCGAGCGGTTGCGGGCTGGGCTGGGGTAGTGGGCCGTGGGCCGGGCCAAGGAAACGGGCTGACAGAAATAATAAGAAAAAAATAATAATAATAATAATTATTATTTTTAGGTAATTAAAATAGGTACGGGTTTCAAAAAAATTCAGAAAAATCACCCTAAGTCCAGTTTTCCATTTTACACCCAAAAATATCATTTTCACAATATTTTAATGTTGTTTATCATAAATTAAAAATCATGTAATAATTCAAAACCCTGATTTTAATTTCAGAAAATTCCCAGAAAATTCCAGAAAATTGTAAAAAATCCCAATTTTAATATTTTTGAAAATTCAGGGGCTTACATCTTCTCTGCGTAGTGAGCTTGTGATAGAGTAAACCCAGCTTCCGTCTGGATTATCTTAATCCCAAGGATGACATCTGCATCTCCCATGTCCTTCATACTGAATTTAGACGAGAGGCACATCTTTGTTCTAGTGACACATTCTTCATCCGTACCTAGGATTTGCATATCGTCCACATAGAGACAAACGATGACACCTCTATCACCAGCGAACTTCGTGTACACATGTCATGTCCCAGTCCCAAAATACCGAGGGACTAGCGACGTGGCAATGGCCAGCCGCACAACTCCAATAGGCAAACCCAATTTAATGGACCCTTTAGAGTGTACTTAAGCTGTAATCAATAATAATGGTCTACAATGTATATCATAGTCTATGTATCTAATCTCATCCAATAATTCATAAACAAGAGTCAATATGATAAACCAGTCTCAACCATCAATGACATAAAAAGAAACTGTTTATCATGATATAATAAATAAATATTACAGGGAATAACCCGTTTCAAAATAATGAGAGAGAAAATATCCAAATCCACAACTAAGAATCACAGGCATCAACATAAAGATAATCTGAGAACTCAAGAGAAGTCCTCCAGTACCACCTCGTCTTCGGTTGCTGGTACTGCTTCGATATCATCTCATGACCCGTAAACCTTGGGATAAACCTCCTCGTCAATACCTGGGGACATAATCCATATCCAGGTTCTCAGGGGACATAGCAAGGTACAATAAACACTCAAGCCAAAAGTGAACAGTATAATGGTGTGAATAAAATGGGAAGCTAAAACAATCAACTATGTGATATGAAAATGAGAGTATGGTATCGTACCCCGGGCTGGTACTCATGAAAGATCCAAATGGATACTTCCATAATTTAATAGTACATCCAAGGCTCCGTGTGGGGGAACCAGGAGGAAGATGTATATATATAAATATAATACTTTAGATTCTGCATAGGGAACCTAAAGCCTAATATGCTATAAGTAGTAATAAGTAAAATATACCCAGAGCATGATGAAGACTCTCCCCACCCAATGTAACCTCATATTTCAATCAAGACATGCAAGATCATAACCTCTAACTATCAACACAAGTCATAGTCAATATGTACAACTATAATTACCACTATAGCATGCATCATGTAGTCCTATCCAGAGTCCAAGTACCATGATCAAGTCGAAAAAGACTCTGCCACATGAATAACGTGTCAAGTGTCCTATGGTCGGATATGCAAATAATATTTGCACAAAATATGGGTTCGAAAGAATGACTCTCTAACTACGATACTCGACTCCGCAGGGGATGTCGGTACCCGAATCTTGTTCGAACATGAAGTATCGTATAACGGCCCTAGGCTCAACAAGTACATTAATAAGCCAAACAATTATAATATCTAATGCATAAATAATATCAAATAAATAATTTAGAACTATAAATATCTTAGCAAGGTACACTTGCCTGGTTCTGCAGTCAATGGTGGTAAAGATGATCCCGCGTCTACTCCTTCGGAATTCAATTGACCTATAAATCAATTAATTACTTAAGGGTCCAAACATGATTTTTTGTAATTACAAATTAATTCTATAGTTTCTCAAATCCATGCAAAACCAAGTCCGTTATTATTTATAATAACTTTGCTTACTTTTACAGGGTATCAGGACCTAGTTTCTTGATTTTTGACTCCCAAAATTTAAGTTTAAGTCCCCAATTAAAGGACATAAAAATAAATTATAATAAATCATATATTCCAGAATTAAACATAATTTATAGCAATAAATTCCAGATTTGACAAAAATAACCTATTTCAAGATTTCGGCCACTTTAGGTTGACTAGTTTTGTCCGAAACTTGTTCGAGACATAACCAATCCATTATTATTGTTTATATCTATTAAAAATTATTTTATATCCTATTATATGTTTTTCTAATGTTAAAAAATAATTACCTATTTATTTCATCCAAAAATCCTCTATTTACTAGCAAAATAATGTCATATAGTCACCCAAAAATCTAGGCTAGTGGCCCGTAGTTATAGGTTCAGATTTGACATTATAATATCAGAAAATTAATTTAAAATACTTATTTTCTAGTAATTAAACATTAATTAATTCAGTTTTAATAATCAATATGATTTCCTCAATTAATCGTATCAAAAAGTCTTAAACTAGTTCTACCGACAAGCAAATCATCACCAAACTATCACAAAAAATCTATATTTTCTAATATGAGAACAAGATGGAAAAATAGGGGTTCTAATTCAGTAAATTAACTCAACCTAAAAATATCATGCCATGAGATTTGAGAAAGAAGGATTTAAGATTTACCGAAACCGTTGGAGGATTTGAAGATGGTGTTTCTTCTTGTCCAAGAATTACTCCTCCTAGCTTGTGCTCGGCTTGCTACTTCCTTTGTGATGGTTTGTTTATGAAAAAAATAGTTCTTGATATAATTATGGGAAAGATGTGGTTCTTCTTGAAGGTTTAATGGTGTTTGGATGGAGATATGGTGGAAGGATGATGAAAAATGGAGCTTTTGAAAGAGTGAAAGGGATTTTTGGTGAAGGAGATGATATTGTGAGGATGAGAGAGGCAAGAGGGGGGGGGGGGGGGGGCTGTTTCACATATGGGGGAGAGGGGAAAGGGGCGGCCAACTATGAGGGAGGGGTTTTGATATAGTTAGGGTTAGGGTTTGTTGGTAAGTTGATATATATAGGGCCTTTTTAAATAGATTTAAACAAAGGAGGGGGCTATCATATTGCTAGGGGAGTTTGGACAAGGGGGGATGCTCTTGGCCAAAAAAGTGAAGGTGGGGTTGGTTGTTATGGTTAGGATTGGATAATGTTTGGTTGTTGGGTTGGTTAGGGAAGTGGTTAGGTAGTTAGTTGCCAACTAGGTTGCCACATATACAACTTTCTATCGTTAGAACTTCTATAAATAAAAATAAATTAATTTAAACATCATTTATATATATAATATATATATTTACATGAGAATATTTGGGGTACACTACATGCCTACATGTGTTTGGGTTAAGTTTGGGTCAAGTTCTAGTCAAAAGGAGACAATTTTACGGTAATCGTAATTCTTGATGTTCTTTAATATTTTTGGAGCATGGAAGAGATCCAATAAATAAAACATCCATATTCCAACTATATTAGACTCAATTAAAATTATCATTATAAATTTTTTTGGAAGGAAAAAGGTCGTACATTGCTCAAAATATAAAAGCCATGACAAATGATCATATATCTAAAAGAGGATTTTAGAAATTACTACTCTGATCAATTTAAATTAAATAAAAGAATTAAAAAATACCTAAATAACCCTATTCAAAAATAAGGGGCTTACAATCTACCCACCTTAAAAGAATTACGTCCTCGCAATTAAGAATAAAGCTATTCTATGAAGCTATAATGACATAATAACTATGGCAGTTCTGAGGCCATACCTGCATCCTCGAATAAGTGAGGATATCACTGTCGTACGACATCCTCTCGCTCTCAAGTGGATTCACCTGGAGAATGATGCTTCCAAGCTACGTGAACCAGTCTGATTGTCTGACCCCGCAGCGTCTTCTCATTAGTATCCAGTATTCCTATGGCCTGCTTTTCATATCTCAAACTCGAACCTACTACAATCTCAGAATGATCAACTACGTGGATTGGGTCGGTCACGTACCTCCTCAGCTGTGAGACATGGAATACATCATGCACTCACTCCAGAGATGGAGGAAATGCAAGACGATACGCCACCTCACCAATACGCTCCAAGATATCAAAAGGACCAATGTACCTTGGACTCAGCTTGCCTTTATTTTCGAATCTAATGGTGCCTCGAGTTGGAGAGATCCTCAGAAATACGTGCTCGCCTTCCTTGAACTCTAAATATTGTCGATGCGTGTCTGTCTAATGCTTCTGCCTGTCCTAGGCTGCACGAAGATGGCTCTGGATTTGCTTCACCTTCTCAACTATCTGTGTCACCAACTTTGGACCGAGTATCTGTCGTTCACCTACATCACTCCAATATATATGAGACCTGCACTTCCTATCGTACAACATCTCAAAAGGTGCCATCTGGATGCTCGTCTGATAGCTATTATTATAGGAGAACTCTACTAGATGCAAGTGGTCTTCCCAAGACCCTCCGAAATCTAAAATATAAGTTCGTAACATATCCTCTAGGATCTGGATCGTGCGCTCTGACTGGCCATATGTCTGCGAATGGTAAGCAGTGCTGAACTTGAGTCTAGTGCCTAAGCTCTCCTGCATACTCCGCCAAAAGTGGGAGGTGAATCTAGAATGACGATCTGATATAATACTAACTGACACTCCATGCAACCTCATAATCTGTCGCATATACATGTCGGCTAGAATCTTTGTGGACTGTCCGACTCTAAACGAAAAGAAATATGCCGACTTTGTTAGACGGTCCACAATAACCCATACCGCGTCCTTTCCACTGGGGCTTCTTGGAAATCCTGTAATAAAATCCATGGTGATATATTTCCACTTCCATTTAGGGATGGAAAGTAGCTGTAACATACCCGCGGTCCTCTGATGCTCGGCCTTAACTTGCTGACAGACCAAACATTTTGCCACAAACTGCGTATTCTCTCTTTTCATTCCATGCCACCAGTAATACTGCCTTAAATCTCGGTACATCTTTGTACCTCTCGGATGAATAAAGTAAATAGAGCTATGTGTCTCCTTCATCAACTCCTGTCTCAACTCTCCATTCGGTACATATATGCAATTTCCAAACCTCAGTGTTCCATCATCATGGATTCGAAGTCCCGTCTGCATGTCGGCTTCCATCCTCTCTCTAAGTCTCCAAAATCTAGCATCTATCGGCAAAGCTGCCTTGATCCTCTCAACTAGTGAAGATTGAAACTCAAGGTTAGCCAACTGTACTCCTTGTCTTGGCATAATAATCTCTATCCCAAGCTCCTGAAGGTCCTCTAATAGCTGGGGCTACATCGTCAAGAAATAAGCCATAGGTTTCCTGCTGAGTGCATCTGCTACGACATTTGTCTTGCCCCGATGGTACTGTAAATCTATATCGTAATCAACCATCAACTCTAATCATCGTCTCTGCCTCAAGTTGAGCTCCTTCTGAGTGTAGACATACTTTCGACTCTTGTGATCAGTAAAAATCTCTACTCGCTCTCCATAAAGATAGTGCCTCCTTATCTTCAATACAAAAATTACTGTAGGTAGCTCAAGATTGTGCGTCGGATAATTCTTCTCATGCACCTTCAACTGTCTCGATGCATAAGCGATAACTTTGCTATGTTGCATCAAAACACATCTCAATCCACTTCCTGATGCATCACTATATACTACAAATCCTTCCGATCCTGAAGGAAGGGTCAAGATCGGTGCAGTTGTTAACCGCTTCTTCAACTCTTCAAAGACCTTCTAACACTCCTCTGTCCAAACAAACTCCTGGTTCTTATGCGTCAATCACGTCATAGGCTCTTTAATCCTCGAGAAATTTTGCACGAACCTCCGATAATATTTGACAAGTCCGAGAAAACTCCTAACCTCTACAAGTGATATAGGTGTAGGCCTCGTCTTAATTGTAGCAACCTTCTGTGGATCAACTGAAAGTCCTTCCCTTGAAATTATGTGTCCAAGAAAAGGTACTCTGTCCAGGCAGAATTCATATTTGCTGAGCTTGGCGTACAGCCTCTCCTGCCTTAGCGTCTCCAACACGATTCTAAGATGCTCCTCGTATTCTTCATGGTTTTTGGAGTATACCAAGATGTCATATATAAATACGACCACAAACTTGTCCAAGTACTGGTGTAAGACCTTATTCATTAAGCTCATAAATACAGTTGGCGCGTTGGTTAAACCAAATGGCATAACTAAGAACTCATAATGGCCGTACTCGGTCCTGAAGGCTGTCTTTTGTATATCTTCCTTCGCACCTTGATCTGATGATAGCCGGATCTGAGATCATTTTTTGAGAATACACAAGCACCACTTAATTGATCGAACAGATCATTAATGCGCGGTAAAGGATACATGTTCTTGATTGTTATAATATTCAACACTCTGTAATCAATGCATTAGTATACTGTCCCATCATTCTTTGGTACAAACAGGCTAGGCGCACCCCAAGGTGAAACACTGGCTCGAATAAAGCCCTTCTCTAAAAGATCATCAACCTGTATCTTCAGTTATACTAATTCCTTTGGTGCTAACCGGTACACAGATGAGGTAATGGGCTCTGCTCCTGGAGTCAATTCTATAGTGAATTCTATTTTTCGATCATGTGGTAAGCCTGGAAGATCGTCGAGAAATACATCCACAAATTCTGATATAACCTTCGGGTATTCTAGCTCCCCTTCTGCAGTGATTGCCTTAAAAGTAGGCTGGACACCCTGCTCTCTGGCTTCACAAAGAAACTCAAACTCCGGATGTCCTGGCGGTCTAAAGATAACACATCCACGCCGGTAGTCTAAAGTTGTATGGTACTGACTCAACCAGTCCATACCAAGTACAACATCATAGTCCGGCATGGAGAAAATCAAGAATTGAGCTCGCATCTCACGATCACAAACTACTACCGAGCAAGATCTACAAGTATCACTAACGGGGATGATACCGCCTCCCATAAGAATCCTCATGGTCTTCGGGAGGGGTGAGGTAGCTACTCTATGTGTGGCTACGAAACTTGCAGTTATGAATGAATGAAATATTTCTGAATCAAATAATACTATAGCAGGTAATGAAGAAACTAGTATGGTACCTGCGATTACCTCTCCTGTAGTCTCTGCCTCCTCAATATTCATGGCAAATGTCTGACCTCATCCCTGAGCTGGTGCTCTCTGCTGTACTTACTGAAAAAGTGCTGTCTGTGGTGCCAAGGGTGGCCTCGGTTAATATCCTTCCAGAGCTGGTGGTTTGGATCCTCCAATTCTCATCTTCGGTGCTCCCGGTGCTTGATACGCTGGTCTCTGTGGCTGCTGGACCGGCCTCGATGCTGGTAAAGCGGGTCGGTATTCCATTGGCGCTCTTCCTTGACGCGTATGGCAATCTCTGGTTGTATGCTGGCTAGATTCGCAAACTACACTCAGTCCCAACTTGCTTCTACACTCCTTTACAAGATGTCCTGTCCTTCCACAGTAGTTACAAGTAGGGGTATTCTGGGCTGCTCGATGTGATTGAGGCATCGAAGGTTGCTTCACTTGACCTCCCTATGGTACTCGAGATGGGGCTATATATAGGCGCTTCAGGCCGGGCTCCCTCATGTAGATGTGTTCCATGCATCGAGCTGCAGCCAGGACGTCCGTATTAGAAGTGGGTGGAACGGAACCAATCTGTCTCTGTAACTCAAACCTTTGTCCGTCAAAGTATTTCTCTGTATTTTCTTCCTTTGTCGGAATCAGCGTAGGGACGAAGCGGCTTAACCGTATGAACTCCGCATTATACTCTTCCACTGTCATATTGCCCTGAGTGAGGCGATTGAACTTTTCTTGAAGTTTTGCTCGAGCAATCGATGGAATGTACATCTCCTGGAAGAGTCTAGAGAATTCCTCCCAAGTAACTCGGTCTGGCCCAAGTCATTTCTCTTCAGAGAGCCACCAATGATGTACGTTGTCTATCAGTTGCATCCTGAAGGCAGTCACCCAACACTCCCTCGGAAGCTCGGCTACTTATAATTGGTGTTGGATGTAGTTAGCCACTCATGAACTTCAGTGGGCTCCTTTTTGCCCGAAAAGGTACGTGGCTTCAGTTGGCGAAAGTCTGAGATGGATTTCGTCGATTATTGTCTAACTGGTAGTGTTGCCCGCTCTAGTGCTGTTACTATACTCTCCCTCAAGTTCTCTGTCTGGCGTTGTTGGGCCTCTTGTTGAGCGGGTTGCACGGGCATCGAGAGGGTCACATAGCGTACGTGTCATAACTGACGGAATTAAAAACGGAATTACGAGGAGATAGAATGGGTTACCTGAACAGGGCTCTGCAGAATGAATTTCCCGTGTCCGGGAAGAGATTCGACACGACGCTGATCGTGTCCGGGCTGTGTCCGGCTCTGAAATGCTGATGTGTCGGGTACAGTTGTGTCCAGTACTGTGCCGAGTCCGGTATTGGGGCAGCGGGTCATCGCGGGGTGGTCCGGAGCCGCTGTGGCTAGGGCTCCGGGGTCGTCGGCTCGTCGACGGAGGAGCTGGGTTGGAGCACGGCTTAGACGAGCGGAGATGGCGCTCGGAGTCGTCTGCCGTGTTGGCAGCAGGCGGGGTCAGGGTCACGGGGTGCTGGCCGGTGGAGGGTGACTGAGTCGTGGCCGCTGCGTGGGGGGAGGGCGGAGGTCAGGTGAGGAGGAGGAAGAGAGATGGGTCGAGGGTGGCGCAGAGCTCGGGGGGGGGAAGCTGCTGCTGCTCCGGTTGCTTGGGGAGCGTCGGACCGGAGCTCGGGTGGCGATTGTGGCGAGTGTCTGAGGAGGTGGAGGTCGAGGTGGTGATGATGATGGTGGTGGTGGCGAGTGATGGGGGTGGCGGTGGAGATGGGGGCCGGAGGAGAAGGAGCTGGGGAGAGAGGAGGAAGTCGAGGTGGATCGACTCGCCGGGAGGGGAAGGCGGAGGTCCGGGTCGACTCCGGCGAGGGTCAGCTGTGCACAGGGGGTCGGGGTCCGGAGCCGCCGCGGGGTAGGGGAGAAGTTAGGCCGGAGCTCGGGGAGGAGAAGAGGAGGAGGAGGAAGAGGACCAGCGGGGGGGGGGCTCGCCGCGGGGGGGGGGGGGTGGGGCTCGTCGTGGTGGGGGGAGGCTCGCCGCGGTGGGGGGGGGAGGCTCGCCGCGGGGGGGGGGGGGGGTCAGCTCCGGTGACCGGGGGCGTCGGCTGAATGGGGGGGAGATTTTAGGTTTTCTTTTCTTTTTTTATTTTCTTTTACTTTATAGAAAAATTATATTAATATTTTAAGTAAAATATCTTGAGATATTTACAAGATATTTTCGGGATATTTTCGGGTGGGTCCCGTCTCCAAATGGACGGTGCAGGTTCACCGGCCAATGAGGGGGTGACACCTCGCACTGTAATTTGCAGATAAGTCGCTGTAATTTCATAAATTGCACAAAGGTTCTATTTTGGGAAATTGTGCAATTACGAAATTGTCTGGGAAAAACACCCGATACTTGAAAATACTAAAATTCACAGAATTGAGGGAAATTGCTGTGCGAGGGTCCTGAGGGGGTGGGGGTGAGTCTGGGCAGGGACTGGGCCTGGTTTCTTGGTGATACGGGTCATCGTATTTATTATTTAATAAATACTGCGCACGGTGTTCTCTAATTATTTAGAGGCAGGTAGGGCCATAATTTTCTTGCGGTGTCAATACACTAAATATAGTATACTCAGTGTAGAATATTATCGTATTTTTGTCTGGGCAAAACATGTACAGGTTGGGCCTCTAATGTCCGTTGGAACAAGGATGGGTACAGATCTAGGAATTTAATTATGTAAGTTTGGTAACGATATTTGTGCGTCTCATACGAGGCTCAAAACAGAGTATCTGGGAGTTGCACAAAGTGCAGAATAATAGGCTGGCATGTCTAGGAGAGGTATGTGAACTTTGTTCGGGGATAACAGTCAAGGTAAAGCTCCAAATAATTTGGTGATGGACAGGTGCACAAGTCAACAGGATATATAAGCCAAATAAATTAAATTATTGCCATAAATCCTAAATTGTTAAAATAATCCTAGAAATGCTGGAATCTGGTCGAGGGGGTTTACAATCTACCCAACTTATAAAAATTTTGTCCTCGAAATTAAAACTAAGCCGGGATAGAAGTCAAAGACGGCATAAGATATAATTTAACAAGGTAATTTATATCTTGGTTTACGAATAGGTTCGAAAAATGTTTACGCATGTCGTCCACACGCTTCCAAGTAGATTCTCCTGGCGCGTCATGCTTCCATGCCACGTGGACCAAAAGAATAGACTGATTCCTCAATACCTTTTCTCGATGATCAAGGATTTCTACGGCTGCTCCTGATACGACAAGCTCGGCCTAATGTGATCTCCGAATGGTTGAGAACCTGACTGTTGTCTGTTACATATCGCCTGAGTTGTGACACATAGAATACATCAAGTACTTCCTCAAGAAGGCAATGATCGTCCTCTTTGAATTTCCAAGGGACGATGATGATGGTCTTCCCATTGCTTCTGTCTGTCTTACACTGCTCGCGAGTGTCCTTGTATTTACTTAACTATCTCTTCGGTGTTGGCCACCAACTCTGGTCACGCGAATCCTTGTCTGGTAAAATGCTGACTGGTATGCCTTGCAATCTTAGGATTTGTCTCATATTACGACGGTTGCAAGTTCCAATTTCTTCTCATGTACTTATAATTATCTAGATGCATCTGCTATTACCTTGCCATCTTGTATCAATACGCATCCCAAACTTTTTCCTGATGCGTCTGTAGATCACAACCGCCTGATCCGGATGGAATAGTTAATATGGGTGTTGTGGTCAATCATTTCTTCAATTCCTCGAAAGCGACTTGACACTCGTTAGTCCTTAGAAATTCTTAATCCTTACAAGTCAACCTAGACATAGGTGCTGCTATCCATTCAGGAGTCAATCAATTGTTCATCCATGTAAAATCTATTTAGACTCCTGACAGCAAAATGATACATTCTTCATCGTAATACTTGAGTTCTGAACTTGACCCACGTTACGAGGCAAAAATAAAAATTTTATGCTGTCATAGTGATGCACGTATCAGGAACGTAGGTAGGTAGTGAAGGGTCATCTAAAGGTAGCATAATTTATAAACTGCAATCTAATCTAATAATAGGGTTTGGTAATTACCCAAGAAACAAACAGAAATGGCTACAGAAATAATACACTTCGTATTTATACTAAGTACGAGGTTTCGTCCTTCCGAAATAAGGGAAGACGAAAAACAGTAATCAAGAGTTCAAGGGGGAGGTAATAGATTAGAAGTGTGGGGATCAAGGCGTTTAAAGAATTCAAATGGGAATTGTCAAGACAGTTATGGATTGAAATACTATTCTGGTAATTTCCTATTCACATATTCGTATCAGCACAGTTAGGAAACTGATATGATATGCTCAGACATATCTAGAGGGCAAGTACATCTGTCTACTAATTACTATATATCTCAATCCACGTAAAGTAATTATGCGAAGGACGAACCAAGTGTACTATGGTTGATCAGACCGTAATACACTGATTCTGAAATGTATTAGTGTAGTACTCCAATAATACATATATCATGAACAAGCTTGATAAAGAATAAGCTTGCAAAACTAGGCTATAGTAGCAGTATAAGTCAAGGTAGTATAGTAAATATAAGTACGCTAGATTATGATATGAGAAGTACAAAACAATTCAAATTCACAAAAAGACAAAGACTCTACAATCTCTATAGTTATTATTCTAATTCCTTGTCTAACTCGCTAGTTGACCCAAAAGAGGTATGGCCTTCTAAGTTCTACAATCTTAATATACACTATAGGTTGTCTGCCTAAAACAGTAATTTCAAGAAAGTCCACGTAAAGTAGGGGTTCGAGGTTGTCTGCGTAAAGCAGAGATAAAATAATTTGGCGTAACGCATGACTTCAGAGCTATCCGCGTAAAACAAAGAAGCGTAAGGTAGAGCTTCAGAGCTGTCCGCGTAAAAAGTCTGTGCGTAGAAATCTGCGCATAAATATCTCATGCGTAAAGTCTAGCATACGTTGTAGCGTAAAATTCTACGAGAAACTTATGAGTTTGTTAGTCAAAATTAGTGAATCCTGATATCTGACAAAAGTACTGCACGACGATCGAGTGGACGGTTTGTGATGATGATTTTGCACGGGGACCCAGGTTGTCGTTTAGTGA
Organism: Iris macrosiphon; assembly: GCA_036927795.1. Lineage (NCBI taxonomy): Eukaryota > Viridiplantae > Streptophyta > Magnoliopsida > Asparagales > Iridaceae > Iris > Iris macrosiphon. The sequence goes on from JAYESA010000012.1 coordinate 165,430,095, forward strand.
CTTTATTGGATACAAGTCATATGCGCTCGAGGTGAGACAAAATCAGATGTCCCGTTAAAAGCTGTTTCTTTTTGCACAGGGCTCGAGGCGTATCTCTGCCTTTAATGCACAAGATTTGGTCATGGCTGGGGAAAGCTAAGGCTGTAATAAATACGCTCACATCCTATCATTATATTACGCCTAATCAGGTTACTCTATGCTGGTTATCTATAATTCATGAATCAGGTTTACGCAGGGCACTTACCTACGTGGCTCTCATGACGTGTCATACGCAGGATAAGGAATACTAAGGGAATGTGGGTAGCATACTAGCAGTTGTCATAACTGCAGCGTAAAGGAGATAATCTCCTGCATAATTTGATTTTTACGCCAACAAGAAAGTCATTTGGCTTTTACGCCAACTAGGCAGTCGTTTGGTTCTTATGCCAACAGCGGTCAAATAGATTTTACGCCAACAAGGGTAAAGAGTTTCTGGCGTAAAACTCTGGTTTATCCAAACATAGGATGAGGTTTCAGTCTTAGTATTCGACTTTGGATTTCTACGGGTTCCTCAAGACTAGGGTCAATATTATGGTCAATTCTCTAACTAATCCTAGTAGTGTTTATACTACTCTCAAGTCATACATAAATACGTCAAGGGATGATGGTAAGTTAATCTATAGTAGTGATGCTAGGGTTCATTAGGTAATATGGAAGGCTAGGGTTGATTTGAAATCCTAAACTTAGGGATGTGTCAAAGCCCTAGTTGTGTTCTTAATAGGAATACTACCCTAATTATCATCCTGTCAACAGGGATTTCTATATTTTAGCAGGGGCTATACTCGAGGAATTATCAGGGAAGCACATGAATCAAGCAGGATGCAATTTTGTAAGTAGGACAGACTGGAAGGAAGATATGTCATAGTCAATTATGGATGAGATCCTATACTCTAATCCTAGGTGTAGGCTTGCTCGGTACAGTAACGTAACCGAGATAATATGCTCTGACCTGCATGGGCCACCACTAAAAATATGTCACGCCCCAGTCCCAAAATACGTAGGACTAGGACACGTAAGCATGCCAGCCGCCTGTATATATGGCAACTCTAATTTATGGAAACCATATATACGAGCGTACGCTGTATAATGAACAATAATTCATAAGTGGTAAAACTAATCACAAGTCACAGGGTAATATCTAAATCTCATCCACAAAAATCAAATATGAATAACCAATAACCATGTAACTAGATCTCAATACAGATATCTAAGAATGACAGTCAGATGGAAACAAATCTACTGTCGAAATAGAATATAAAAAGGAACCAGATACACACCATATAAAAACAACATCTGACAATCATGAGGCTTGAAGAGAAGACCTCCTCGGAATACAAGTAGCCTGTCCGGATCTGCGCTCCCACGAATACTCTGGAACATCTACATCTGGAAAGGGACCAGGTCCTCAGAGGGACATAACAAGATACAGAAAAACAACATGCCATGTAAATACTGAATAAATAAAGGGGGTGTGCTAACCATCTAAGAGAATACAATTTAAAGACCTGGTAGTACGCATGGGAATGTGTAGGCTCAGACATATGCTGACGTAATTCACCAATCGTCGGGACTGGCTAGTATATGCCACATATGCCCCCGTTTAAGGGCATTAATGCTATCCCCATCTCCTAAGAGAATGTAACTTGAAATATATTGCAACTCCCCATCTCCGAAGAGCATGGAAACTTGAAATATATTGCAACTCCCCATCTCATAAGAGCATGGTAACTCGCTATATATACCGTAATCCCCATCTCCGAAGAGCATGGTAACTTGAGTATATATAAGGGGGGGTGTCCCATACGCCTACTAGATGTCTTCCCCGCCCAATGTAGATATACAAGTCATGAAAACGACGTGGATATCTCGAACTATGATACAAGTCTCTATATAAATAATCAACTAAGCTAATACCGTTACACGTGTAGCTCATACCGATGGCCAGTCGAGTATGAGGCACGCGTCCCTACATGAACTCTCTCTGTGACATGTAATGATACGTGTCAAGGCCTGGGAAGTCATATCAATAACTTCACAACTTTAGGTGGGTCTACTAGACACTAGGTCAGATACAAATTCTAACGTCAACGCCTTCGTTGACTGCACCCGAGTCTGCTCGGACGCGCGCATTTATATAATAAATAAATATGTAACTAACCAAAACTGAATTTAAACAGTACAATAAGGCAAGATATACTTGCCTGGCAAGAGAGCTACAAATATGTAACGTCCCGATGTCAAGTGCCAAGAAGTCAAAAACTATGGCCTCAGAAGGAAAGTCTCCGGATGCTGAAATAAATATCACTAACAGTCTCAAAAAATATTAAATAGCTAGAAATGCCTGTCCTTAAGTCCAATTTGGACACAGGGACAAAAATGACAGTTTCTAGTCAAAGCGGGGTCCATATGTGGGCCGCTTTGCACCGAAAAATGTGTCAGGGTCAAAGGTCTCCAAATTCGTCAAACTTAGTGTCAACAAGTCAGGAACGATGATACGAACCCAACGGAACTTCCAGAATTAGATTCCGATGAGCTGGTCACAAAATCGCCTGTCAAGTGGAGCCTATGGAGCCCACGATACGGGATTTTGTCAACGTTCTCAGAATCAAACCAAACTTGGATCACAGGACCAGCGTATCGCTACGAGTCCGATGGCACAAGTTTTGTTTCGATCCGACGTGTGTACACAAAGTTGCAGCGTGTTCCATAACAGGCGAATACGGGACGTTGTCGGCGGATACGCGTTGATTCCGGTGTGCACGCACATCCAAATCAACTTCTGCGAAATCTCGCACATCCGTATCAACGGTGCGTATATTTCGATAAAGACTGCATGTGACCAAGTCGTCCCGTTTGGTGGGGCGTACTCAGTTCCGGTGTGAATCGGGTCGTTGTTTTTCCTGTATTTGGATTGCGTGTCGCGATCGCCACAGGACGCGATGCACCGAGCGGGTTGCACGGGCATCGAGAGGGTCACATAGCCTACGTGTCATAACTGACAGAATTAAAAACGGAATAACGAGGAGATAGAATGGGTTACCTGAACAGGGCTCCGCAGAATGAATTTCCCGTGTCCGGAAAGAGATTCGACACGACGCTGATCGTGTCCGGGCTGTGTCCGGCTCTGAAATGCTGTTGTGTCAGGTACTGTTGTGTCCGGTACTGTGCCGAGTCCGGTACTGGGGCAGCGGGTCATCGCGGGGGGGGTCCGGAGCCGCTGTGGCTAGGGCTCCGGGGTCGTCGGCTCGTTGACGGAGGAGCTGGGTTGGAGCACGGCTTAGACGAGCGGAGATGGCGCTCGGAGTCGTCTGCCGTGTTGGCAGCAGGCAGGGTCGAGGTCACGGGGTGCTGGCCGGGGGAGGGTGGCCGAGTCGTGGCCGCTGCGTGGGGGGAGGGCGGAGGTCAGGTGAGGAGGAGGAAGAGAGATGGGTCGAGGGTGGCGCGGAGCTCGGGGGGGGAAGCTGCTGCTGCTCCGGTTGCTTGGGGGGCGTCGGGCTGGAGCTCGGGTGGCAATTGTGGCGAGTGGCTGAGGAGGTGGAGGTCGAGGTGGTGGTGATGATGGTGGTGGTGGTGAGTGATGGGGGTGGCGGTGGAGATGGGGGCCGGAGGAGAAGGAGCTGGGGAGAGAGGAGGAAGTCGAGGTGGGTCGACTCGCTGGGAGGGGAAGGCGGAGGTCGGGGTCGACTCCGGAGAGGGTCAGCTGTGCACAGGGGGTCAAGGTCCGGAGCCGCCGCGGGGTAGGGGAGAAGTTAGGCCGGAGCTCGGGGAGGAGAAGAGGAGGAGGAGGAAGAGGACCAGCGGGGGGGGGGGCTCGCCGCGGGGGGGGGGGGGGGTCAGCTCCGGTGACCGAGGGGGGTCAGCTCCGGTGACCGGGGGGGGGGGTCGGCTGAATGGGGGGGAGATTTTAGGTTTTCTTTTCTTTTTTTATTTTCTTTTACTTTATAGAAAAATTATATTAATATTTTAAGTAAAATATCTTGAGATATTTACAAGATATTTTCGGGATATTTTCGGGTGGTCTCGTCTCCAAATGGACGGTACAGGTTCACCGGCCAATGAGGGGGTGACACCTCACACTGTAATTTGCAGATAAGTCGCTGTAATTTCATAAATTGCGCAAAGGTCCTATTTTGGGAAATTGTGCAATTACAAAATTGTCTGGAAAAAACACCCGATACTTGAAAATACTAAAATTCACAGAATTGAGAGAAATTGCTGTGCGAGGGTCCTGAGGGGGTGGGGGTGAGTCTGGGCAGGGACTGGGCCTGGTTTCTTGGTGATACGGGTCATCGTATTTATTATTTAATAAATACTGTGCACGGTGTTCTCTAATTATTTAGAGGTAGGTAGAGCCATAATTTTCTTGCGGTGTAAATACACTAAATATAGTATACTCAGTGTAGAATATTATCGTATTTTTGTCTGGGCAAAACAGGTGCAGGTTGGGCCTCTAATGTCTGTTGGAACAAGGATGGGTAGAGATCTAGGAATTTAATTATGTACGTTTGGTAACGATATTTGCGCGCCTCATACGAGGCTCAAAACAGAGTATCTGGGAGTTGCATAAAGTGCAGAATAATAGGCTGGCATGTCTAGGAGAGGTATGTGAACTTTGTTCGGGGATAATAGTCAAGGTAAAGCTCCAAATAATTCGGTGATGGACAGGTGCACAAGTCAACAGGATATGTAAGCCAAATAAATTAAATTATTGCCATAAATCCTAAATTGTTAAAATAATCCTAGAAATGCTGGAATCTGGTCGAGGGAGTTTACACGGGAGGACAATAAGTAAGGCGTTTGGACTCCTTTGCATTTTTCTTGTGTAACCCGTACGCTCCGTCGGAGATGCACGGTCATGATGACCCCTATATATTATTATTATCAGGTGGCCTCTGACGTTCAAAAGACGTCATGCTTTGTAGGCCCCTGATTCTCCGAGAGAATCATGCCAATCCTATTTTAGCCAGATAGCCCACGTGTTGGAAAGTTGTTCTCAAAGTGCTTTCACGTAGATGGTTAGGCGACCCTTGGATGTTTATTTTTTAGTACTTTATTGGCATGCTTCTATGTATCTTGTTACGTCCTACTGAGGACCTGGTCCCTTTCGAGGTATAGACGATCATGACTAGCAGGAGCACGAATCATGACTTGCTACTTCGTTCTCTTTTGAGGAGGTCTTCTCTTCGAGTCTCATTGATCATTAGATGTACTTATTTTGTTTCTCCTATATTCTAGTTTTGTAGTGGATTTGTCTCCACCCAGCTACTTGTTCTTATCAAGCATTTTATACTTGATTCATTTATATAGTTGATTGGCTATTCATTTCTTTATGATTTTGTGGATGAGATTTAGTTATGCCCTGTGACTTGTGACAAATATATACCACTTGTGAATTATTGTTCATAACACAGCATACGTATGTGTATGTTTTCTATATATTGGAGCAGTCATAAACATACGGCTAACATGCTTACGTATTCCTAGTCCTACGTATTTTGGGACTGGGGCGTGACAGTCACATCCTACGTCGCCTCCCTCTGGTACGTCTTTTTATAACTTGATTGAAGATCAAAATTTTTGGCTTCAACTCTCGATTCTTCGAGTAAAGATGATTACCGGTTGCTCTGGTTCTGCAGACCATATCTTTCCTTGCAGACTATGGATGTGGCCGTCGAAGAAGATGTCAAAGAAGAACAAGGTGGTGGGCTTGTTAGGAGGAGGTTTGTATCTCTCCTCTGTTCTTCTGGAGGTGGAGGACACCCTATGCGGTCTGTCCAGGACCCCCTAGATATTGCAGGTTCTTCTGGTGTGACGGTTGTTCCTCCACCTGTTGCTGCCGAGGACTCCACAACTGAAGCTTATCTGGATAGTGGGATGTTGAACCGTCGTGATAAGGTTGTTCCCCATCTTGAGGTTGCTGTGTTACCTTCCGAAGCTGTCACAAAGCGATCTAGAGATAGAGCACTGGAGGGAGCCGATGTGGCGAGGCACCATGCTACTTCAGTTCCCGGTCTTCGTAATACTACGACATCTGTGGCTCAGCTACCGGGCATCCAGGCTCTTCAGACGTCCATGAAAGATTGGCTCGCATAAAGGATCGATGGATGCTCTTCTACTGTTGTTTTACCTTCGAGGTTTTTGAGCACCGTTGTGCCGCCTGCCGCGCCTGTGGCCTCTTCTTCAATCCTGCCGTCCTTGACTCCGGCTACATTGGAAGAGATTGACGAGACCATCAAACTTTCTATCTGAAGCTTCCATATGTTCTTGAAGAAGGGGATCGAGGGTGTATTGGAGCGCAACAAATCTTTCGCCTGGGTAAGGTACTTTGCTGAGGGCCAGGTCCATTCTCTGAAGGGTATCCCTGGCTTTGAGCAGATGGCCAACTTTCTGGGCCATAAACTACAGGAGGTAGAGAAATGCCAAACAGAGCTCCAATAGTATCAGCATGCGGACATGGGCATATGATCTTCTATGAATATAACGAGTTCTCAAAGAAGGTGGAGATAGAGAAGACCTTCTTTGCTTCGTCTAGGGAGTGCCTGCAGCGTGATCTCCAAAATTTTTGGGAGAGGCATGACCGGCTGGATGATCTCAGTGAGGAGTGCCTTTCTCGACAAAAGGACCTGACCGGACATATCCGACGGCTCCAGATTGAACTTGATGCAACAAAAAATAGGCTGCGGGAGGCCCAGCAGGAAGAGGAGGCCATTCGTACTGAGGTGAGACAAACAACACAGAACGCGGCTGGCATTATGGTTCTGGTACAATAGCTAGAGGACAGGCATGTGTCTTACGCTTGCTACGATGATCCAGAGGTTATGGCCCAAGAAATTGAGCGCCAGGCTCGGAGGTGCCTGGATGGCCATATTGCCCATCTTCATGCAATGATAGCAGAGTTGTGCTCCGACTCATAGCACCCGTAATTCTCTTTTGCTTTTTTGTACCTTTATTTTGCCCTCGGGCTTTGGGTCTTGATAATCCCCAAAAATATAGTTTTGCTTTTAATCTCTCCTTGCAGAGAAAAATAAAAGTTATCTTATACGTTTTACTGTTCATTTGTGCTAGCTTTGGGTATCGTACTAGAGGTAATATGAATGTAGTACAATACAGTGGCTTTTTAAGAATATCTCGCTGGAAAATCTCCGGTGGACTTATTACTTATTGCGCACTATGGTCCAAGTAATAAGTTTGAAATAGGCCTTGCCAGAGGTGGTATAGTCGTGGCAAGTTTGGTGGACTTAACACCGTTGGCGTACTTAAGTTAAAGGGCAGGTGATAAGTTGAGTTGACGACTGGTGATAGTCGTAGGGTAAGGTTTGCTCAGAGGTCACTTGGACATGGAAGACTCTCAGGGGAGGATGTGAGGATGATAGCTTAGAGGTAACGTAGACATGGGCTGATCAATGGCTATACCGAGAGGTTAGGTACTGAGGACATCCCACTGGAAGATTTTTGGTGGACCTATTACCCTTTTGCGCACTTGGGGTACGAATAATAGATTCAAAATAAACCCTATCAGAGTTAATATGGACGTGATAGGTTTTGTGGACCCACTATTTTTTTGCACACGTTAGTACAAGTAATATGTTTGAGACAAGCCCTGCCAGAGGTTGTTTGTGTTATTAAACGAAAGAATGAAGATGTATTCAATATGGGGGTTTACACAGAACCCGTCTTCTTTTGTTTACAAACAAACTTGTACAATTTGATCCTATACGAGGATATGGGAGTACAATTTATTTAATCTGGGTAGATATTACTATAGGTGTCTGATCTGCAGTCGATCACTTTAGCCCTTGGACCATACGATGTTGAAGAAGTGCCGTAGAAGACAGGAAGCAACTTCGAAGGTTGCAGGAGAGGGTGGATGCACGATGCCAAAGTCGTCGATCCCTACTCTTTGCCTGAGCTCCGGGTGCTCTCTCTCTCTCTCTCTCTCTCTCTCTCTCTCTCGGGTTCGATCTTCCGATTCTTGTTGACTTGATTCGATCTTCAAGTTTTTAGTTTCTCGACCTCGGATCTGATATTGGCTTTCTTGACCAATTTTCCCGACCTTGTTCCTCATTGATAGAGGTCTTTATTTATAGAGTTTTAGTGACAGTGACCACTCCGTCGGTGTAACAACCGAGGAGTGGAAAGTATAGCACCCTTTTACACAACGGTTAAAGTAACCAATGCCTGCGTATAGATGATCTTTTGAATGAGCATGTGACGCAGGTCCAACTAAGGGACACAACGCGTACTATTGCTACGAAGATCACGGCGTAAAAGCCACGTAGGTAGGTATCCATTGTGTAGAAGAGGTTGGCATAGAAGCCAAATGTCTGTCACCATGTCATAGAAGCCAAATAGTTATCAAACCGGCATAGGAGCCTAACAGGCGTAGAAGCCGAACAGGCGTAGAAGCCGAGTGGTCGTAGAGGCCGAACAGGCATAGAAGCCGAGTGGTCGTAGAGGCCGAACAGGCATAGAAGCCGAGGGGGCACAGGGGCCGAACAGGCGTAGAAGCCGAAGGGGCACAGGGGCCGAACAGGCGTAGAAGCCGAAGGGGCACAGGGGCCGAGCAGGCGTAGAAGCCGAAGGGGCACAATCGCTGGATGGACGTAGAAGCCGCTGCTTACCGTGCCACAGTGCTGACGTGGACGTCTTAACCGGAATTACGGCTTTTGAAGATATAATCAAATCTCCGTGCATTAAATGTGGAGGCGTATTCTTTGACGGCCTGCAACCCTTTCTGTGCATCAGTCGCAGAAACGTGCCTCGAGAAACTGTCACCACACTGTGCATTAGGCGAAGAGACGTGCCTCGAAAAACTGTCACTGCACTGTGCATTAGGCGAAGAGACGTGCCTCGAACCCCGTACGGAGTGAAGCTTTTGGTGTAGCAGGCGGTTTGTCTACTGCATAACGTAAACAGCTCGCATTTTGCCTGTGTAAAATAAGGCAGTGTATCCCCTCGTGCTTTGAAAAAGCAGTTTACGCGAAGGGAATGGCGGTATTTGACAGCCTGGGTGGCAGTGCAGTGCCATCATTATAGCCGTCGCTTGGGTAGTCGAGCCGTATCCCTTTGCCAGAAGTCCAGACGTCAGGTTCTTTGCAGGCTCTGACAGGTTCATTGCAGGATCTGACAGGTTTACTTCGGAGAATACGAAGCATCTCTTGTACACCTCCATGCTGCGTATGAAAAGGGGATGAGTTTAACGCCCTGGAGGCGAAGAAGCACCCTGTTTACGCTGAAGCGGCTTGGACGTACTGCCTTACGCGGATGGCCTTTTGAGCTTTTTTATGTTTCACGCTTTGTTCTAGCGAAAAAGGCTCTGTTGCACGCTTGATGGCTCTTAAGGCCTCTGTCTATGCTGCTCTGCACCGATATGCCGCATAGTCATCCGGCGTATTTTTCATACTTCTACAAGACCCCCTTCAAAGCTTTCAAATTCCTCGAAAGTTGGAACGCTTTGAATGAAGCATGAACCGTACCTCGTGACTCGAAATATTTCTGAATGGAGCGTTAAAACGGTCGATGCCGACTTTATGGCAGATTTATTGGGGACCGGTGTGACCCCTCTCGCCTATAAAAAGGCTGAGGGAGTTAGCCTGTTCTCCCCACACTTTCATCACCACGCAGAGATGATCGCCGGAGTTCGCCGGGTCGATTTGAGGAAGAAGGAGATCATGTTCTTCCAGCGTGTAAGGAGCCAAAAAAGATGGCGTCTTCGAGCAAGTGTCCACTGCAACGATGGATCATGGAAGGATATCTTAGCCTCCCTTGCTCGGGATAATCAGCAACTTTATATGGCGTTGCCCCAGGAGAGAGGAAGGGTCGTCTTTGACCACACAGCTTGCAAGTGCTGTCTTCTCTCGTTGCCTCCGGTGACGAGAGTCAGACAGACTCGCTCTGTCCCGGCTTGATCGGCGCACGGAGCATGGGATCTGCAAAATCTATGCAGGCCCAGTTCTGTATCCGCCCGCCGTTGATCATTGCCATGTCAGTCAGTTTGCGGCAACCGACTGACTGCTGGAGAAGATAGATAAAGAATTGAAGCCTAGCGAGAACCTGTCAGAACAGCTTCTGGGCAATCTTCAGACGATGATGGGAAAACCCTCCTGTCGACGGAGTTTCCCTCAGTTGTAATCATGAAAATAAAAAGAAAACTCTTGTAGATTGGATTTTCCTCATATGTAATCATGACTTTGATCTTTTAATAAAATCGTCTTACTTCTTCATATGATCATCTTGCCATACGTTGCTGTGAAGTCTGAATATGTGTAGCTTCAACACGTCTGATTCTTTACGCCGACTCTGTAGGAAGAGTGCTAGGTCCTGTCCTTTACGCATAGCGAATAGTCCATAGAACGCTGTAGAGCATTTTGAACATTTTAGAACCGTCCTGTTGCTAGGACTTAGGAACCGCGTAGAGCTCTGAACTTCTGATAAACAGAATTTTTGTTCAGACTTCGTCTTCAAGAATGACTTTCCGAAAAATCCCTTGGAACAGGGTCGAGAAATGGCTGTCTAACTGAGTTGCCATCTTTTGATAGACGAGATATTCAGACTGGAGTCTGGATAAACCTCCAATTGACCCGAGAAGAGTAATTTCTCAATGTTTGAACTCTTGTATGCTTCGGGTACTTGGGATATATTGAGGCCAAGAAGGAGTATCTTCTGTATGAACTCCTGTAATTGACCGTCTTGAGTTCGGATATGCGGAAAGTCAGATATCCGTAGCGTAGATGAGCTGAAAATCTTGAGTTCGTAGGCCTATTGAGCGTAGAAAGCCACCGAGCGTGAGATTATCGATTTGGAGCTGCTAAGCGTGAAGTCGTAGGTTTGTAGCCTCTCGAGCATAAAAGCTACCGAGCACAAAGGCATCCGGGCATAAAACCATAGACTGATAGCTTGCGAGAATAGAACCGTAGATCTGTTGCTGTCGAGCGTAGAAAGCTCCTTAGCGTAGAACTGTAGATTTGTAGCCTGTGAATGAAAGAAATCTTCCGAGCGTAGAGGTTGCGGATCTGTTGCCTCCGAGCGTAAACTAAGCGCCACCGAGCGTGAGATCATTGATTTGGTACCTGCTGAGCGTAAAAAGTCGTAGGTTTGTGGCCACTCGAGCATAAAAGCTACCGAGCACAAAGGCATCCAGACGTAAAACCATAGACTTGTAGCTTACGAGCGTAAAACCGTAGATCTGTTGCTGTCGAGCGTAGAAAAGCCCCTTAGCATAGGAACCGCTGACCTGCTTTTGTGCAAAAAACTCTTCGAATCTGCTGACTGTCCATCTTTCGAGAGTAGTGGGCTGACGTAGCACCCAATCATAACCAAATATTAATTTGTGAGATTTGGTTGGAGGTTTCGAGGAGCCGCCTGAGGATTCGAGGAGTCGATCCGAACTCTATATATATCCCGAGCTTTGGAGAGAGAAACTTTTTATCCGTCTTCTGTGAGAGAGGGCTTTTGATTTTAAGTTTTTTCCCCTCGTTCTTTCTCCGAGCACTCCAAGCTTCTAGAAATGGCGCCGAAACAAACCCTCTCCACCAAGGGAAAGAGCATAGGTTCTTCTTCTCGTCCTTCTGCCCCGACGAGGGAGTCTTCGGTTGGGCAAGGCGAACTTCCCTCTGAGCGAAGCATTCTGCCGACGAGTAGCGCACCCGGCCTTAGAGGTATAGCCATTTGGGAATGACAAAGAACTATAAAAAATCCTTCGCACACGTTGAACGTGACCGTGCCAGGTCGTCTTCTGTGCCGATAGCCTCTTTGAGGAAGATGACGCACGGAGACGTTTTCATCTTTTACGTCCACATTTCTAATGTGTCAGCGTAAAAACTCCATGTCTTCGTAGTTATGAGCGTAAAAGCTCTGGCTGTCGAAGACTTTGGTGTATACTATAAAATTTTAGTTTTACGCTTTGGATGGACCTCCAGCGTAATAACTAGATTTTTGGCAGTCTGGCGTAAAGCACAGACGGTATACCGCCAATTACGCTTTCGGGATATGACTCCTGGCGTAGGAGGACCAAATTTTATACAGTCTTGGCGTAAAGCACCGACTGTCGCTTCTTGGCCCTTATGTTGCAAGGTTCGTAATGACGTGTTTTCCTTGCATTTTTGCAGTCGACTTGTAGGAGTCTTCGCTGGCCGAGGTGATAGGATCCGCTGCTGGGATGCTGCACTCGAACTACTTGGAGGATCTGTCGTATGTGACATTTCCTATCTCTGGACCCCAGTATCCCGAAGGGATGAGGATCTTGATATCGGCTCAGGACGAGCGAATGCTGCTGAGCATGATCAACGGAGAGCCCCTAACGTACGTAGATGGGGAGCAGTACATCAAGCCGGCCTTCCTCTTTAGGGACATGATAGACAAGCAGTCCCAGACGAAGCCCAAGAGAGAACCCTGGGTTTTCTCTGCCGAGAGCGTGGTCTTGTATTTGCCCACGATGCCGAGAGATTATCCCATCTCGGCTTTCTTCCATGCTACACATCGCAGGAGGATGTCGTGGACGCTGACTCCTGATCTTCACGGGAAACCGGGGAAGATCTTTCATCTGAAAGGAGCCGACCGGGGGTCGTTTGTTAGCCGCCCCACTGGCGTTGTGACGTTGTTCAGGGGACTATGCCCGGGCAGCGTCCCGAGTGAAGACAGTTCAACGATCCAGCCGGTGCAATTGCCGACTTTCTGTAATGACTTCATGGTGCGAGGGGGGGTATACCCCAAGGAGAATCCTCGATGCAACGGGTGTATTACCCCAACAAATCTCCGATGGTCCTGCCTAGTTGACTGGGCTTTGAAGCATTTTCAGAGAGAGCTGGAAGTCATCGGACTGTATGCCGCCGTGAGCGTGACGAGTGTTGGGTTGCCTCCCAACCCTAACCTCTTTCTGGCGCTGATGGAGCGATACATTTCGCTCACCGGGACCTTCGCCACTCCACTGGGGGAGTTAGGGTTGGCCCTCCATGAAATGGCAGCGATCTCGAGACTGCCGATGGGGGATACCCCGTATGAAGAGTATGTTCCTACCAACCGGGAGTTGGAGGACTCGGATCCTCGGGTGGTGGAGGTGTATCAGAAGTTGATGTGCCACTACCTCGCATGCACTGCTTTTTATAATGAGCCCTCTGACTTGGCTCACACCACTAAGTGGATGTCCTACCTCTTCTTCCACCGGGCCAGGACCGTCAAGTCGATGAAGGTTTCGGGGGACAAGTACGAGCCCGTGAACTGCTTGGGCGTGCTCAGTGCTGAGGTCGTTGTGGATCTTAGGGAGGAGGCTAAAGCTCCAGATCATTTCCTCGCTGACGGGGTAGGAAAGTACCCTGAAGGCACTAAGGCCTATAGCTACCTGAGGCGCTGCCGCAGGCCTTTGTCTGAGGAAGCCAAGCTGGCTGGCTTTCTCTTCTTATGGCTGCGTCGAGTAGTGGTGCCTGGCACCGCGTTCGCGGACCGCATTCATCGGAATATCTTGTGGCCCGTCGTCCGTCTGGTGTTCGGGGTAAGGCTGGGCTTGCTTCCTGCCATGGTGTGCCGTATACAGGCTGGCCTGAGAGCCATGGCTGACGGACTGCTCGTCGACGAAGCTCGGCGTGAGAGTTTTCCCCGGGTGGAACTATCATACCTGTATTTGATGGGATGGTTAATTCTCCACAACCCCCGGGTGATGTCTCCCGGTCCTGGTAGCAGTACGGGGGGTAGTTTCTTGCTGAACTACAAGGGCTCCCTCTCGAACGTGAACACAGTCGTGGACTGTCGGCTGACGCTGGGCCTTGGCCATTATATGAAGCTCTTCTGCACTGTCCCTTCTGTACATCATAATCAGTCGGGGATCAGGCTCGAGGATTTAGGCAGAGAAAAGACCAATCTTTCTACGGAGGCCTTTAATTGTTTGGTCTGCATCAGACCCTCCCACTTGCTGTACAGAAGCGAAGATCATTGCTTCTTTGAGCCTTACTTGCCCAGTCGGTTCGCCAGGCAGTTTGGGTACGATCAGCTGCACGTGGGTAATGCCATTACCAGCTTCAGGTCCAGGGGCGGACTCATTGATGGAGCCAGGGGATGGCGGTACTTCATCATGGGTTGCACGGGAGCAATCTTCATTGTGCCGGTCGCCACCCTTTCCACGGAGCTGCGCATCCTCCATTCGTATGCTCAGTTCTACGTGGCGATCAACACCCTCCATCGCAATTTTGACACGCGTGGAAGCTTCAGGGTGCCTTCTTCCAAGCCAGGGGGAAGAATCGAAGTCCCCTCGGTTTCATCTGACGAGGGTGAGGAGTCCGTCATTCCGGATGAGCCTCTGGTATCGGTGCCGAGGTGCGAAGTGCCTCCGCCTGCGGGGGCACTGGCGATCTCAGGGAAGCGAGGGGCTTCTGTCTCGAAACAAACTTCCCCTCGCAAGAGGAAGAAGAAGACGGCTGGCCGCCCTCTCTGGATTCCTGGCATAGAGGCTCCTAGAGAGGAACTTGCTGCCTCTCCTGTTGGGGATGCCTCTTTGATTGGAGACTCCCGGCCTCTCGGAGAGGGACCCTCAGTTTCGGCTGGTAGTGTCGGAGAACTCCTGCTTGATGCTGCAATTGCTGCCACTGCCTCTGGTAGTGGAATAAAATCGCCCACGTGGTCGAGGCAAATGGGAGAATCTTCCTCTAGGCCAGCAACGGAGAAAACTCCTGCTGCGCCCGTGAGCATGACCAGCGAGGTTCCAGCTGACGAACCTCGAACACGTCTCGGCGGAGGCTTGGTGGAGCTCCAGGCGATGTCGGTTGGCCCACCTCCTTCTCCAGGTATGACAGTTCGTATTGCGTCATTAAGGCGCGATATAGCTACATCGGCTGCAGACGCGGCATATCTACCGTTGGCTACGGGTAAAGGTCATCTTTATGTCTCCTCTTTGAAAGATCACTATCATATTGATGTCAACTTTCTTGTCCTCTTCTCAGGGGATGGCGCACACGGGGAGTATAGCGTTGAAGCGCATTCTGGCTCCGCTCGGGCTTCTAACGATGATACGGAGGCGTTCGACTTCGATAAGGAAGTGGCTTCGGGGGCCAGTACGCCCGGAGTAGTTTCGTCACCTCAAGAGGAGGACGAACCTGTCGTCGTGATCTTGCCTCTTGTGAGTATGGCGATGACATCGACCGTCGTTGCCGCACCTTCTTCGGTCGCACCCCCTGATGAGGCGGCGGCTGTGGCCACCTCGTTTGCAATCGTCCTTGGAGGGGAACTCGCCAATATCGCGGCCACTCCTAGCGTCCAACCAGATCTGGTTGCGCTGACTGAGCTGTATACCGGCACCTTCTACGCTAATTTGAACACGCTGATAACAATGGTATTGGCGAAGAATCTGGATTTTGAGAGCCTGAAGAAGGCTTCCCAGTTTTCGATTGGGGCCGTCAGAGCGTTTGGCGATTCTGGGGTAGCTGACGCCCTGGAGGCGATGGTTAATGGGTTGGAGCAACCCATTAACGAATACTTGCAGCTGACTCGGGGTAGTTTTGAAGCTGAAGTCCAGGCCAGATACGACTCCATGACGGCGCGGCTTACCAAACAGCTAGAGAGCTTGGATAGTTCCATCAAGGCGCATGAGCTGGAGAAGGATAAAAGAAAAGCCGTCGTAGAGGAGGCTCTTGCTGTTGAGACGCGGTGCCAATCCGAGCACGAAGGGAACGCAGCAAGGGTCAGCAAGTTGAAGGAGAAACTCGCTCGGGCAGAGGAGTGGGCTTCTCAGTCGCTGGCAGGTCTAGGCGTAGCGTCCGGTCGGCTGAGCACTGCTCGACGGGAATTGGATCGTGCAGAAGCTGCCCGAGCTGGCTCTCTCCGGGCAAGGGCCGAGCTGGCCTTTACGAACAATCCTGAGGCACGGCTAGAACGGGCCCGCGCTGATGCCTTGGTTTCCAGGGGCGAGAAGGTAGCTGCACAGGCGAAGTTGATTCGCGATCTGACTGCTCCCCCGCAATGATGTACCCTTTCTTGCTCTTAGCTTCCCCAATGTAATTCTGCTCTTTTTGGAAATAAAACGCATCTTTTCTGACTTTGTGGACCCATCATTTCGGAATGTAAATGACAGGTTTAGGTGAGAGTGATATCAGAGGTAGTATGGACGTGATAAACTCTCGATAAACTTCTAGCAGGACATATCTATTCAGAGGTCGTACGGACATGATAGAATATGACCTAACTAGCTTCGTTGTGGAAGTAGTTTTGTCAGAATTGGGATTCCCGCCGTATTCTACCCTGGGGTAGAGGAGGTTAAGCATAGTACCTCTTCAGGAATTTACCGTTGATAGGAGCCATTAATAGGTCTCCATTAGGCTGGGCTAACCTGTAAGCGCCATTCGAGAACGTTGTCTCGATCACATAAGGGGCTTCCCACTAGGGCTGAAATTTCCCTTTACTCCTGTGAGTGAGAATCATCGGCCTTCTAACGGCTAAGACTAGCTCGCCGATCTTGAACACTCTTTCCTTTACTTTATGATTGAAAGCTCTGGAAATGCGTGCTTGGTAGAGCGCGATGCGCTGTTGAGCTTGGAGGCGTTTCTCGTCTAATCCTTCCAGCTCTTGAAGCCTTAACAGGTCATTCTTTTGTTGGGTCAGCTCATTAGTTACGGCTATCCTGAGCGACGGGATCTGGATTTCGATGGGAAGAACTGCTTCACTCCCGTAGACCAGTAAAAAGGGGGTACAACCTGTCGGTGTCCGTACCGTTGTGCGGTATGCCCAGAGACATTCGCCCAGCTTCTCGTTCCAGTCTCTTTTGTTCGAAGAGACGAACTTCTTCAGGAGTTTGATAATGGTTTTATTGAAAGCTTCCGCCAAACCATTAGCAGCTGGATAATATGCCGTAGAGGCAATATTACGTATTCGATTTTTATCGCAAAATTGATGAAACGCTTGGCTGATGAACTGAGGCCCATTGTCATGGATTATCCTTCGGGGAATCCCAAAGCGATAAATGACGTGGTGTTTGATGAAGCTGATTACGTCAGACGCTTTTACCTCAGCAAGAGGGATCGCCTCCGTCCATTTGGAGAAATAATTCGTGATGGCTAGTATCAACCGGTGACCTCTGGAAGAAGACGGGTGAATAGGACCAACGATGTCCATACCCCATGCCTCGAAAGGCCAGGATGCAATCGTAGGATGTAGATATTCAGACGGTTGATGTATGAAGTCTGCATGGACCTGACAGGCGCTGCATTGTCTTGCATAGCTGATTGCGTCTGTGATCATAGTGGGCCAGTAATAGCCCATTCTCCTGATACGATCCTCCAGCTTAGGACCGGGCTGATGCGCTCTGTATACGCCGTCGTGAGCTTCCCGGATAATCTGTTGTGCTTCGTCGTCTGAGAGACATCTTAATAGCAGTCCGTCGTAAGTCCGACGATATAGGCATTGTGAAGATGCATCGAAGTAGAAGCGTAATGATCGTCTCTTGACGGATACTGCTTCTTTGGGGTCCTCTGGCAAGATTTCGTATGCGACAAAATCTATGAAGGGACTTCTCCAGTCTCTTCCAGGGGGATCCGTGTTCACGGCGTAGCTGCGTTCTACGTGAAAGTTATTCTTCACGCAGAATAAGTCTCTGTTAAGAAGGATTACTGAGTCCTGCCTTCTTATAGGAGTGGCTAAATCCGTGGCTAGACTGGCTAGGGCATCAGCTTCCAGATTCTGGGATCGAGGCACATGCTCCAGGAAGAACCCTTTGAATGTCATGGCTATCTCGACCGTCGCTTGGTGATAGGGGATGAGGTCTGGATTCCGGACTTCATATATTCCTCTGACTTGATTGACGATAAGCAGAGAATCGCCGAAAGCTTCCAGGGATTCGACCCCCAGCTCTTTAGCGACTTGGAGTCCAATTAAGAGGGCGTTATATTCCGCCATATTGTTGGAGCATGGTTCGTTAAGAGAATACGCCCGGTAGATGACGAGTTTATCAGGAGTGACTAGGACGATTCCTACCCCTGAAACCACGTTTCCCCGGGGGCCAGTCCTGGAGGCGCCGTCGAAGAATAGTTGCCATGCGTCACCTTCCATTGCGGAATTAAATTCTGCAACTTCGTCGGGAATGTCTTCGTATAATTTGGAGGCCTCCGGGATCGGATGAGCAGCTAGGAAGTTGGCCAGCGCTTGGACTTTGATGGACTTCTGCGGTACGTATACCATGTCATATGGTGTTAACAGCATCGCCCAAGTTGCGAGTCGGGAATTAAGAATGCTCGGCTTGCTCATCAGTACTCGAAGAGGGTTGATCCTGGAGATGATGTGGATAGTCTGGCCGGTGACGTAGTGACACGTCTTTTGGATAGCGAACATCAGAGCCAAGCATTCTTTCTTCACTGGGTTGTACCGGTGTTCGGCTCCGACCATCATCCTGCTGAGGTAGTAGATAGCCTGTTCATGCCCTACATCGTTCTTCTATGCGAGAAGAGCTTCTAGCGAATGATCCATTGCTCGGACGTACAGCAAGAATGGTCTTCCCATGATGGGAGGCACCAGAACTGGCGGACAGGTGAGGTAGCGTTTGATATCCCCGAATGCTTGCTGACAGGTTTCTTCCCATACGAAGGATACTCATTTCTTCATGAGATGCGAAAAGGGCTAACATCTTCCTGAGAGGTTGGATATAAATCGCCGGATGTAAGCCAGACGGCCTTGAAATCCCCAGAGTTCCCTCAGATTACGGGGCGGTCGTATTTTCACGATTGCCTGGACTTTGTCAGGGTCCACCTGGATGCCTTTAGCGGTAATGACAAACCCCAGAAATTTGCCACTAGATACACCCAGAAAGGACTTCGTGTAACGCCCCGATCCAAACGGTTACATATGGAACACTTCGCTGCTTCGACTCGGTTGAGAATCGAGTCTCGGGGAAACCTTACCGAATCAACACGGACGAAGTGCAATGAACCCTTCGAATTAATCGAACGGCTTCTATTGAAATAAGTCCAAGAGTTTTGTTGGTTGCTTTGCTTCTTGGTTTTGTGTTGCTTTGTGTTTTGAGTTGCTTTCGATGACTTGGTTTTCATGATTTCGCTTTCTCGCTTGCGCGTTCTTTCGAATCGTAAGGGAAAGAGATTGAAGTATGCTAACCAAGTATTGTTGCATTTTCAGGACGCATAACCAAAGAGTGAACGTCGCTTAAGGATTCCCCATCCTCTCGTTCGATTCATTCGGTGAGTGGCTTAGGCCCTTCAATGAATCCTTTAAGTCTGCATGCCAAATGAAAAGAATCTCTAGTTCACTAAATGTTGCCTCACTAAAAAGATAAGTTAAGGAATGAACTGCATGCAAATATACATAAAGTTTCTGTTTTACTTCAACTGAATGTTGCCCCTTATTTACTTGTTGCATCACTATATCGTGCATTGAACATTCATGGTTAGTGTTTGTGTCAAGTGTAAAAGAAGAAGAAGATAAATCTAGTAGTCCGCCCTGACGTCCGGTCCTACGGGATCTTGGGGGGTGTGGCTATTAGATTGTTATATGCTTGCTAATATTGTGCATCATAAGAGTTGGTTTATAAATGTTTGCTTGCCATGCATGGGTCTCGGACAACTTGTGCACAAGGTAATAGTCTCTCGATCGGTTTCTGGGGCACTGGGAATCGGTCGGTCCGGAAGGGATTGTGAGAGCACCCTGACGTCCGGTCCTACGGGATCTTGGGGGGTGTTGTTGTCCAATAATGGGGAAACTCATGGACCGTCATATAGATAGGGCGCATGCTAGGTTTACCTTCTTGCATACCTATCGTTTCGATATCGAAGAATGATTCATAAGTTTATGCACATATGTAAATTGTGACTAACTTGTGTGTCTGCTGCAGGGATAACCGCTCGGCCGTGGGTAAGAAATATCATATGCATATGCTAAATATTGTCTATGTTTTCTTGCATGAATTGTTAAAAAGAAACTAGACAACCAGAAAGATCACCTAATAATGTTAGCTTCACATGCTTTACTTAGTGTGGATTTCTAAGGTGAGTTTAGCCACGGTCGCTCACCAGTACATATGGTAGTACTGACCCACGTTTGTGGGCAAATATCCAGGTGCTGGGAGCGAGAGTCTGGCAAGCATCCTGAACCTGAATCAGCGTGTGCGCACCCTTCCTTAGGACTGTGTTCGTGCTGCTTCCTTCGCTGCTTACCTCTCCAGTGGGCTACTCTCCTTCTGCTAGATGTTTTGGTTATTTTGGTCCTACTACAAGGGCATAATGTAATGGGCGTTGTGGCTAGTTTTGGGAATGTAAAAAGAGTTGTAAGCCTTCTAAGGCATATTTTGTAACTCAGCCAAGCAAGCATTTTGTAATCCAAATCTTCAGTATTCAATAAAAAGAAAGTATTTTGTGTGCTATCAAATGTGTTCAACTTTGGTTCTCTGCGTTTTACTCTGTGCCTATATATGTATATTTTGTCTAACTTGTCGTGTGCAGGTACGTTGCCTGGTGCAAGCGCAACTTAGGCTTGCACGGCATCGCGTCCAAGCGAGGACGAATGGTTCCGTAGGGACCAAGCGAGGACGAATGGTTCCGTAGGGACCAAGCGAGGACGATAGGCCCTACGGGATCGGCCCCTACGGGATCGGGGCGCGACACTTCGTAGGGTTCATCTTGAGTTGATGTTGGCGTATTAACTCGAATACCGTCCTCAGGTCTTGAATGTGATCATCCTTGAGGCGGCTCTTGACGGCTATGTCGTCCACGTAACATTCTATTGTTTTGCGTAAATGCTCATGAAATATGTTACTCATAGCCCGTTGGTATGTAGCCCCGACGTTCTTCAATCCGAAGGACATGACCGTATAGCAATACACTCCCAACGGGGTACGGAAAGCAGTGTGCTTCTCGTCTTCAGGATGCATCTTGATCTAATTGTATCCCGAGAATCCGTCCATGAAAGACATACATTCAAAACTGCAGGTGTTGTCGATCATGATGTCCGTGATGGGAAGAGGGAACTCATCCTTGGGGCAGGCTGCATTCAGATCTCGGTAATCGATGCAGATACGTACCTTTCCATTTTTTTTCATGACTGGGACAACATTGGCGACCCAGTCGGGATGTTGTTCTTCCCGGATGAAACCACAGGCTATCAGCTTCTTGACTTCAGCTTCAATGGCGTCCATCATGTCCGGGCGGAACCGGCGTTGGTGCTGCTTCATAGGCTTCGAGTCGGTCAATATATTGAGCTTATGAGTAGCCACCTTCGGGTCAAGGCCCGACATGTCCCCATAATCCCATGCAAAGACGTCGGCGTATTCCTTTATCAGCTGTATGATTTCTTCCCTTTCAGCTGGGGGAATATTGTCACTGATAAATATCGGCTTTGGCGAAAGTTTACCCCCAATATCGATTTGGATAACTTCGTCTTTGGTGGGAGGTTCTCTTTGCTCGAAGCGGAATTCCCACTGTGTATCCATTTGCTGAGCCCAAGAGTCATTCTCAAACGGCTCCGAATCCTGCTCATCTGCTCCTGAGGGATCTGTCACCACCATATTTACTGATAGTGTTCGTTCGAGAGCATCAGGTGAGTCGGGGGGCGACGAGCCGTTCTGGGAGAAGGAAAAGATGTCCTCGTCTGACTTAGAAGTCGTAAGGGCGGTGGCATATCCTAACCTAAAACGAGTCTGCTGATAGCAGGGGTCGCCGCGCGGCGGTGTTCGTCTGCCTCTTCCGTAGTTGAGTCCTGGCTTCCGCTTCAAGTCGTAGCCCATGTTTTGCATGATCTTCAATGCCTGCGGGATGTATCGGTGAACTTGAATTTTCCCGGTATCGTCATCGAAAGGATCTTCTTGGTTAGCCGGTTGATTGCGCATACGACCGAAGAATATTGGACGCTGACTGCTGCAGGTAGGCGGGACAACGAAGATAGAATCCTCATGGGGTCCATACGTTGTGATGACGTTGGATGATGACGCTACTTTCCAGACATACGGACGGTAGGAGTTTATAGCTTCCAAGAATTTTTGTGCTATGGGTTCTACCTCGTCACGGTGAGTGGATTCCTGATTTGGAATCTGAGCATTAATGTACTGGAAAAGAGGATGTTTATTTTCATCTGGAACCCCGTTCCCGGTTGCGTTTACATCGATCGGCTGCCCTTTGTACCGAAGGTTGATGACCAAAGGTGGGGGCTTCTGGTTCAGAGTGACCGCTGAAGAACTGCTTCCTCTTCCTGAGCTGGATTTGTTCAGGTGAATAGCCATAGGCTCTATGGCTTTTGGACAAGTGGTTCGTCTTTTCACTCTGATCGACAGCGGCAGTGCGGCAGGGGGTTTTCCTGGCTCCCGGTGGGATTCCTTCTCTGTCTCGCCCGATACTTCTTCCGTGTGGTCTTGAGAGTACAACACGGCGTCGGAATAGTAGGACTCTACTCCTTTAAACGGGTTTAGGTCGGCAACCTCCGTTTGTACTATTTCTTGAGGGTCTACATATTTAAGGCATTGATGTAGAGTTAAAGGAACGATGTTGTGATCGTGGATCCACGGTCTCCCCAGCAAAATGATTTAGGACACCTCTGAATCGATCACGTAACATATGGCCACTGATCTGAGGTTGCCAATCTGGATCCTTAGGCGAATCTTCCCCAACGGCTTACTCCTTTCGGCGTTGAAACCCACGATTGTAGTGGAGGTGTAAGTCAGTTCGCTGGTAGGAATCCTCAATGGTCTGAGCAGACTGTGAGGGATGATGCTGATCGACGATCGCGGATCTATGTGAATCCGATCGACCTCCATGGAACCGACGTACCCGGTGTAATAGAGGGGCCTGTCATGCTTGTTATGTTTTAACAGCATGTCGTCTTGGGTAAAGGTGATATTTGGGACCACCTCCATCACACTGTGGCATTGAGGACACGCCACTGGTTCTTCGTCGGGGGACTTGAGCTGGGTCAAGCATGCCTCTGCCTGCATCAGCGCTTCACTCAAGGCTAGACGAGTGTCTTGGGAGAGCCTGAGTAGCTCGAAGATGGAGAGCCTGGCTGGTGTATTAGCCAGTTGGGCCAGGATATCGAAGTTGTATGGCTTCTCAAAACCTTTGTTTGGAATTTTTTTACAGGTTTATCGAAGCGCACTTCTCTTTGCATCCCTTTGTCTACCGGCGTCGGTTTTGAAGGGCTGGCCTCTGGTACGACGGGGCCTGGTCCCGAAAGTTTGGCAGTTAAAGCGTCCGCCGGTGCATCCTCCTGACTTGCTCCGCAGTCGTTGAGGTAGGCTTTCCCTGAACGGGTTGCAGCAAGTACCTCGTCCTCGTCTGATGGCGAAGAAGTTGCGACCATGTGGCATGGTTTGCGCTTGGAGCTTCTTCTAAACGTAGCTTTAGTAGCTTTAGTCTCTTCCTCGAGCTCTGACACCAAATCCGGATGAACCCACATAATCTCGCCCTGCCGGGTGGTCAGGGGTACCAGGTCTTGATTTTGATCTCTAGATGGAGGGAGATTGACGATGTCCATCGTAGCTCGGGAAATGGGCGTGACACCGTTCATGACCTCTTGGGAAGGCAGATTGCCGAACCGTAGAGAGATCATGTTGGCCGTGACCGTCTTCTCGGTGTTGTGAAGAGTGATGTCCTTAGCATCGATCAACCCCTGGATCCTCCTCTTCAGTATGTAATACGCCTTTGTTGGGTGGTGTACGTATCTGTGGAAGATGCAGTATTTGGGGTCGTCAGTACTGCCGGCTTCTTGGGGCCGCCTTAGCTCCGGAAGGGTGATCTTGTCGCTTTTGACGAGACACTCGAATATACTAGGGATATCGTCGTCGTCGAAAGAGTAGACTTCGACGGGCCTGGAAGTCCCGGGCTTCGTCTGCGTGGTCGCCGCCGTCTTTTGTCTGGACGTATTGACTGTCAGAGCTTCTTTTCCCTTGGAGCTGCGAGGATGGTCGCTTCTGGGAGATGTCCTTTTGCCTCTATCGGAGGCGGAGATCATGATGCCATTGTCGCGTGCCTTGCGACTGTTGTCTTCGGCGGCCACTACCGAGACGATGAACGAAGGCCACTCGTGGAACTGATATGGTCCTGTAAACACCGAGACTACGGGAAGGAGGTTCTTCCTGCAAATGTCTACTAACGCCGAGTCCGGAACTCCTGGAGGAATTTGTAAGGTGGCCTGACAAAAATGTTCGACGAAGGTGCGAACGTCCTCCTTTTCCCTTTGTTTGACTTCGATGAGAGAGGACATAGACATGTCCATCCCACCCTCGTAGAATCGCGTGAAGAATAAAGCTTTGAAGTCTTCGAAGGAAGTAATACAGTTGTCCGCCAGGCTACGGTACCACTGATAGGATACTCCTGAGAGGCAGCCTTTGAACACCCGAGTGAGGAGGGCGTCGTTCCCTTGTAGCAACACCGTCATCATACTGAAATAGTTCATGTATTGACTTGGCGATGTTTTTTCTTCGAACAGAGCCATAGTCTGAGGCTTGTACTTCGAAGGAAAAGGGACTTCTTCCCAGATAGCTGGGTAAGGCTGGTTGATTCCCAGTTTCTTGAGCTGATCTTTGTGCTTCAAGGCATCAAACTGGGCTTTCAACTCCCGCACTGCCTGCATCAGATTTTCAGTTGGAAGCGGGGCTACGGTGTAGTGTGGAGTTGGTTGTATCGTGACTCCAACGGAAGGTAATATATTCACCGAGTGAGGAAGCGGAGGAACTGCTGACTCTTGATCTAGAGCAGGCTCTTGGCTTGGGTTGGATGGTGGCAAGTCCACCCCCGCACGTATCTGAGTTGGCGGGACCGACGCTTGAGCCATGGCAGTTGCGTGCTGAGTTAGCATCATCTGGTGCATGTTCTCCATCATGGATTGTATTTTTTTCAGAGACGTTTCCAGCATAGTGATGCGTTGTTCCGCATTTCCTGACGGCGAAGCTTCCTCGCGTTCGTCTTCAATGGCGTAGACTCCCATTTCCCTGGGCGTCCTCGAAGGATAAGTATAGGTCGCTGCAGAAGTTGACTCTATACTCTCAGCATCTGATCTGGGAGATTGGCGACCCCCAGCGTCGGAATCAGATGAGTACGAAGCCGGTTGCTGTGACCTTGCACGGGTGTTTTGGAACACCCCAGCTTCAGTGTTCCTGAGGAGGTCTTCGAATCTTCTTCGGCTCGGAGGCCCTGAGGGATGACGTCTGGAGCTCGACTCTCCTCTAGGTATGTGTGAAGCCATGTTCACGGACGCATACGCGGGCTCTTCTTCCGGGAAAGACTGAGAGTAGCTCAATCGGTCGAAAACCGACCGTTTTGCTTTAGAACAGCAGCAGTCAATCACAATTTTATGACTATTACAACATTGCTCGCTAGGGGGCGTAATAGACATGTTGGAAGGTCCCCTCTCCTTACGCTTCTGGATTAAGTATTTGCGCAGGTCAGGGGGAGTAGCAACTTGAGCTTGCTTTACGTCGTTGGAGTTTGCCTGGCGTAAATTGGAGATTCGCTCAGAGTGGCGTAAGGCTGAAGAGGTCCTCAGTTGGCCGTCGGCTTCCCGCATAATCCGGAGGGTAGGCAGATTGCTCCTTCGCTGGCGTAACGGCCGAGGAGTCGAGTATTCCGCTGCCTGCTTCCCTTCGCGGAAATCACGACGCTCATCCGGTTCCTCGTAGAGGTCAGATGTTGTCTTGCGCCTGGAGCGTGATTTGTACTTCTGTCCTGGCGCTGAGGCATCACCAGAAGTTCGGTATGTACCGCGCATAGCGGGAGACTGGTTTTTGCGCGTAGAGCGCAGTGGATACTTCTGGGTTAGCACTGAGGCTTTGCCCAAAGTTTTGTCTGTACCGCGCGTAACGGGAGACTGGTTCCTACTCGTAGAGCGCAGTGGATACTTCTGGGTTAGCGTTGAGGCTTTGCCCAAAGTTTTGTCTGTACCGCGCGTAGCGGGAGACTGGTTCCTACGCGTAGAGCGCAGTGAATACTTCTGGGTTAGTGCTGAGGCTTTGCCCGAAGTTTCGTCTGTACCGTGCGCAGCGGGAGACTGAATTTACGTGCAGGGCACGGAGGGAGCGGTGCTACCACCTCATTGGTCGGAGAGATCGGAGAGTCCACAGGAACAGTAGAGGATGTCTTGGGCATCCACACTTTGCACAGCTTCCTGTTGTCTTGGACGGAGAGAGAGTGAGAGCTACCCCTGGTTCGAAGCATGTCTTCATAGGCAGACTGGTCGAATTGGACGACCAGTGTCTTCTTCACGGATCCCACAGATACTGCATCATGTTGAGAAATTGCTTCCTCGTCAGAAGAGAAAGATGTCCCCAGCAGAGTCGCCATCTTGTTTGTGGTATTAAACGAAAGAATGAAGATGTATTCAGTATGGGGGTTTACACAGAACCCGTCTTCTTTTGTTTACAAACAAACTTGTACAATTTGATCCTATACGAGGATATGGGAGTATAATTTATTTAATCTGGGTAGATATTGCTATAGGTGTCTGATCTGCAGTCGATCACTTTAGCCCTTGGACCACACGATGTTGAAGAAGTGCCGTAGAAGACAGGAAGCAGCTTCGAAGGTTGCAGGAGAGGGTGGATGCACGATGCCAAAGTCGTCGATCCCTACTCTTTGCCTGAGCTCCGGGTGCTCTCTCTCTCTCTCTCTCTCTCTCTCTCTCTCTCGGGTTCGATCTTCCGATTCTTGTTGACCTGATTCGATCTTCAAGTTTTCAGTTTCTCGACCTCGGATCTGATATTGGCTTTCTTGACCAATTTTCCCGACCTTGTTTCTCATTGATAGAGGTCTCTATTTATAGAGTTTTAGTGACAGTGACCACTCCTTCGGTGTAACAACCGAGGAGTGGAAAGTACAGCACCCTTTTACACAACGGTTAAAGTAACCAATGCCAGCATATAGATAATCTTTTGAATGAGCGTGTGACGCGGGTCCAACTAAGGGACACAACGCGTACTATTGCTACGAAGATCATGGCATAAAAGCCACGTAGGTAGGTATCCATTATGTAGAAGAGGTTGGCATAGAAGCCAAATGTCTGTCACCATGGCATAGAAGCCAAATAGTTATCAAACCGGCATAGGAGCCGAACAGGCGTAGAAGCCGAACAGGCGTAGAAGCCGAGTGGTCGTAGAGGCCGAACAGGCATAGAAGCCGAGTGGTCGTAGAGGCCGAACAGGCATAGAAGCCGAGGGGGCACAGGGGCCGAACAGGCGTAGAAGCCGAGGGGGCACAGGGGCCGAACAGGCGAAGAAGCCGAAGGGGCACAGGGGCCGAACAGGCGTAGAAGCCGAAGGGGCACAGGGGCCGAGCAGGCGTAGAAGCCGAAGGAGCACAATCGCTGGATAGGCGTAGAAGCCGCTGCGTACCGTGCCACAGTGCTGACGTGGACGTCTTAGCCGGAATTACGGCTTTTGAAGATATAATCAAATCTCTCGCATTAAATGCCAAGATTTGCCATCATCCCGTGCATTAAATGTGGAGGCGTGTTCTTTGACGGCCTGCAACCCTTTCTGCGCATCAGTCGCAGAGACGTGCCTCGAGAAACTGTCACCGCGCTGTGCATTAGGCGAAGAGACGTGCCTCGAAAAACTGTCACTGTACTGTGCATTAGGCGAAGAGACGTGCCTCGAACCCCGTACGGAGTGCAGCTTTTGGCGTAGCAGACGATTTGTCTACTGCAGAACGTAAACAACTCGCGTTTTGCCTGTGTAAAACAAGGCAGCGTATCCCCTCGTGCTTTGAAAAAGCAGTTTACGCGAAGGGGATAGCGGTATTTGACAGCCTGGGTGGCAGTGCAGTGCCATCATTATAGTCGTCGCTTGGGTAGTCGAGCCGTATCCCTTTGCCAGAAGTCCAGACGTCAGGTTCTTTGCAGGCTCTGACAGGTTCATTGCAGGATCTGACAGGTTCACTTCGGAGAATACGAAGCGTCTCTTGTACACCTCCATGCTGCGTATGAAAAGGGGATGAGTTTAACCCCCTGGAGGCGAAGAAGCACCCTGTTTACGCTGAAGCGGCTTGGACGTACTGCCTTACGCGGATGGCCTTTTGAGCTTTTTTATGTTTCACGCTTTGTTCTAGCGGAAAAGGCTCTGTTGCACGCTTGATGGCTCTTAAGGCCTCTGCCTATGCTGCTCTGCACCGATATGCCGCGTAGTCATCCGGCGTATTTTTCATGCTTCTACAGAGGTAATATGGAAGTGACAGTTTTTATGGACTCATCACCCTGGCATACTCCGGATTGGGTATGAGTGATAAGTTGAAAGACAATCGATATCAGAGGTAATATGGACGTGATGATCGATGGTCAAGGACAGAAAGTTTGCTCAGAGGTTATATGGACATGGCAAACTTTTAGGTTGTGGACTTATTACCCATGGCGTACCTTAAGTACGAATAATGAACGGAAATGACTAGCACTATCAGGGGTTATCCGAACGTGATAGTAGAAAGTTAAAAAGCAGAACTTTACTCAGAGGTAATATGGACATGAAAAAGTTCTGAAAATATCTTACTTAGAGGTAATATGGACATGGTAAGATATGATTCTGTGGGGATAGTGAAGAGACGTAGTTCAGAGGTAACATGAATATGAACTGACCTTTTCTCTACTAGGGCAAAAGAAAAGTAGTTTGGAGGTAATGTGGACTTGAACTATTCGTTTCCATTGCGGGCATCCCGCCGTGGGTTCTTGGTAGACCTATTACTTCTTGTGCACGAGAGTGCAAGTAATAAGTTCAAGATGAAACCCTATCAGAGGTAATATGGTCATGATATGTTTTGTGGACTTAACACCGCTAGTGTACCTAAATTTAAGCAAGGGTGATAAGTTTAGACGACGGTCGATATCAGGGGTACTGTGGACGTGATAAATGATAGCCAACCCGAAAGGTTTGCTCAGAGGTGCGAAGGACATGACAAACCCTACTTGAGAATTTTTTGGTTGACTTATTATTTGTTACGCATGTTGAGTACAAATAATAAATTAGAAAATAATTCCTATAAGAGGTAATATGGACGTGATAGATTTTGTGGACCTATTAATTTTTTGTGCACGTTAGTGCAAGTAATAGGTTTGAGACAAGCCTTGCCAGAGGTAATATGGACATGACAGTTTTTGTGGACTTATCACCGCTGGCATACTCCGGATTGGGTACGGATGATAAGCGGGGATGACAACCGATATCAGGGGTAATATGGACGTGATGATCGATAGCCAAAAATTGGGTAAGTTTGTTCAGAGTCACTTGGACATGGCAAACTTAGCCGGGGAGAGATGTTAGGACATCAGTTCATAGGTAATATGGACGTGAACCAATGTCCGAAAAACTCACTGAGGAGTGATTTGCTGAATGTGGTCTATCGGAAAATAAGGATAGACCTGAGGGTTTCTCCACTGGGGAGATTGATGGAATGATAGCGCAAAGGTAATATGGACATGGCTAGCATCTGACGAGATTGGATTTTGAGTGGTCACTGTGGTTGTGTGCGAGTGGACCTGAGGACTGCTCCGCTGGGAAGACTTTGGGGACTCATCATCCGTTGCGTATCCAGGGTTCCAGGATACAGATGATGGGTTTTACAAGAATTGGTAAAGAAGGGAAAAATGTTGCACATAGGCACTTGTTGGGGATAAAGAACCAAGAGTTGATTTGTACATCTGGATTATCCCGCTAGGGATGAGGGGAGTACAAGTCTAGTTTAGACGTAGTACATTTTTTAGAAAATTGCCGTTGATGGGTATCATGAGCAAATCACTGTTGGGTTTCACTAGTTGGTATGTGCCATTGGGAAATACGATTTTTATAATGAACGGGCCCTCACATTTAGGTTAGGATTTGCCGGCCGTCTTGTGAGTCATGGCATGTACAAGCATCTCCATATCCTAACCCTCTGCGAGTGCTATTGTAATAATTGTCGGATTGTAAAGGGGTACGTCGTCCTTTGCTAAAGTTGAGACCTTCTGCTTTTTGGAGGTTGTATCACATCTTCGACGTGAGATAGAGTAATTATTGGCTGTAATAATGGAACTAGGGCAACTCATCATTTATTGTGTTGAATATTGTTGATGACTTAGCCTGCGCCGAATAAGGGGCTCTGAGCACAAGAATACTGTCACGTATACATGATAGAGTTGGCTGAGTTGTGTGCATAGGATCACTACATTTGTGCACGATTGTCTACCACATCGAGGACCACTGCTTGCTGCACATTTTTGTTTATCGCGCAGGGGAACACTGCCTGTTGCTGATAAGGATTCGTTACGACGAGAAGTAGTATCGTATGCACATAAAGTGTGATACGTCCTTGCGCTGAAGACTTGCTCGGATGCGTACAATGGAGTGTTGCCTCTCATGCGCCATTGCTGATGGGTCATGCGAGACTTGGCTTTTGTATCCAGGAAGACTTGTTGAGCTGCACTGAGCATCCGAAGTCTACAATTGGTGCTTTCTAAGGAAAGGATCTTGCTGCCTGGCCTGCATTGCTTCCCTTTTGACCTAGTCGTTGAAGGCGCTATTTTTTGTGCCAATTTTTGAGCAACGACCTCACCTCTTGGGGTTGTAAGTAATACCGAGCCTGCTACTCGGCTACGAGTCGGCGGGAGGTTGACGACCTCCCTGGTTGTCTGGGCTTCCGTCACTGGAAAGTCGTCTAATTAGAGGAACACTATTTTTGTAATGATTGCCTTATCATTGAAGTCGAGGGTGAGATCATTGGCTTCGATCAATTATTGGATACATCTTTTCAACACAGAGCAGTCTCTGGTTGGATGATGAATGTACCGATGAAAGAGGCAATATTTTGGGTCATTGACCTTGTCAGCCTCTTCGGGGCATCTGATGTTGGGTAGCTGAAGTTTGTTTTCCTTTATCAGTATGTTAAAGATTTTAATGATTTTATCATCATTGAAGGAGAAAGTTTCCTTTAGCTTTGGGGCTTCTGATACCTGAGTCGTACGGTCCTCGGGGAAGACTGATAATTTTGCATTATTTTCTGACTCAGAGAGATTTCTACCCCCAGCTTTCGATGATGCTCTTTCTTGTCGAGGGAGACTACCCCAAACATTTTATTGTCTGGTTCTTGGGAATCACTGTCCTCACGGTATGACAAGTTAGTGTGGATCACCAGGAGATTGCTACTCCCGACTTGCAGAGTTACTACAGGCGATGAGGGTGGCAGGACCATGTTTGCCTTGATCTCAAGTATTGTCTGGGCCAGAGTCTGCATTGATGCACTCATTGTATGCATCATGGCCTCGAGAGCCTCGAGTCATTTGCGATCGCTAAGCCCTTCTGCCTTGGGTTCCCGAGTCGCACTGTCCTCAGGGAAGACGGTCATTGTTGCATCGTCTTCAGACTCAAAAGAGATGCTACCCCCAGGTTCAGATGATGCTCTGACTATTCGAGGGTGACTCCCCCCAAGCCTGTTATTGTCTGTTCCTTGGGAGTTGTAGTCTCCAGGGGAGGTAGGCATCATCGCACCGTCTTCCGATTTTGGAGGATTGCTACCCCCAGCCCTAGATGCTGCATTGACCCTAGGCATGGGATCTTTTGTCGTATTGTACACGTGGCTCTGCGCTATCCTTGGGACTTATGTCTCTTAGTGTGTTCTCGTCCTTCGAGACGATCAAGAAAATTCTTTTTGTCATGATTCTGTGTCAGGGCGCCATCTTTGTTGTAAGGATGTCATGTCAAGTCGACTTGCGGCTAGTTGTCAGATGCTTGTTTGGACCGCGTGGGTGTCCCTTTTCTGGGCCGCATGGGGCGTGACTATGCGGCATCTCTTCAGTATGAGGATGCGGCATGTATGTAAGCCGCATGACTATAGATTTTTTTATGCTTCTACACTTGGTTGTGATTGTATTATTCGGTTAGTAGCCTAGGAAAATGGACTATCATAGTGTGATGGTTCAACTCTTATCCTTGTTTGGTTGTAGGGTTGGGCCTTTGCGCTAGGATATGCCATGGACCTAAGTTGTGACACTGAACCTATGTATTATTATATATTTTCATTTGGTTTTTGTTTTTCCATTTCGTGCTTCCTTTGTGGTACTTGCTATTTTGGGTTTAACCCCATTGATTTTGCATGGCCAGATTTCGAGCCAGTACCCGAGAATTCAGCGTACCTTCCCCCTACTTATGGCGTGTACCAGGAACATGGTCGCAGAGGATAGCGAGTCGGTTTTCTTCTTCCATGTTCATCATTGAACATTTACTTCTTTTGGGCATTTAGCCACCGGCACCTGTTAACCAGCTCGTCTGGACATTAGTTTTCCTTACATGATTGTATTAAATCAGACTGCAGCTGATAATTGTCACTTTTGTTACTCTTCCAGTTTCTTATTTTGTACAGCTGGACTCCAGAATATTTTGAGAAAGCGTTTCTGACGCCTTATTGCTTATCATATATGCTCTATGCTTACTATTTCTTGTTTGAATGATTGAGACATAGAAGTTCTTGACCATAAGAGACTTGATTGTAGCATGCACCCCCTTGTCTTATACAGTCGTGACCGTCGTACGACGTATAGCACCTTGTACGGGGTAGCTAGCCATGTCCGTCTCCGTATTCCGGTACCGGGACATGACATTACTACATGAACTATGTACATGTGGACCAATATGAATAGAATTATTAGTGCACATGGTTGCACATGGGATGTAGGAGTCTATTCTTGGTCCACATGTGCATGGCTCATGTAGGAATATGAACACTATGGCTCATATCCCGTTTACCCATATATATATATATATATATATATATATATATATATATATATATATGAGGGATCCACATCTTCGATTTTTTACATCTCCATGTTATCAACCGTTGAATCTTGTTTAAGTCATCTAATCTTAACAATTGATTTGAACGGTTCAAATCAACGGTTAAGATTAGATGACTTAAACAAGATCTATCGATTGTAAACATGTGGATGCTTGAAAATGCATAATAGAAGAAAATGTGAATCCCTCCTTTTATATATATATATATATATATATATATATATATATATATATATATAATAGTCGATAGTTTTTTTTTTAGATGCATGGTGATCTACGCACGGGACTTTGTACGTGCTACATTGCATGTTATTTGGACCTATTGTTCCTCATCTCTTCCGTGATTTAATTTTCAGACCATCCGTCTAGCCAGAAAAATTATATCTATTCTCAGCGACCACAAGATAATAGTGGATAGTGAACCATATGATCATGCACTAAGAATTTTACGAGAAATGATTCAATCAATGGCGCATTTGAAGATAGTTACACTTACGAATCTTTTATAAAGAGATAAGACAGTGTAATGTATCCAGGATTTGATGAATTTTTTTTTTTAATTTGATGGAAGAATTCTGATAATAACAACTCCATTAACTAATGGAGCTGGCGATTTCTGGTCCATCTGATGATCTAATGCAATTTGAGATTAATGATTTAAAAATTGGACCAAAAATCGATCTAGTCGGGACATTGGATTGGATTAAGCCGATTCAACTAGCCAGTTAATTCAGATTGAACCAGTTATATATACTTACAATCTTACATTAAATATATTACATAGTTAATTATATATATACTACTTAGAAGTTATGTATAGTAATAGTAAAAAAACAAACATATTAACTTTAATTGCATGTAAGTCCAAAACGAAAGTCAAACATCAGAGTCAAATCGGTTCAAAATTCAATTGGGTCTGACGGTTCGGTTGTCAGACCGGTTGGGTCGATCAGATTGATTTAATTTTTAGAAAAAACAGTGACGGAAAAGAGAATTAATTTTATCTTTCCTTATCTAGATAACAAAAAATAGGAAAAGAAAAGTATTTTTTTTTTGTGGGACAGATAAAATTACTACTTAGTCTTTGACTTTCTCAACATAGAAAAAAAATTATTGAGGGATAACTGGATAAAGTTACCAAATATATATATATATATATATATATATATATATATATATATATATATATATATATATATATATATATATATTAAGATATTCGACGTAACGTTCAGGACTTTGTACACGCTGCATTGCATATCTTTTGGATTAATTGTCCCCAACTCACACCATTTATAAATGGAAGGAATAATACGCATATATGGCTCGATCCAGTGATCTTCCGCCACACAGCCAGGATCTTATACATTTTTTCGGTAACTACAAGAGTCACTCGAGTTCGGTCCCATTGCCCCGAACTCCCACCATTAATTCTTCTTCTTCTTTTTCTTCTTGTGTGTTCATTTTTCGTCCATTTTTTGAAGAAATTTTTTTTTGGGTGGAGCCTATATAAATTTTGCTTCCAAATTCTTCGCCTCCACTTTCTTTTCCTTTTTTTCAAACATTGTAACTTTTAATTTTTCTTCCACCTTTTTTTTTATTTGTTCTTTTTTTCTTATTTTTTTTCTTTTTCAGACGAGAGCAGATCTGATGTCCTATATATTCTATCTGATTTCATGTTGTCTCTTTGTGTATGTTTTTATTTTTATTTTTATTTTTATTTTATTTTTTTTTATACCGGTTGGCCCTAACCAGGTATTAGGGGGGAGGGAGCAAACCAACTGTCCTACATATTCTGTCACATAGTTATGCCCTATTATGTTATGTCCTATTATGTGAGTTTCAACTGGTATTAAAAAAAATGAAAGAGAGAGAACAAACAAAAATATGGAACAGAATATTGAACGTCAAATTGGCTCTCTATTA
Source organism: Iris macrosiphon (assembly GCA_036927795.1). Classification (NCBI taxonomy): domain Eukaryota; kingdom Viridiplantae; phylum Streptophyta; class Magnoliopsida; order Asparagales; family Iridaceae; genus Iris; species Iris macrosiphon. The sequence goes on from JAYESA010000012.1 coordinate 165,464,770, forward strand.
GGGGAGAGAGAAAAGAACAGCTCCTATCGGTCTCTCTCTCTCTCTCTCGCTTTCACACACATAAATGGATTAACAAATAAAGAGGGGGGCATTAGTGTCATTGTCATGCGGGCCAAGGAGTCGTTAGAATCAAGACCACTTCGACTGGCACATTAATACGGCTTACCAAAGATCGAGGGAGGGCATAGACAAGAAGAAGTGAACAACAGAGAGACCGACAGTAGTAGTAGTTTTTGTTGGAGGTGGTGGTCTAAGAGGTGGTGGGAAGAGTACAAGCGATGGATAGAGAAGAAGAAGAAGAAGAAGAAGAAGAAGAAGAAGAAGGCTCCTCCCATGGCAAAGAGAGAGGAACTCCTTATGATCTCCATCCATGCCATCTCCTACAGTGTTTAGTGAGATATTTCCTTGGCCTCTTTGGCTTCCCAACACCCACTCAAGACCCTGCAGATCGTGGGTCCAGGGATCCTCCTCAACCAGAAGAAGAGAATGCCAAAAAATCAGTTGTAAGAAAATATATATACTTCTCTCCCTAACTCTCTTTTCAAATATATATGATTACATGCTTAGGGACTTGGAACTTGTTCTTGTGCTTGTAGCAAGAAGAAGAAGAAGAAGAAGAAGAAGAAGAAGAATCAAGGGGCTTCCTCGTTTTCCTTGTAAGAAGGCCTGCCAGGAGAAACCCAAGTGAAGGAAGAGGACCGCAGATTAACTAATTAAATACTCTCCTACCTAAGAGTTCTAGCTCCTTTTTGTAATTTTTTTTAAAGGTCACCAAACGTTCACTTATATAGCATCTTCGTTTTTGTAATTTTTTTTTTCTTTTTTTTAACATTTTCTCTGTCTGTGTGTTTCAATATATGGAGAGAAAAAATATATTTACTGTGGAAGTTGGTGTATGGAAGGAAATTAGTTGCTTGTTGTCAAGAATTATATATATATATATATATATATATATATATATATATATATATATTAAGTTGCTTTCTCATTTACTTCAGTTAGTATTGATCAAACTTTATTCATCACTTGCGACGCTACTTAAGGCCAAAAGGGCCCTGGTCCTCCTGAATTTGGTAAAAAATTAAAAAAAATTTAAGTTTTATTCAGATTATTTTATATCTATAGAAGATATATTGGTTATATATTTATTATTTTTTCTGTATTTTAGATCAATTTTGAAGTTCATTGTCAAAAAATATTAGTAAAATTGATTCTATTTTGGCTTAACCATGTGATTATTATTAATTTTTAATTTATTTGGGTGCTAGATCCTATCTCCAAAGTGCTGGCTTCGTCCCTGACTTTGGATAAACTCTGTTTTAGCTTGTTCATGTGGAGCTAAAGAACAATTTGGATACTGGAATCGGCACATTTAGGGTCTATTATTTGAGCATTTAAGAACTTTTTTTATGGGTCAAACATACTTAATATTGATTGAGTCAGTTAATGGTCGAGAAAAACTGTTACAATTAGGAGTTGGAACTATTTTAGATCTATTTCTCATAGTTAGTCGATTATCGAAAATTTTCAATGCAGCACATAAAAAGTCCGATTCACACTTAATTTAAGGGTTATTTAGTTATAGAGTTTCCTATAATATAATAAATTTACGTTTAGGTCTTCATATATATATATATATAGCAATAGAAAGAAAGCAGGCGAGCGAGCAAAGAACGAGCTGGGGATACACACAGGCTACTCGCTACGAGACAGTCAGTCGCCTCCTAGCAAGGTCTTCCTCCCTAACGGTCGCCTTCACTTCAATCATCGAAACTAGCGACGACCGCCCTTGTCCCTTTCCTTTTTCCATTCAGCCTACTTCTTTGTTCCGTCAGTCTAAGACGTTGAATGCCCTTAAGCGGTTCGCCTACCTTACCCTGAAAGGGAACGAGACGCTTCGTTCATATTATTCATAACAGGATTTGGATCTCAACCTAACAATTGATTTTGCAGACCATCCAAAATGGATACCTAAACAAATTTTTTGAATATTATACGTGATCCTAAAACTAAACAAAAATATGTGAATTATTTAGTTTTAGGGTCTCATATAATATTCAAAAAAATTATTTATGTTTCGATATTGTCCAGAAGAGGATTTTGGTCTCTTCCTGACGGTTGATTTGGACTGATCGTTAGATCTTGTTTAAGTCTCCATAATATTTGGATTTTATGTTAGCTTTTTTAGTGTCTGGTATAATATTCAAAATTTGTGTTGAGATCTCCCATTTAGATATCAGTCCAAACCAACCGTCATGACAATATGGAGAGCTAAAATAAAATTTTGAATATTATACGAGATCCTAAAATTAAATAACCAATTTAGTTTTGTTATGACCAATAAAAAATGAGACTTATAACATTGTTGTTTGTTTCTATCATGATCTTAGCAGACACATAAGCCTCCTGGAGACAGTTTCGATGGGAATGATTTCATGGACATCGTGTAAAGTCAGATGTCTCTTGTCCCGATCATATTGTTGAATGCTTACACTCAAGAGTCCTGAAAAGGTGTGTGGCTGCTAAGATCGGGATAACAACAATATCACAAGTTTCATTATCGATTGGGTATGAAAAAAATAAGAAAATTATAATCCAAGTCACATAATCCTTACAATTTAAAACTAAATAACGTATTTTCTTTTAGTTTTAAGGTCTCGAATAATACTCAAATTTTGTCTGTCTTCATTTGCCAGTCCAAATCAATCGTCAAGATGAAATCCAAATCCAAAATTTCTAATATTATATGAGATCTTAAAACTAAATAATTTTTAATTTAATGGAAGAAAATAATTTAGATAGCAACCCAAAAATTGAAGAACATTGACGTGGCAGAGGTAAATATTATTATATTTCTCGCACTTATAACTCAATAGAACAAAAAATGATAAATATTTGAAAGAAAATCAGTGGTCGATCCCACGTGTCCCGACTTCATGCAATCCACATGCAATTATCATATTAAAAAGCTTCAGAACTACAAATTTTCTGATGATGCTTTACTTTGGTACTGTTGAATCTCACCAAACATGAAACATCATCATATCAAATTGATTTAATTATATGCTTAATATATGAAAAATGATAACTTAATTAAATATGAAAACTGCGCCACTAAATCTAATTAATCGGATGGATACTCTACTAATTAGGTGTTAGCTTGGTTTTGTATGATTGTGTTTATGTTTTCATTTCCTGCCTCAACAATTTGTTTTGTCCTATTGTCTCCTTATTCTATTTAATGAAACCAATGGTCTATATCTAAAATAAGACAGGCCCCACTTAATCCCATGTATCACTAAGCATAATTAATAAAACAGGTATCGAAAAAAAAATATATCTATTGCAGCGTAACGTCAGTATGTCGGTTCAAGATGGTTGACTTATTTAGAACATATTTTGTAGATGTTTAGTTTACTTTTTGTGTTAAATTTTTTTTTTTAGCTTTTTTTTTAGTCTTTCTTAGGGGTTTAAGCAATATTTTCTTACAAATACAACCTTGTAAAACGTAAAGAAAAGTTGATTGTGATAATTTGAATTGATAATATGATCTATTTTCGTTTCATTCTCGTGTTACATAACTTGGGCTTTTAGACATCTTTATTGTAGAAGCATAAAAAATCCAAAGGTACTATGGGCCAACGTCCATGCGCCATTTAACCCAAAGACAATGAACTTTGGAAACCCATGCGCTAAAAATTATACGGCAGAGACAGTGAACTCTGGAAGATAGGTGCAAGATGGTGATTCTAATGCGACATGAAGTCTATTCGGCAGATGTAGTGAAATTTGGTTGCATATGACAATGAAAGCAGATTTAGCTATGCGACAAGATTCTAGGTGCATACGTCCTAACTGCATACGTCAGTATGACATTGCATTAAAAGATGAGCCGTCTCGTAGAGTGTGCAGACGATGGTTACGTCAACATCATCATTACGGTTTGTCTGTGTACAGTTGTGCGATGCCACATGTATATGCATCATACTCTCATGCGGCAAAGTCTACTCTGTGGCACAGTCTTTTAAGGCAATTCATTTCATGCGACAAACAACTCTTTATCTCTTATACCTGGCAGTGACAGTTATGGAGACAAAGAGGCTATGCGAATTGAATGCATTAGTGGCACATACGTTACAAAAGATAACAGACGTATTAAATAAAGGATTTTGAATCGTTCTAATGCATGCCACGTGTCAATTCGACCAGGTTATGCGCATACGTTCAGATCCGTTTTATGCACTATAGTTATTGTAGAATGTTATGTGGCAGGCAAAATCCTATGCGCAGGGCTTAAAAATAATTTCTTTTCAAGTTTATGTGCCAACAGCTATTACAGTGAGAATGACTATAAATAGTTGGGACATGTGCTTCCCAAACCATCGAAAGCTGAGTACTTTTGAGCACACTTGCTACCCTTCTTGTCAGTGAGCCGAGAGTTAGCAATTTTTTTTCAATCTTTGTCTTAGGATCGTCAACGGAGTAAATAAGTCATCCACGACTTGATCTCCATCGACACACTCCTCAGAATCTTCTTTTTTTGTACTTTGAATTTTAGTAAAAGGTTCTTTGTATTATTTCTTAGCTACATTAGCTACAATTTTTTAGCTGCGTTTGCTTGGTCGCTTCGCTCCCTCGCGAGACTCTGGTCTGGCATGTCAGGACCATCCGCTACGTGCCCAGCATAGCCGGTGGGGAGTTCGTTCGGCTTTCAGCTCTTCACTCATCGCCTCCGATGATCCCCTACATTTTGTAATTTGTAATATATAAAGTAGAAAATTTTATTTTTGTAATGTCTACACTTATCTTGGTTCGCTGGTTTTTAGCTATTTCCATTTTCATGATGTGTCAGGTAGAATCACTACCTTAATTAAGCATATCATGAGGTATCATGGGAACCAACAACAACGAGACGGACAATAACTTCTTACCGAATAGCATAGGTGAAAGCCTCTTTGTAGCTATTTGTCACATATAATTATCTTTGCGGGATCTAACCATACACAATCAGCAAGTTGAGCAGGCAGTAGGAAATTAGGAACCGTTAAGACAATCAATTCGTTAACCAAAAACAACATCATGAGTAAACAACTTCTGCGAGCTCACGAAAAATACAACTTTCGGCGCGGGAGCATCGTCCATTAAACACTCATTTAGATTCGTCTAGTTTGAGTGACGAGGAGTACAATTTTTTTGTCAGGCGGGATCGTGAAGACGATCGCATAGGTGACATGTTACCTGACTGACAAGACTACAACTTCTGTACGATGTTGGCAGATACATTTTGTGAGACTCGTCTCACTATTTTTGTATTCGTATCCAAGATATGTGTATATTTCCGTTATGGTTATTTCTTATTTTTCCTAATTCTCTATTAGATATTTTTATGAATATTGTTTAGAGGCACTCTTTTCACTATTGGGTTCTTGGTTTTGTTTGTGTGGTCTAGATTGGCTTAGAGTTGTGTCATGGATTGACTAGCATCCAACGGTCACCCTTAACCCAAACCCACATATATAACACATTCACTTTCTCTCTCTCCTTCATTCTTTCACTTTTCTTATCTTTTCTTCTCTTTTCATTTTCTTCTTCCCTCTCCTCTCCCAAGCCGAGAGCTAGAGCAAGGACTTGGCCGTAGGTTTTGGGCCTTGGTAGTAGTGGGTTTAGGCAAGTATATCTTGCCCAAAGTGAAAAAACCATAATTTTTTGAATATTTTTTTAATTAAATTTTCTTACATATTTTTAGCTTATAATGTGTATCTAGTGGTCCTTAACAATTTAGTATTTGGCATTTTAATTTTGATGAACGGTTGGAGTAGTTCTAAGTTTCAAAGTTAGGGTTTTACAAATTTCATGGGTTTGATCTCTTAAAACATGGAATTTCTGAAAAATAATTATCCCATGTTGTGGAGAATTAAATTTTATTCAATTTTGGCTTTTGAAACGTCAAATTTCGAGTTGAATAAAGTTTTTATGGCCAAAATAAGTTTTTAGAATTTTTTTTGTCGGCTGAATAAGAAGAATAGTGTTGTGTAAAAATAGTGCATAAGTCCCTACGTAAAAACTACACAAAATCCCCTGCATATAAGTGCACAAAAGTCCCTCCTTTTGAGTATTTATGCAGAATTCAATTCTGGACGTAAAGATTATGCATAAGCTCTTCTCTTTTGCGTATTTTATGCATAATTCAATTTTGGACGTAAATATTACGTAGGAGCCCTTATTTTTGCGTATTTTATGCAGAATTTAATTCTGGACGTAAAAATTATGCAGGAGCCCTTCCGTTTTGCATATTTTACGCAAAATTTAATTCTGGACGTAAAAGTTATGCATGAGCCCTTTCCTTTTGCGTATTTTTCGTAGAATTCAATTCTGGACGTAAAAATAGTGCGCAAAAGTACTCCCTTGCTTACTTTTTGTGCAGAATCTTGTTTTTGCGTAGAAAGTACACGGATGAGCTATTTTTAACCAAAAATACACGAGAAGCCTATTTTAAGCTATTTTGACTATTTTATGCGCATAAAAATAGTTTTTGCCTATTTAACTAATTTTCTAGCTATAATCTTGCAAAACTCAAAATATGAAAGATGTAGATCTTTATCTTGCCTTTTCAAATCTTTTGAATCATCTCATTTGGAGTTCGGATGAGTGAGTTATGCCCAATTTTCTAAAATATATAAAAATTTAGTTTTGTGCAATTTTGCAAGTTTGATTATTTTGACCATTGTTGCTATATTCTTCGATTGTTTTGCCTTCTTAACTTAACATTGGGATAATGTACATGATGCTTTCTTGTATTTAACTTGTGTTAGTGCTTGTAATGAAACTTGGAGTTTTAAGCCCATGTTTATGTAAATATTATACTGATATTTCCGATAGTGGCTCGACGTAGAGCACTCATGAACTAAGATATCCGGACATGTCACCATCAAGGCTAATAGTAGCACCAGTATTACATGACTTGTCATTCTGTGGTTGGTTTTGATTGTATATGTCAAGCTATTATCTAGTCTAGCATCATGCCTAAGGCAGATTCTCGAGCACCACGGTCGAGAATCTTGGTTAAACTGATCAGGTTAATGAGCTAGATTTGATTCCTAGAATAATTTAGGGAAATTTCTGGCTACATGCAATCCCGACATCCCAGTATTCCTGTGTATTTGGAGCTCTCTGTCATGAGGGTAGTGGTGCATTACAAGTATATATATATATATATATATATATATATATATATATATATATATATATATATATATATATATATATATATATGTTAATTATATTATGTATCCCGTACGACTTGGATGATTCAGATGGACTGCAAGACATATGGCTGTATAGAATTTCCAAAATTACATGTGATAGTAATTAGGATTATGATAACCATGGTTAGTTAATGATAGCAAGCCGTAAGCCATGAATGACCGTGATTGCTTGATTGCAAGTCTAGTCCCGATCCAGATTCTTCCAGTATATCTCCCCAGAATTGTACCTGTCAGTCTTTATCTGTTTATTTCATTTTACTGCTTAATTGTGTTATATTTATTATCTTATCTGCTCACTGGAGTCGGTGGCCAGAAGGTAGGTTCAACTTGGGAAAGGAACTATAACCCCGATCCTTGTTTGGTTTAAGGGTTATGGCTTCAATCTCGAGGAGTTTCCAAGCTCTTGTCACTTTCTGACTCATCATCACTATCTTACTCATTCCATAACTACTTATATCACATGTCATGTAGCTTACTATCTTTAATCCTCGAGGTAAGTGTAGTGGTAGCGCACGATCTTCGATTTGCATTATTTACTTTCGTCTATGATTTATTGTTGAGTTTTATTTCTTGCTGGTTTTAGTTTCTAAGTTGGGCTTACTTGTGGTACTTTGTTGTTTGGGGTTCTGTCCCCACTGGTTTTGTATGATCAGATTTTGGAGCAGGATCACAGGATCTTCCGTACCTTCCACCTTAAGATGGTGAATACCAGGAGCACCAGAGGAATTGAGTGGGTTTCTTTTCCATTCGCCCACTTATATAATAAATTATTCTTTTGAGGCATTTAGCCACCGAGCACGTGTTTAGCTCATGTTATTTTGAACTTGTTATCTAGCCAAAAGGGCAGGACATGATTAACATATTCTAGACTATAGCTAGAGTTGATCATGTATGACTTAGACTCTTGTTAGTTCTCCATTTTTGTACCACTAGTTTCATGATCATCTATGTATGTATAATTTGGGATGCCTTACTATTATATGCCTGGTGATTATACATCTTATAGCTTGTTGTTTGCTTGTGATTGGGACACCTAGGAATTCTTGACCCAGGAATGACTGTTGGATTGTAGTATAAACCCTCACATGTCTAGACAGCCATAACCATATCTCGGGATATAGTGCACTCTGGTATACGTAGCTGGCTTTATCTGCACCCGCTCTCCAGTATTTTGGTTCTGGGATGTGGCATATTTCATATGGAGACTACGGGAAGAACAATGTTCTCGGTAGCTGAGATATGTTCTACGACGAGTATGCTTATCAATGTAGCGATCTTGGGTATGGTATGTGTGATAAAGGAGGTAATTTTAAATTAAAGGCTGATATCTCAATCTTTCACGACAATCTCAGTTTCGATAAGTTCATATTGGTTGTCAGAGGTGAACCATTTCTTCAATTACATGGAGATTTCTGCGGACAGAAAGGTAAAGTTGGTAGCCTTCCAATTGAAGTCGGGGTCAACTTGGTGGGATAGATTGTGGCATGAGCGTAGATGAGACATGAAGCGGCACATTACTGTAGAAACCCTAGAGAGGGTGAATAGGGTCAAGCTAATAAATCAAGCACAAATGATTAATAATAGAAAATTTAAAAATTAAGTATGCTAGAAATAAAGCAATAAGAATACCGACACCCGATGTATCCTGGTATCCTCCTCGATGCACTCCAGTCCCGGAAACTCTCGTCCGGCTTGAATCCACTAGTAGCAAAATAGTTACACCACAAGCTTTGATCCGAAGGCCCATTGACTTCTTACACAAGAAATTTGATCTGAAGGCTCTCTAACTTCACACAAGTTTTTTGATCTGAAGGCTTGTACACTTCAACCTCTTATAAGATGGTTTTGATCTTCTTACAACAAATATAAGGATCTAACTTTTATAACTCAAGAACACTCTAACATAATTTGTGGATAAGCAAATAAAATCTTTGACGGAGTGTTTGTGGATGGCCTTTGTATATAGGAAATTTTTAGGCTCAAAGGGATCAACCTTGAAAGAAGGGATTCAAGACTTTATATAGACCAACACAAAGAAAGAGCAAAATTGTAACTTTCAGCCTATGAACGATATACTGTCGGTATACTACAGTATACCATCGGTATACCGATCTACAGTAGCAACGACTATAAATATGACCGTTTGGATCATTTAATGCACATAATTCGATCGTTAGATTGTCAACTGTGATGGACCGGTATACCGTTGGTATATACCAGTATACCATCGATATGCCGATCCAAACGACAGAGAGAAACATCTATATAAAGTTGGTATACCATCGATATACTCCAATATACCGTCGGTATGCCAGTTTTTAGCCCAAAAATGATCATGGATTATTTTTTACCCTAGCTTTCGATTTTTTTATCCATTACTTGTGTTTACAATAATTTTTAAGACTTATTACAGACTCTAGACAGACTATAGCAGGTGAAGCTTCTTAAGAGTCTAAAAATGATGATGGCATAGCTTGGCTTCTTCCCTTGATAGATGATGGCTTTTTTCTTGACGACAATTGTCCTGAAATATCCAGATTGTGAAATTTGAATACCTTTCGGGGGCTTCGCCCCCGAACTACCACGGGGGGCGATGTTCCCTCGACCCCCGTCCGCTGATCGGGCAGCAAAACACCCGAGTGCGTGGCTCCGGAGATGTCGTAGGCGGTTCAGAGCAATCTTGTGGGATGACGTCGTCTTTGGCCCATCATAATTTTTTCATTGCATATGTCCATGTTTGATCTTGCTAATTGCTTTTCTGCAAATATAAGTTAGGAAAACAAAACAATATACATAGTTGTAAGCATGATAACATTTAATGTATATTTGGACTATGCTAAGTTTAAGTATTCAAAGTAGTGATAGCATAAATATTAGTGATGTCTTAATGTTAAATATTATAGATTAACCATATTCAAAAATATAGTTAGATCATTGGGCCAACAATCTCTCCATTTTTATTATGGCAACTCGGTTCTATTTAAGATGACTTTAATAGAAGCTTATATCACTAATATGTAAAACAATAAGCATATATCACTAAAGGTGGAAGAAGAATATAAATTCTATAGTGATTTCATGATTGGTTAGTGATATTAAACGACTAAACTTAATCGATTCACCATATTCAAAAATATGATACAAATATTGGGTTAACAATCTCCCATCTTTTTTATTATGGCAAATCGGTTAAGCTTTAGATGGATAAAATAGATGTATATGTCATTAATATGTAAAAGATATAAGCATACATCACAAAAAAAAATTACTTAAACTACTTCTACCCATTTTTAAACATTATAGCACATACTTAAACTTACTTCTCCCCTATTGACATAATAAAAAATAAGCTCCCCTACTAGTAGATGCAAGGAATTCAATCTCAAGTAAATAAATCAGAGCATGAGGAAGGCATAGACAATCATTATCAAGATCAGTTATGAAGCAATAGGAGAAGTGTGCAAAGACAAGTTTAGAAAATACACAATTAGTGTATAATACCAATTAAAATATTGCTTGTCAAAATACAAGTTAGTTGGTAATATCAAAGTGGAAAAATGAGAATAATGCAATAATATGTTTACCAACTAGAAATCCAAGGAAGAAATCCAAAATATGATATGATATGAAATATTACTTTAGTTTGGAAAGAATGGATTTTAAAAAAAATATAAAGATTAGATATTTGCAAATATAATAGATAACATGAGAATAATGGAAAAAACAATAAGAGCTTTTAACAATGATTAAGTAAACAAATATGATTCACGATTTAACCATACAAATTAGTGGATCAATGCCATACAAGGAGTATAATCATTGAAAAAACCAAGTAGATATACATCAATCTTCCTATTCGTAAGATCTATTCATTTATCCAAGTTCATGCATTTGAACTCAATTATCATATTATGCTATGAGAATATCATTTACATAAACATGAAGGTGAAGGAGAAAAATACTTAAGAAGGAGAGATTCAGTCGACTTGAATGCTCTCCCTCAAAGTATGACCAATCTAGATAAATCATGAATTTTGGGTAATTCCAAGCAATGAAAGCCAAACCAATTAAAAACATACAAGAAAAGCCAAAGCAATAAAAGCTTAATATAATAATCAATAAGGATAAAGAAGTTGTTTTAAGAAAATTCTATCATTTAACCCATAAATTAGAGAGAAACAAGATAATAAAGACAATTGTATACACTCTCATAACCCTTCATGAATTATGAACACAATTAAATAGATATTAACAAGAAGCAATATGAATTCATGATGAACTAGTTATACCACATATTAGAGGATGTTAATGAATTGAACCAATTAATTATCATATTGTTGCATGAGACTAGACCCATTCTTTGGTTTATCTTGGTTCTTAGTTTATGGTTTGGTTAGTTTGGTTATGAGTTGAACCCATGGTTGTAGAAGCATGAAAAATACGCCGGAAAGCTCTACGCAGCGTATTGATGCAGAGCAGCGTAAACAGAGGCCTTCAGAGCCATCAAGCGTGCAACAGAGCTTTTTCTGCTAAACACAGCGTGAAAATAGTATAAGCTCAAAAGACCATCTGCGTAAGGCAGTACGTCCAGGAAGCTTCAGCGTAAACAGGGTTCTTCGTCGCCTCCCGGGCGTAAAACCCATCCTCTTTGAAGTGTACGAGTGACGCTTCGTATTCTCCGAAGTGAACCTGTCAGATCCTGCAATGAACCTGTCATATCCTGCAATGAACCTGACGTCTGGACTTCTGACAGAGGGATACTGCACGGCTACCCAGACGACGGCTATAATGATGGCACAGCACTGCAACCCAGGCTGTCATTTACCACCATCCCCTTTGCGTAAACTATTTTTACGTGCACAAAGGGATACGCTGCCTTGTTTTACACAGGCAGACATGAGCTGTTTACGCTCCGCGGTAGACAAACCACCTGCCAAATCAAAAGCTGCACTTCGTACGGGGCTCGAGGCACGTATCTACGTCCAATGCACAGAGCGATGACAGTTTCTCGAGGCACGTCTCTACGTCTAATGCACAGAGCGGTGACAGTTTCTCGAGGCACGTCTCTGCGACTGATGCATAGAAGGGCTGCAGACCTTCAAAAACACGCCTCCGCATTTAATGCACAGGATGGTGGCAAATCTCAGCATTTAATGCAAGAGATTTGATTATATCTTCAAAAGCCGTAATTTCGGCGAAGTCGTCCACATCAGCACTCTAGCATGGTACATAGCGGCTTCTATGCCCATTCAGCTCATGTGCTCATTCGGCTTCTACGCCCATTTGGCTTCTACGCCCACTCGGCCTCTACGACCACTCGGCTTCTACGCCCACTCGGCCTCTATGACCACTCGGCTTCTACGCCTATTTTCGGCTTCTATGCCTACTTGGCTTCTACGCCATGGTGACAGACATTGGCTTCTACGCCCACCTCTTCTACACGAGGGATACCTACCTACGTGGCTTCTATGCCGTGATCTTCGTAGCGATTATACGTATTTTGTCCCTTAGTTGGACCCGCGTCACACGCTCATTCAAAGGATCATCTATACGCAGGCATTAGTTATTTTAACCGTTGTGTAAAAGGGTGCTGTACTTTCCACTCCTCGGTTTCTACACCGACGGAGTGGTCACTGTCACCAAAACTCTATAAATAGAGACCTCTATCAATGAGGAACGAGGTCGGAAAATTGGTCAAGAAAACTAATATCAGATTCACGGTCGAGGAAATTAGGTCAGAAATTGGTCAAGAAAATCAATATCAGATCTAAAGGTCGAACTTCCAAGAAAGATCGAACCAGAGGTCAAGAGAGAGAGAGAGAGAGAGAGAGAGAGAGAAAGAGAGAATCCGGAGCTCAGGCAAAAGAGCAGGGATCGACGACTTTGGCATCGTGCATCCACCATCTTTTGCAACCTTCGAAGCTGCTACCTGTCTTCTACGACACTTTTTCAACATCGTGTGGTCCAAGGGCTAAAGTGATCGACTGCAGATCAGACACCTATAGCAATATTTACCCAGATTAAATAAATTGTACTCCCATATCCTCGTATAGGATCAAATTGTACAAGTTTGTTTGTAAACCAAAGAAGGCGGATTTCGTGTAAACCCCATCTTGAATACATTTTCATTCTTTCGTTTTCCACCACAAACAAGATGGCGACTCTGCTGGGGACATCTTCCTCTTCTGATGAGGAAGCGATTGCTCAACACGATGCGGTATCCGTGGGATCTGTGAAGAAGACACTGGTCGTCCAGTTCGATCAGTCTGCCTACGAAGACATGCTTCAGACTGGGGGTAGCTCTCACTCTCTCTCTCTGTACAAAATAACAGGAAGCTGCACAAGGTCTGGATGCCTAAGACATCCTCTACCATTCCTGTGGACTCTCCGATCTCTCCGATGTCTCCGACCAATGAGGTTGTATCATTGCTCCCTCCGTGCCCCGATCGTAAAATTCAGTCTCCCGCTACATGCGGTACAGACGAAACTTCGGGCAAAGCCTCAGCGCTAACCCAGAAGTATCTACTGTGCTCTACGCATAGAAATCAGTCTCCTGCTACGCGCGGTACAGACGAAACTTTGGGCAAAGCCTCAGCGCTAACCCAGAAGTATCTACTGCGCTCTACGCATAGAAATCAGTCTCCCGCTACGCGCGGTACAGACGAAACTTCGGGCAAAGCCTCAGCGCTAACCCAGAGGTATCTACTGCGCTCTACGCGTAGAAACCAGTCTCCCGCTATACGCGGTACAGACAAAACTTCGGGCAAAGCCTCAGCGCTAACCCAGAGGTATCCACTGCGCTCTACGTGTAGAAACCAGTCTCCCGTCCGTGGCGGAATAGATAAAACTTCTGATGATGCCTCAGCGCCAAATCGGAAGTACAAAGCACGCTCCGTACGTAAGACAACATCTGACCTCTACGGGGAACCAGATGACCCCTGTGATCTCCGCAAGGGAAAGCAAGCGGCAAGCTACTTAACTTCTCGGTATTTACGCCAGCAAGGGAACAATCTACCCGCCCGCAGCAATCAGCATTCAATAGTCTTCGGCCGTACGCACAACGAATCGACTATACAAGAAGATTCCTTCGATGACGATGCTGGTGAAATACAAGTTCACAGGTACAGCCCGCAAGCATTAAATATTATGCAAAGCATGGGTTATGATTTGAAGCTGAAACAAGGCCTCAACTATGGAAAAGGTAGACGAACACCGTTGCGTGGTAATTCTCACCATCAACAAGCTCGTTTCGGGTTGGGATATACTGCATCTCTTGCAAACTCAAAACCTCGAGAGTCTGATCCTGTACAACCAGAAGCACGACCTTTTAAAGCAACTTCTGTGGACGAATGCAACGACAAGTCTGGGGGTAGTCTCCCTCGACAAAACCGAACAACATCCAAAGCTGGGGGTAGAATCCTCTCTAAGTCTGAAGATGATACAACGATGACGATCTTCCCGGAAGATCGTAAAACTCAGGTATTGGGAGCCCGAAGGCCGAAGGGGACTTTCTCCTTCAATGAAGATGACATCAGTAAAATCTTCAATACGTTGATGAAGGAAAACAAACTTCAGCTACCCAACATCAGATACCCTGAGAGGGCTGGCAAAGACGATGACCCAGATTATTGTCTCTTTTATCAGTACATTCATTATCCTACAAAGGCGTGCTATGTACTAAAAAGGAGGATTCAGGAGTTGATCGATGCCAAGGTCATCACCTTGCATCTATAAACGAGAGGACGATCACTGCAAATTGGTTTCACTTTAACCAATTACCTGTGAGCAGATGTATGCCTCTATCCCCGATAGAGTCACAACCCAGGGAGTTTGTCATGTTCATATTACCTCTGAACAAATCTTCCTAAATTCGGCTATCGATTATCATGTTCATATTACCTCTGATATCGATTATCATCTCAACTTAGCACCCGTACTTAACTATAAGTACGTCAGTGGTGTTGAGTCCACAAAAACTGCCATGTCCATATTACCTCTGAGCAGATGTATGCCTCTATCCCCCATAGAGTCACAACCCAGGGAGTTTGTCATGTTCATATTACCTCTGAACAAACCTTCCTAAATTTGGCTATCGATTATCGTTCATATTACCTCTGATATCGATTGTCATCTCAACTTAGCACCCGTACTTAACTCTAAGTACGCCAGTGGTGTTGAGTCCACAAAAACTGCCATGTCCATATTACCTCTGAGCAGATGTATGCCTCTATCCCCGATAGAGTCACAACCCAGGGAGTTTGTGTAACGTCCCGCAACCGCTTGGAGCGTTAAGCTGAGTCGGATTGAATGAATCAAATGCTGGTTACATTTGAAATATTGGATTTTGGGAAGAAGGATTAATCGAGTTGGTTTCAATGTACAGATGGCTAGCGGGTTCGATGGAAATCAGGTGTTCGTTCAGAATATTTCTGAATAGCTGAATGGAAGCGATAATGTCGTCTTCCTTAATCCGATCGGTCGGATGATTTGGAGAGCACGGCCTGCTCGCACGGTCATACCAGTTGAGTAGATCGCGCTTGCATCGGACCACGGGTTCAAGGAATTGGCCGTATCGGCAGGACAGGATGCCTAACTGGATCAAACATTGTGAGTGGGCTCTTTCCCTTCTCCTCTACTCCTTCATGCTTAATAATATAGAAAATACGTAAAAGGCTTGGAATACTTGGGCTGAAATATTGAGAATTACTACACTGAGGCGTGCATAGAGTGTACGTCGTTGGCTTGGTAGGATTGTGGCTTAAAATGATTTACTCGTTGGATAGTTGGAGCGATAGTTGGATTATGCATTTGAGGCAGTCGGTTGGATACTGGGGATTATGCTTGGAACGGTTGGAATTATATGAGTTGGAATGATACTTTGAGGAAATGGAAATATCGGGAAATCGGGCGAGCGAACGTGCATCCGTGCGCGAGTATCACTGAGTCGCTTTGTCTTGCAAAGCGAGCAGTTGTGGTTCAAAACCGAACAACTGTATCGACGAGGGCGTTGTGTCGCTTGATGGGGCATTGTGCCACGAATGGGGCATTGTGCCACTAAAACGGCATTGTGCCATAGGATTTGCTTCGAGCATAGGTGTTGCACCAATTTGGACTCTGTGTTGAGAAGAGGCATTGTGCCTATGAAACACTTGATATTTTGGTGCCTTGGGCTATATTCTGAGGTCAAGATTTGGATCTCTTGGTTGGATATGTTGGAAGAATGGTTATGGATATTTGGTTGGATATCGGTTGAACGAGTCTAGGATCGCTTGGTGGGACGAGAATGTTTCGATCCTCTCGTCATACCAACTGTGTCTGCATAGTCACAGACAACCTGCGTGGCACAAGGTTTGGTTTCCTGGAATGGGATGAGGCACCGGGGCACCATGGAGGAAACAATGGGCATCGCGCGATTGGGCGCAGTGCTGGTAGTCCGATACCACCAGACGGGAGTAGCTGCCCAACCCTAGATCGGGTAGGATTGCCCTAATGATCTTTGTCCGATCAATGTCCTTCGTGGCTTCTGGCCAGTGACTTCATATAGAATAAATGTTGGTTTGCTTTACTTTGGTTGGTTTGTGCATCGTGTAGGCGCGGCCGCCTTGCCTCGGCAAGAGTGTGCACTCGAGATTAGAATATAACTTTGGTTGAGGATGGATATTGAGGCGAGACTGATGGTTCGATATGTTATCGTGCAAGCGATGGCATTGAGTAGGACGGGTCGGTTATATAAATGCTTGTCGTTTGGTTTGAGTTGAATATTTGCATGCTTAAACTGCTTTACAGCTTTCCTTAACATGTCATTCATATGCCATGAAACGAATCTAGGATTCAACTAAAAAGATCACCATATAACTGTGTGCATTCACTATTTTTACTTAGTGTCGGCTTAGGCGAGTGGGTTACCCCGTTCACCAGTACGGCTGTGTACTGACCCACGTTTGTGGGCAATATTTCAGGTACGCAGGCGTAGTGGCGCTGTTTGGATATACGGGACAAGATGTATGAACTGTAAGTACCTTTGTGGGCTAGAGAAAAGAGCAAGAGAATGGCATCGTCTCCGTGGCATCGCCTTTGTGGCATTGCCTCGGGGCATTTCATTTGGACCATATCGTGAGCTTCGCTGCGTATACTCTGATTGTGTGCTTGGTACTCAAATTGGCTTCCGCTGTAACTTGGTTGTTTCGATGATAACTTTGGTGTTTAACAACATCGCCTTGTACGAGCGCAATTCCAGGCTCGTACGGCATCACGTCCCGATGAGAATGATTGTCCCGCGGGAGAGCTGCAACGTGGTGATTTCACGTTCAGCGGGGACTATCGAGTTTGCGGGAGATTGGGGCATGACTGATTGGTATCAGAGCGCCCAGTTCATTTCTTCGTACTTGGTCCTTCGCTTCATCACAAACTCTAAATAGCTTCCGCGTGTCGTTTAGCTCTTGACTCTACTCAGTGCCGCATCGGATGTTTCATGCAATAAGTCTATTTATTGCTAGTTGTGGCTGTATGTTATTTTTCTTGGTTGTGTTGTCTTGGTTGGTTTACGTAGGATCGCTTAGCCTCGTTAGTCGTTGTTGCATTCGTGCAGCAAGTTGGTGGCGTTGTTGCATTTGTGCAACAAGTTGTGGGCTTTCGTTGGGTTGGCTTGGCTTGTCGTTCAGGAGATTCTGATTGCCTCAATGGATCAGTTGGTTGGCTAACGAGATTTGGTTATGCGGCATATTTGAGTAGAAACATTCGATGAGAATGGATCCTTGCACGATTTGCTCGTCTAGCGATTGTGTTGGGTATAAGTTGGAATTTTGTCTGTGGCGCATCGGTTGGGCATGTTTGAGTTTGGCTCGGGAATATCAGAATAGTTGGAACGAGTTGCTCGTACAACAAAAGTGTGAAACCGTTGGGTATTAGGTTGGACTACTTGGAAGACAATCATTGCATGATTGCTCGTGTTGAGAAAGTATCAGATTGATGGAAACAGTTGGATAATTCAAGCATTGCCTGAGTTTTGTGTCAAACTCGAATTGGGAAAGGCAAGATCACGCATGGAGGATGGTTCGAACGGATCTTGGATTCATGAAAGAAAACGTAATGTGAGTAGCGACTTGATTCGGAGTGGTATATGGGATACTACATTTTGAGCAAGGCATTGGAAATATTTTGGTTGGACATCTATAGGAATTACCTGAACGGACTCGTGAAACGAGAATACAAGTTGGTTGGTGCACGTCGGCTGAGTTAGAAAGAATAAAACTGAAGTAAGCGAATATTGAGTTGAGCATATCGTGAACGGACTGATGCAAATGAAAGCATCGTTAGGCTTAAGTGATGGACGAGATTGGAATGAACAACTGGGTTACGCTTGAACGAGCGATGGGTGAATCGAATGATAGCGAGCACGAACTACGATTTTGGGCAACACATTTGAGCTGTTGGTTGAACAATGAAACACGAACTTGGTTTGGAGCGGTAAAGTGATGGATTCACACAAACTTGGAAGATTTTGGATATTGCTACTCTAGAAGTTGACTCAGGTTTAGCGAAAATAGAATTGTTGGCAAGATGGTGAAACAATGGTAGACGGATTCTCCGAAAGACGTGGACGGATTGTGGCAACAACTAAAAGGCAAAAATTGTGGCGGACAGACTTTTAAAGATAGCTAAATTGGAGAGCAGCGTCGGAACAAATCACTGTGCTGCTCGAGTAAGTTAGAAATGCATTGTGGAACATGGCAATTCGAAAATTTGATGGAAGACGGTTTCAACGAGCACGGTTCTCGGATTCGGAAACTTCGCTCGGATGAATGGTTGGATTTAGATTCGGATTTGCAGATGAGATATAGCATGGTTTATAGTAACTGTCCATCGTGATGATTACAATTATCGAGCGTAGCTTCGGGACAGCTGACCCTAAGCGATCTTGTCCGCTGAATCGGATATGAATATGGTAGACCCATAGAATGACCCTTGAGGCGGCGTATTTGGGAATGCGTCGAGAGAAGATGTGAGCAATGAGATTTGGCTTATCGACTGAGTATTGGATTTTGAGAGACCCTTAGGATAGTCTTCAGCTGAAGATGCAGCCAGAAGATCAAATCGATGGTAGAAGGTAGCCTAGTCAACTGATGAGATTCAGAGTCACAGATTTATATCGATGGCATCGCCTCTGACTCATTGTGCCCTAGAAGGGAATAGCATTCATATGAATTGACGACTGTGAAACTAGCTCGTGAAGTTAAAGCAACGGCTCGTTCAGATCAAATCCTTGGGAATACTGGAAGAGACAGACGTGCCTCAGATTTAAAAGATGTCTCGGAACTTAGTCTGGGAAGCGTGCTCGTTCAGAAGGCAAAGGTGATATTCTATGCTTCGAGGCAGTGGAAGCAGCGCGAAGAACTATTCCATGCGCAACCTAAGAATTGTGGCGAGTGTGTCCACGTTGAAATCGTGGCGACACAATCGCTTTGGCGTGGCGGCGAGATCTTCGTGGATCACACGAACCTCAATATAGATGTTCACCCTGTGAGATATTGAGATGGCAGAAAAATGTGTTGGACTGAAATGATCTAAGCAAAGTTGAGTTTTGGGTAAGTTGCCTAGCTTGGGTAGTATCAGTTGAGATAATCGTTCGGTGCATGAAATATATTTGGAGATGTTGCTAGTACTAATTTTCAGAAATAGTTGGATGGATTGAGTTGGAACGCGAACTCATTGAGTCGGTGGAAAATCTGCATAATTGAGAATAGCGCTCGAGCGAATATGTTGGAATGGAAATCGTGAATTGATTCAATTGGGAGCAAAGCAAATGGACGCCTCAAACATAAAGATACCCTTATAACTTGTTCAAATTTGCTATCGCAAAGCTCGGCTAAAATGCATGTATTTTAGGGACGCCTTAAATATGTGTACGATCCAAAACTAAGCGATACGAAGAATTCGTATTGAGCTGCAAGAAGGAAGTGGGAATTCGTAAAAATTGTACGAGCGTTCAGCAGAACGAGATATGGAGTCAGAAATCGTGAATATGTGAGTTGCGTAGAACAGATCCATGGAATTAGATTATGGCATGTGATAGGAATGAGTACCAGTACGGTTCGTGGACGAACCTGATTCTTAGTGGTATATTATGTAACGTCCCGCAACCGCTCAGAGCGTTAAGCTGAGTCGGATTAAATGAATCAAATGCTGGTTACATTTAAAATGTTGGATTTTGGAAAGAAGGATTAATCGAGTTGGTTTCAATGTGCAGATGGCTAGCAGGTTCGATGGAAATCAGGTGTTCGTTCAGAACATTTCTGAATAGTTGAATGGAAGCGATAATGTCGTCTTCCTTAATCCGATCGGTCGGATGATTTGGAGAGCATGGCCTGCTCGTACGGTCATACCAGTTGAGTAGATCGCGCTTGCATCGGACCACGGGTTCAAGGGATTGGCCGTATCGGCAGGACAGGATGCCTAACGGGATCAAACATTATGAGTGGGCTCTTTCCCTTCTCCTCTACTCCTTCATGCCTAATAATATGGAAAACACGTAAAAGGCTTGAAACACTTGGGCTGAAACATTGAGAATCACTATACTGAGGCGTGCATAGAGTGTACGTCGTTGGCTTGGTAGGATGGCTTGAAATGATTTACGCGTTGGATAGTTGGAGCGATAGTTGGATTATGCATTTAAGGCAGTCGGTTGGATACTGGGGATTATGCTTGGAACGGTTGGAATTATATGAGTTGGAATGATACTTTGAGGCAATGGGAATATCGGGAAATCGGGCGAGCGAACGTGCATCCGTGCGCGAGTATCACTGAGTCGCTTTGTCTTGCAAAGCGAGCAGTTATGGTTCGAAATCGAACAACTACATCGACGAGGGCGTTGTGTCGCTTGATGGGGCATTGTGCCACGAATAGGGTATTGTGCCACTGAAACGACATTGTGCCATGGGATTTGCTTCGAGCATGGGTGTTGCACCAATTTGGACTCTGTGTTGAGAAGAGGCATTGTGCCTATGAAACACTTGATATTTTGGTGCCTTGGGCTATATTCTGAGGTCGAGATTTGGATCTCTTGGTTGGATATGTTGGAAGAATGGTTATGGATATTTGGTTGGATATCGGTTGAACGAGTCTAGGATCGCTTGGTGGGGCAAAAATGTTTCGATCCTCTCGTCATACCTACTGTGTCTGCATAGTCACGGACAACCTGCGTGGCACAGGGTTTGGTTTCCTGGAACGGGATGAGGCACCGGGGCACTGGGACCGTTCCACCATGGAGAAAACAATGGACATCACGCGATTGGGCGCAGTGCTGGTAGTCCGATACCACCAAGCGGGAGTAGCTGCCCAACCCTGGATCGGGTAGGATTGCCCTATTGATCTTGGTCCGATCAATGTCCTTCGTGGCTTCTGGCCAGTGACTTCATATAGAATAAATGTTGGTTTGCTTTACTTTGGTTGGTTTGTGCATCGTGTAGGCGCGGTTGCATTGCCTCGGCAAGAGTGTGCACTCGAGATTAGAATATAACTTTGGTTGAGGATGGATATTGAGGCGAGACTGATGGTTCGATATGTTATCGTGCAAGCGATGGCATTGAGTAGGACGGGTCGGTTATATAAATGCTTGTAGTTTGGTTTAAGTTGAATGTTTGCATGCTTAAACTGCTTTACAGCTTTCCTTAACATGTCATTCATATGCCATAAAACGAATCTAGGATTCAACTAGAAAGATCACCATATAACTGTGTGCATTCACTATTTTTACTTAGTGTCGGCTTAGGCGAGTGGGTTACCCCGCTCACCAGTACGGATGTGTACTGACCCACGTTTGTGGGCAATATTTCAGGTACGCAGGCGTAGTGGCGCTGCTTGGATATACGGGACAAGATGTATGAACTGTAAGTACCTTTGTGGGCTAGAGAAAAGAGCAAGAGAATGGCATCGTCTCGGTGGCATCGCCTTTGTGGCATTGCCTCGGGACATTTTATTTGGACCCTATCGTGAGCTTCGCTGCGTATACTCTGATTGTGTGCTTGGTACATGTAAACCCCCTGAATTTCAAATTATTAAATCTTGGATTTTTTCCAATTTTCTGGAATTTTCTGGAATTTTTCTGAAATTAAAATCAAGGTTCTTAATTATCAAATGATTTTTTAATTGTCAATAAATAATATTAAAATATCATGAAAATAATATTTTTGGGTGTAAAATGAAAAACTGGACTTAGGGTACTGAATTTTTCTGGGCCTCAGATCTATTTTTAAATGCCTAAAAATTATTTTAATTAATTAATTAATTAATTAAATATTTTTAATTATTATTATTATTATTATTATTATTATTATTATTTTTGTTTTAGGTTTTGGGCCCGGCCCGGCCCAGTGGGCCGAGCCCGTTAGCCTCCAGCCCATCCCGCTCTTATCGGGTCGGGTCGGGTTGGCCAGACCCGACCCGCCCGCGAACCCGAACCCGGCCACCCTCCTTCCCCACGTTCCCCGCGAAATCCGGTCAGCCACCGAACCGGCCGGCCACGCGGCGCCTCCGCCGGCCACCTCGCCCGCACCCCGCGCCACGAAGCCGACCTCACCGCCGCCTCTCCCGGCCACACCCCCACCTCCTCGACCCTATTTAACCCCCCCCCAATCTCTCCCCTCCGGCCAGCCTCCCTCACCGTAACCCTTACCCTAGCCGGCGCCACCCTCGCCGCCGTGAGCCGCCCAGCGCCGTCCTCCTCCCTCTCCGCCGCACTCTCCTCGACGACCTCGCCGCTGCCCAGCCACCGTCCAACGCCGCCTCCTCCTCCGTCCTCCGGTCGACCACAGCAACCAGCAGCCGCAGCGCCGCCCTGGGCCGCCCCCGCGCCGCCGCCTCCGCCGAACGCTGCGCCGCCCTCCGCCGCAGTACCCTCGGCCTCTCCGCCGCCGTGCCGGCCACCGGCCACCGCCGCAGCAAGCCGTAACCCTAACCCTAGCCCTAATTCTTCTTCCCGTGTCCGACACGAGTCGGACACGACTCGACCCTGATTTTTGGGTCCCCTTCAGGTGCGTGTAACTTTTTTTCGTAGCTCCGTTTTTAATTCCGTAAATTTCTACGCGAAGCCTGTATGACCCTCTCGGTGCCCGGATAAACCGTTCGGGACATCGCGTCCTGTGGTGATCGCACACCGCGATCCAAAAACATGAAAAACCAGACCCTATTTCACCCCGGAACTGAGTGCGCCCCGCCAAACGGGATGACTTGATCGCGTGCGGTCTTTACAGATACGTGTGCGTCGTCGATACGGACGTGTGAGATTTCGTGGAAGCTGATTCGGGTGTGCGTGCACACCGAAATCAACACGTATCCGTGGACATCGCCCCATATCCGACTTTTTTACAATTCGCCCTAACTTCTTGTACACTCGTCAGATCGAGACAAAACTTGTGCCATCGGACTCGTAGCGATACGCTGGTCCTGTGGGTCAAGTTTGGTTCGATTCTGAGAACGTTGACGAAATCGCGTGTCGTGGGCCCCACAGGCCCCGCTCGACGGGCGATTTTGTGTTCGGCTCATCGGAATCTAAATCTGAAAGTTCTGTTGGGTTCGTATCAGCGTTCCTGACCTGTTGACACTAAGTTTAGTGAATTTGGAGACCTTTGACCCGGACACATTTTTCGGTGCAAAACGGGCCCACCGGCGGACCCCGTTTTGAACCGAAACTGCCGTTTTTGCCCTTGTCTCCAAATTAGACCCAAGGACAGGCATTTCTAGCTATTTGACATCTTCTGAGCGTGATGATAATGTCTATTTTAGCTTTTGGACTCATCTCTGAAAATTTTCCCCAAGAACCAAATTAATCAGATCCAAACAACAGGCAAGTACTTGCACTTCAAGTTAAATCTTTATATTGTGATAATTAATTCCCTGCTTTACTAGTACCCTTGATGATTACACCTAGTGTTAGAAATGCTGGATTTCATGTCTTGAATATTGAAGTTCCTGTCTTGTTTTTCATGTCGGGTGGGAGAATACTAGAAGGCATGTAGTTTACCCTTCCCCTTGTCATGTTTAATAGCTGTTGGTACGCGACTGTACCTCAGCCGGATCTCGATTTTCCCTGTTTAATAGCCGTTCATGACGGCCGAATTAGCCTTATAAACCCCTACATGCCAACTATGTATTCTAAAAATAAACACAAGTTCACACAGATAGTTTTTTGGTCATGTTATATTTCTTGCTGACTGTTGTAGTTTCACTTCCTGTTTCATTTAGTTCTGTTTTCTCATATTCCTGT
Source organism: Iris macrosiphon (assembly GCA_036927795.1). Lineage (NCBI taxonomy): Eukaryota > Viridiplantae > Streptophyta > Magnoliopsida > Asparagales > Iridaceae > Iris > Iris macrosiphon. The sequence goes on from JAYESA010000012.1 coordinate 165,489,295, forward strand.
TTACAGCATTAACTCTGAGATATTGATGTTCTCTTATGCAGTTCTCAACATGATATTCAATTTAATTGTCATAAATATTTAGTTTAACTTTGTTGTGCACTGTGTACTTTGCTCCTTTTCTGACTGGATCTGTTGATTTAGGCGATGATGAGGACCTTGCCCCTACTTATTATGGTCCCTATGAGGGTACAGATGATACCTATGAGGAGCCAGAACCCACCCCGGAGACCCCTGCTGCAGAGTAGCTAGCAGTAGCTATCTTTTATTTCTGTTTCTTATCTTAGTAATCGGGTTTGTCCCCGATTTCATTCTGAATTTTTGTACTAAAACATTTGAATCTGTTGTCGTATTTATTTCAGTTGCAATCTTAAGTTTCTGTTCTCATTATTATCTTGCCTATGTTAATTGTGAATGAGCTAGTTTAGTAAATCTGGTATTGACCAAGACAGCGTACTACCGCCGACTCTGCGGCGTAGGCTGGACGTACCCACGCACTCGTGCCCGAATTTCTGGGTGCGGGTCGTGACAGTACACAAATTGGCTTCCGCTGTAACTTGGTTGTTTCGATGATAACTTTGGTGTTTAACAACATTGCCTTGTATGAGCGCAATTCCAGGCTCGTACGGCATCACGTCCCGATGAGAATGATTGTCCCGCGGGAGAGCTGCAACGTGGTGATTTCACGTTCAGCGGGGACTATCGAGCTTGCGGGAGATTGGGGCGTGACTGTTTATCATGTTCATATTACCTCTGAAATTACCTTCCTAAATTCGGCTATCGATTATCATGTTCATATTACCTCTGATATCGATTGTCATCTCAACTTAGCACCCGTACTTAACTCTAAGTACGCCAATGGTGTTGAGTCCACAAAAACTGCCATGTCCATATTACCTCTGAGCAGATGTATGCCTCTATCCCCGATAGAGTCACAACCCAGGGAGTTTGTCATGTTCATATTACCTCTGAACAAATCTTCCTATATTCGGCTATCGATTATCATGTTCATATTACCTCTGATATCGATTGTCATCTCAACTTAGCACCCGTACTTAACTCTAAGTATGCCAGTGGTGTTGAGTCCACAAAAACTGCCATATCCATATTACCTCTGAGCAGATGTATGCCTCTATCCCCGATAGAGTCACAACCCAGGGAGTTTGTCATGTTCATATTACCTCTGAACAAATCTTCCTAAATTCGGCTATCAATTATCATGTTCATATTACCTCTGATATCGATTGTCATCTCAGATTAGCACCCGTACTTAACTCTAAGTACACCAGTGGTGTTGAGTCCACAAAAACTGCCATGTCCATATTACCTCTGAGCAGATGTATGCCTCTATCCCCCATAGAGTCACAACCCAGGGAGTTTGTCATGTTCATATTACCTCTGAACAAATCTTCCTAAATTCGGCTATCGATTATCATGTTCATATTACCTCTGATATCGATTGTCATCTCAACTTAGCACCCGTACTTAACTCTAAGTACGCCAGTGATGTTGAGTCCACAAAAACTGCCATGTCCATATTACCTCTAGCAGGGCTTGTCCCCAAACCTATTATTTGCACTCTCGTGCGCAACAAATGATAGGTCCACAAAAAAAAATTCCTGTAGAATGCCCGCAATGGAAAGTAGTACATGGCAGCTGTTCTTCGACGGCGCCTCCAGGACTGGTCCCAAAGGAAATATGATTTCAGGGGTAAGAATTGTCCTGGTTACTCCCGATAAACTCGTCATCCATCGAGCATACTCTCTAAACACGCCATGTTCCAACAATGTGGCGGAGTACAAACGCTCTACTAATCGGGCTCTAAGTCGCTAAAGAGCTGGGGGTCAAATCTCTGAAAGCTTTTGGTGATTCTCTGCTTATCGTCAATTTTTTCTACGTCAGCCTATTATTCAGAGATGACGGACAGTCAGCGAATTCGAAAAGTTTTTCGCGCAAAGCAGAAGCTACAAATCTACAGTTCTACGCTAAGGAGCTTTCTACGCTCGAAGGCTACGAATCTACGACTTTACGTTCGACGGCTACAAGTCGGGTTTTACGCCCAGATGCCTTTGTGCTCAGTAGCTTTTATGCTCGAGAGGCTACAAACCTATGACTTCACGCTCAGGAACTACAAGTCTATGATTTCACGCTCGATGGTGTTTTATGCTCAGAAGCTGCAGACTAATGATTTCACGCTCCACGACTTCCCGCACATCTGAAGGATACGTCGGCCAGATTACGCGTACATCTGAACGGTCCTCAAAGCGGTCAATTGCAAAGAGGTCACACCGGTCCCCAATAAATCTGCCATAAAGTCAGCATCGACCGTTTCAACGCTCCATTCAGAAATATTTCGAGTTACGAGGAGCGGTTCATGCTTCATTCAAAGCGTTCCAAATTCCGAGGAATTTAAAAGCTTTGAAGGGGGTCTTGTAGAAGCATAAAAAATACGCCGGGAAGCTCTACGCAGCGTATTGATGCAGAGCAGCGTAAACAGAGGCCTTCAGAGCCATCAAGCGTGCAACAGAGCTTTTTCCGCTAAACACAACGTGAAAATAGTATAAGCTCAAAAGACCATCCGCGTAAGGCAGTACGTCCAGGATGCTTCAGCGTAAACAGGGTTCTTCGTCGCCTCCCGGGCTTAAAACCCATCCTCTTTGAAGTGTACGAGAGACGCTTCGTATTCTCCGAAGTGAACCTGTCAGATCCTGCAATGAACCTGTCAGATCCTGCAATGAACCTGACGTCTGGACTTCTGACAGAGGGATACTGCACGGCTACCCAGACGACGGCTATAATGATGGCACAGCACTGCAACCCAGGCTGTCATTTATCGCCATCTCCTTTGCGTAAACTGCTTTTACGTGCACAAAGGGATACGCTGCCTTATTTTACACAGGCAGATATGAGCTGTTTACGCTCCGCGGTAGACAAACCGCCTGCCACATCAAAAGTTGCACTTCGTACGGGGCTCGAGGCACGTCTCTACGTCCAATGCACAAAGCGATGACAGTTGCTCGAGGCACGTCTCTACGTCTAATGCACAGAGCGGTGACAGTTTTTCGAGGCACGTCTCTGCGACTGATGCCCAGAAGGGCTGCAGACCTTCAAAAATACGCCTCAGCATTTAATGCACAGGTTGGTGGCATATCTCAGCATTTAATGCAAGAGATTTGATTATATCTTCAAAAGCCATAATTTTGGCTAAGACGTCCACATCAGCACTCTGGCACGGTACACAGCGGCTTCTATACCCATTCAGCTCCTGTCCTCATTCGGCTTCTACGTCCATTTGGCTTCTACGCCCACTCGGCCTCTACGACCACTCGGCTTCTACGTCCACTCGGCCTCTATGACCACTCGGCTTCTACGCCTATTTTCGGCTTCTATGCCTACTTGGCTTCTACGCCATGGTGACAGACATTGGCTTCTACGCCCACCTCTTCTACACGAGGGATACCTACCTACGTGGCTTCTGCGTCGTGATCTTCGTAGCGATTATACGCATTTTGTCCCTTAGTTGGACCCGCGTCACACGCTCATTCAAAGGATCATCTATACGCAGGCATTGGTTATTTTAACCGTTGTGTAAAAAGGTGTTGTACTTTCCACTCCTCGGTTTCTACACCGATGGAGTGGTCACTGTCACCAAAACTCTATAAATAGAGACCTCTATCAATGAGGAACGAGGTCAGAAAATTGGTCAAGAAAACCAATATCAGATCCACGGTCGAGGAAATTAGGTCAGAAATTGGTCAAGAAAACCAATATCAGATCTAAAGGTCGAACTTCCAAGAAAGATCGAACCAGAGGTCAAGAGAGAGAGAGAGAGAGAGAATCCGGAGCTCAGGCAAAAGAGCAGGGATCGACGACTTTGGCATCGTGCATCCACCCTCTTTTGCAACCTTCGAAGCTGCTACCTGTCTTCCACGGCACTTCTTCAACATCGTGTGGTCCAAGGGCTAAAGTGATCGACTGCAGATCAGACACCTATAGTAATATTTATCCAGATTAAATAAATTGTACTCCCACATCCTCGTATAGGATCAAATTGTACAAGTTTTTTTGTAAACCAAAGAAGGCGGGTTTCGTGTAAACCCCATCTTGAATACATTTTCATTCTTTCGTTTTCCACCACAAACAATGGTCTAAACCTCAAACCCTAGCTATATAACCCAACTTCTTCTTCTCTCTCTTCATTCTTTCTTTGCTTTCTCTCTCTCTCTCCATTTTTTTTTCTATCCTTAGGCAAGTACATCTTACATGAGAAATAGAGAAAGCCTTTATATTATTAGTCTATTATATTCTTTATATGATTTTAAGCATATTTATAACTTGGTATTTTCGAATTTGGTGGATGGAATGATGTGGATCTGAATTTTTATGAGTATGGATGTTCTTGAGTTTTCCTAGGAATTTGATCTCCCAAAACTTCATATTTTGCAAAACTAATTAGCTCATAGTGTAGAGCACCATAATTTATGTAACTTTACTTTGGTCGTGTTTGATTCGAGTCCAGCTTAGTTCTGTGCTGCAACTTGATACAATACGTGTACCAAAATGGCTAACTGGAGAAGAACAGTCTTATGTGAAGAGTATGCATGAGAACCCCTTAGACGCATAAATACATATATTTTACTTTTGGGCGCATGGTGTGCTATCCTAATAATTTGTGCGTACTAATCATACTACACTTTGTCTCCTAGCAAAAGTGCGTCGGTCATACTCCTTGAGTCAGTGGCGCACTTTCGAGAGAAAAACTTCGTTGGCGCACTTTGGTGCGTATTAAATCAAGATTCTTCCTGAAAAACCAAGGGAAAATGTGCCACAGTCAACCCGCGCATTTTTTTCACGTTGGGCAATATGCCGCATTTTTCTATGTTTACTCAATTGGCGCACCTTTATTATGTTTCTTGCTCGCGCACTTTTTTCCCTCTTCGTTTTCTTAGAGACGAAGCTTTGATTTCTTAATTTTTGTGTTATTTATTTGCGTGCTCCTCGACTGATGAGTTTCTCGACTGTCGAGCTTTGACCTCGGGTTGTGTGCTTCTCTTTTAGCTAGCTTGCTCGTGCACTTCTGTTAGAGCGCGACTTTTTCTAGCCCACGCACTTCTGTCAAGTGTGCTACCCTTTGTAGCCTGCGCACTCTTAGTCGTTGTGCGCCAACCTTGTCTCTGTGAGTTTTTGCGTCGACTTCTTTCTGCGCCACTGACCAGTTTTAGTCGTTTGTGCGCCAATCTCATTTTTGTGACTTTCTGCGCCAAGAATTTTTATGACTTTCTGCGCCTGCCTTCATGCGCATGTTATCCTTAGTGACCCCTTGTATGCACGTAGTGATTTTTCATTGTGTGTTCGCTTATACTATTTGGAATATTTCTTATCATCCTATATTTGGTTGATCCTGGTATCGTTTGAGTTATAATTCTAAGGAAGAATGGACTTAGAAACTAGACATCATGCTAAATATGATCATATGCTAGATTGGCTTCATATATGGCATGATTATGTGTTGGACTTGAGTTTCTTGAAGAAACAAACTAGGTAAATAGTAACTAACCAGATATGTGCATGACATGAGCATCGTGCTACAAAGTGATCAAGATTCATGTGACCCAATGATAATTGGTAATTAGACTCGAATACTGTATTCGTGCTGATGCAATTATTGCTTGATAATATTCCTGATCTAATATTCGCTGAGGTACGATATCTCATGTTACGTGTTAAAGTGATTATGTTTGGGTTGTGCATCGAGAATTCCTCCAAATTCCTGAAACGCGTGATATTATAAATATATTTTTCCAGCACGGGCAAGATATTCGAGTCACTACCAAAGCGTAGCTAGGATATTGATTATTGATTGTTGCATCCACGCTTGGGTGAATCCAGATTGAACCTCCATGGATTCGTATCTAGCGTAACTATACTATGTACATTATCTTAAAAGAAATTCTCATGTGGCCACGCCTTGAGATTTTTGAACACAATATAGGATTAATTAAGCAACTAAAAGTGGTAGTAATATTGGAGAGGGAACGACATCCCGAGACGTACATCGTAAGCCGTCCCGTGATAATTTTTATGGCTTACAAGGCTGGCCACCACGGATATTGTATATCATCTGCAGGTAGTGGAGTGCAATATTCAACTTTTTATATTAAACCGAGGCAACATTTTTTTCTATAGGAAGGTTGGAACTGTTACTGATTTATCGACGCGGTGGCCCTATGGAGGACTGGTGCAATCAAGTGAAGTTCCTGAATAATATTGGCTCGACTAGCCCTGCTTAACATGGCATGATCTGAGGATACCTATTATACGTTATATGTGAGATAACCTCAGACTCCACAAATAGCAAGCCGTACTAGTGATTGGCCGATGTAAAAAAATTGGACTTGGTTGTGATTGTATTATTCTGTTAGTGGTCTAGGGTCATAGACTATCATAGTGTGATGGTTCAACCCTTGTCCTTGTTTGGTGGTAGGGTTGGACCTTTGTACTAAGATATGTCATGGACCTAAACTATGACACAGAACCTATGTATACTTATATCTATTTCTTGGGTTTTGTTTCTCCATTTCGTGCTCCCTTATGGTACTTGCAATTTGGTGTCTAACCCCACTGCTTTTGTATGGCCAGGTTTCGAGCCAGCATCCGAGGATCCATCGTACTTGTCTCCGAATCATGGCATGTACCAGAAACATGGTCGTAAAGGATAATGACTGGGTTCCTTCTTCCCTGCTCGATATTTTACCTTTATTTCTTTTGGGGCGTTTAGCCACCGGCAACTGTTAGTCGGCACGTCTGAATTTTAGTCTCCTTATATGATTGTGTTTTGATCAGACTGCAGCTGATCACTATCATGTACTTCTGATACTCTTTCAGCTTCTTATTTTGTACAGCTGATCTTCGAAATATTTTGAGAAAGTATTTGACGTGATATCTTATTGCTTTATCATATATGCTCTATGTTTATTTTTTCTTGTTTGATTGATTGAGACATAGATGTTTGTGTGACCCTAAGTGACTTGATTGTAGCATGCACCCCCTTGTCTTTGTACAGTCGTGACCGTCATACCACGTATAGTACCTTGTACGAGGTAGATGGTCATGTTTGTCTCTGTGTTTCAGTACTGTGGCGTGACACTGATGCACCCAATAGTTACACTTATTCATTATTTTATTCTCAGTATTACATCATGCATGGTAACTTTTATTTCTCATAGGGAACTTACATTACAATAATTCTTGTGTCAAATGCACCAGTAATTCATATTTCATGCGTTTCATTCATTATATTAACATCAAACATATGACATTACTTATCTTTTACATCAACTAAGGCAACATTCATTTTTATGGACATAGTAGGGCAACACAAGAATTTATTTTATTATGTATGAAGGAGTAGAGAAGAAGGGACAGAACCACCAACATATACAAATTATTTTTCTGCTCCGATTACACATAAGCCCAACGGCTCCTTAAGAGATGATTTGACATGATGCACAATCTTATTACTTGACATATCCATACAAGTGAGCCACGCTCCATAAATTATCCCATCCGGCCAAGTTAAGCAAGACTGCACAATCACTCAAATCTCTCAATTTCTAGCACAACTCGTATTCCAACAGTCTGATCAGTCCAAGAAGCTAACAAATACCTCCGTACAGAGCAGGGCATTACAATGTTGGCTGGACAAAGGGAGGGGTTCGAGGATGGGTGCAGGTGCATGCAGTGAGAAGAAGAGAGAGAGAGGGAGAGAGAGATTACCAGTCGTCGGAGTCGTCGAGACAGAGAGAAAAGAAGAGGAGAGAACGAACGCCATAGCCTTCTAGGGCTTGATCGGGGTCAAAAATTTAGATTTGCAAACCTAGCACTTCCCATGTCATGTAAAAGGCACATGATGCGCATTTTTTTATTATATATATTTTTTAATTTCCTTTGGCTATATGTGTTACAAATAAATAATATGTGTTACTAAAATTAAATTTTACATTTGGATATTTATACTAACGATTTTTTAAGTTAGTAACGATTTTTCACTGTTGGTAATTTGAAACGCTGAAAACCCATTGGTAATTAAAAAAAAATTGGAAAATCCCTATTTTGGTGTAGTGTGAGTCCCGAAAAGGACAAGATCCCTCGAAATGTAGAGAACTTGAAGGAAAAGAACTTGCGGTCGAGTCTATAAGAGAAGGAGAATATAATAAAGATTATGAAGTCGTTTAACACAATCACACAAGTTTTCTATCTCACGATTGGATGACCTACTAGATCAAATGAGTGTGGTCAACGTCTTCTCCAAGTTAGATCTACCAGTTGGCTACCAAGAAATACATCCAGCATGGGGCAAGTTGAAGACAACGTTTAAGTTTTGCGATGGAGTATTTGAGTGGTTGGTCGCGCGTGTTGTTTGGGCTAGCTGACACACTCAAATTTAAGGAGCACTACTTGAGGTTTCCACACGCTCGTGCCCATACATAGAGTTTCCGACCGAGTGGCTGACACACTTAGTAGAAATGTTTCGTTACTACCAACGCTCATACACGTGGTGTTCGGGTTGGAATACATTAAAAAGCTTTATACGAAAATAAGGGTTTTACAAAGGCATTGGAGTACCCTCATCAAAAAATAAGTCGTCGATGACTTCTACATCCACGACAGATTTTGACGAAAGGAAACGATTTTGTGTCTCTCATACATATTGGAGGAAGAAGTTTATTATTAAGCTCTATGGTGGTAACTTGGCGACAAAAGTAGTGCACAAAGCAAAACTCTTCTTTCTTAAAGAGGTGCCCATAGAGTTCACAAGGAGGTCCGAGAAACTGCAGAAAACTAGTGTGAGATGGTGCAAGTTGCTACAGAGGTTTCCATTCCAACACCGTAAATGCAAGATTTTCAACATCGAAAGCGATGTCATGGCATGTTTACGAAAGAAGATAAGATCGATTGGGCATTAGAGCCAAGCTTCAACCCAAAATATTTGGGTTGATCAAAGTTTTGATGAGAGAAAAGTTTACTTGGGGAAAGAAGGCTCAACGAGCTTTGTGAATACTAATGATGAGACAAATTATCCATACGACAACAAAAGGAACTCGATTATAGTTCTCTACAAGAGAATGGGTCTAACAGGATGTCAGAAAAGGTCTTCGATCAAGTTTTGGTCCCTAACCAGCATACCGGCAGCATACTATTAGTATGCTTGATGCAGGAATTTTGGTTCTAGAAAAAAATAGATGATTGGGAGCATACCATAGGTATACTAGTTCAACATAGGTGATCTATTTTTGGATGTACATCTTCAACGATTTTTTTATTTTTTTTATATTTTTTTCCTTAGTTTGTTAATTTAGGAGTTTCTCTTAGAGTTTAAGTTATGTTCTTTTATAAATAGAACCTTGTAGATAGTATATAATTTGATTGATAATAAAGTTTTTTTTATTCTCGTGTTGGAGAACTAGAATTTTAATTCTCAATATTTTGGATCGTTGGTTCCTGCGGTCAGTGTTTCCGTATTGTGTCATGCAACCTCGATGACCATCGAATAATATAAGATGTTTGTAGAGAAAAATTGCTTTGAAGACAAAAATGGAGCTAAGTTGTAGAAAATAGTCTCATATTCGAATCAATAGGGCCGATTGGTTTCAAGCTATGACAAATTGTGTGACTAGCTAGTGGATTATTATTCGTCTATGTTTGAATTTGAATTTGAATTCGTATCTTATATTTAATTTTCTTGTATTATAAAAAAAAAAACTTGTCATGGATCTTTGTTTCACTTATTATTATTAGAGAAATTTTAAGTTGTCCCTCACTTATTTTACTATAATTCAAGATATAATTTACCGAATTACTATAATATATGAAATCTCTCACTTTTAACGGAAGTCGTCAATGACTAAAAGTCAATTCTTTTTGCATAAATAAAATAAAAAAATTTAAGTTGTACTCTACTTATTTTACTATAATTTGGGGTATACCCCACTTATTTGAGTATATTTTAGTCATAATTTAAGGTTCACTCTACTTAAATGGGAGGTCAAAAGAGTTGATTGTTAGTAATTGACAATTTTTGTTAAAAGTAAGAGGTTTCATGCATTATGATAATTCGATATGGTGCACTTTGAATTATGATAAAATAAGTGTGGACAAGTTCTCAAAATTTCTCTTTATTATTATAAAACGCAGGAGCAAGGATATTGTTCCACCATTTAGTTAAAAAAAAAAAAAAAAAATCTCTAAGACAGAAAACTGAGTTAGACCTTCACACAAATTGAATCACATAAGGTAGTCATTCATTTCTGCAATGTTTGAAGAATAATTCATACAGAAGAATAATTCAAGAAAAGTAAGCTTTTTCAATTGGTTGCGGTGGCGCATGCAAACAAATTAATGGAGTGACAAAAAAAAAATAGTACACTGCATAAGAATGTTAACTTAGTTTTATTGTTTCCAACTGTCCTACGCATCCATAACGAATATGGGCAATGTGGTTGAAAATTTCATTTTCTTAGATCTCGTCAAATTTGCATTCAAACCATATCCAGAATTTTTCCACTGTTTTAAAATTCTAAATAATTTTTTTTTTTATCGGTGCTTCCAATGATTTCATTGTCTTTTATCAAAGGAAAATGATATTTACATCGCATTTGTGGTCCCACAAAATGTCTCGTCTGCCCCTCCTATTTGCTTCGGTCTGTCCTTCCGAATTTCTCCTCCAAAAAATTCACCCGTGGCAACGGGACATATGCGGAGCCAAAAAAAATGGCGGTGTAAATATCATTGTCCTTTATCAAAGTTGATACTTTTGGTACAGAAAAGAAAATTCCTGAAACAAAATTTGGAAAAAAAACAAAAACAAAAATAAAAATAAAAATCAAAGACTAATCCAAGAAACGAATTGTCTGATAAAATCAGTAATTAAGTGGCATCAAAGCAAAGGCCTCAAGAGTTTGAAGAGTAATTAAAATATGAAACTATAGTTGGAATTGAAAATGTTTCATAACACACACGTCCGTTCCTTTGACTTTCGAGAGAATGGAAGTGTGTGTAATTAACATAAGCAAAGATGTCAAATTCGTCAGGACTGGATGGCTGACAGTCCTATAATCGGGTCCACGGAAACCAAAAAAAAAAAACAATAACAGTATACTTCCCCATGACTAAGTAATTAGTACGTACGTACGTACGTACTACCATTGCAATCCATATTGAACTCCACCTCCACTCATATTACTTCCCATGCGGACGTCAAACACCATCCCTCCGCCGAGGAACCCGCCCGACACGTCCGGTACCGAGCCGGACAGCGTGCTATTGTACGCAGCCGAGTAGTAGTGATCCCCTTGCGGGCTCGGCGCCGGTGGCTGCGGGGAGTAGTCCTTGACGTCGACGTTAACGGCCTGCAGCAGCTCCGACGACGACTGATCCGGCCTGTAGGTGTTGAGGTAGGCCTTGAGGGGGCTTACGTAGTTGTCGAAGCCGAGGGAGGTCATGGCCCACAGGAGGTCGTCGCCGTTGACCGTCTTGCGCTTCTCCCGCCGGCACTTGTCCGAGGCCTCGCCCGTGACGAAGCTGATGAACTCGGAGACGCACTCCTGCACGCTCTCCTTCGCCTCTTTCGATATCTTCGCGTTCGCCGGGAGGGACCGCTTCATGATGCGGCTCACGTTGGCGATGGGGAGGTACCGCTCTTGCTGCTGCTTGTGGTTGTCCGTGGTGGAGGTGTCGCCGCTGGTGGCGAAGGCGTCGCTGTCGGAAGGGGGGCTGCCGGCTGGGCTGACTCTTCTTCCTTCCATTGTATATATATATATATATACACAGAGAGAGAGAGAGAGAGAGAGAGAGAGAGAAAAGTAATGGAGTGGGCTTTGGTGAAGGGGATGATGGAGTCTAAGAGGTGGTGAGCTGTGGTTTTAAAGCTGAAGATTCAAGTATCTTAGGGTTGGGACGGTTGGATGAGTAAATAATAATAATAATAATAATAATAATAAAAAGAAAGAAAGAAAGAAAGAAAACAAGCAAATTATAGAGTAATGTTATTTGTACCTCTAAATTGTTCCTTAATCTATTTCTACTTACGTGGCAACTGACATGACATATTAAATAATATTATATGATATCTAATATGACAACTAACATAATAAAATTTAATTTTTAAAAAATTAATTCTCAAAAAAAAAGCTAACGTTAATATTAATATAAATTTTAATATTAATTTTAATATTAACATTATTTTTAATTTTATTTTTAATTTAAATTTAAAATTTTAAATTTGTCATGTCAACTGGAACATTAACAGTCACGTACGTCAACTCACACGTAAGTAGGGATAGATTGGAGGGACAATTCGGAGGTGCAAATAGCATTATTCAAAACTATATATGCAGTTTTCATAGAGTAAAAATAATAATACTTTTTATGTGTCAGCTGACGTGATAGTTAATATGGCAACTGACATGACAAATTTTAAAATTAATATTAACATTAGCATTAAAATTAAAATTAATATTAACATTAACATTAATATTAACATTAATATTAAAATTAAAATTGACATTGACATTAATATTAATATTTTAAAATTTTGGGCAATTAATTTTTTGGGTTAAAATTTTTCATTTCAACTGATATGTTAGATGCCACATTGTGCTATTTAATATAACACGTCAGCTGCTACTACAGGAACACTTTGGAGGTACGAATAAATCGAAAAAACTCATGTTCATACTTTAATATACTTTATTTTGGGAATCAGATACCAGAGCCATATGCTCTGGTACAATACGTTGAGATCGGATACGTCCTACAAGCGCTATGATACCATGTCTGAAACTGATCGCAGCGAAAACTTAGGCCAACCCGCCTGAGATAACCAAACCCCGTCTAACGAACACCAAGCACGGGTAAAGACAACGTATATGGTCGGTGACTACGTCACCTGGACAAATCTTAATCTATATAACTCAGGTGAAATTGCAAGATTGACAGAAATCAATATTGTACCATTTGTCCTAATAAGTTCAACCCCCACACCACACTCAAGAAGAAAATACAGAGATTACAATGAAATAAATCACCCTACCCGTAGCGAACTCCCTCAACGAATGCGACGACTCATCGATCAGTTATCTTCTTCCTTATGTCTTGGATGGCAAGTCCTAAGAGCAAAGTATGGACTTTCTCTTAGATTTTCTGTGGATAAGCACCATGAATCTCCACCTTGTTCTCTGCTTTATGTCTCTACCCTCAACCAATATAAATATGATGAGAAACCTAGTTTAGAAAATCCTAAAAGTAGTCCCATCATCAGATCCGACCGTCCATCAAACAATAAACGGTATAAATTATATCTCCAAAACTCATCAACCCCTGCTGATAATCAAACTCGGACAAAATTTGATTCAGACCCTGCTGACAGTTCTGAAACAAACATCGAACTCGGACCGAATTCGATTACTTTCTCACATACTTGATCCAGCACACTTTAATAATCATATTTATAGTTGCAACTTGCAAAACTGAAAACTCGTTAAGCTCTTCCATGTCATGGAAATGCAGCACTCCAAGTCTTCGATCAGGTCTATAGAAATTAACGATGCAAAATGATTGTTTTTTTTTAGTAGGGGTGAGCATTATTCGGTAACGAGAGCCGAATTGGAATCGATTCAAAAAAAAGTTATGTTTGAATTTTTTGATTCTATTTTGCTTTTAAAAATATTAAAAATTCTTATTCAAATTTGGTCCAAAATCAAAAATTAAAACTAAATATGCTCAATTTTAACTAAAATATATATTTTGTTTATATTTTTAAAACAAAAAATTTATTTAGTAGTTTTAAAGTCAAATTTTGATAATTTAACAACTAGTCCAATTTTAAATCCAAATTTGAAATACAACGAACATATATGTAAATTTTGGATTTTTTAATACAATTTAACTACAATTTCAACTTTTAGACTGACATATTAAATATTAAAAATAACCTAACTGAAAAAATCAAATAAATCGAATCGATTATCGATTTGGTTCAATTTTGATCGATTATGTCTAATTTTTGTTCGATTTTAGTTTTGGATGTTTAGAAGTTGAGTCTATTCGATTTTGACTATTTCGATTAGGTTATAACCTAATAAACGGAACACTCATCCCCTAGTTCTCAGCAACAAGGACGTTTCTTTAAAAAAATTATTATAAAGTGTTAAAGAAAAAATTTATATATATATATATATATATATATATATATATATATATATATATATATCATGTGACCAAAACTTCCTTAATAAGTGTTATAACATTATAATGTGGGTTATTAAAGGGTTGGATTCCCATTTTGTATTTTAGTCCCACATTGGTTAGAGATTAGTATTACATCTTCATTAGATTGTATAAATAAAGCATTTGCTTCCCACTGATTAAACTAATAAGAGATCTTCTCTCATATTTTCTTCTTCCTTCTTCTACGTTTATTTTAACAAGTTATCAGCACGAAGCTCTAACGGGAGGAAATAAGCGAGAGCATCTCAGTGAAGCCACCATTTGCGGATTCTCCACTTCGGTAATAGGTATGGTTATTTATTTTTTTCTGCATATGCATACCCTAGGTGCAGCCTGATGTTGATGTTTATACATCTCTTGGCATACCGCTAGGGCAAAAAGAATATTTTTTATCCATTCATCTCACTTCTTTTAGTTAACTCAGATATCACTCCGATGTTAATCGCATATAGATCTCTCGAAGAGAACTCTGGAGTTATTTTTTATTTATTTATTTATTTTATATATATTAATATATTCAGATCAAAATCATCAGAGATCCGGATCTCATTCGAGTTGTAATGGGAGAGGATGCGGTTCAAATCCCAGGGTATCTGGAGGATTGATCTGATAACCATGAACATGAATTGTTTGGTCTATATATATAAGACTTCTGGAACATCATTGTTCGAAGCATACCATATGTGATATTTTTGAAAGATTTCTTGAACATAATCATTGTTCGAAGCATACCATGAACATCTAGTGTTTGGTATTTACGTACGACTTCTGGAACATCATTGTTCGAAGCATACAATGAACAAGATTTGTTTGATATAAATAGACTTCTGAAACATCATTGTTTGAAGCATACACCATGAACATGAATTATTTAGTGATTTACCGAGTTTTTATGTTAACTTGTTATTATTGATCTTATACAGCAATATGTCGAGCCTCACAAAGCATGATTTCAAGCCTCTCAACTTAGAAGCCCAGAACTTTCTCAACTGGAGAATGGATGCTGAATTACACCTTCAAGCCAAAAGCTAGGTGACGCAATTGTGGCTGATAAGCCAATATCTGTACAAGATAAAGCGAAGGCTTTAATTTTTCTAAGACATTATATTCATGAAGATCTCAAGGCTGAGTACTTAACAGTCAAGGACCCCTTGGTGCTATGTAATTCTCTAGTTGAGAGATATGATCACCAGAAAATGGTCATACTACCATGTGCACTCCATGAATGGCTCAATCTACGTTTCCAAGATTATAAGACAGTTGCAGCCTATAATTCAGCTATGTTCAGGATTATTTCACAATTGAAGTTATGTAGTGAAGAAGTGACAGAGCATTTCATGCTAGAGAAAATATTTACCATATTTTATGCGATTAATATGACCCTACAAGAGACGTATAGGGAGAGAAATTTTAAGAAGTATTTCGAACTCATTGTTGTCTTACTCGTGGCCGAGAAAAATAATAATTTATTAATCAAAAACCACACTAGTAGACCAACTGGGTCTGCACCAATTCTAGCTGAAGTGAATGCGACTAGTGCTCGAAAAAATGTGACCAATACTAGGGGTCGAGGAAATCACAGAGGTAGAGGGCATGGACGCCGTGGAAGCCAAAGAAATGGCTATAATTCGGGTCCAAGGAACGATGCACAGTTCAAAAATAAGGGATTTAATCCTCGAAGAAATAATGCACAAATTCCCAATCTAGCTGCTCCTACTGATATTTGCAAACGTTGTGGAAGAGTTGGTCATTGGATGCAAAACTGTCGTACCTCACAAAAGAAATTAGACGAGTATGAAGCCTCAAAGGGTGTGGAGACTAATCTCATGGAGAGTACAATATACATGGATTTTAATGATTTCTTTCAAGATAAGGAAAGAAACACAATTTTGGAAGACCAGTTCAATGCCATGATAGGCGAAGTCAATGAATTATTATTGTATGCTTATCTAAGTTTATTTACTTTTCACTTTGAATAAATTGGTCATTATATGATCAATAGTATAGGTAGTTTACTTTCTTTGAAGCAGTTTCATTTAGATTTAGATCAAGTTGTAATAATTGACAATATGTCAAGTTTAACCATTTAGTAGCATATTAATATATTATTAATTTTTATTTTTGAAATGTATGGACAACGATGAAAGTATATGCTTGATAGATAGTGCAACAACTCACACTATATTGAAAACTATAAAGTTTTTCACAACATATGCCTCAAACACTGCCAAGGTGACCACCATTGCTTGACCCGGGCAGATTGTAGAAGGTTATGGTAAAACCGGTGTTGTATTGCCAAATGGAACACACTTAGTCATTCAAAATACATTATTCTCTAGTAGATCTAATAGAAAGCTACTCAGCTTTAGAGATATTCGAATGAACAGATTTCATGTTGAAACCATGAACGATGATAGCAAAGAGTATCTTTGTATCACCTGTAATGTTGGAAGCAATAAGATCGCATTAGAAAAGTGCAAGTTAATCTCCTCGGAGCTATATCAAACTACTCTAAAGGCAGTAGAATCTTACCCTATCACTAGCAAAAGGCTAAAGGATCCAAGGAATCTAATTATTTGGCATGACAGATTGGGTCATCCAGGATTGACTATGTTGAGAAAGGTCATCAACAATACCAATGGACATAATTTATCATACCAAAGTCTTTCCTTTCCTACTGAACGTTTGTGTATAGCTTGTTCACAGGGTAAACTCATTACAAGACCTTCACTTCTCAAAAATAGCTTCTGAACCACCATCATTCCTTCAGAGAATACAAGGTGATATTTGCGGACTAATTGATCATGTTAGCGGACCTTTCAGATATTTTATGGTTCTAATAGATTCTTCTAGTCGATGGTCAAATGTTTCCTTACTCTCATCTAGAAATTTTGCCTTTTCCAAGCTACTTTCTCAGTTGATTAAGCTTAAGACTCATTTTTCTGACCAACATGTTAGAACGATTCGACTTGATAATGCAGCTGAGTTCACTTTCCGTACTTTCGATAATTATTGTGTTTCTATAGGAATAGAAGTTGAATATTTTGTCCCTCATGTTTATACCCAAAATGGTTTAGCAGAGTCCTTGATTAAGCATTTTCAGCACATAGCAAGACATTTACTCATGCAATCAAACTTATCCGTTTCAGCTTGGGGACATGCCATATTACATGCTGCTAAATTGATCATTGTTAGGCCAACAGCATATCATGAATTTTTGCCATCACAACTTGTGACAGACCATCAACCTAACATCTCTCATTTGAGTAAATTTGGTTATGTTGTTTATGTTCCTATTCTCCCTCATCAACGCTCTAAAATGGGACCTCAGCGCCGTTTAAGAATTTATATTGGTTTTGATTCGCCCTCAATCATTAGATATTTGGAACCTTTAACTGGAGATATTTTTACTGCTAGATTCGCATACTGCTATTTTGATTAGACTAAATTTTCGTCGTTAGGGGGAGATAAGAAAGAAAAGAATGTTCTTACAGAACCATTCGCCATAAATAAATGGCATAAATTATTGTGGAATAATCCTACTCTGTCTCATCTAGATCCTCGTACTAATCAATATAAAACTGAGGTACGAAGGATATTGCATCTACAGGAGATTGCAAATCAAATGCCAGATGCATTTACTGATGCAGTTAAAGTGATTAAACCACATGTGCCCGCTGCAAATGCGCCAGCTCGAATTGTTATCCCTGTAGGAAAAATAGCAGAGTGGCTAATGAATCTACTGCACGCCAGAAGCGTAGTAGACCTATAGGTTCGAAGGACTTAGTCCCTAGAAAGAGAAAATATCTAAGTAACGCTCTTAAGGAGGTTACACATAACGCTCAAGAAGAGGATATGAATGACAGATCCATACTCTCTGAAAACCCAGAAGAGCTTATTGTCTTAGAAAAGACATAAGCCCAAGAGGAGGCTGAGGTACCTGAAAGCAAAGAGATCTCTATATTTTATACATATACAAGAGAGGTATGGGATCGCAAAGATATAACAATAGATAAAATATTCCCATTCTCAGTAGCTACTGAAATATCTAAGGACATTGATGACACTAAACCACGTAGCATCGATGAATGTCGACAAAATAATGATTGGCAAAAAATGAAAGGATGCTATTTAAGCATAATTGGATTCCCTTAATAAACGTCGAGTGTTCGGACCTATAGTACAAATACCAAAAGATGTCAGACGGGTAGGTTACAAGTGGGTGTTTATAAGAAAACGAAATAAAAAGAATGAAATCGCTCAATTTAAAGCACGATTAGTGGAACAAGGGTTTTCTCAGAGACCTGGGATTGATTACGAAGAGACGTATTCTCCCGTAATGGATGCAACAACGTTCCATTATTTGATAAGTCTGACAGTTGAGAAAAAGTTTGACATGAGATTTATGGACGTTGTAACAGCCTATCTATATGGTGATTTAGATAGCGATATCTATATGAAAATTCCAGATGGATTTAGCCTACCCAGCTCAAAAGTTAGGAACATGCATTCCATAAAGCTAAGACGTTCATTGTACTGTTTGAAATAATCCAGAAAGATGTGGTACAACTGTCTTAGTGAATATATGAAAATGGAGGGATATGAGAACCCATGTATCTTCATAAAGAAATCTAAGGAGAATTTTGCTATAGTTGCAGTATATGTCGATGACATAAACTTGATTATGACAAGACATAAAATCTATGAGACTACAAACTATCTGAAAAAGGAGTTCGAAATGAAAGATCTCGGAGACACAAAATATTATCTCGGATTACAAATTGAGCATTGCACTAATAAAATTTTAGTGCATCAATCCAAATACACAAAAAATATATTAAAACATTTCAATATTGATAAAGCTCATCCCATTAGCACTCCAATGGTTGTTCGATCTTTAGATATCAATAAAGATCCATATTATCCTAAGGACGACAATGAAATGATGTTAGGACCCGAAGTACCATACCTTAGTGCCATTGGGGCATTAATGTATCTATCACAATATACAAGGCCAGACATATCATTCTCTGTCAATCTGTTGGCTAGATATAGTTCGGCGCCAACTCGCAGACATTGGAATGGCATTAAATATGTGATGAGATATCTTTGTGGAACTACCGACATAGAATTATTTTATATTGTGGTTTATCTGACATCGCGAATCTAGTTGGCTTTGCAAATTCAGGTTATTTATCTGATCCCCATAAAGGTCGTTCACAAACTGGATATGTGTTTCTTAATAGTAATGTAGCTATTTCTTGGCGTTCAACAAAACAGACAATGGTTGCTAACTCCTCAAATCACTCAGAAATATTGCTCTCCATGAAGCAAGTAGAGAATGTATTTGGCTGAGACCGTTGATTCAACACATTCGTAGCTTCTGTCACCTTTCCCCTACCACAGATACTCCAACTATTATTCATGAGGATAATGCAGCATGTATTGTACAAAGTCAAGGTGGATTCATTAAAAGGAGACAGGACCAAGCACATATCACCGAAGTTTTTCTATACTCATGAGCTTCAGAAGAACTTTGATATTGACGTCCAACAAGTTCACTCAAGTGATAATCTTGCAGACATGTTCACCAAATCATTGCCAACGTCAACTTTTCAGAAACTTGTTCATGGAATTGAAATGCGACGTCTTCATCAGCTGACTATTTAGGATCAACATCATCACGGGGAGTGATTATTTTCAGGGGGAGATACATTTTGTATGGACTATAACGCGTTGTACTCTTTTTCCTTAGTCATAAAAAAAATTTCATTGGATTTTTCCTGACAAGATTTTTAATGAGGCAATATTAAGCGTGTCCAACACATATCTAAGTCATCCTAAAGATTGTACTCTTTTCTTTCGCACAGGTTTTATCCTAATGGGTTTTTCTAGCAAAGTTTTAATGAGACAATAGGCATAGAGATGGTGGTCATCCAAAGGAGAAGTGTTATAACGTAGGTTACTAAATGGTTGGATTTCCACTTTGTATTTTAGTCCCACATTGGTTAGAGATTAGTATTACACAATCATTGGGTTGTATAAATAAGGCATTTGCCTCCCACTATGTGATTACATTAATAAGAGATATTCTCTCATTTTTTTTCTTCTTCTTCTACGTTTATTCTAACAATAAGAGAGTTTTTATGAATGCATGCAACCAAAACTCCCTTATTAAGGAAGTTTTTATTAAAAAAAAAATCAAACTTCTAAAAAAATGCTCTTACTAAGGACGTATTCTTCGTATCACGTATCGGTAAAGATGTTTTTATGATTTTGTTTAACAGTTATTTATAAAGAAACACCCTTAGTAAGACATTTTATAATTTTTGACCGGGATAAAAATGCCCTTATCGTGTTTTCTATATTCATCGGGATGAAAATGCACTTACTCAAAGCGTGTATTGCATTCACCGGAATAAATACGCCATGAGCAAGAACGTTTTTGTTCTCTTAATTTTTTTAAACTGCAGAATTTAAATAATCTTTAGTTGGTTTTAGTTGTATTTAGGTGCAGTTTGATGTGAAATCAACTATAACTTCCTTGATATGGACGTTTGGTTTCTTTTGGTAAATTTTTGTCAAAATTCTTTTTCGATGTAATTTACTACAACTTTATTTCTCTGGATAAAATTTTCTATTATTTATAGTTGCAACTTACATAACTGAAAACTCGTTGCTCTTCCATGTCACGTCTATGTAGTACTTGGAGTATTCAATCAAGCCTTCATAAATCAATATAGCAAAATGATTGTTGTTCTACCGAACTCGGCTGGCTCTTGTGGTCAGCGATGAGAGATATAACCTCTCTAGTTAGGCGGATGGTCTTGGGATCAAACCGCGAAAGAGTTATGGATGTGTGTGTGTGAAAATTGGTAACATTGGACCCAAATGATATGCAACATAACGTGTACAAAGTCACGTATATATCGTCGGATATTGCAAAAAAAAAAATATTGTTGTTCTGCAGACAAAAAAAAAGGCTTGTAACTCTTAATCTTGTCACTTCATGACCTTTTTGGTTCTATGAAGGAAAATCAATTCCCTTTTATTTTTTATGGAGATAAAAAATTAAAATTTTCAGAGTTTGATTGGTGTAGTAAATAAAAGTAAAAATGTCATTGTTCCAATAATATTTTTGTATTTTAAAATAAAAGTAACATCATAAAAATTTAGAAGTAATGTGTAAAATAGGCAATAACATATTTGAGTAGGGTTATTGTCATCTTAATTTTTTTTAATAAATGTTGGAAAAGGAGAAGGAAAAAAAAAATCAATCACATTGGGTCGGAGAGGAACCATCTTCTCCCCTATTTTCTTCTCTGTCAGCAAAGTAGTTCCCAATGCTGGTTACTAAAGAACATTGTTGGTAAGGAAACAGAAAAATCGTTTCCCCTACTATGAGAGAACCGAAGAAAAATGCAGAACCAATATGCGAAAATTCAAAAGCAAAAAATTAAAATATTTCGACGAAAAAAATTACGAGACGATCGGAATCCAATCGAGAAAAACCTCCACTAATGAAATAAGAAGATATATTGACTCCTTACAAACATTTCCCTGAAAAAACTCTCATTTTGATCTCACAATGATAGATAATAATGGATTACAATTAGGAAAAGATCAAGTCTCATAATCCCACAGGCATCGGGACCGATGATATTGATCCAACAGTGTTGATAAAATACCTAATTTATGGTTCATCCCCGACACCGGTATACCGGTAGCGGTATACCGTAAATATTTCATTTAATGTCAAAATATTTTTGGAACAAACTACTCCCAAATCGGTATAACGACGGTACGCCGACAATGATATATCGTCAATATACCGCTGATAGTGGAAATTCCAATTACTTATGATATGTGCTCAAATCAAGTTGCATTTGCCATCTTCGACTTTTGGAAATTTTCTGACACACGGATGATACTCATCGTACTCCGAAATATTCTTCACATATGATGAAAATTCCACCCAACGCCATCAAACACATCTTCTCTTTTTTCCGACAAAATTGCACATATTTACAACAGTAAGAGATCACCTGATGTACTATATCTCTTATTGTCTACTTGTTAGAATTTGATGTATACATTGAAATATTAATGTTATTTCCATTTACAAAATAATATTGGAAAGTAAAAAATGTTGGATCTAATTTGTACTTAATTAATACCAAGCTAAATTATCTCAATGACACTCCAACTATATCACTCGATCATTTTTGGCATATTAATTTTTTATTGTTCGATTTTGTCATCCAATTTTATAAAATTTTCTTTTGAAACACATTTTGTCAATTTTGAAGTACATCGAGACCACTTCAAAAGAATGTCTGACAATACAGGTATTTAAATTGCACTTTTGTATTACAAGACATATTTTTGAAATGGTCTTGATGTGCTTCAAAATGGACAAAAGATGTTTCAAAAGAATAATTTATGGAATTGAAATGCCAAAATCGAACAATGAAAAAAATTAAGATGTCAAATATGGCTGAGCGTTATAGTTGAAGTATCATTAGGATAATTAAGCCTTAATGCCATAAAGTATACATACTTTTGTACTTAAATATTCTGAACTATTTTTATATGCACTTGTTTATCATGAACTATTACTACTTTTGCAACTTAATACCCTATGTTAGCCTCCCGTTAAAATGGATTTAACTGTCACATCCATGACATATTACTATATTGGACAACTTTGTCCCTAACCATTAAAACTTACTATTTTTCTTTTAACTTCCTCTTGTTCTTCCTCTTACCAGACCCTAATGCTAAAATGGCTCCCCTCTCCTCTACCCTACATATTTTTTATATAACCTCCGGACTTGATCTTGGCCATTGATCAAAGATCAAATGGTCATGATCGAGCCACCAATGTTAGTATGTGATTTTTATACAAAAACAATATGTTGGCGGCATATCGGAGGTATACCAACGATATAACAGTAGTATGTTATCGACGACATGTATTCTATCACAGATTTCCAGACATATTGCATGGTCGTGCTATGAGTCTCTACTAGTCTCAGGTAGACTTTGAAAAATTTCAGTTACTCATTAAATCCAATAAACATTGCACAAGCCATTAATCAATTTGAAAAGTCCACCAATATCTCATGAGATACACATGTGCACTCAATGCACACTAATCGAGAAAACTCGAGAAATTATGGTAAATCAGAAATCCAAAAATACGAAAAAGTTATGGTACCAAGGAACGAAAACTCACACTACAAGAATTACACTATACCATCGGTATAATTGAATTCACAAATTATAAGAGAACTCAATCTCCAAATTAAGATACTGTAAAATACAAAATATAAGAAGAAATATGAATATATGCATATCCATATAAAATAATGAGACAAAAAGACGGATGTTATAATGTCATTCTATGTATCAACTACCATAACAGTTGCGTTTTGTCCTTACTATCAACTACCTTGAGCAACCCATTTTTGACGAGGTTTGGTTTGACCATTCTTCGCCAGATCAATAAGTCTTTATCCTTTAATTTCTCCACCTCGAATTTGGTATTGTTAACTTTATTATTCGTCATCCCAAAAATCCAAAATAGAGAAATCCCCCCTCCCCTCCCCCGCGAACCTTTACAAACCAACAGTTTCAATAATTCCAATTTAGAAAGATAAGGAGCGGACCAATATCCTCACCTACTATTAAGGTGGATCAAAGAAATTAAAATTCTTCTGATTCCTTTATTTATGATATCAATTTATGAAGGAAATAATCCATCTTTTATGACAGAGAATAGAACAAGGCGCAGGTTAACCAAATAATAGCAACTAAGAATGCACAGAAACAATATAATTGGTCTGGCCTAGACCGTCCTTCGTCCATAGGATAACAGGATAATACTTTATTAAGTCAATGAGAAAATCTTACAAGGTTTACACAAACATATACCGTATTATAAAATCCTCTCATACGAGATCTCCGACGAGCTCTCTCCTTCTCTCTAAATATTCTTTTATGGTTTCCTCAGCAATCACCAAGCAAAACATGTTTTGTTCAAGAACTCTCAATCACATTTTTACCTCCAAACTTGCTTTTCTAGGGCTCGAGAACATGCTTAAATATGATCTTCTCCATTTCCAAGTTGGGATAAATTTGGACTATTGAATTCAACTTTCTAGATTTGAACCATTCTCAAATCAAGTCTGACCCGACGCATTGGCATACCGTCCGTATGCTGACAATATATGACTTTTTGGACTCAAAAACTTGCTCGAACTTCTAATTTACCGACAGTATATGCCAACATTTACCAACGATATATGCCAACCCGATACTCCTTTACCGACGGTATATGCTGACATTGTACTCCTTTGCTCTTTCGAGTCTTATTGTTGTTTCAACTCCTCCCGTACTTCTCCAGTCATCGGTCGACATCCGTCGCTCTCCGTAGATAGTTCATGATTTCCACCATATACGTTTATAGATTTTTTTTTTTTTTTTTGGCATATAACATTATTTCTAAAATATATATATATACTAGAAATATTTCACAAAAAATATAAATTTTGCACGCAGACTAACGTAGGAAAGAACATAATTTACATTGTGATATTATAATCAAGTTGAAGATCTAAGGGAACTCTTGTATTGACAAAATCTCCTATATATCAACATTAACAACTAAGAAAATATTAAAAATAAAGTCTTGTTGTCATTTGCTTTTGTTTTTGCTTTTGTACATCAACATCAAATAAATAGAAAGAAAGGAAGAATATCACGACTGTGGGTGCAGGCCCATCAACACTTCAACTACAAAAACCTCATCACAATAATTTAAGAGCTCCTTTGTATGTAACAGAAGAATAATAAAGTGGCCTTAGATTTTTTTTCTTTTTTTCTTTTTTTCTTGTAGGGTTGTGACAGATGCCATCCTCTTGGAACTTATGCCACTAATCATAGTTAGCTTTGAAAATGGACCTAAATAAATTAAGATTTAAATGGACATTTATAGGTCAAAATGAATATTTTATTTCGTGGGGCTGTGTTTGGGAAGCTGAGGGAAAGGTTCATCTATGAACAATAGAGAGGTCAACTTTGGGGCCAAAGATTGATTCCATGTCCCCCCTACAACAAGATAGTATTCGACTCAAAAATAATATTCAATATTAAAAATAAGAAACTACCATGATAACTTGAAATTATTTTGAACAAGTAGTGGATTCACTTGTTAATAACTGACACGAGATTGTAGTTTTTTTTTTCTTCCTCCTCCTATTCTATCATGAAAACTTTGGATTTACTTCTTCAAATGATTTTCAATACATTTTTAAAACTCACTATTCTGTCAATATTGTATTATCCTTTTTATTATAAATGTCTCCGAGTCTTAATTATAGTTTGCAGTATCAGAATATACCGATCCGATTCGACCGATATCGATACGGTTTGGCATGTCCCGATTCGATACCGACTGATTTTCGATACAGACATTGCAGGTCGCTTTTCGGATTAGTTCAAAAAAAAAAAAATGAACGAAAAAGACCAATCAGGTAGGAGAAAAAAACATATCTATCACATGTAAACCAATCGACAATGGTGAGTACTATTTTATTCAATTTCGAAACTACTAAGAAACAACACTGAAAATACTTAAAATTATATATAAATGTATAAAATATATATTTTTAAATGTTAATAATTTAATAATTATTTGCTTTTTGATAAAAAAAAAATTCGATTATCCGATCTGCAACCGTCGATATTGTTGATACCGTCGATCTCAATACTCATAGGAATGGTCCAATATCGATTTCGATACTGTGAACCCTGGTCTTAATTCCTTTATACCATATTTACCTATTCATGCCGTCAAGGTTTTAGCTGGTTAAGTCGATCAGAAATACAGATTCTTTCACAACAAACACCTAAATCTTTTTTTTTTTTTTTTAAGGGATCACCTAAATCAGTAGAGAATATTTTCAATTTATCCATAAACAAAGTGGTCTATAATATCTTCCGAAAGTCATGAGAGGCACAGTGGACTTCTTCTTCTTAATATATATATATATATATATATATATATATAAATAAAAAAGGGACCATAAAACCGTCCTACAACTCAATTGTGGAAGGAGCCTACGAACATAACTAGCATGATAATATATTCTTATATTACTTAATAATTGAGTATTTTGTATACGAACGTTTTTTTTCCTTTCTCAGTCTACTCGCCTACTTAAACAAAAAAAATTATTATTATTTTGAATCAAGTCTTGCACCAAATAGACTAAGTCAAAGTTCTGATAATCATAGATCCAAATTATACAAAAATTGTGTTCAGATGTATATGAGAACTTCCCTGTTTTATTCTAATGTCAGAGTATAAGTTGTATATAGCTTATATATATGTAATAAAATAGATGACAGTTATGCATCCTCTGGATTTTAAAAAAATTAAACTTATTCTTAATTTAGATGTCCATTTGGCCGGCATCATAATATTTGATTCAATTTTATCATTTGCATGTTTTTTTAAAGGTGACTCATTGGTAGGTACTACTTATCCTTGATAATTATATTTTTGAATTGTTTTCCATCTGTAATATTTAATTATTATCTTTTTTTTGGCATATTCACAATAGTAAATTCACTTACATTGTACATAAAATAATTCTTCTTCTTCTGATATAAAAACAATTTTAATATTTTAATATAAGATTTGTTATATATATATATATATATATATATATATATATATATATATATATAATTAGAATTTGGTATGTATATGTTTATATTTTGAATAGAATTTGTTATAAATATACGTGTAGGTAATTAGATAATATCAATTAGTTATAGTTATGATGTTATTTTCTTAATTTTTAATTATAATGGTTCATTTAGACTAATTTTTAATTACAATTAAAAGTTAGGTTCGAAATTATTTTCTTATGTATTTTTTCTTTAATTAATTAAGGATACATAAAACTACTCATTTTTGAGCCATTTTTAAATCGCTTTATAATAGTAAAAAAATTATCTTTTAATTGTAACTTTTTTTTATCCTTTTATAGTTTAATAGAAAATATTATTTTGATTTTTGAATATGATTAGTTAGTTGGTCATTAAGTGTTTTGTTTTTAGTAGGCATGAAATATACTAATCTCTTCTTTCACATCTATAATTTTGTTATAGGTACATGTTTGAAATGGAAGAAAGTGTATATCTAAGTTGGGGTTTAGATTCGAGACTAATTATTTACTATTTATTTTCACCTCACAATTTTTTGTCTGAATATATTTTGCTTATAACATGATTTATTATAGAAGTGTCAATGATCTACACTTAGCTACTAATAAATTACGAAAAATACACTTTACTTAGAACAAATGGTGCTAGATTGAACTTTAAAGTACAAGTAATTTCAGTTACATCTCATCTAAGACTTTGTTTGCTGCCATATCCAAAGTACTCGCCAAACAATATCCACTCGAAATGTTTTTTTTCAAATCTATCATACATTTTTGCATTGAAATTGGCTTTTGCGAAATGTAAGTCCAATAAGTATTTCAAAAATTACGTTTGAGCGAGTGGAATGAAACATAAATACAAATCTAAAAGAAGCCCTAATTAACTTTTATGGTATGGTTGGTAATGGATCGGACATACACAATCCGTACATTATCTTGAAAACAAAAGCTTTAAGGCCTTAAATAACCTGAGCCCAAGTTACACGTACCTTTTTCTAGACCAATGTTATTGGTAGTGCAAAATTTGATAAATCATCATGAAATTTGACAAACCGTCAAATTTTGACAGTTTTAAACATATTTCAGCATTTTCAGAACTATCAAAATTTTAACAGTTCTTTGTATACAAAAATATTCTTACGATCCTAGTAACAATGACTCTTTTCCTAATAATCTCATAAACTAATTCCATGCTCAAGTCATTTATTGTCAATTGACAATATTTATATTACTATATAGTATGAAAAGTTTAGACTTCACGGTGAATTTCCCCCCCTCCAAATATGTCATTTACCGTCTATACTATTTTATTATATTAAATTTAAAAGGGAACTAGGTAATTACATATTAGAAGAAAAAGATAAGGGGTTGTCTATTGCTCTTTCCAAGTCTTATTTACGACCTCAATTAATAAAAATTTCTACTTCAAAACGGTATTCACATGTAAGCACTATCTCATAAATTACTATAAAGTGGATGTGAATTTTTTTCTTCTATTTCATGTTTGTAGTAGAGTAGCTAATTGATTGCTAAAAATATATTTGCATATATGTATACTTCTATAAGATTTTTTTGTTATGGTTTTTTCCAATTTTGTTAGAACCCCTACTCAAATGTACTGGAAAAAGTTGCCACGTAGGCCTTCGCCCCTTTATACGGTAATGTTATATACAACAATAAAAAAATTGATGTTGTCACCTAAATATAATATGCCATAATTAAAAATAGCATAACTTATAATTAAAAATAATACGTCTCTGTTAGTATTTTAATCATGTTATTCTATGTTTTCTTATTGTACCAAACTTAAGAACACAAAATCAATACATATGTTGGTATGTTCTAGGATATTCCATGTGGGTCCTACACGAAATGACTAGGCCACAACATAGATATAGAAGGTACAACTAGGCCAGAATTTAGATATTTAGAGTGTCCATGCTTCTTAGGTACTAAAGCTAGAGCTAGAGGTGACTAACGATAGGTACCATGACCAATCTTTGGGAAGTTAAAGGGACATGTAAAAAAAAAATAAAAACCCTAAAACAAAGACAATTTGAGGCCGGTTGCCTCCTCTACATATACTAGCCCAAGCCCATCATAAAGTGGGCCGGGCTTTCAACAATTGCCGACCTAGTAGTATTTACTTATTTACATAAAAACTTATAAATAGAGGAGATGCGAATAGTACAAGCAGTCAGCACTCATCTGCAAAAGGCCCACACCAGACCAGAGGTCCAGACCCAACTAAACCTCGCCATTCGAGTCCAGATTCCCAATCACACGAAAAATATGGGCTCGATCGAGGCGCCGAAGGCGGAGAACGGGATCGCCCACCAGAACGGCGACGGCGGCGGAGGAGGTCAAAGGAACGGCGACGGAGCTCCGGCGACTAGGAAGGGGAAGTTGGCCGCGTCCTCGGAGTCGGTCGGCCTCCCTCTGGAGGTGGGGACGCGGGTGATGTGCCGGTGGCGGGACCAGAAGCTCCACCCGGTCAAGGTCATCGAGCGGCGGAAGGTCTCCTCCTTCTCCTCCGGCGACGGGGAGTACGAGTACTACGTCCACTATACGGAGTGTAAGTCAGTTCTTCCCGGCTGATTCTAGGGTTAGGGTTAAGGGCTTGTTTCTAATTTTTTTTGTTTTGACTAGAATTTGTTTAGGGGAAATTTGGTAGAGTGATGGGGGAAGTGAGAAAGCTGCGTTCTTGATGGCTTAAGAGTCTTTAATTTTTGCTAGTTGATTGTTGGTAGAATGTTTGATTTCGATTTAGGGGTATCATTGGTTTTGGAACATAAATGGAGTAAGGTCTGTTGCAACGACGAAGCCTTCAATTTTGGTGTCCGAGTGTAAGTGATTTTTTTCCGTTGATTCTTGGGTTAGGATTAGGCTTAGGGTTTGCTTATGATTTTTATTGGGTTTGTGTAAAATTAGTCGATGGGAAATGTAGGAGGGATGGGGTAGTGGAAAAAAGCTGCGGTCTGGATGGTATATAGTCTTTATTTTGCTTGTTGATTGTTGGTAGGATGTTTGCTGTTCGATATATAGGGGTTTCATTTGTTCAATGGGACATGAATGGAGTAAGACTGACACAGTTACTCCAGAATACACAACAACAACAACAACAACAACAACTATGAAGTCTTTATCCTTGGGTTCAGCAGCTTGA
Organism: Iris macrosiphon; assembly: GCA_036927795.1. Lineage (NCBI taxonomy): Eukaryota > Viridiplantae > Streptophyta > Magnoliopsida > Asparagales > Iridaceae > Iris > Iris macrosiphon. The sequence goes on from JAYESA010000012.1 coordinate 165,519,481, forward strand.
ATACTTTCCTTCCTTTCAGGGCCATGCCCTCTATGACGCTATAAAACCATATCATTCTATAAAATTGTATCCACGTTCCTTTAAAACCACAACTATCTTATTACTTTTGACCAGAGCATCTATTGGTAAACGTTTGACATGTTCCCATCTGACATGTTCAAACCATGTGAGACGATTTTCTCTCATCTTATACTCAATTTGCACCACATATCCATATCGAATCTCCGTCTAATGATCGCCACTCATCCATACGAGCACTCTCATTTTATCTACACTATTTTTTTTGACATGTTAATGAACTCCCACCACTAACCCATAATGCATTGTTAGTCTTATAGAATCTTCCAAAATACACTAGGACATGCCAAAAATTAATGTTGGGTCTATGTTACCTTGTTGGTATCTTTTCTTGTCGTGTTCGAATCCATGAAACATTGCATTTGACTTTATCGTTGTTAATATTCCTTCGGTTGTCCATAGGCCCTACTTTATAGGGAATATATCAGTTCTTGGTTGGAATAACGCTCTTATTATGGACAAAACAATTATTAAATGTTGGAAATATGCTCCCTTTGGAGATAGTTCGATTTGCTTCTTTTTTGTAAAATTTGTTTAGGCAAAATGGTTAAAGTCATGGAGTAGGGGTGAGAATGATTCACTTCTTTCTTGTTTGTAGGATGCTTGTTTTCTTGATGGCAGTAGGTATAGTTGGTAAGGTGTCGTAGTCATGGAAGTAACAATTCTTTAACAAATATTCTTCATAGATTGTCATAGGGATGTTCACGTTTTGTTACGGGTCGGTTCGGACGAACATATACTGGCCAAAGGAAAAGAGACAAGACCCAGTTAGGGTTGCCCATACCTAGCCGGCGGCATTACTTGGCAACCAAGCCAATCGGACAATTATCTTATCTTTTCTTTAATTTACTTTATCTTTTTGTTAGTTGCTAGTTGTCTTATCTTTTCTTTAGTTTATCTTATCCTTTCCAACAAATTATGGCTAACAATTGTAACCACCCTCTATCTATATATATAGAGGTGAAAATTCTCTTAAGATTATCAAAGAAAAGTTTAATCAAAGAAATATGCGGTACTTCTCCCGATCTGAGAAGCGTCCGCGCCTGCGACAAGGCGCAACACCAAGGTCGTCCGGTCACAAGATCCGACGGCTTCATCATCTTCGTTCCATCGGCCAGTTACGCGTGCCTTCGCCAAGCGATAAGAAGCGCGTAACAAGTTGGTATCAGAGCAGTTCGATCCTTTCGACCTCATGGTACCTACACCACCATCCAACGATGAACGCCTCCTTCGACTCGAGGCCACCATCGACGGCATCCGCAATCGTCTCGACGCCCAGGCCGAGAGTACCGCTGCGACCCACGCCTCCATTAACACCTCCATCGCCAACCTCGTCGCAAAAATTAACGCGTTGCTAGCGAACTCGACAACCACCACAACTGGCCGCGGCATCTCACCCCCTCGCAGTACCAGGCCCCTTGCAGGGCCCACACAACAGCGACAACCCGCAACAGGGACACCCGCACACGAACGACAGGCCCCCCGCGGGCCTGACAGCCTCCCGTGAGGACTGCATCGCCACGACCGACCCTACCGTGGGCCTGACAGCTCCATCGCTCCGACAGCCCCCTGCAGGTCCTCCCCCGCTTCGACAGACCCCCCGGGTCCTCCCTCTACTCCACCATGACCCCCTCTCACGCGAGGAGTTCATTACGGCGAACCCCTGCGCGGGGCTCCTTTCCGCAACGACTACTACCGCGACTCACCTTGTCACGACCCCCTCGCGGCGACTATCGCGACCCCTTCCGCGACAACGACAAATACCGTTGCCCGACCCTCACCACTTCTAAGGAGGGGGGCGAGCGTCGTGGAGACCGAGGCGACGTCGGCGAGGAACGCTGGCTACCACGCTTTCCACGTCTCGACTTGCAACCTTACGACGGCACCGACGATCATTTACTTTGGGTGCGTTATTGCGAGCGGTTCTGCGAACTCCACCGCATTCCAGAGGATGCGCGAGTCCAGATGGTGGGATTCAAACTTGAAGGCGAGGCTCAGTCTTGGTTCGACGGGTAGGCTGGATCGACTGGAGGCAATTCTATGACGAGCTTCTCATCCGATTCAGCATTCCCACTCATTGCGGGGCGTTGGGGGATCTTATATCCTTCAAGCAAACGGGCACGGTCGCGGACTTCAACCGAGAATTTCAATCCCTGCTGTCTCGAGTTTTGCGTATGTCCAGCGATGAGGAGATTGACATCTACATCTCCGGCTTGACGACAACCATGGGCCAGGGTGTGCACCGCGACCGGCCATTGACCCTAGCACAGGCCATGCGGTGTGCGCGCGAGGTGGAGCATAGGTGGACGGACAGCGGCACTACAGCCGTTTCCGGAAGCCTCAATCGCGGTGGGTGATTCCCGTCAGCGCGCTACGCGGCACCCCAGCATAGTCCGACCCTCCCGACCCCCTCTTTCGGCAAATCGGCCTCTAGTGGCGGGCCCCACGCTCCAGGGCTCTCCGCGGCAGGGCCGGCGGCACCTTGGGGACGGCCATCCAGGCCACTTCCGCTGGCTCGTCGGCGCCCGAACCTGTCCCCCGTCGACTCAACGCAACTAAGATGACCGAGCGCAAGGCGAAGGGACTCTGCTTCAACTGCGACGAGACCTACTCCCGCGGGCATCACTGTATCTCTTTTATCTAGAGGTACCAGAAGACAAAGAGGCCGATTTCTTAGGAGAAAAGTTCGACGAGAACGGTCGACCGTCAATCTCCGCCTTAGCCATCCATGGCCATAAAAGGGGGACGATGCAACTTCTTATTTAGATCCACGAGGTGCTACTTCTTGGCTTAGTTGATTCGGGAAGCACTCACAACTTCGTTAGTTGCTATGTTGCGCAACGACTCGGTTTGCGCACGACAGCAGGTGCAACAAGAACGGTCCGGATTGCAAACGGAAATGAGTTGCCTTGCTTCGGGGAGCTCGACATATTAACCTTTACAGTGGCGGACCATACCTTCGCAGCCCCTTCATGGTCATCCCTTTCGATAGTTTTGATGTCGTTTTAGGCGTCGAATGGCTCGAGATACTGGGCGAGGTCGGGTGGGACTTTCGGCACCTCACCATGCGCTTCACCTTCCAGGACCGGATGCTCTCAGGCCTCTCCCGTCACGATGATCATTCTCTCACGGCCGCGACCATCCATGCCAGCGAAGAACCACCTCTCCAGATCCGCATTCACAACTCCGCCTTCATCTTCGAGCTGCCCTCTACACTACCGCCTCATCGTTTCTGTGATCACCGCATCCACCTCAGGGAAGGCACTAAGTCGGTCGTGGTTCGACCATGCATTTACCCGTTCCGCCAGAAGGACGAGATAGAGAGGCAATGCGACGAGATGCTAGCGCAGGGTCTCATTCGCGCCAGCCGATCGCCCTTCTCCTCCCCTGTGTTGCTCGTCAAGAAGGCCGACGACACTTGGCGCTTCTGCGTGGACTACCGTCAACTCAATGACAAGACCGTCAAAGACAAGTTTCCAATCCCAGTGACGGAGGAGTTATTCGATGAGCTCCATGCCGCAGCTTTCTTTTTCAAGCTCGACCTCCGCTCAGGCTACCATCAGGTTCGAATGGCGGACGAGGACTTCGATAAGACGGCCTTTTGCACGTACCACGGGCACTTTGAGTTCCTCGTGATGTCGTTTGGCCTCACCAATGCCCCTTCGACCTTCCAGGCCCTAATGAACGAGGTATTCCAACATTTTCTACGGAAGTTTGTACTTGTTTTCTTTGACGATATTCTTGTGTACAACCCCTCCATGGAAGAGCATCTTCGCCACCTGGAGACGGTGTTCGAGACACTACACCACCACCAGTTGCACCTGAAGATGACCAAGTGTACCTTCGCAGAGCGGCATGTGTCCTACTTGGGGCACATTATTTCCAGCAACGGGGTGGCGGCTGATCCGGCCAAACTGGCCGTCGTGGCCGAATGGCCGCGTCGGACTAGCGTGCGGGCTCTTCGGGGCTTTCTTGGCCTCGTCGGCTACTATCGGCGATTCATCAAGGGCTACGCCGGGATAGTGGGACCACTCAGTGACCTGCTCAAGCGGAATGCCTTCATTTGGACGGACCTCGCCGACACCGCCTTCAACAACCTCAAATCCATCCTCACGTCGTCCTCCGTCTTGCGTCTGCCCGACTTCTCCACCGACTTCGTCATCAAGTGCGACGCATCGGGACAGGGCATCGGCGCAGTCTTACATCGGGAGGGCCATCCGGTAGCAATTTTTAGTCGGAAGCTTGCGACACATTATGCCAAGTTGGCAGCTTACGAGAGGGAGCTTATCGGCCTCTCCAAGGCCATTCGACATTGACGTCCGTACTTATGGGGCAGGGAGTTCCGTGTCCGCACAGATCATTACAGTCTCAAGTTTATGCTCGAGTAGGCCCTCGTCCACTCTCGCAGCAACATTGGTTGAATAAACTCATGGGCTTCTCGTTTCACGTGGAGCACAAGCCGGGCAAACTCAACCAAGCGGCCGACGCACTCTTCTGCATTGACACCGATGTTCCCGAATGCGAGCACTGTCCCGGCTGATGTTCGCACTTGATTAGGAGTGGCTCTCCGCGCTTGCTGCCGACAAGGCGGTCGTCGCACGGCGGGCAACCGTCTCGGCCTCTTAGGCCGAGACCGGCTGGAAGGAGGCTGACGGCCTCATCTACTACTGCGGAAGTCTCTTCATTCCAGAGTCCTTGCCACTGATCTCCCGCATCATCCGCCACTTCCACGACAGCAGACATGAGAACAGTACCAAGACGCTGGAACGAGCGCGTAAGAAATTTTTTTGGTCCGGTCTACGCCGTACTATTGAGGAGTACGTGGCCGCCTGTGCCACCTGCCTACGCAACAAGACATCCACCCTCAGCCCTGCAGGCCTGCTACAGCCCCTGCCAATCCCACAACATGTGTTGGCCGATATTTCCATGGATTTTGTGACTCAGTTGTCCCATTCCAAGAGCAAATATGTCGTCTTGGTGGTGGTGGACCGGTTGTCGAAGTATGCATATTTCATGGCGTTGATTCACCCTTTTACGGCATCATCAGTCGCACAGGTGTTCTTTGATACGGTGGTGTGTCTACATGGTATTTCAGAAACCATCGTCAGCGATCACGACCCCGTGTTTACCAGCGCCTTCTGGCAGGACATTTTTCGGCGGTAAGGTACTAAGTTTCTCTTGTCCTCAGCTTACCATCCCGAGTAAGATGACCAGATGGAAGTGGTAAATCGGACAATGGAGATGTATCTCTGCTGTTTCGTTACTGACAAACCGAAGACGTGGACTTACTAGTTTTCGTGGGCTGCGTTCTGCTACAACACCTCATTTCACTCGGCTCACTGCACCACCCCTTTTGAGCTCGTCTACGGCCGGCCTCCCCCCGCCATGCTACCCTATAGGGACGGCGCCTCTGTGATTGATGTTGTCGACCGACACCTCAATGATCGTGCCACGGTTCTTGAACAAGCGAGACAACGCCTTCACCAGGCTCAGAATCGGATGCGGCAAGTATATGATGCTCGTCACCGGAAGGTCATCTTCATCCCAGGCAATTGTGTGTGGGTGCGCCTCCAACAACATCGACAATCGACTATGAGGCACACAACCGACCACAAGCTCGCTCCTCGATTCTTCGGGCCCTTCTGCGTCTCTGCTCGAGTTGGCACGGTGGCCTATCAACTCGAGCTTCCACCCGACGTCCGCCTCCACAACGTCTTCCATGTCTCCTTACTAAAGCCATTCCGTGGTCCATCTCCGAACGAAGTACCAGCCTTACCCGCCGACCTCACACCAAGCGAACATCCGGTCCCGGCGGAGATACTTGATACTTGGATTGTTGCTGACACCCGCGAGTACTTAGTTCGCTGGGCGGAAGAACCTGCTGACGATGCTACATGGGTCCAACACGACACCCTCGAGCGCCTTCATCCCGGTTTCCAGCACGAGGACGCGCTGGGTTTGAAGGGAGGAAGTATTGTTATAGGTCGGTTCGGACGAACCTATACCCGTTACTCACATGGACCGGCCAAAGGGAAAGACACACAAGACCCGGTTATGGTTGCCCATACCTAGCCGGCGGTATTACTTGGCAACTAAGCCAATGAAACAATTATCTTTTCTTTACTTTATCTTTATCTTTTCGTTAGTTGCTACTTATCTTTTCTTTAGTTTAACTTATCATTTCCAACAAATTATGATTAGCAATCGTAACCACCCTCTATCTATATATATAGAGGTGAAAATTCTCTTAAGATTATCAAAGAAAAGTTAAATCAAAGAAATAAGCGGTACTTCTCCCGATCTGAGAAGCGTCCGCGCCTGCGACAAGGCGCAACACCAAGGCCGTATGGTCACAAGATCCGACTGCTTCTTCATCATCTTCGTTCCATCGGCCAGTTACGCGTGCCTTCGCCAAGCGAGAAGAAGCGCGTAACACGTTTCTTCCTAAATTATGGAAGAAATACTCGACTAATATCTGTCCTGATTTTTTTTTTTGTAAAATTTGTCCAAGCAAAATGGTTAGGAAAGATGTCGTAATTTTGGGATCAACAATTAGTAAGTTTCATTGGCAACCTAGGAAGCATGATCACTCCAAAAAAATTTGATGCCGTATCGCGTCGTGGCAGACAGGTATAAGACACAACATGGATACTGCATAGTACACTAGGACACCGAAACTTATGTCGTGTCCGTGTTGTATCATATTAGTTCCTGTGCAACATAGAGAACTATAATACTCAATTTGATTTTTCCCTTTTTCCTATTATGCTAAAAAATATAGTAGTCTTATTAACATTCTGTTCTAAATCTCTATAGGTTCGCTAGATTTCTTGTGCAGGTAGATTGAACATATCTTTTGGTTGGTTTACCTTTAAAAGTGGTATATAGTGTTAGTTTCTTGATAGGTTTTGGAATGAGGTTGAGTAAACATGACCACATAGAAGGATGATTTTGGAACAAGGGTATGTGTGGTGGTTGAGTGATACAAATAAGAAGTGCATATAAAAATAACAGTAACAAGAATGAATAACTACAACAAAGTGGGAAGAAATGCCATTTCATTTTGCTCTGTGGCTCATGTTTGAGATGAATGCAATTTCCTATAGCAAATCATCGCATTTTATGTCTTCGTCTAGATTCTTCCCTAATCTACGGGAACTTGGAAAGTGCTTATAGGTTGCATGAGCTTAAAATACATGACCAGAAGGTACCTGCTTACCAACTGACCTTTTAGGTTATGTGGCAAGGCCTTCTCTTGGTCATAACCATCTTGGCAAGAAACCCGGCATAAACATTGAGGATTCACATCATGTTAGCATTGCCATTAAAAATTTCTTTTTCAGGGAGCTTTCTAGTGTTGTATAGTTCATTCCTCATAGCTCATTCGTCTCTCATGTGGGAAGGCTTGGGTGGATGATGGACACAATAAGAATAGCGAGGTGAAAGAGCTATAGAGAAAGATAACAAAAAGAAGGAAAAATAAAGATAAAGAGATGGGATAGTCACTTACAATGTTTGTATCCTAGGGAATCGGGTTTGAAACACAAAAGATCTTTATGCAAAGGTTAAGGTTTTGTGTGTCTATGCTCTCCCCCAACTTTGCATAAATAGCTGTTAGATATTTAACATTGTATGCATTTTTGAAAGATTTGGAGCAGTGTAGTCAAAGGAGCGCCTTGCTCCTAGGCGCAGGGGTAGCGCCTCAGGGCACTCCAGGTGGGGCACAATTCTTAAGGCGCGCCTAGGTGCGTCTTTTCCGAGCGCCTTGGAATAGCTAAGGCGCTCCTTGAAAATCTTGTGAAAAAAATAACATGTTTAGACTATTATTTGAACTGCTGTACTATTTTTTGAATTGTTGTACTTTTTTTTTTTCTGTTTTCTTTCTCACTCACTCAATTCAAAGTGATTGCAACCTAGACATGGGAGAATTTGAAGCACACATGTTTATCAATGTAGAAATCCGATGTGAACAGGGGTGGAGCCAGAATTTTGCCCCAATGGGGGCGAAATGAAGTTGTTTATACATGAAAAAATGTATCATGTAAAATATGGATAGCCTATATATTCAAACTTTTCTTCTCCAACATCTGTTTGTTTTACTTCTCTCAATTATTTAACCAAAAAACTTCCATGTTATATCCACAGTAAAGTGAACAAAGACTACTTGAACAGAATGCTCTGCCTATGAGTAGAAAGTGCTACAACTATCAGTTAATATCAATGCACTCAGAGATCATCTACTAGAGCATTTTTACGAGAGAGAACATATGATGCAAGTGATACCCATTATATGTATGTTATCACTATCTGTCCATGAGTACACCTAATAGTGGTTTCGGAATGGAGTATCAGATTTCAGCACTATAAAACATATTCATGGATTATTTGAATATGATGTTACAGTTTAGACATGGTTTCATGCATTGTTTATATAGTTTGACATTGGTTTGAGTAAAATAACGACCGACAATGCTAAACAGCACATTAAGCAAATATTAAACAACAAATCTGTATTGTGTTATGATGCAACAATGGATTCAAAATATTTAACAAGATACCCACATATGATGCAACAATGACATACAGGATTTTACCTTCGGACACAGAACTGAGAGGTTCTTCAAGTCTGAGATACATACATCATCAAGTCCAAAGTTACAAGGATGCTTGAACTGCAGCCACTTCATTAGTGTTATGACCTGCTGGAACTGCAACTTCTGCTGTTTCTGGAATACCAGACAGTGGAAGCACAGAAAACAAATAACCAAATATAATGCAATAACTTAATTCAGAAGATATTATAATATTTATCATTGTTTACAAAAAGAAATCTCATTTGCTAAAATTACAATAATTTTCACAACTCATCCAACTCCTCTTTGTGCGGTTTCATGTTTTGGTAGCGTCAAATTTTCTTACGCTGATTAGGATCGTAGTTGCCTAATTCGCCAACCCCCTACGTCCCACGAATTGGGACGAACGACCCGGAACGGGGTGCGTTCGTGATTCGTTCGTCAAATTTAGCGACCTGGATTTTGATGGCTTTGGTTATGAACTTATGATATTTGGTTTAGTTACAAGAATATTGTCTATGCTTTTCTTCACTTGGATTTTGATGGTTTTGGTTATGAACTTATGATTTTTGGTATATACTTCTATATAATTGTATATGGTACAAAAGACGATCCAGATAAAAACGAACAACGATCCCCAATAGCGTACCGAATAAGCCTACCCCCACAGCACCGCGTATCGACTGAGGTACCGTACCGCGTACTCGTACCACGTACCAAAGCGACCCACGATCCTGGTAACATTGATTAGGATGATATTCTGAAAGTTATTGTCGAAAAGCCGGATCCGATGGAAGAGTTTCTGAGTTGATTTCAATGCGTCTATGTTTAGATGACTGTTGTCTTTCATCTTCATCACTACAATCTTTACTTCTTTAGTAAGAGGAGGTGGCTCGAATCTTTTTAATTTCACAACAAATTTATCAAGTGCCATACCTAATCATGAAATTCAGCCATTGTCAACACAAGTAATCACTAATCAGGATAAAATTCTAACTCCCCAAACAAAACAAGAAAAAAGAAATGAAAAATCAAAAAAATTCCATTTTTAGAAATCATAGAGATTGACACTTTGTCACTACTACTGACTATTGTGATCAGAGATTTGCCTGATTTTGACATTATATGAAAAATCAAAAAGTTCAATCACACAGTCTTATGCCTAGATGATTATGATATTTCATATTCAATCCATGTTTTTTTTAGTTTTTACAACCAATTTATCAAAATCAAGTGTCATAAACTCTAAATCTAATGATGAAATTCAGCCCTTGTCAAATGTCAACAGAAATTTCCAAATAATCAATTTATAAATTATAAAATCTCCAAACAAACAAAGACAATAAAAAAGAGTTCAATTCTAAGAGAGAGATTTACAAAATTTTCAAATTAGAGAGGATGGGAGAAGAGGGAGAGAGAGAGATAAAGTAAAAACTAACCTGGTCAAACGGAAAAGGTGACTATCGTCGGTCGGCCACGCTCTGCCTACGGCCACAACTGCCGGCGTTGCCCTGACCTGACGCGCACTCACGGGTCGGGACCGTCGGGTGACTGAGTCGCCCTCTTTTTTCTAAAGTCTGCCCTATTATTCTATGGCATGCCCCCTTTTTTCTTTTGGCTCGGTTGGCTGCTGTGGGGGCATGCCTTAAGTGAAGACAGACTTACAAAAAATGCTTCAAAATTTTGAAAAAACCGTGGGGGCAGTGGACCCTATCCTCTAGTGTGGCTCCGTCCTTGGATATATATATATATATAATTTTTGCGTCTCGCGTCGCTCGGACGTGCGCCTCGAGTGCGCCGTGCGCCTCGGACGATTTGGATCATTTGCGCCTCGAGTGCGCCTTGCGCCTTTGACTACCTTGATTTGGAGGGAGAATATTTTTGAAGATCAAAGAGCAAATAATCTAAAGTGACTTGGAACCATAGTTACCAGGATTCTACCCACCTCCCTAGGAAATGCTTTTCAGATCCCCCACCCCAAATGCGGTGGAGTTCCCTATCCGGATAGCAAAAAGTGGAGACCCAGGTAACCCTAGTCTTACAAGATGCAGTACAACAAAGATATCAATCAAATATGAGAATAAAGTCAATTATTTGTCTGAAATGAAGCCTACAAGTGTGTGTGTGTCCTACCCTCATATTGCATGCCAGGAAAAGTAGCGTGCAATGTATACTGGGAAAATACAAAGTGCGACCTAGATAACTTTGGTTCGAAAAAGCCTGAATATCTACAACTATCTTTAATTTTACAAAATTCGTATGCTAGAGTCAGGGAAAGTAAGTCTTACAACTAGAAGCCTTGTTTTGATTGCAATACAACTTTTAGTTGCAATAAGGACAAAAATTGATGTACCATTTAGTTTGTGCATAAAATTGTTTTACCTCCCATCTTAGATACCAAATATAACTCTGTTCACATTTATGTATTTTAGATTTCTTTTGATGCTACTGAGATCATTTTGTTTGGTGACGCAGATCATACTCATAAATGTGTAATTCATTGTTTCCCTAACAGCATCTTTACTTCATTTCTAGACTACACCTTACTTCTCAAATCTCTCAATCTACGTTGTACAACTAAGTTATAGGGAACATAGACATTTTCAGATAGCTACAATGACTAATTACTTTAGTTGCATGGATAAGGACATGAAGATGGGTACATAAACGAATGTTACACGAAGAAGGATACGATACGGATCCGTACATCATTTTTCCGTGTCCATGGAACATAGCTCAATCCTAGCCTTGAATGTCTTAGGGGTTTTACTCTGTAGGTGTAACACCAAAGCTCAATCCTAATGTCATTCTTAATGTAAAAGCCTAAAACCACCTCTTCTTTCTCTTTCTTTATGAGGAAATGAGAGGTAACGGCATTGCACACCAACTATTGCTCAAAACCATGGACTTAGCTTAATAGAAAATAAGGGGATTGTGATTAAAAAAGTGCTGACATGGCAACTATCACGTCGAAAAGTTTGTATGAAAAGGTACAATAAAACGCATGAGAAGTTTCACTATTGGTTCTCAATATCTCATCCGTGACAGATTTTAGGCCACAAGCATTGGGAGCTTCAGTTGAATTTACCTTGTTGCCAACTCCACAAAGACTTTGATATCTTATGGAGCCCTAGTCCCTAACAGGGAAAGACCTACACTTGGGCCATGGTGGGCGGTTGCCCATCCTGAATTTTCGGGAACCTTATATTTTTCTTATGATTTCTCTACGTAACCATGTCTTGACATTTACTTCTCCCCCTAGGAGTTTTAATTTTCATATATGTTGAAGTTATGGTTGAAACAACATAAATCTACGGAGAATATTAGAAGGACGGATCTAAAATAATTTGTCAGAGGGAGCAATAAAATTAAAATATACTTATCGACTGTTTCTATATATAGTAGATTACCAAAAAAACTATTTGAAGTTTTTGAACAATTTTGTTGCATTTACATTTAAAATTTCTTATTTTTTTAACATCTGAACGAAATAGAAGTTGTGAGTCAAAATAATTCCATGATAACAATAATCTTAACAGATAAAAAAGTTGTGAGTCAAAATAATTCCATGATAACAATAATCTTAACAGATAAAAAGTTGTGAGTCAAAATAATTACGTGATAACGATAATCTTAACAGATAAAATTGTAGAGAATAAAACAATAGTACCTATGAAGGATGAAGAACATCAAATAGAATAATTGTGATATATGAGAATTAACTAATTATGTGGATTAATGAATCTCAATATTTTTTGGAGAAGAACAAAGTATTCATTTTACTAAGGAACTTATGAAATAACGGAAGAGAAGGGAATAATCAACTGGGGCAAGGAAGTTATGGTTGAGATATTAAAGAGTAATTTTATATTAAAATATTGTATGATTATAAGATGTAGTATTAAGAGATTTAAAAGATATTAAGAGATTTGAAAAGTTCTTAGCATTTTAGTAAAAATATTAAGAGATAAATAATTGATTCTCCTTAATATTGTCCATAGATTGGTTGGGCCGACTGATACTTCAACATATTTGAAAATTAAAAATTTTGTGTGTGTGTGTGTGTGTGTGTGTGTGTGTGGGTTGGGAGTGGGAGGCAGGTTGTAGAATATCACTTATATGGAGTCTATTACGTAGAGAAATTGTAAGGAAAATATAAAGTTCCCGAGAAGTCAGGTTGGGCAACCGTCCCCGCTCGCCAAAGTGTAGATTTGCCCCTGAATATTAAGGGTAATCAGTTATACTCTGTTCTCTCTTAATATTTTTATTCAATTACTCAATCTTCAAATGTCTTAATATCTCTTAATACCTCAATATTTCAAGGATACCTTAGAAGTTATAACCACACAATTTTTTAATCTTAAAACTCCTTAATATCTCAACCTTCATGGCCCAATTGATTTCTTAATACCTCAATTGAATTCTTTTTTCTTTTCCAAAAAAAGAAACTTTGAACAGCTTTCTTCTGCATCTGTTATAGAATTTTTTTTTTATATTTTTTGCAGTCAACAGAAGGCTTGATGAGTGGGTTAAACTTGAACAATTAGATCTCGAGTCAGTGGAGAATGATGTTGATGAGAAAGTGGATGATAAGGTAGGCGTCTGCATATAGCATAACTATTTCTAATTGAATTGTGTATCTTCTGAAAAGAACTCTATACATGTCTGATTCATGGAAATATTTTTCTTTGAACTTCTATAGGCGACAAGCTTGAAAATGACACGAAACCAGAAACGAAAGATTGACGAGACACATGTCGAGGTATGCTGATTAGTTATTTCTGGTTACTATAGTTGCACACATATCAGTTATGTTTTCTGATATAATTTGGTTTTCATTGTTCTTTAAATTTGTTCCTTCAATTCCCTAAATAACATTACAATAAACTTACATATTTTTTCCATCTGTTATGTGTATACACCTAACGATGAAGACTGTAATACTGCAATTGCTTAATCCTGCAGGAATTATTTATGAGTATACACCTTCAATTGTCGAGGCAAATAATGATGAAGACTGTAATCCTGCAGGAATTATTTAGACCACAAAATTATTATGTAAAACTTCTTATTGTAAAGATTTTGTCCAAGTAATGCAGTAAGGGTATCTCTCTAAATTTGTACGAGGAAGATACAAGATAGAGAAGATCTGTTAGTCACAAGCAGCAACACCAATAACCAAAAAAAAAGGAAGACAGGAAAGCCTTTATTCCCAAATCTTGGGGTCAACTGTTTGAATCCTTTTATTCTTTCTTCCATTTAGATCCGCTAAGGGTCATGTTCTCTTAACAAAAAAAAAAAAATCATATCATTCTTTACAACTTCAATCCATGTTCGTGTAAGCCTACCTCTAATCTAGTGGTTTAACTATTATTGTATCGTTCCTCCTTACATGTGCATCTAGTCTTCTGCTTGCACATGTCCAATCCATATTTGTCTGGTTGACTATTTGAATCCTTTTTTTTCATTCAGCTCTGTTAAGGGTCATGTTCTCTGGAACACTAACAAAAATCACATCATTCTTTGCAGCTTCAATTCATGATAATTTATTCTAGTCCTAGCGGCTCCTTAAACTATTATCTTATCGCTCCTTACGGGTGCATCTATTGTTCTGATTGCACATGTTCAACCACCTAAGATGATTTTTTCTTATCTTGTCCTCAATTGGTGCCACCTTCAACTTTTCACTAATAAACTCATTTCATCTTAACTGTTAATGTAGTGTCTCTAATCCATCGTAGCATTCTCGTTTCAGCTAGGCTGATTTTTTTTGACATGTTTCTTAATTGTCCAAAACTTCCCAAAACTCTTATCCAAAAAGCATGCATGGTTGTTTAGCTGTCTTATAGAATTTTTCCATTCAACTTAAATGGTATTTACATAAATTGATTTTTCTTCTTCTATAGGTTATTAGAGTCATTATCTTAAACTATGACTGGATTTTTGTGACAGTTTAATTTGGACTAATGCTAACTAAACTAACCTATGTTCAACAGCAAGGCCATGAGGAGCTTGATCCTACCAGTCTGCGGGAACATGAGGAGTTCACCAAAGTAAAAAATATAGCTAAGATTGAACTTGGCAGATATGAGATTGATACATGGTATTTCTCCCCTTTCCCGCCAGAGTATAATGACTGTTTGAAGCTGTACTTTTGTGAGTTCTGTCTGAATTTTATGAAGCGTAAGGAACAGCTTCAGAGGCATATGGTGAGCTGCACCTGATTTTTATTTATTTATAAACTTAAAGTCCATTATCTGCATCTAGTACTTTACTCAGTAGATGCTTAGTTGTTTATAATATCTGTCTGATCATGTGGCATGGCACATACAATGGTTCCCGATTTCATTTTGTATTTTAAAATTGACTAACTATTACAATTTCCTGCAAAAATTCACATTGGAGATGACCATTTTTATTGATCCTAATAGACTTCTCACAAAAGTTACCTGAAGAGCTTCGTTTTTTTAGTTTTATAAGGTTCTGTGGGCAGGGAAGCATCTGAAGAGGTGGAGATGCATGTTTCAGTTATGATATAATGCATTGATATGATCTGGATTGATGAAGCTCTAGTTGTGACTTTTCTAATACTGTGCTGCTGGATTCTATTCTTATCATCCTTGATTGTGGAATATTTTTGTCTTCTGAATACCATACAGGACCTAGTTGCAATATAGTGGAATGAATAAGTAGTCATGGGCCTATTTCTGCATCTTGGTAGATTGCCTTTTAAAGCTGTAGATACCTAGTTTCAGCCCCTTAAATGTTTACAATTCATAGCTCATAATTAGATTCTGGATGTTAGGAAATATTCAGTTAAGAGGAATGCAGTGTGAATAGAAAATGTGGAACCTGGAAGTTCCACTAGAAACATTAGTAACTAGGAAGATGGTTTTAGAGTTCCGTTTACATATTGTAGTGATATAATTTTTTTTCTTTTATAAAGCTCTAGATGTGTGCTTCCTAGTACGATGTAGTTGTGGTACTGTGTTGCTTCATTAAATGTCAGTTTTTGCCCTAGAATGATTTATTAAGTGAATACCAAGTTACGATGTATAGGGTATTAGTATAAGTCATGGGTTATTAGCTACCTCTTGAGCACTTCCAAATCCTTGGTTTATTATTCTTAACTCATAGTTGGCCTAGGTACTAGATTGAATATTTTGTTATAGTGCGCATGTAAACAAGTTGAATATCTCTTAGCTCGACAATACCTATCATGTACTATCATCCACTAGATGCGATGTGGACCTTCATGCTGGTTAAAGAATCTCTGATAAGCTAATACCAGCAAGCTGGAATTAAAGGAACCTGTCGACAGGGGGAATATATTAGGCGAGAAACCACTGGAAGGTCTATTGATAGAGTCTGGGTGGACTCCAGCAACTGTCTTGGCTGTAAATACTATCCATGTTATATTGACAAGGGAATACATAGGGACTTTCCTAAAAAGAAAAAAAAGAAGAAAAAAATACCTTATCACTGGTCTGCTTACTTTGGATTTGATAGTTTCTTCCTTATAGAGTTACCTCATCCCCAAATTGGATAAATAAGTAAAAAAGAGTAATAAAAACCATTCTCTTACAGGAAAACAATTCTCCAAGTTGTTGAGTAGCTTATTCTGATATTGACTTGTGTATGCTTACAAGTCGTGTTTATTCTTAACAAGGTAACTGCATATCCCAGTTTGTCAATTCAGGTGCATGTTCTGTCGAAATCCTGATCTACTTATGTTCCTCTTTTGGCATGTTCGAGATTCTCTTATGATGTGGCAGCATTACTGATTGGCAGCTGCAAGTAATCTCTTTTTTACCCCGAATGGTGGGTGATTTAGTCTGCTGATGGATTGGAGACGAGTAGAAAGTATTTTCTTTGTACAAAAATATAAAATACCCTGAAGAAGTTCATGAGAAGAACAAAGCTTTAAATAACTTTTTAGAATTTGTGTTAGATAAGTTTTCACATTTCATGTAGATTTTCATTTTGCGACGATCTTTTTCACTTAAATTGTTGCTATACTTTGTTAACAAACTGTATTACAGAAATTCTTTAGTTGATTCCCTCTTCATTCTGAGCAGCTTTAAGTAGAATGTATTTTGTTGAAGAAACAGATTATTGAACTACAAAATGTTGGTTGGTTGGTCATGTCAGCATTCTGGTAGGTGGCTTGGGTTGTGTAAGAAGAGCACCTTTGTACCTTCATTGTTAGAAGGATTCTGTAGCATAGAATTATGAAACACGGCCTATGCGCTTTATTGCCAGCACTGCTTGAAGTGATAGCATAGTGCTTGATGGGGAGTCTTAATTTCTTACAATTATGAGCATGGCCTAATTTGCAGTTAGCTCTGTCAGTCTATCTCTAGAACCATATGCTTCTTTATAAGAGCCTCTAAAATGTCTAATACGAAAATAAATGTTACCTTTCCTTTGCTGCAACATATGACACTTTTTGTTAGAATGTTTCCTATACTCTTAGAGCTTGAAATTGGTCTAGTATTTTCACCTTTCTAATTCAGAAATTTAGGATACCTTGGTTGCATGGCTGATAATACATGGATATGATGACACTAATGGAAAAAAGTAGGATAGGTACAGGTAAGGATACATCAGTAATATATATATATATATATATATATATATATATATAAGTTAATAAAGGAGAGGCTTAAAGATACTAATTTAATTTTGTACGAGTACAAATGAAAATGGAGGACTCTAGTAGCGAATTAACCGCATGAGAGGGAAATGGAGATTAAAATGACAACTATGATAGAAATGCATTCATGCTTCATATGTTTCAAGCATTGTTTCATCTTCTTATTGCACTATTATTTTTTTATTTTACTTCAACTTGTAATATTCCGTACGTATAGTAAGTATTGTTTAGAATTTAGGATAAACTAGGAAACTGTCCGATGCTTATCCTTGAGATATGTGAAGTATCATAATAGCTTATTCAAACGTATATGGGCATGGCCCCTGCATTGAAGTGACCATGCAACATAGGATTTTAATTTCAAAATTGAAATATCTTGCTATTTGGTTTCTTCTAGTCTTTCCTTTTCAACATAAAGTGTCGTTCAAATAGTGGTTAGGGTCTTTCATTGTTCTCTTATTTACCATGCAGAGAAAATGTGACCTTAAGCATCCCCCAGGTGATGAGATATACCGCAATGGCACCCTCTCAATGTTTGAGGTAAGTTTCTCTTGTTCATACTTTCTGCACTATTCTTTAATACTCAACATTGTTCAGTTTCTATCTTTTCTACTTTGAGAGAGATTATTGGGAGGAGGTAGTATATATTCCTTACCACATCATATCTGGTTCTTCTTTTATACATGCTTGCTCAGCATAATAATTTTAAGGAAACATTTGCCAATCCTTTTATTCGACTCTATAAATAAAGTACCATCTTCACTAGTTGTTAAAACTGCTGTATCTTGTTCTGCGTTCGTCAGTCCATGATTGCTTTGTTTTGCCCCTACTCTTATCAGTTTCTTCCACTGATATCCCATAATGTGTATCCGTCTCCCTTGTAGTATGAACAAACTGTTGCAATCAATGTATTACTTAATTGAAACTAAATTACTTTCCTATGGATATACTCTTATTCTATCTTTTATTGTATCTCTGTGCATCATCTGAATGAACTCATTTCGGACAAGCGCAATGTTGCATGTTTCTGGATCACAGAGCTGAAAATCTGGTATTGTATAGTTCCTTCAAAATTTTCAATTGTATGTTCAGTGTTCACATAACACTCTTGAAACACTTCTCCACTTCAACTTTTGTGCATTAATTTTGCGATCAACACCCTCCTTGATGTATATCTTTGTCAAAAGTATTTTGTAACAACTTATCATCATACATATTTGATGGTTGCTTCAGTTACATTGTGGTTTGGTTTGATCATGCTGTACTTTTGTAGTCATACGGTTGCTCTTGCTCTCTAAATTGTGACGATAATTATACTAACAAAAACATCTGCCACAGGTTGATGGCAAGAAGAACAAGGTTTACGGGCAGAATCTTTGCTATTTGGCGAAATTATTCCTTGATCACAAGACACTTTACTATGATGTCGATTTGTTTTTATTTTACATTCTTTGTGAATGTGATGATCGGGGATGCCACATGGTTGGCTATTTCTCTAAGGTAATTGCATTTTGGAAGTTTGTATGTACTTGGCAATTTCAAGTCTTCTGTTTTATCTAACCTGTTATTATCCATCCCCGAGCCAATGTAGTTGCATCAATATATATATGTTTGAACTATTACAATTAAAGTTGATTTAGCTAAAAGTTTTTATTATATATAATTTTCTTGGTATATTATAGTTTTGTTAAAAATAAGTTTGATAGCTTCAAAGGATATTACATGCAATAACTAACTTGATATAAGCATCACATTTGTATAGTAGTCTATGATGTATGGACATGATGTCTATTTTTCACTGCTATGCAGGAAAAACACTCAGAGGAGTCCTATAACTTGGCTTGCATTCTCACGCTTCCTCCATACCAAAGAAAGGGCTATGGGAAATTTCTAATTGCATTCTGTAAGCATATAATGCCATTTAGATGATTCTTGTTTTGTATGGATAATCATTTTCATTTACTTTGAGGTACTTGTGTTGTTTGGATACATATGCATTTGTTTGTATTTTCTGTTTTTTTTTATGTAGGATATTTTGGAACATTACTCTGTATGCTCTATGTTTTGTGTATTTTGTATTTTATAGTGTTATTCATGTTCACTTTTTGGCTTATTGTGAAATAGAGATGAAAACTTTTGTCATCTTACCTCTTCCTCTAGAATCTGTACGGTCTACAGGAACTTGGAGGTTGCTCCTTGATGGCATGAGCTTAAACTAGCCAAAAGATAGGTCAAGCTTCCTTTAAACCGCCTGTCTAGGTTTTTGGCTAGGAATTTGGCACCGTATTAGAGGGTTGACAGCTGGTTATAAAACTTTGTCAATTCCTTATGGAACCTTCTTATTCTCCATAGCGGACCCCATTTTTTGATGGATGAAGGCTTGGAGGAGGAGGAGGATGCTACTTTGTACTCTTCAATTTTCTGTTGATAAGTTTATATACATCTTATATCTTTCTCGAAATGGGATATATTTCTAACTTGAAAATTTTAGCATGTAGTTACTACATATGAAGTGGAGGCCATGATAACACTAGCAACAACATATACAATACAAATATGAAGCATGGACCCTGGTAGCATGCGAGATGAGAAGTTAGAAGTAATTATATTTTGCATGAGATATGCTGGTGTGCTTGGCAATTGGAAACTAGAAGTTAGTTTCATCCGGTTCTTTAACAAAACAGAGCTTCCAAGTTCTGACTAGAAAATTTGTTTGTTGGTAGAAACCAGAGAATTTTTTTGTTATGTCGGTGACATGGCAATGATTAAACTGCAGTGTCCAAACAGTGGGTGTTAAATTTTTGAAGGGCAACACCAAAACGGAGTAACTATTTGTTTTTATTATCTTCCACCCAACACTCGCAATGGCAAGGCTTACAAGTTTCCAGATTTATTAAAAGCCAAATTCTTTCAGTTTCTGACTTATCTAGTTCCCATCCAAGTGTTTTTGCCAAATAAACCCTATAAAAAACTACAAAGACAAGTTATCGAGGATCAAGTGGAAGGCAAACGAGAACGATTGATGAACACCCCGAAAGTCGCATTGGCAAGATGGTGAGTATACTTTTGATAGCCTTGTACTAGAAGCATTTGAGATACAAACAGGGTATGAATAGAAAACAATAAGTGATTTTTTTATTTTTATTTTATATGTCCTTTCCACCAGGTTAGGAACTAAGTTCCCAAGGGAGAATTCAAACCGTGCCTATCTCCACGGGAGCCCCCCATCGTAACCAACAGGCCACGACCCCACATACAACAATAAGTGATTATGATAGGATATCTAGAATAAATTATTTGAAAGTTGAGAAACATCTTGTGCGGAGAAAATAAGCTATATATGAATACATTTCTAAAACGATTTACGTTACTCAAAACCCCTCTCCGAATGCTTCAGGGGTAAATATTAACATCTAAGGTAACCATGGGCAAAAAGTCTTTTTACATGATACATCTACTGGCTGGCTGATCCGGAGATTATAAATATCATCAGTACCTTGCCTTAGTTGTGATTGAATTATTCTTTATCATCCACTGATCTCCCACGTTTGTTAACAGAAGCTCACTTAGTATATGCACAAAGGTAAGAATGTACTAGTGTGAACCAATGACACCAGGGGTTAGTGGAAGATAAAATAAAAACATTTTAAATCAGAAAATTTTATTCTTCAAGCCTATAAGAGTTGATACATGTTGAAGAATTATAATCCACGAACGCTTCATGACCATTTCATTCTTTTATGCTGGTAAAAAGAAAGTTGTCTTTGGGTTTGCATTAACAGGAGCTAAATGAGTTTGTCCAAGTTAGGATATAGGTATTTTGGACAAATAAGGGCAACTAAGTTAAAGATGCTATAAAAATTTAGAACATTAACACCTGTAGGACTTGGTGGCATCCTATTTAAGGATTGAAAGTGCGTGGGTGTGGACTGTGTAGTTGACTAACTTGTCCAATTAAATTCTAAAAAGAAAGAAAAACCTGATGGAGAAAAAGATGTTCTAGATACGAGTAAACACAATAGACAAATGTACCATGAAATTTATATTGAGCAGAAAATAAGATATGAAAATTTAATGTTAGAATCAATTTGGTTTTGTGTTAGGGAAATGAGAGGCATATCATTGGTTTCCTAGAGAGAGAATGTGAAGGGTGTTAGAAAAGAAACAAGTGTACCACTGGTTACATTTATTAGAATAAGGATATGACTGAAGGGTCGTTTCCTATATGTGACCATTGGAGGAGTCATCTCTTTGTTTCATTTTGGATTAAATGGCTAGGCACATTCATGTTTAACTTCGATGGTTCCTGTGTTTGTCGTATCTGCTTGTATCCTTGTTGTATTCGATCATATCCTAGTCGTATCCAGTCGTGTCCGTGTCTAGTACATACTGGACATGGTACAAATGCCTATTCGACGCATCCATGCAACATAGTGAACAACAGATACCTAAGATTGAGAACTTCCGATATTTAGGATCAACCATTAATCACGATGGAGAGATTGAAAATGATGTCATGCATAGAATTAAAACATATTGGTTGAAATGGAAGAGTTCCTCTGGAGTACTTTGTGATCGCAAGATACCGTTCAAGTTGAAAAACAAAATTCTACAAGAACATTATAAGGCCAAACATGCTTTACGGATCAGGGTGTTGGACAAATTAAGAAAAATATGTCCAGAAAGTTAGTGTAGCTGAAATAAAAATGCTAAGATGGATGAGTTGCAATACATTAAAGGATAAGATAAGAAATAAGTGTTCGTGGGAAGTTACAGGTGACGACAATTGAGGACAAAATGGAAAAAAAGTCCGACTTAGGTGACTTGGATGTGTAATGTAAGGAGCGATAATATAGTTAAACTATATTGTGCAAAAAAAAAAATATTGTATGGGACGGGGTGCTAGGTGGGGCAGTGAGGTCTATAATTAGAGGGACGGGATGGGGTGTGGGGCCAAGGTGCTCTAATAGTACCCTCCTTAGTGTATACATTATGTAAATTCTCTCTTGTTCCAACAACTCAAATTAATTAATAAAAGTAAATCTTAGCATTTCATAATCTCAATATTCATTGTATGTTACTTAATGCTAGAAGTAAAACTAAATAAGAATAGTCTCCTAGATCAATAAAATAGAAAAAGAACAAAAAAAGTTTGACATACTTTTGAGTCTTTGACTTGTTGAACTTGATGGCTTGTTATCTAGAAGATGAATGAAGTGGTGAACTTGATGAGACATGGGATGATGGAGAAGTAGATAAAACTCTCCTTGTCGAGGAGATGCTCGAGAAGGAAGCCCAACAACCAATACTAAATATTCTTTGGTCAAATCTTTTTTGTTACTTGTAGAAAGTCTCCTGTTTTTCAATTCTTTAACAAGCTATTTATATTTACCTTTTCCTTGAGAATCAAGTTTGAACTCTTCTAGAATCTTGTAATTGTCTTAACTGTCTTATCTACAAATCCTACCAATTACTTTTAAGGAAGTGAATTTATAGTCATAATTTCTCATGGACGGTATAAATGTTTTCAAATTGGTTTTTGATGGATAAATGATAAACACTTCTGATACCTGCATAAGGGTATCTTATTCAAAGTTTATTAAGTCATGAGAACAATTAAACTAGCTTAAGTTGAACGAAGTGCTCATAAACTCTTTCCCTTACTGGTAAGTGGGATGTTCAGGCATTGTTTGAGGAGTTTGGGCTGAGAAATGGTATCTGTGCTATGAGTTTAGTAGCTTAAAAGTTAAAAACCCACATTTCCTTGCATGGTCTGTTGTAAACAAAATTTACTGTTCTACCATTCTGAAATGCCCAGTGATACTGCATTTCCCCAAGTAGGAATATGTTACGCAATAACTATTACCTTTCTAATCTACACATTCTCTTCATATAATGGAAAATCTATTTATTTGTGCTTGTTGCAAGCAGCATATGAACTTTCTAAGAAAGAGGGCAAAGTGGGCACACCGGAGAGACCACTTTCAGATCTCGGACTGCTTAGCTACAGGGGATACTGGACTAGAGTCCTTGTTGAGATTCTTAAGAAGAAGCACAACAATAACATCTCCATAAAGGTGTGCTTACTTTTGATACTTGTCTTCTTACCTGCATGTATATTTAACAATATGGTTGCCTTGAGCACTGTACATCTGAGCATGATTAGTATTTAACTAAATGCCTGCTTTGGTGGGAGCATAGTTAGTCAGTGTTTATGAAGCATGGCTGTTGAAACACCCCATAATTGCAAGACACTTATCGTCTCAATGATGTTGTGGCTTATTGCTTCATAGTGAAATCTTGCAAATTCTGCCCTTCTGCTGCTGACATTCGACAAGAAATTTACTTCCTGATCCTTGGCTAATGCGAAACAAACTTATCTACCTCAGGAGATTAGAAATTGAGGACCTCTCTGAAGTTCACCGACAACTATATTTATCCATACTGTACCTATCTTGTTGTCTATAATATGCATTTAGCTTGAACTAAAATTGTTTAATTATACAAAAAACAATTATCAATGGTTTTTTGTTCTATGATACTATACTATGCAAGCTATAAGCTAACTCCATATGTTCCACATCTACATTTTCTGGTGATTACAAAACTACATATGTACTCCTACATACAACAAAATACACATGCGATGAATAAAAGTTTAATTTGGAAAAAACCCAGTCTTTTTTGTTCGTTTATAATACGGGAAGTAAATAAAGTTCATTTCCCTCAGGTAGATCGAATATAAAGGTTCCCTTGCTTAAATTACCAACAACAATATTTCTCCATCTTTTGTACCTACCGCCGATGTCTATTATATGCATGTAGCTTGAACTGAAATCATGCTAGGTAAGACTACCATAAGTGAGCTGGTCTTTTGTTCTATTAATCTGTATTATGTGCAAGCTAAGCTACTTCACCGTTGCCTAATCTACAAGTTCTGGGTTCACAGACTCTTCGAGTCTTGCATGGACTATTAAACTACATATGTGCTACTGCATACTACAAGACACAAATTAAACGAATAAAAATAAGTAGATTAGTTTAGAAACCAAGCAGCCTTTGGTAGTACAATGTGCATGATGGTTTGAATCTTGTCATTGACTTGGTGTTAGCAAGATATTTAGGCTGTTTCTTCTTGTTGGTTTGCAGGAACTTAGTGACATGACCGCGATAAAGACAGATGATGTCTTGAACACACTACAGAGTTTGGACCTGATCCAGTACAGGAAGGGAGTTCATGCAATATGTGCAGATACGAAGGTCCTGGATCGCCATCTGAAGGCTGCTGGCCGAGGAGGTTTGGAGGTTGATGTCAGCAAGTTGATTTGGACTCCTTATAAAGAACAAAGTTAGGCACTATGACTTGACATTTTAAGGCTGCTTGCCGAGGTTTGGATATGGACATTACTAAGTTGATTTGGGCTTCTTCTGGAGAACAACTTAGGCAGGGCAGTACCAACCTAGTGCGATTTCAAGTCGCTGATTCTTTCTTGATCTCTTCAACTCTGTAAGTGGATAGACCATACTGATGCTGAAGTAATTAAAGTATACAGGTTCAGAAGAAGTGTATGGATGTGATTGTATGATAAGTAGTAAATCGAATGGAAAGCATTCCCCACTTGGGTCTTTCATTGTACATGTGGTAGGAGTTAAAATCGTTGGTGGCCCTTTTTCTCGAGGCAATTAAGTCAGTCCAGTAATATAATAAGTATGAACTAAGATCAGTATGAAGTGAATCATTCAGAGACTTACCCATCGACAAGTGTGATATGAGCTTATGTGGGGCTAACATGTGATATATAGTACTATTGTTTGTGTATATACAGTGCATTGTTATGCGCCATGTTTGCATTCTTTTGCAATGTTTGCCTATTGTCATGTCATGCAGCACTAGATTCGTACATAATGGAGCCTGTAGAAATGCAGCTGTTCGACATTTTAAGTTGCACATTGGTAAGAAAAATTATGTAGTGCTTGTTCTTCGCCCATAATCCTCTAGATACGCATTTGGTTTTTGTTGCTGTTGCCATTTTTTTTAATGATTCGCTAAACTAATTGGAGCACCCAATCCACTCATAGATGTTCCTGAGTGAGTCTGAATTTTCGAGTTTTAATACACTGGAACAATTTAAGTAGGCTATACTAAGATGCCATGCAAGGGTTGCACTAAACTCATGTGAATTGGTCATCTCCAAATCAATCAAATTCCAGGCCACGGTTGTGCAAGAACAAAATCTTTGAGCACATCGTCCGAAGAGAGTGGGTGAACCCAATCGCCATGCAGGCTCATGATGAGGAACCGTCTTCGTGGCTAAATGGGCCCTGTTGGTCATAGGTTGGTTTCACTGCCACATCCTGTGGGATCAGAAACCTCAGTCAATCCGTTCCCTGGTGACTTTCTTCTTTGTGACAAGCTGGAGAGGAAAGGGATGAAATAGCATCACTGTGCTTTGAAGTGAAAACAGGCGAAGGTGGAGAGGAAAGGGACGGAGTCGGATCACTTCATTATGCTTTTAAGTCCAATCAGGAGGAGGTGGAGAAATTGAGAGAGAGGAAGGAGCAACAAATGGGATGAACTGGTATTGTTTGTTTTACTTAACAGACATAGATGGCTACTTCAGCTTCCTCGTTTATGGAGGGTGCGAACTTGATGTGTTCTGTATCGAGATGCATGCCAGGTGGGGAGAATACTTAATGGGTGAAGGGAAGACTTCTGGAGCGGATAGGTTATCTGCAGTTGTTTGGACAGAAACTTTTGGAACACCAGGGAGATCGAAGGAATCAAAGACAGTATTGGAAATATTGTTATCTTAATCTAGCCTCATAAAGACCAAAGTCTGAAAGAATATACAGCAGTATAATAAGATTATAATGTAAAAACAGGTATTTCTGATAAATACAAATTAGAGATTTCTACTAGTATTTTATATCATGTTATCATCAATCCACAGCTATACAATTTGACATTACAAAAGAAGGGAAGATTAAAATCAGCAATTGACTGTAAACAAGCAGTCGTGTGAGAATACTAATGACACTATTCTATAATCAAATTTAGGTTCTAGGAGAAGGGCACTTCTGTCTCGAAGGATTAGACCGAGTATTTCCCAACAACAGGTCCTTCAAATAATCTAGTCATTGTGAGGTGAACTCAATTGATTAACAAGACGGCTGCAATTCTCGCCAATGCATATCGATCAACCAAAATATGCAAATACTAGAATTGCTACTAATCCATGTTGCACGGATACTCCTTGGGAGGACCCAGGATCGTACATGTGCATGTAACAGTGTACAACACCTATAAGACACGATATTTCTTTGACACTCCTGTCAGATATGGTTCGCTCATGTCTAGGCTCTAAAGGGACGCAAAACATATTAGATATGGTTCGTTCATTTCTAGGTTCCAAGGGGACCCAAAACATACTTGGAAGTGATTTTAGCGTGTTAATGATCATGCCAAACATATGAGAAGAAGTATCATTTCTTTCCATTGAATCTTTTCTAGAACTTTTTGGACTGACTACATGAACATGCTTAAACATAGATATTATTAAGATCTAATGTTAAAATA
This sequence comes from Iris macrosiphon, assembly GCA_036927795.1. Taxonomy (NCBI): domain Eukaryota; kingdom Viridiplantae; phylum Streptophyta; class Magnoliopsida; order Asparagales; family Iridaceae; genus Iris; species Iris macrosiphon. The sequence goes on from JAYESA010000012.1 coordinate 165,546,365, forward strand.
TGTATATAGAATGTTATCATGTGTATACTTGATGGGTATTCATGCCCTACCCTATACTAAAATTTTGTAAAATGTTGTTATGTGATCCGTGTCTGTGTCTACTGTCTAGGCAACCTAGCTGCTAAAAGAAGCTAGGAGGTGTGACCTTGAGAAGAGGTATGCTAACAGAATATTAGAACTTAAGAGTGGGATGATCGTGAATCTCCAAGCAGTTCAGCCTTATCCAGTGGATCTAAAGACTTCTGTAGAATCAAACTAAAGTAATCATACTTTTGTGTCTTGAGATAGCCCAGTATAGATCTTTGATTTTCTTTTGTTCTTAATTTCTTATCTGTGTTTAGGTTTTCACTACTTAAGTCTAGTGTTTGATGATAATCAGGCTAGTATCTGCTGATTATGTTGGTCAGTAAGTTTATTCCCAATGAGACGGGTTTTACAAGCCCAGCTTTACGTCAAAATAAAAGTCCCACAACCCTTTCTCTGGATTGGTAAGCTTCACCAAATTGTTTTACCCTAGTGCTAAAACAATGTATTACAGCACAGCAAGCTTGTGTCGTGCATTAGAAGTTACACTAGCTCAATGGTGGATTTCAACTGATTATTTAACTCAAAACGAACAAATTGTAAGAAAATCTAACTAAGAAAGAACGTAGTCCAAGAAAGATCACAAAAGCAAATTATGATAAGAAAACAAAGTATCTCCAAAACCAGAGCGATATGTTCCTAAATAAAATTAGTGCTAAAAAATCTATAATTGTAATGTGATAATTGCATATACCATATCTAAGCTAGCGGTGCTTCATATCTAATCAGGATATAAATCTAGAAGCTCCTAGTAGGATCAAACTTAGAAGCAGCATATCAGTGTAAATTTTCATCTCTTACCGAATAATAAGTTCAGAGAGTAAGTCCATATTATGTATACCATAAAATTGAACCAAGTAATATAGCAACAGCAAGAAAGCCTATATCCCAATTTTCAGGGTCGAAGTTGGAGCAACAAATGTGTTGAAATGTCGAACACGTTGGGTAACAGCTAATGCAAATTAATTGATGAGTATTTTACTCTGTTTGTAAGTTAAAAGATTAAATCCCTTGAAGTTGGAAGGATACAATTGGGGAGTTGCATATTATGTAATCTGGTACAAAGCTCAAATACTAGACATCTAATAGATAATATTACTAAGGTGGAGTTGGGTACTCTTTGCTTCTTGGTTTTCTTCTTGCTTCCTTCTAGGAAACTATGTTTCATCTAAAAAAAATTATCCGTCCGCTGAATAAAAAATAAAGATAGATATGGGTCGCTCTCAGGGACGGACGCATCTAAAAGCAAGTGGGATAAACTGACCCCACTAAAAAAAATCAATTTTTGAAGTCCTATGTGTAGCAACAAAGTAGCACATAGTAGTGTAGCACATCAACCACATACTAGTGTAGCACATCAGCCCATGGACTGCTTACGTCGGTGGATGCCTATACTAGTGTAGCAACAGTGTAGCACAACAGCTCATTCCCTATACTAGCAGGTGGATGCCTATCAAAGAAAGACAACAGTGTAGCGTAACAGCCCATTCCCTCTACTAGTAGGTGGATGACTGTCAAAAAGAACTCTCTAAGGGACAACTGTGTAGCACATTGCAAATTTTCTCTTCATATACCCTTTTTTGCCCATGTCCAGAACTTCTCTGAGTTGATACCTATCATAGAGAATCCACCTATCATTTAAAGCAAATTTATCTAACAAAGAGAACTAGAGAAGAGTCCAGCAGAAAACAAATCAGAAAAAAAGGTAAGAAAAAATATACTTTCATTTCAGTATCCCACAAATCCTTTATAGTTTATAGCTAATATACTATCTAAATTAATATTCTTACTGTAATAGTATTTTTATGATCATATTTGGCAAATTTATTGAGTAAACTTAGGATGCCGGTGGCAATGTGACGATATATAATGTTCTTACTGTAAATCAAGTAGAAATACTATGGTGAGTAAGATTGTACTTGAATGTGTTTCAGTTCATGTCATATTACTCTTCTTCTCTGAAATCGATTTTTTGTTGACATATTAGTTCGTAAGTTAGTGAACGAAAAAGAAAATAGAACAGATGGCATACATGTTTTTAATTTTTGTGATTTTATTTTTTTGCTTTCTTTACATTTGAGGTTGGTCCTACTCTTTTAAATTTCTACGTCTACCCCTGGTCCCACTAACAGGATCTGAAAAAAATTATGTGCATTTAAACACAAAGAAAAGCAACTCAAATTGCAAATCAACCCTCATCAAAATGATTTACTTTATTCAAGATGAATAAAACCAAAAATCAAGTCATTTGTAGTTTTCTTACTTATTTATCAAGTGAGAAGGATGGAAACGAACAAGTTGAAGTGTAGAAACATTTAAAATAAATTGTACTTTTGAACTTTAACGAGTAGTAGTCTATGTTACCTGGACTCGGATACCCTCGGATCCTTCAAACTCATAATTAAAGGACATACGGACTCGGTTAAAAATGATCCAAATTTTGGATACATGTAAGGAATATGACTATTAAAATAAATATATTTGAACATGGTTTCATAAAAAGATACACCATGTAATTAAATTTGCATTGCTTCATAAAAGTCATGTAATTAAATTTGCACGATTTTATAAAAAGACATACTCTCTAACTAAATTTGCATGATTTAATAAAAAGACAGTTGTAATTAAGTTTGCATGGTTTCATATATTTAAACTTATAATTAAATTTGTATGGTTTAATAAAAAATATCATGTAATTAAATTTGCAAGATTTTATAACTTTACTACTAGTCTATCATGTTAAAATAAACTATCTATTTCACTACCAGTCTTCTGATTGTCACTATGAAGAATCTGATTGTCACCATGGAGGATCGGATACGAATTACATACCCATACATATGTCTTATCGAGTGGACACGGGTACTTCTTCCTAAAGTGGAGAGTCTGGATAACATAGTTAGCCGTAAAAGATCCTTCAAATCAACTTTAATTTTGGGTGTTTATATCATCAATATATAAATCATGATGAACATTTTGGTTTGCTGGAAGGATTTCCTCTGAGTTTGTGTGAAAAAAGTTTTGGGTTCAAATCCAATAGGAGGGATTCAAGTTACTAAATGAAAATGCCAAAATATGAAGAATAACTATAGAATGCACTGACTGGTATGCTAGTATACTTAAACATCTATGTAAGCTGGATGTCACGAACTTTCTTGAAGCATTGGATTGGGCGTACTTGTCACGGATTTAGTGTCTTTTCCGCACTTCGACCCCTGCGGCGCACAAGCTTCCTCCTCGAAGACTCTTGCAAGCCTTCCCCCAAACGAACTTAACCAAATCGCTAAGAAAAGAAAGAGTAGTGGAGCAAGAGTGGAACTTGAAAAACTTTTATTAATATAAAGAAAGCTTACAAGTTTCGGTGGTGAGAAGCAAATGAGCCCCCCCCTATTTATAATGCCTCAAAGGACTTAAAAGAAACTTCTTGAATGAAAATATTCCAGGGATTATTTCAGAGAATATTTTAGGAATTATTCTAGGTGCTAAGAATATTCCATGCATGATTCTATCTGCCAAATATTTGCAAAGATGCCTAAACAACATCAAATCCACCTCGGTGGACCACAAAAAATTGTGCGTGACATTCTCCCCCACCTATTGTGTTGACGTCCTCGTCACACACGTTCGCTGATAAATTTTTGGATCTTGTCCTCGAACTGATGCAACGTGTCAGCGCGTTCCCAGCTGGACTCGTCGAGCGACATTCCCTTCCACTTGATAAGAGACTCCACATACGGGATATCACCTCGTTGACGAATGGTCCTTGAGTCAAGCGCAGCTTCCACTTTCTTATCGAACGGCGTAGCCATAGTTGTCGTGGGCTGTTTCGAAACTTCTTGCTGAGGATCCTCCAAAACTGCATGGTAAGGCTCGAGGCAACTCGCATGGAAGACGGAATAAATCTTTAGCTTGGCAGGGAGTTCGAGCTTGTAGACAACTTTGTCCACCTTCTTAAGGACCGGAAATGGGCATTCATACTTGCGAATCAGTCTCTTGTGCACATTGTGGAATACCTTGAACTGTTGCACTGAAGCTTGATCATCACCAAGTCCCCTTCCTCGTACTCGACATGCCTTCGCTTGGCGTCGACTCTCTTTTTCATTTTGTGTGCGGCTTTCTCCAGAAATGCCTTAGCGATATCCGCCTTCTCCTTAAAGTCTGAGGCAAACTAGTGAGCCACGAGACTTTTGTCCGATGTCTCCGTGCTCAGCGTGGTGGGGGGGGGGGGGGGGGGGGGGGGCGAGCGACTTTCGACCCATTACCAACTCGAATGGACTGTTGTGGGACGACTCGTTCCTTTGGAGATTGTAGCAGAACTAGACAATATCCAAGTGCAGAGAAGCCCGTTCGTCCCTTAGCCAAAAAATTTGCGTTTTGTCTTCGCGAGCGAGCTTCACCAAAGCATGTGTAATGGGTCATCGGCCATATCCATCTTGACACGTTCAAGTATGTCACCCTTGAGCAAGCACACTGTTGCTAGCTCGATATTCCTGCTGAGTGCATCGGCCACATGGTTCTCCTTGTCCGGCTTGTATCGTAGCTCCATGTCAAACTTGGCCAAGAAGTCTTGCCATCTTGCTTGCTTGGGGGACAACTTCTGTGTCTGGAAGTAGCTCGTTCGTGGCAACATTGTCCATCATCACCACGAACTTGGTGCCAAGGAGATAATGACGCCATGTCCGCAAGCAATGCACTACCGCAATAATCTCCTCTTGCACCGTATAGCACCGCTCTGTGTCATTCAACTTGCGGCTCTCGAATACAATGGGGTGCCCTTCTTGCACCAACACCCCCCCGATGGTGAAGTCAGATGCGTCAGTATGCACCTCGAACGGTTTGGAGTAATCCGCAATGATAAGATCGGTTCCTCCGTCACAGCCCTCTTCATGTCTCATCGTATTTGGACGTCAAGCTCCATGCACGATACTTCTGCAACAAATCTGTGAGTGGTGCGGCTATGACGAAGTATATCTCGAATGATCGCAGCTCCGTCGGCCTGGTGGGATCTTCCACCCGAGATTAGCGACGTCCTTACGGAGTACGGAGATGTCATGTCGTAAGAGCTTCCGAAGAGGCTACCTCCACGGAGAAAGGTGGATCACACCGTCGAGTTAGAGTCGGGCACAAAATCGCTAAGGGTGCTGGCTAGGCGGTCGAGGCTACCTCCACCAATAGTAGGCGGCCTACCGAAAAGCGGTGCAGAGAGAGACCGCCTACCGCATAGGTGGTCGAGCGGCCGCCATTTGGAACACTGATCCTTGTAGTGGTAAACCAATTTTTCAAGTACGGAACCTTCATAGATGCACCGACGGACTACACTGCAGAGGAGGCCGCGCGCTTGTTCATTTCCCATGTGGTACAGTTTTGGGGCATCCCAGAAAGCATTATCGGCGACCGAGACCTCCGCTTCACGGAAAAGTTCTGGACAAAGGTGTTCAAGATCCTTGGGTTGGACCTACACTTCTCGACTAGTTTCCACCAGCAGACAGACGGATAGACGGAGCGGGTCAATTCTCTACTCGAGTAGTACTTGCATCACTTGGATATTGTCCAATTTTGCTACAATCTCCAAAGGAACGAGTCGTCCTACAGCAGCCCGTTCGAGTTGGTAATGGGTTGACAGTCGCTCGTCCCGCACACACTAAGTACGGGGACATCGGACAAAAGCCCCATGGCTCACCAGTTTGCCTCAAACTTCAAAGAGAAGGCAAATATCACTAAGGCATTTCTGGATAAAGCCGCACGCAAGATGAAGAAATGGACCGATGCCAAGCGAAGGCCTGTCAAGTACAAGGAAGGAGACTTGGTGATGATCAAGCTTCAACCGCAACAGTTCAAGGTGTTCCGCAATATGCACAAGGGACTGATTCGCAAGTATGAAGGCCCCTTCCCGGTCCTTAAGAAGATGGGCAAAGTTGCCGACAAGCTCGAACTTCCCGCAAAGCTGAAGATTCAGTTCGTCTTCCATGTGAGTTCCTTCAAGCCTTACCATGCAGACTTGGAGGACCCTCAACGAGGAGTTTCAAAGCGGCCCACGACGACCATGACTACGTCGTTCGACGAGGAAGTGGAAGCCGTACTTGACTCAAGGGTTATTTGTCGACGAGGTGTTTCCCCTTATGTGGAGTATCTTATCCACTGTTCTAAAAGACGGTAGTCTAGGCGCTAGACGGCTGGTGTCCGCCCGATGCCCGCCTAGGCGCCCGCCTAATCCCCAGACGTCCGACTATGCATGTTATGGGATTTATGGACTTTTTATGCATTTTTTATTAGATTTTTTGAATTTTTTTAATATCATTTGAACCGCCTATATCTAGGCGGCCGCCTAAGCAGTCGCCTAGGCTGGCTAGGCGCTAGGTAGCGGGTACCCGCCCGACTAGCACCTAGCACTTTTCACAACCTTGATCTTATCAAGTGGAAGTAAAAGTCGTACGACAAGTCCAGCTGGGAACGCGCTGACACGTTGCATCAGTTCGAGGACAAGATCCAAGAATTTCTCAACGAACATGTATGACGAGGACGTCAACACAATAGGTGGAAGAGAATGTCACGCACTATTTTGTGGCCTACCGAGGTAGATTTGATGTTGTTTAGGCATCTTTATAAATATTTGGCAGTCAAAATTATGCACGAAAAATTTCTAGGACCTAGACTAATTCCTAGAATATTTTCATTCCAGAAGTTTCTTGTAAGCCCTTTGAGGCATTATAAATAAGGGGAAGACTCATTTGCTCCTCAACACTGAAGCTTGTAAGCTTTCTTTACATTAATAGAAGTATTTCAAGTTCCACTCTTGCTCCACTACTCTCTTTTCTTAGCGAACTAGCTTAAGTTCGTTCGGGGAAAGGCTTGCACGAGTCTTCGAAGGGGAATCTTGTGCCCCGCACGGGTCGAAATGCAGGAAAGACACTAAGTCCGTGACAAGTATACCCAATCCAATACCCCAAGAAAGGCACATCTTCTTGGGCAAAGGAGCATTTCTCCCGCTTGACGAAGAGTCGGTTCTCCCTTAGCACCTAGAAAACCGCTTTCAAGTGCACGATGTGCTCCTCAATCGTATTTGAGTACACGATGATGTCGTTGAGATATACCACTGACGAACCGGTCGAGATAAGGATGAAAAAGCTTGTTCATCAAAGTGCAAACGTTGCAAAAGCATTTGTTAGACCAAAAAGCATAACTAAAAATTCATAAGCTACATACCTCGTGACGCACGCAATCTTGGCCTCATCCCCTTCGGCTATCCGCACTTGATAATATCCTGAGCGCAAATCTAGCTTGGAGCAGTACCTTGCTCCTCCCAATTGATCGAACAAGTTTGCCACCAACGGGATTTGACGGTCACCTTGTTGAGTGCACGATAGTCTATGCACAAACGAATGCTTCTATCATTCTTCTTTTGAAATAGCACAGGTGAACCGAACTGGAACTTGGACGGCCTAATGAATCCCGCATCGTGCATCTTCTTTAGTTGCTTCTTAAACTCATCGAGCTCTGGCGGGGCCATGCGGTATGGGGTCATAGCGGGCGGTTTTGTGCGAGGCTCTAACTCCATGGCGTGGTCCACCTCCATCCGTGGAGGTAGCCTCTTCGGAAGCTCTAGCAGCATAACATTCCCGTACTCCGTGAGGACATCGCTAATCTCGTGTGGAAGATCCCCCTGCACGGTTACCTCCTCCGTCTTAAGGACCGCTAAGTAGGTCGTCTCTCCGTGCTTCACACCCCTCTTGAATTGGATGGCGAAGAAAGCTTTCCCCTTCGTGGACTCGCTTCATGCAACATTCGCCATGCACGACGAGCCCTCCTCCACAATCCCGACGACTCATAAGTACGACATTGTAATAGCTTTTGCCGAAGTAAGAAAGTCCATACCTAGGATCATCCTGAAGTCAAGTGGTGAGGTAGTGAGACTGGCGATTCCTGTCCAGTCTCCCACTTATATCTTCACTCTCCTGGCCACCCCCTGTACAGGGCAAGCCGTTGAGTTGACCGCTTTCATCTTGCTTGAGTCATTCTCTAGCACCAGACCCAAGCGTTGGACCTTCGCGTCCGAGATAAAGTTATGCGTCGCCCCCGTGTCAACCATTTCCCTCGTACTCTGGTCGTTGATCTTCACGTCCACGTACATAAGTTCCCGGCTCGGGGCTTTGGTCGCGACTGACTTGCTCTTCAAGTCGTTTAGCAAGCATAGGGCTCCCATCTGAGCTCCCATGATTGGTTCCTCGTCCTCGTCCTCGTCCTCCTCGCCTTGGACTACATTCACCCTCGTCTTTGTTTTTGCAATCGTGCGCAAAGTGATTTCCTCCACATACGAAGCACTCGATTTTGCGCTCCGTCTGGGGATTCACATGTGGCTTATCCTTCTACGGTGTCTCCTTTCCGTTGTCTTTCTTCTCTCCCTCCACCATAGGGTGTGGTGGTCTTTGGCTTGGGCTTGGACGTATCACTCCGTCGATAATCCATTAGCTTCTCAGCCATTGAGACGATCGTATTCAAATCTTGGACACGCTGCCTCTATAACTCTTGTGCTGTCTACGGATGCACATCGTCAAGGAAGAAAAATAGGCGGTCTTCTTCATCCATGTTGGATATGGTAAGCATGAGACTAGTGAATTCCGCAACATAGTCCTTGATCGACCCGGTATGCTTGAGTTGACGCAAGTTCCTCCTTGCTACGAACTCAACTTTCTCCGGGTATAATTGAGAGTTGATGTCCTTTTTTAGATCCTCCCAAGTCTCAATTGAGCACAAACCTTCTCTTTTTCGATGCACCTACGACGCCACCATAGCATAGCATCATCAGTAAAATAAAGGAACACAATATTTATCTTATCGACGTCATCTTCGATGCAAATCGCCTTAAGGTATCGCTCGATGTTCCATAGAAAGTTATCTACCTCCTCCGCATCTCGAGCACAGTTGAAGGATTTTGGCTCGAGGTACTTCACCTTTGGTGATGCCTCCCTACTCGAAGACCCACCGTTGGCGATAGCCTTCTCAAGAATAGCGGTATTGGTCTTGAGTTCTTCACGCAATTCAGCAATATTCGCCTTCGTAGCATGGCGTTCCTCCTCGAACCTGGCTTGCATCTCACGAAGTTGCTCTTGAAACAGCGTCATGACATTGGCGATATTGCTCTGCAATCAATGAGAGAACTCTTCATAAGCTGCTTGATTTTATTCCACATGCGCCTCTACGTCCATCACGCCTTCCAAGAGATCCAGGAGGGATACCAACTTGCCAAGGGCTCGATTCAATGTCAGCTCCTTGCTTTTACCCCTCTTGGTGTTCTTGTCCTTCTTCTTGGGCGATGCGGGATGCTCGTCGATGACCATCTCGGATGTTGACATGGCTACGATCGACCTTCGCTCTGATACCACTTGTCACGGACTTAGTGTCTTTCATGCACTTCAACCCGTGTGGTGCACAAGTTTCCTCCTTGAAGACTCGTGCAAGCCTTTCCCCGAACCAACTTAGCTAGATCGCTAAGTAGAGTAGTGGAGCAAGAGTGGAACTTGAAAGACTTATGTTAATATGAAAAAAGCTTACAAATTTCGGTTGTGAGGAGCAAATGAGCCTCCCCCTTATTTATGATGCCTCAAAGGCTTACAAAAAACTTCTGAATTGAAAATATTCTAGAAATTATTCCAGAAATTATTTTAGGAATTATTCTAGGTCCTAGGAATATTCCATGCATGATTCTAGCTGCCAAATATTTACAAAGATGCTTAAACGACATCAAATTCACCTCGGTGGGCCACAAAATATTGTGCGTGACATGGAGGCCCAAAACTGCTTAAAAGCCTAATATATATATATATATATATATATATATATATATATATATATATATAATAAAGTCAACTCCCTTATGAGGGGATAGGTCAAACATTTACATTATTTACCAACACGCCACCTCTCCATGAGTCTGTATCATGTTTGAAATGGAAAAAACTATGGGTGAGAAACAACCCATACAAATTAAAAGGCAAGTATGCACAGGTGGGATCTACCTTATTGTCCAAAGTTACATGCATGCAGCCAGGGTGAAAATATAATACAGTTCTTCACTGTTTTATTTTAGTTATAGTTTCTAGATACATATCCTGAATTTCAGTGTGGAAAATTAACAAGTTTTTATAACATCTCTATTTCATAATGCCATCCATGTCTCCTTAGGTTGCAGACGAAATGATGTAGTAACAATAATATCAAAATGACTAAAAGATTCTTCATGGGAACAAAATATGATATATTGTGGTTGAATTAATGTTGTGCTTGAGCATATTAGTTACAAGATGTCACCATGATAGGAACTACTAGTTAGGATGAATGCATCAGGATCACAAATAGTTGGGAGGAAAGCTCAAATGTTCTCATGAACAGACATGCAGAGAATGTGTATGTTGCATAAAAATTCCTTATACTAGGTATACTTAAACATGTACTTGTGAAAGAATCATAGTTCACGATATCGGCCGACACTGGTATCGCATAAAAATTCCTTATACTAGGTATACTTAAACATGTACTTGTGAAAGAATCATAGTTCACGATATCAGCCGAAACTGATATGGCGATACTGGATAAAATGTTGGTATGTCCCAATCCCGTTATCAATTTTGACTGATATCAATGTTGGGTCTCTTTCTCAGTCAATTAAGCACATAAAATTGAAAGAAAAAGATAGCATAATCGGAAAATAGTGTCAACATCAAGTTAGTCAAAGGCGCAATGCACACTCGAGGCACAAAATGTCCACATAGTCCGAGGCGCAAGGCGCACTTAAGAAGCGTGCCCGAGCTAAGCGAGGCGCAAATATAAAAAATAATAAAAATATACATAAATAAATAAAAAAAATAGTAATGTAAGAAATAAAACCAAATAACATATTGAAACCAATAAAAATACGTTAAAACATAACTAAGTGAACTAGCAGAGCAACAATATTAGTTCTACCATGATTTTAGTAAATTTTAGTTTTTTCAGTACAACTATAACCAACTACTAGTATGAGGTAAGGATTATCTCTATGCCTCAAAGTGTTTGTATAAATAAAATAAAAAACATAAGGAGCGTCTTTTTTTTAGTTGCACCTTGCAGAAAGGCGCGCCTAGAGAAAGATGCCTTGCCTAGTGAGGTGCGAGACGCAGCTGTTGTGTCTTTCTGTGAGGCGCGCCTTTGATTACCATGGTAAACATAATGATTCAGTTATTCTGAGCATTGACAATGTTATAGTGTATCGGTATGAGTCATTATTGATAAACTATAACCATTACCTTTTGTCCAAGTTATATATTTATAAATTCACAGCATTCATTCACATTAATAATTATTTCATTCAGAAGTATTTATTATGGTTACACTATGTCTAAAGGCAATTAAATAAACAATTGTATCTATTGCAAGAGAATATTATTATATTTAAAACTGACGAGAAACATCAATATAATATATAAAATTATGTCTAAATGTATAAACAAAAATTAGCTTTTTAAGAAACTTGTTATCATTTTTATGACCTCACAAATACTTCCTTCTCACTCTACTAGACCATAGAGAAAATAAATAAAAAATCTTAGGAACAAGGAAAGTAAAAAGCCAATGCCAATAATCCTAGCTTATTGGGGTAAACAAAATGTGTTTGTCAGTCAAACACCTTTTCTTTTACAAGGCATGACTCATTCAAGAAAATGAAAAACTTCCAACAGCTCCTTAGAAGCTCATACACGCCTTGAGAGAACAATACCCACATTCATCTATAATCATAAGTCCAAACTGATTCGCCCTCAACTTTGTTCAGTAACTTAAAACTTCATGGCAACATCTACTAATGAGCAAACAAATAATATCAAACCTTGTTTTTTTTTTGTTCTGTCACTCCTCAAGCTTGTATTGATTTAAAATTGGAAGCCTTACCAGCACAAGCTGCAACAAAAGCTTCATAAAGCCCCGGAACCTTCTCCTTGTTAGGGACAACATACCTCTCCAAGAAACTCTTGTTGCTCATGAAGAAATCGTTCGTCTTCACTGCCGGAATCTTATCCCCCTTCAGAATTCTCATAACGGAATGCCGGGGCCTCAGCCTCCTCTCAAGGCTCAGATTGAACATCACCGGATTGTTGAGAAGGGAGGAGATCTCGAACCCGACCTCCTCAACGAAAAACCCCATCTTCTGCCGAAGATTCTTCTCGGTAAAATTAAACAGCATCGGATGCTTCTTGATCACAGAGACGATGTCAGCCTCGGACCACCCGAGGCTCCTCAGGAGCTCAAACTTCGAGTCGAACGCCTCTCTGCTGTTGCAGGCGACGCAGTGGAGGGCGCGCCGGAACACGTCCGAGCCGGCGGAGAATCCAAGCTCCTCGGCCCACCCGATAAGGGCCCTGAACACCTCGGGCTTCCGCGTCACGAGCCTGGGGATCCTGACGACGATATTGGCGATCTGGCCGTCGCTGAGCCCACGCTCCCTCAGTAGGGAGAGGTTCGGCATGACCCTGTCGGCAATGTTGGTGCTCAGAAGGTAGTTGTCCCGCCGGCAGGCCTTGAGGAGGTTTTCGTTGGTGCCAAGCAGGGATTGCCAGAACTGTAGCCTTGTTCTCAGATCGGAGAACCAGACGAAGCACGGGCTCTCGGAGACGAGCTCAGCGATCTCGGGTTCGGAGAGCCCGAGATTCTGCAGAAGTGCCAGCTTGGGTTTGAGGGTTTTGTCTAGGTTGGTGAAGAGGAACCTGGGGTCCTTGGAGACCAGCTTCGCGACGTGGGCGTCGCCGAAGCCGGCCTGCTTCAAGAAGCGGAGGATGGAGTCCGGGTCGGACGGGGATCTGGTCTTGTGGAGGTGGACGCAGGCCTTGGTTGCGCTCTCCGGGGAGAGGCCGCAGGAGTCGATTAGGTATGGGACCAGGGAGTGGGGTTTGGGGGGAGGGGTTTGATTTTTGGCGGCGGTGTCGGTGTCGGTGTTGGAGGCGGCGGCGGTGGAGAACCATAAGAGACGATGATGGCGAGGCCAAGAAGAGGTGGATTTGTTTCTCAGAGCATTTAAATGGTGGCAGAGTTTATTCATTTTTGTTTTCTTTTACATGCAATGGGGAAGAGAAATCGGCCTAACCTGTTTGAGCAATTGCCTCTGTGGTTGTGTTGGCTTCTCAACCTTTTCACTCCTGTCGTGTTTTCAGACAGGGTTAGGGTTTAGAGGTTCTCTATTTGCAGGATGATCCCCAATGTCAATTGTTTTTATCAACTTTGGTTTGAGTTGCCAAATGAGCACAATTTACTCTCCCTCTTTTTGCAACTCCATGATTAAAAAATCGAAATAAAAAAACTAATCCTCACATTCCAATATTAGAGACCAACGTCGTTTGAACCTAGAGATGTCAACGGATGCATATCGGTACGAATAGGACAATATTGTATTCGTATCTAATTTTTTTTTTGTAATATTCGAATTCGATCCGATATCCGAACAGATATTTCTTTTGACACTTCAAATTTATATACGTATAATTTAACGGATATCGAATAAAATCCGATTTGATCCAATAAACAAAAAAAAATTCGAATCTAACTAGTCTCTTGTTATTATCTGAATATCTGAAATCCAAAATATTTAAAATTTGATAAACTATGATAACTTTTACAGTCCATAACATAAATATTCATAAAAATAAAGATAACCAAATTAAAATTAAATATAAGACATCCTTCATTTATTCAATACACAATAATAAAATTTCAAGCACATACAATAAAAAACCACATGAAAGTGAGAAAACTAAAGACTATTATATATATCTTCTTCTATTTACATCATGGAGTACTTAAGCTTCCATTTCATGCAGACACCTTTCCTTTATCCAAAGTGAGAGTACAAAGCTTCCATTTGATGCATGCAACTGTATTCCACACTTGTTATTATAGTAGGAAAATGCTTCTAACTTGGCAAAAAAATTTGCACAGCTTGTTATTGGTCAAGTCCAAGTGGCTAAAATTTCTGAACTGGACGAGCGACTAAGGGATCGAACGGAGACAACTTGGGAGGAATACTTCAATGTTGTCAATCGTCAGAGAGTGTAGCATGCAGGTGCTTCAGCTTCGAAAGCTTGGGAGGAATAGCCAATATGGCCTACTAGGCAGGTCGTCGAAGATCATCTTCTTGAGAGTCGATGTCTCCGAAGGACGGTGAGATCGAACCGTGAAGATCGATAAGAGGCAAATGACACATGATATCATCGCAGAGTATGTTTCGGAGATTGAGAGAGAGGGGACATGGTCGGTTGAGTCACATGCATGTAGGAGCAGAAGCATGTAGTATGTCGCGTCGGTCCACCCTTCGAAGGATTTGGCCGGAAAGGAGCTCTTGAACGCAAGGAGAGCCGCTTGTTTTCTTAATTTAAGAGGACATGTTTAATTTTTTTTGTATGTTGTGTAGTGAAGAGTGTTGTTGAAATATGAGTATTATGCATGGAGAATATGTTTGTTGCATTTATAGGTTTCAACGGAAGCTGAATGGCCACTGCAGGAGAACATTTGGAGAAGATAATAGGGTTGGAACTTGAAGAGTAATAAATATTACTTGATATAAAGTAGAGTACTTGGAGAATAATAAAGATAGTTATTTAATATAAAGCATCATCCTCTCCCACATCCTGAGCAGTTTGCCAGCCGACCCTTCATCTTCTTTGTAAAATATAATTAATATATATTACTATTGTATATTTTATTATATTATATTATATTATAATATAGAGACAAAATGAAGATGAAAAGTCATAAATATTGACCATCCAAAAATTATTTGAGAATATAAACCTTTCATCTTCTCAAAAAATATATATATATATATATATATATATATATTCTACTATATAATGCTAAAACTAGACTTCGCCGTGAAAGATTTTCGTTCCAAAAATACCCTTCATTACATTTCAATATGTATTAACGTTAATAAGGATATCTAAGTAATTAAAAGAGTAATTAAATACATATTAAATATATGTATGCATGCATGAGACAACTTGGGGAATGATAGTTAATAAAATAAAGATATGCATGCATGCAAAGTAGGTAGTTTGGAGAATAAAACAAAAGTTAATAAAGCATGCATGCAAAGTAGGCACATGAGCCCAAGAGATAAGAGAAACCTTTCATATTTCTGTCATTTAATTTCTTCCAACTTTTATGCTCTTGCCTATTATATTTTCATCTATAATAAAATTAAAAAATTGTTGTTTGCTCTTTTAATAAACTTTTTTTTAAGTAATATAAAATACGTGCAACGCACGTGCGCTATATACTAGTATGGATAAACGGGATATGAGTCATAGGCTCATATTCCTATATGAGTCATGCACATGTGAACCAATAGGAATGTATCCCTACATCCTTTGTGCATCCATGTGCACTAGTACACTTTATTTCTATTGGTCCACATGTGCATTGGCTTATGTAGGAATATGAGCCTATGGCTTATATCCCGTTTACCCATATATATATATATATATATATATATATATATATATATATGTGTGTGTGTGTGTGTGTGTGTGTGTGTGTTCGGATATTCGAATCTGATTCTCGAAATTTGAAATTTAAAATTGAATCAGATATTAACGGATTTGAATGTCTTAATATCCAAATTCGTATTCGAAAAAAGATAATGTCCAAAAATTACCCGGATATTCGAATCTGATATCCGAAATTTCGAATAATATCTGAAAATTCAGATACGAAATCGAATCGAATTCGAATTTCCGACTATCCATTGACAGGTATATTTGAACCTACGAGAGTAGTGACGGGTGACGAACCTAGCTAACGTGACACTAGAGTCATCGACGAGTGATGAATCTATCTAACTTATCTGTTTAACCCTTCTTCTAGCAACAAATATACTAATAGTCAATATGTTATTCGGGCCGACGGCCCAAAATTCACTCTGGCCAGACTTGGTAAAATTTGATTGGTCGATCAGGCCCGATTAGCGGGCCAGTTCGGATCGACCCACTACTTGATCCGGGTTGAGTTGGATTTGTCCCTAGGCCTGAATGTCCAACATGACCCGACCCATGTATATAAATATATATACTTAAAAAATAATATTAAGTACAAGAATATTTAAATGCTAAACCTCAAAAGAAACTAAATTGTCCTGTCTAGTTATTGTCGTGTCACGTCATGACTTCGTAGAACCGATAATTCAACATTGAGTATGATATCGTACGGGTCTAAATTGAACTTTGTATAAGAAATTGATGCGGATAGTTGATCAATGATCGCAAAACATGTTCATTGCAGCAGAAATAAGCACACACATTAAATTACAACTAGTATATATGCACGTGCTTTGCACGTATGTTGATGAATTAGTTTATTTTTACTGCTTTTAATTATATAGGTTAATGGTTCAACCCTTCGAATTCTTTGGTAACAATTTAAAAGACTTAGCAAGTAGCATGAACCCTTTGATTTCCGTAAATGGTTGTCATTATTGCATCTCTTAAATGGTTGTCAGTGGAATTTATTGTAGGTATTCTTTTTAATTACTAAATATGTTGAAGGGTATTTTTGGAACGAAATTTTTTCACGGTGAAGCCTAGTTTTGACATTATATAGAGGAGATATGTATAATAAAAATAATACTCTTTTATTGATAAGCTTTGCAGTGAAAATACAAATGGCTCTCAATAGCCAATGGAAAAGACAATTTGATGAGATTTCTAAAACTAAGAGAGAACCACAAACAACTGAAGAATGCTTTAGAACTGATTGTTTTCTTGTTGTTGTAGATATTGCTCTATCAGAATAGAGGAGAACGTTTGAACAATTGTATAGTTTTGAAAAGATGTTTAGATTCTTGTTTGATGGACTACAGTTAATGTCATGGGAGGAATATGATTTGAGAAATTATTATATAAATCTAAATTTGCTCTAAAATGGATGATGTATCTGATGTTGATGTTGATGTCCATGATTTGTTTTTAGAAATAAGTTGTTGCAAGAGATATTACCTCGAGAAGCATATGAACCAAATAAATCTTGGACAACCATTAAAATTCTAGACATTGTAGTGGAGATGTATATATATTTTTCTCTAATGCACTTATTGCTTATCAAATTTTATGAACTCAGTGACTGTAGCATCGGTTGAAAATAAGTTTTTTCTAAGTAAAAAATGTTAAAATCTTATTTGATGATCACAACAAGCTAAGATAGATTAAATAGATGAGTAATCATGTACATTGAAAAATATATGTAGGATGACATAACATATGAAAATGTAATTGATGATTTTGTTTCAAAGAATACTTTTGAGATAATAGCTTTTGAGTGCAGTCTGAATGTTTTCTTTTATTTTGAATCTACCGAGTTGAGGTTGTTAGCTAGACATGTTAAGATATTGTTTGGGATGAAGCTGTATGGATTTAATTTTAGACATTATGTTTTAATTTTGCTAGTGACATTAATTTTACGAAAATGTTGTTTGGCTCGCGCGCGTGCATATCCGCCGCCGCCTTCCTCCTCCCCCTCCTCCTAATATTATGCCGACGCCTTCGTCCTCCCCCCTACTGTTCCGCCGTCGTCTGCTCCCTCCCCCCTACCGCTCCGCCCTTCTCCTGCTACCGCTCTGTCGTCCTCGACCGCGCGTGTGCACCGATTGTGCATGCGTACGAGCCAAATAGCAGAGTTGTGAATTTTATTTTTTGTTACCAGAGAGAAAATTTAATGCTCTGTTTATCAACAACTCCACCACCGATCAAAAACACCAATGTCGAGCTTGAGCAAAATACATGTCAACAACTTCCACACACACACAACCACCAACACACACCACAAGAAACTTCCAAAACCCTAGACCGCCTCAAATACATCCCAAATTTCCCCTTCCTCCGCCTCTCCTCCTCCTCCTCCTCCTCCTCCTCCTCCTCGAGCGCTGCGGCGTATCCGACCGAAGGATCGCCGCTGTAACGATAAACTGGTTGCCCAGCGTCATTACTATAACGGAAGGACCGGCTCGTCGAGATGGTTGCTCACCAGGGAATATTCAATATGCTCTGTTGTGATGCGTTTGAACAAGATGTTTGTGAAGACCTTTCTCGATCCATACAAGGACAAAATTTTCCGAGCTTCAAGATTTGCCTATTGCTGGGCGGTGTCGGGAGATTAGGTATCACTCTGAACTTAACATTGATGTGTCAACCAAGGTTCGCAATTTCAATATCTGCATCGGTCTCGGACCCCTTTCCTATGAGTATCGGGATTGACGGTATCGAATTTTTTTAAACCGGAAATCAAATAATTATTAAAAATTTGGAGAATTATTTTTATACATCTAGCCATAATTTCAAGTATTTTTCTTTATAGTTTCTTAGAAGTTTTAAAATTAAATGAAATACTAGTCATTTCTGTCTAATGGTTTACCTGACATGCTTTTACAATTTTATTATATTTTTACGCCCGTGTCTATTGGTCGTTTTTGTTCAAATTATATCTACCGAATTTACTGGAAAAGAGATCCTAATGTCTCTATCGGTCAGTATCGATAGTGATCGATATCGGATCAAAGTATGCCAAACCGAATCGATATCGACCGTATCATATCGATATCGACCAATACTGTAAACTATGGTGTCAACATTTCCTAGGATGTTTATTAACTTTTAGATTCTAGATTAGATCAACATTTTCTCCAGAACCAAAGGAAGCTAGATCACTAAGATTGGAGGAACACTTGGGGTCTTCATTGTTTTCTAACCCTCCACACTACCAACAAATATATGTTTGGAAGCTTGCAAGTTGGTTGCAAGTGAACATTTTAATTTAGTTGCTTGTTTTCATTTTCTAAAACTTTTAATTTTTTATATTTTTTTTAGGAGTGGCACCATTTTAATTTTGTCCCGGTATCCAAAAATTCTATATCGGTCCTGTATTCGGAGAGTTGAGGTGGTTAGACCTAGAGCCTATGGTTGTATTCTTGTTATTGTTGGAGGTACACGTACTTCTTTCGGTTTTTTCGTTTAAAGTAATAATATTTATTAAAATTATTAAAAAAAGAAAAAGTTGGAGGAATTTGCGTGGAGGAGGATGACCCGCCAACTCAGTTGGCGGGGTGCTGAGTTGGAGAGTAACTCGCCAACTGAGTTGACGGGGCGCTCTCCTCGAGAGGCCGCTCGCCAACTCAGTTGGCGGGGCATGCTGAGTTGGCACTTAGGACCGTTGCAATCTGCTCGCCAACTGAGTTGGCGAGTAAGGATCCGTTTCCCGACCGTTCCACAACGGCTATTAACAACAACGGCTATTACATTCTCCCTCTATAAATTACCTATCTCAACCAAATCATCTCACACTCACTCTATTTCCTCTATTTCCTCTCTTCCCTTTAGCAAAGTCTCCTACACTCTCTCTGTCTCTCTGCCTGCAGCTAAAGTTCATTTGAGTTTTCTGTAGCAAAAGTTCTCAATCGTCATGGATCGTAGTGTAAGAATTGTATGCTCGCACGGCGGTAAAGTAAATGGGTTAAATTACGAAGGAGAAGAAAGTATAATTTTTTCAACTTATCCGAATATTAGTTTTGAAAATATACGTAATCATATTATTGAACGTTGTTCTATTCATTATGATTTTATTCTGAAGTCTATTTTTTGTTCTAATTATTTTTTGATAGATAGTGAAGATGCATGGAATTATATTCTTGAGATTAATTCACAATCACGGTATATAAAAATATATGTTATTAAAGTAGCAGCAACCTTAGATAGTAGAAATAATGAATATTTTTCTGAATATCAGCATGTTAGTTCGGGTGCTAGTTCTTCTCAACAAATAGTTTCATTTATCCAAGAAGGTCATTCATCAGATGAATCTAACCATGATGATGATAGTGACAACGACGATGGAAATAATGATGATTTAGTTGAAAATGTAGATTATACGGTAGATGATGATGTTGTAAAAGCTATCACTGATGAAGTATTTAAGGGACAATCATTTCCTAGTCGTTCTCACTTTAGAAGCTTTATAAGTAATTTAGCAATTAAATATAATTTTAGTTGTTCAGCTAGTGTTATAAATAATGCTCGTGGAATTATATATAGTTGTGATCATCCGAATTGTAATTGGAGAGTATATGCCAAATCTATTGGAAATGGCGATATAGTTAAAGTTAGTACATTAGAAAATCGTCATTCTTGTTTAGGAAGACTTAGTACAGGACGTCATCGACTAGCTACCGCTTCATGGATTAAGACCATGATAATTGACATTATCAGAAATAACCAGTAATACAATCCATCACAAATTGTTAAAGATATATATATGGAGCACCGTATACAAGTTAGTTATTCCAAAGCCTGGAGAGCCCGAGAGACAGCATTAGCTGAAATTAATGGTAGTTATGATGAGGCATACGCTAGTCTTGAGGAGTATTATTATAGAATTATGGAGACAAATCCAGGTAGTACATGTTTTATTAAAACTGCCAAAAATAATAGCTTCCAACGAATTTTATTTGTTTTAAGTCATGTATTGATGGATTTTTAAGTGGATGTTTACCAATTATTAGTACTGATGCTACATTTCTTTCGTCTAAATATCAAGGTATCTTATTTATTGCTTGTGCTCACGATCCTAACTA
This sequence comes from Iris macrosiphon, assembly GCA_036927795.1. Classification (NCBI taxonomy): domain Eukaryota; kingdom Viridiplantae; phylum Streptophyta; class Magnoliopsida; order Asparagales; family Iridaceae; genus Iris; species Iris macrosiphon. The sequence continues at coordinate 165,567,081 of JAYESA010000012.1, forward strand.
TCAATTATATCTTATAGCTTATGCTGTTGCTGAAGGTGAGAATAGTGATTCTTGGTCTTGGTTTTTAAATTCTCTTAAAATATCTTTTGAAAGTTGTTTTAATGATTGGAGTACAATTTCATTTATATCTGACAAGCAAAAGGGATTAATAAATGCTGTTCGTGCTATTTTTCCTGCATCTTCTTTTTTTTTTTTGTATTCAACATTTTAAACAAAACATGAAAAAAGTTATAAAAGAACCAGTATTTCAACGCTTGTTAGACTCGCTTGCTAGATCATATAATAAAACGGATGCAGAGAGTGTGTTTGATATAATTAAAGCCGAGAATATAATGTTGTACGATTGGCTTTTTGGTGTAAACGATGATAGTCGTCGATTTGAACATTGGATAACAGCGTATGCTACTTGTCCTAGATTATATATTAACACTTCTAATCTTGCTGAATGTTTCAATAGCTGGATTAAGAAATAACGAGATAAGCCAATAACAATACTTCTCGATGGTATTAGAGCCAAGATTATTACACTTCATGACAATCGTAGAAAGAATGCTGAAAATATAGACAGATTATTGTCCGAAGATGTTAAAAAATATGGCTTCTATTATCAAAGAGAAGAACCACCTAGAAATATTAGCTATTGATAGTTATAAGTTTGAAATAATAGACCGGGCAACAAGTAGAACCTATATTGTTAATATAACTGACAGATCTTGTACATGTTTTAGATGGTACCATACTTATATACCATGTATACATGCATGTTTTGTTTGTAGATATTGCAATATTAGTATTGATAATTTTTATCCTGCAGTATTTTCGACGGAAAACTTGAAAAGTGTATATGCACAAAAAATGGAGCCAATTCCAGTTCCCTACGAGATCCAAGCTCATTTGGTAAGAGGACAAATTGGGGTGCCAGATGTAAGACGCAAAGCCGGAAGACCAAAGAAGAACCGCATCAAACCCCGGGATTCATCGACAAGAGATCTACGTTGCAGTAATTGTGGTGCTATGGGACACAACCGAAGAAGATGTACTAGTCAACCGAGAGAGTAAAATAGAATTGTTCAATACCCAAATATTGTAATAAAAAATCATTACAAATCATACAAAAATTGTAATCATACAATGTTACAAATTATCTACTAATCCTCGTCCTCGTCTTGTTGAGTTTGGGTAGGCAGCGGTGCTGATGGAGTCGAAAAAAATTGTGTGAATATCTGGTAGCTTTCATCTCCAGCAGTCTGGTAACTCGGACCCGCTCCAGCATATTGGTAACTAGGGCCCGCTCCAGCATACTGGTCACTCGGGCCCGCTCCAGCATACTGGTAACTCGGGCCCGCTCCTGCATACTGGTAACTCGGGTCCGCTCCTGCATACTGATAACTCGGGCTCCCTCCAGCATACTGGTCACTCGGGCCCGCTCCAACAGTATCCTGCCGACGACGATGAGAGTGTCTCTGTCGTACTAAGCCGGTCGGATAGTCCGGTGGAAGACGAGATTGTACTGGAGGCATTTCCGGTTCCCGTCCAATACCCAGATGCTCAACACGAGTCACAAGTTCCTCCATAAGACGACGAGTCACATGTTCCTCCATATGAGGTCGTTGTAAATGTTCTCGGTATACACCACTCTGAAATTTGAAACTTATAAATTAATATATTTATCATATCTATGTATATGTATTTTTGAAAGTATAATGAAGTCATACCAAATCATGCATTCCATCGGCAAAAGCACGCAGAGTAGAATCGTCTACAGATCTAGTCTTGAACCTTTGCTCCTCATAGTGGTATACTCGGTTGCTCATAAGAGGGCATCCCCACCATTGCCTATAGTCCAGGCTACCCATGTCTGCAAAATGTAAACAAAATTTTAGCAAACTATTTACAATAAATCAATACGAATAATGAGTAACTTATAACTTACATTCCTCAGCAGAATTTAGTCTGGGAGACATGTCCCTCACACTATAATTCTCGAACCGATTATTCCAGTCAGCAACGAGACCAATGATTCGTTGTAATGCATTTGATGTCTCATAACCGACTGTCGGTGGATCATCGGGAATTATTAGGGCCATTCCGAATTGCCGAAGAACACGGTCTGCCGGATGGTACATGGTGAACCGATCATATATAATATGACATCTGTGTAAAGTAAATGCATATGATGTCCTCTTGATTTCTGGAGCATCAGGTTCACATGAGTACGGTAACCAGGTTACCTATTTAAAGATATTGTATCAATTAGATGTGATATTTATCTACGATCAAAACTTAAATAATTTAAAGATATTTATTGCATATTTAAAAATTACCTCATAATACTGCAGTGTATCAAATTGGCTACGATAAAGTGATACAGTCCTGTATTGGTAGTGTTGATAATCCACTACGTTTGTAGGCCAGCGCATAGCAACTGAAAATACTCCAACATCACTGAGAATGCTGGTAACATGCCTACCAATATAGAAGTGCTCATAGGACCAGAACTATAAAACAAAAATATGACATTAGTACAAACAAAATTTGTGTATAAAATTACTCTAACTTTTTAAGGTCTTTCATTCATACCTGTATCAGTGAATACATCCACAAATACTCTTGCGATTGGATCTGACAAATTCTGTCAGATTGGCGTATAAAAAGGCAAAGTAGCATCTCCCCACGCATGCTCAGTAGGTTTTGTCAGATCATCCAAGAATGGTAGAAGCTGCACATTTACCATATTTTTCGATGCATCAGAAAATAGAATTGCACCACATAAACAGAGCAGATACGCTCTAGTGCAACGAATGACCTGGATATATTAAGTGTTATATAGAATTGCACCACTAAATTAAGTCATAAATAAATTTACTAATAAAAATACATACCCGCATTTCATCTACATCAACCACCCCATCAATAGTTTGATGTAGGTCCATAAAGTTGTCACGGAGCCATGTAAATTTCACAAAATTGTCGTCTTTTAGACCTGATGGAGGGCTAACACCGAGATACCTCCTGATCAGATCAGATCCCTTTAAGTGCGGATCAAAATATATAGCGTTACCTTTAATAGGTAACCCTAGTATATTCGCCACATCAAAAAGGGTGATCGTCATCTCGCCGAATGGGAGTTGGAAAGTGTTGCGTTCGGGCCACCAACGCTCCGCAAGACTTACAACTAAATGAAGATCGTGGATTAAATATCTAACACGATCTATATAGTGGAATCCAAAGGATTCCACCAAAGCCTTTTGGACCGAATTTAGCTCCCACGTACGATAATTCCTTTCGGCCCGCCAATGTACATGGATCCGGGTTCGTAAACCAAGATCATGGTCGTATAACTATAAAAAATATATGCATTATATTTTATGCGTAAATTAATATGCATTAATAAAGTAAACATATGCATTATAAAAAACATATGCATTAATAAAGTTGGCAACTTGTAATTTCAAAAATTACCTCGCTAGTAAATATCTGACTAGAAATGTGGTCTTCACGTTGCTTAATAATAAGCTGGGTAGTCGGTCCGCTAGGAATACGACCGTCATTGTGGGTAGCCATCGCCAGTACATATCAGGAGGAGAAAGAGGATTGCTGTGATTAAGGAGGAGGAAGCTGTGAAAATAGGAGGAGGAGGAGGAGGAGGAGGAGGAGGAGGAGGAGAATGTGCTGTGAGGAGTGTTTGGGGGGGTGTTTATAGGGAGAGAATGTAGCCGTTGTGCAATGGCTGGAAAGTGCAACGGTCGTCTCTCGTAGACAGCGCCCCGCCAACTCAGTTGGCGAGCAGTCTCTAGTGGACTGCGCCCCGCCAACTGAGTTGGCGAGCGGCCTCTCGAGGAGAGCGTTCCGCCAAGTCAGATGGCGAGTAGTCCCTCTGTCTGCTAATACCCCCAACTTTTTTCTTTTTTATAATTTTAATAAATATTATTACTTTAAACAAAAAAAAATCGTACTTCTTTTCGGTACGGAGTGATATAAGAAAAAGACTAATATAATATGGTCGGCAGTTGAGATAAATAAAAATTATTTCGTTTTTTAATAGAAATCATAAACGAAAAAAATATTAGCTAATCAACTTCAGTTTAGATAATGAAAATTATTACTTTTTTAGTAGGAAGCTTAGGCAGTTACCGGAATTTTTTTCCCCTATAGTCCAATGAACAAAGTTCCACAGGTAGCTCAACTTTGCTCTAGTGTGTGCATGCATCACCAATGACAACCAAAGACTGATGATAATATATATAAAATAACAAAAATAAATATTCATGATGAGTCTTTTATCAACAAAAATGGCTTTGAGATCTATCTGTACGTCGACACTTTTCTTTGGAAAGTTATTCGTCCTCACTCGAAAAAAATTTAGTGTCGGGTTCACCCGTATACTTCTCCTAAGATATAATAAAGTCTTGAGCAAAAGATGCAGACAACAAATTTGAATATTTTCTTCTTGTTGAGTAGTAATATTTTGTGTTATGCTTCATGTGATTTTGGTTATATTTTTTTGTTTGTTTTATGCTTGTGTATACTCATCTATTGTGTTTATAGAAATTTTTATGTTTTTTCATGAACAAGTATACCTCTTACAACAGTTTAAACAAATCTGAAAATGAATGAATCTGACTGAACAATCACACCTAATTCGAATGAATAATCACATCCAAAAACTAACGAATATTAAAATTCGTTCAACCCAATGAATTGAAGATTCGTTCAAACCCAATAAATTTGAATATTCGTTCAAACTCAACGAATCTGAGCTAAGAAGTTTGTTTTCTGCAATCAAACTTAGATCCTCAATAATCCCCCATTTTGATAATACAATCAATCTTCCATTTTCAATCCCCCACTTTGATTGTATAATCACTAAGTCTGTCAAACACAACATAAAATAATATTATAATGAATACAAGATGGTGTTGATAACTTAAACCTTTAATTAGTATAAATACGTCAAACTTTTATTAAAGTTATTGGTAGCCTTAGCTTTAAACCAGTTACTCTTTGCAATTAAATTGGAGGTATCGTACACATTACAACATCTTAATTACAATAATTTCAAACATCGCTTTAGCACTTTTATGGCCATGTGCTAATCGTCCTGGTTTTGTGAATGATCCAAAGAGTAAATTTATGAACTCTCGTGAGAAGTGGCATCACTCCTACATTCACATAGGTGAAGTTAATTTATATACCCCGGCTATTCAGGTATTTATGTAACTTCATTAAGAACAAATATCACCCTCATCACCGTAGTGATCACACTAATTCTGTCACAATCAAATGGATCTATATTTGTCAATCAGTGTATCTCAATCACTTCAAACAACTTGTTTTTACCCATTAAACTTTGTACTAATTGGTTTATTAGTCTAAGGTTGTATTATCATTGTTGGTGATTTTTTATAAGAGGTTTTAGTCCCATTTCTTTAGATGTTCCTTTTACAACTTCTCTAGGTAGACCTTTAGTAAAAAGATTTGCCTGATTATTATTAGTCTTCACATGCATTATTGTCACTCCACCCAATATCAATTGTCTCACAAACTCATGTCTTATACTTATATGTCTAAATTTTTTATTGTAAGTATTACTATATGCTCTTGACATAGTAGCCTGACTCTCACAATTGATGGAAATAGGAGGCATTGGTATAGGCTACAATTTGATATCTAATAACAAATTTTTAATCCATTCAATCTCCTTACCCATAGCCACCAAGGTTATAAATTTTGACTCCATAGTCAAATGAGATATTGAGTTTGCGAAAAATTTCGCTCAGAGCAAAGAAGTTTAAAATATTTCCAATGAAAGCATTGGATTTTAAAAAAAATCAATTTAAGCATCAAAACGCCCTTTCTAATGACGTTTTACTATTTCCGTCCACGCCGTTACGAGAACTTTCGTTAGTTCGTTATATATATATATATATATATATATATATATATATATAATAGAAAAAAATATATATAATAGAAAAACGTCTCTGGGAAGGACGTTTTTTCTATTATATATATATATATATATATATATATATATATATATATATATTTTCTAACGTCTCTCTTCTTTCTGTTCACTCTCTCACTCACATTCTCTCTCTTCTCTCTCTGTTCACTCTCTTACTCACTCTCACTCTCTTCTCTCACTCTCTTCTCTTTCTCTCTGACTCTCGCTCTCTCTGTCTCTCACCCTCACTCTCTCTGACTCTGACTCTCGCTCTCTCTTTCTCTCACTCTCGTTCCTTCCTGCTCTCTCCCACTCACTCTATGCTCTCTCTCTCTCTCTCTCTCTCTCTCTAACACACTCTCTCTCCTTAATATTCTCTTTCTCATTGTATTTTTTTATTCCCACTCTCTCTCTCTTTTTCTAACATTTACTCTGATTTTTTATTCCCTCTCTCTCACTCTATGTAAAATTTTGAAAAAAAAGACAGCGTCTGCCAACAGTGTTGGCAGAAAACACAACTGATGTATACGTAGGCAGAAAAAAATTAAAAAAATTAAAGTGGGGCGTTTATATTTTTAAATATTATATTTCTATCGTTAATTTTTTCGCCGTTAACAGACGTTAAAAATAATAATAATAATAATAATCTGCTGTAAGAATATTACGTCTGCCGTCGAGCAGACTTCGAGCGGGCATAACAACTTGTTTTGAAATCGTTTTTCGTTAAACAATTAGTCGATTTCTATGTTTTCGACGAGAGTAACACAAATCGTGTAGAAAAAAAAATTTATCCGAAGCAAGACGCACATGTTACAGGCAAAAATATAACATTTAAAACTTTAAAATATCATAACTTTTGACTGAGAGATCGAAACAAGCTCCAGTTTGTGCCAAAATGATCGTATTGAAAAGTACTACGGGATAAACCGTTTCACCGTTTGACAGACTTCTAAATTTTTCAGAATCGCAAAAAAATGATGTTTCGACCTCCAAATTTTACTTTCGGACATTTTTTTTCGAATATTTAAAATTTACTGCAGCAAAATTAATTTATATTGGGTGTGGGGTCAATGGATTTAAAACATCGCTTTAGCACTTTTATGGCCACGTGCTAATCGTCCTGGTTTTGTGAATGATCCAAAGAGTAAACTTATGAACTCTCGTGAGAAATGGCATCACTCCTACATTCACATAGGTGAAGTTAATTTATATACCCCCGCTATTCAGGTATTTATTTAACTTCATTAAGAGCAAATATCACCCTCATCACCGTAGTGATCACACTAATTCTGTCAAATCAAATGGAGCTATATTTGTCAATCAGTGTATCTCAATCACTTCAAACTTGTTTTTACCCATTAAACTTTGTACTAATTGGTTTATTAGTCTAAGGTTGTATTATCATTGTTGGTGATTTTTTATAAGAGGTTTTAGTCTCATTTCTTTATATGTTCCTTTTACAACTTCTCTAGATAGACCTTTAGTAAAAAGATCTGCCTGATTATTATTAGTCTTCACATGCATTATTGTCACTCCACCCAATATCAATTGGCTCACAAACTCATGTCTTATACTTATATGTCTAGACTTTTCATTGTAAGTATTACTATATGCTCTTGACATAGTAGCTTGACTCTCACAATTGATGGAAATAGGAGGCATTGGTATAGGCTACAATTTGATATCTAATAACAAATTTTTAATCCATTCAATCTCCTTACCATAGCCGCCAAGGTTATAAATTTTGACTCCATAGTCAAATGAGATATTTAGTTTGTTTCTTGGATGTACACGAAATGACACTCCCACCAAGGAGAAACATCCAACCAGACATGGACATGTTATCTCCTGTATATGTGATCTAACTACCATCCATATATCCTGCTGAAAAATTATTATAAAATAGGTCAAGTCCAATGATTTTCTTAAGATAACAAAACATATGGCCTTCTAATGTTCTCCACTTGGATTGCTATTAAATCTACTTAGTTTGCACTCAACGAAATCAATATCTGGTCTAGTACAAACTTTATTTTCGTTACCGGGAAGAACAAATCCTTCTGGTTGCTTCATATATAATTTTTCATTCATAGTAGCAGAGAAATAACTTTATAAAATTGTTAGAAAGAATAATAGAGATGAAACGAAAATGGATTTGAGGCGTATCTGTGTGTCAAACACTTTCTTTAGAAAGTTATTCGCCCCCACTCAAAGAGAGTTTGTTGTTGGGTTCATGCGTATACTTCTTCCAGGATAAAACAAATTCTTGAGGAAAAGATGCAAACAACAAATCTGAATCTTTTCTTCTTGTTAAGTAGTAGTAATTTATGTTATGCTTATAATTTTGGTTATATGTTTTTGTATGTCTGATACTTGGGTATATATACTCAGGTATTTATAAAAATTCTCATGCATTTTCATGAACGGTTATCTTTTCCAACCGTCAAAAGGAATAAGAAAGTGAATGAATCTGAATGAACAATCACATCCAAAATTCAACGAATATTAAAATTTATTTAACCTAATGAATCTAAAGATTTGTAATTCAAACCCAATAATTCTTATATTTATTCAAACTCAATGAATCTGAAGTAAGAAGTTTGTCTTCTGAAATATATATATGTGTTGCTATTCTTTCTTACCACCCATTTCTCTTCATCATCAGCTAAGCTACCATGGATAACGTTAATGGTACTGCAAAGCCTCACTTTGTTTTGGTCCCTTTGATGGCGCAAGGCCATATGATCCCCATGGTCGACTTGGCTCGCCTCCTTGCTAGCCGTGGGGCTACTGTGAGCTTCATCACCACTCCTGTCAATGCTGCCCGCATCAAGCCCATAATTGACGGCGCAAGGGATGCAGGCCTCCCAATCCGATTCATCGAGTTCAACCTCCCTTGCAAAGAAGCTGGTGTGCCAGAGGGCTGCGAGAGCTTCGATCTACTCCCTTCGATAGATTGCTATAGGCCCTTGATGGAAGCCACTATCTTGCTTCGGGAGCCATTGAAGCTCTACCTCCAGGAAACAAGGCCCAAGGCGAGCTGCATGATCACCGATTATTGCCACTGGTGGACGTCGGAGGTCGCTCAGGAGCTCAACATACCGAGGCTTATATTCCATGGCCCATCTTGCTTCTTCCTTCTCAGCTCACGGAATATCCATCACAGCAAGGTCTACGAGAGCGTTGCGGACGATCACGAGAGTGTCGTTGTGCCTGGCCTGCCGCAGAGGATTGAGATCACCAGAGCGCAAGCACCGGGTTGGTTTGCCGATTGGAAAGAGTGGCAGGAGAAGGTGTTGGAGGCGGAAGAAACAGCGACTGGCGTCGTGATAAATACCTTCCAAGAACTGGAACCTGAGTACATCGACCGCTATATTAAGGCGACAGAGAAAATGGCCCTGCCCATCGGACCGTTGTCTCTCTACAACAAGGATATCAGGAGCAAGGCTACAAGGGGAGACAAGTCCTCCGTAGAGGAGCATCAGATATTGCGCTGGCTTGACTCGATGGAGCAAAGGTCAGTTCTTCTCGTCAGCTTCGGCAGCCTCGTTAGAATGCGGTCACTGCAGCTGATCGAGCTAGGCTGCGCGTTGGAGGCATCTAACCGGCCGTTCGTCTGGGTGATCAAGGAAGTGGAGAAGTGCGCAGAGGTGGAGAAATGGATGTCGGAAGGGTTCGAGGAGAGGACGAGGGCGAGAAGCCTGATAATTACCGGGTGGGCGCCACAGATGGTGATACTGTCGCACCCGGCAGTGGGAGGGTTCATGACGCACTGCGGGTGGAATTCGATTCTGGAGGCGATATCGTCAGGAGTACCGATGATAACATGGCCTCACTTTGCCGACCAGTTCCTCAACGAGAGGCTCGTGGTTCAAGTTTTAAGGATCGGTGTCGCTGTTGGAATCAAAGCACCAGTTTTCATTCATGCGGAGGACAAGGTGGTGGTGGAAAGGGGTGCTATCGAGTGCGCGATAGCTTCTTTGATGGATGGAGGAGAGGAAGGAGATGAGAGGAGAATGAGGGCTAGGGAATTCGGAGAGAAGGCATGTAAAGCCATGGCGGAAGGAGGATCTTCCTACGAAAACTTGACACTCTTGATTCAATTTGCTCTGGAGCACTACAAGCAATGATGTTGAAGAATGATTCAAAAATGAATATTGTAGACAGGTTGTTGACCAAGTTGTGGATTTGTTTTTACTGCTAATAAATAGGAGTAGTGGGTCTCTTGATCCTGGAATGTAGGAGTGAGTTAAGAGGGGAATTTTTTTTGTTTTTGTTTGTTTTTTTTTTTTTGGAAAGCTAAAGGTAAGTTTCATTTATAAACCAGCATTACACAGATCTTTGCGGATTTGAGCCAAGGTACAAAGAGATGGATCTGTGAATTTTTTTGGTACAGATCTGACCGAAGTTCAATCGGATTCAACCAGGTCTGACCGATTCTTGAAGTGTATCCTTAAAATTAAAAATCCAAGGGTCGACCGGACATGTCCTGGACCGATGACATGAACTGCCCCTGTGCACCGCTGTTGCACTTCGGACAACATCGACCCGACATTCCGGTCGTTCTTCGCGCTCCCATCAGACCCGTCCACCCAGAACCGACCCAGGCTGCGTCCAGCAATTGAGGCTCCATCCGTCAACTGGAAGCTTTTTTCTGGCCAAAGCTCTGCTCCTCATGCCTCCTCCCTACTAGGAGAGGGACTCGGGACTCCGAAGACTAGAACTGTCTAGACGATTGGTGCTCAACAAATTCTTAACATAGACTTTGATAATAATTTGATAAGCTAAGAACAAAGTTACATAGAGAGTTGGATCCATAGACCAAGTGCTATGCCTCCAGCTTCCAGTGGACTATCTCCTTCCTGATGCGTAGAGAATGCAGCTTGAAATTGGCCATCGTTATCACATAAGACTGCCGCAGTATCCATTCTCCCTTTCATAATTTGCCCCATTGAAATTGAGTTTCCAGAAGTTAGTCGGGAGTAGTGTCCAATTGTCCTCTAGTTGCAGTATGTCTGGATTAGAGACATGATGGGTTCCCGCTTCATAAGATTCTCGAAGTCTTGATGATACCTTGATGATTCTTTCGCAGCAAATTGGGGTATGGTTGAAGAGTGATTCGTTCCTAGCTTTCCAAAATCGTCCAGATTAGTAAGTTATCTAAAGTTTCAGATTGTACATGGCAAAGATGACAAATAGGATTAGCATCCTGCATTCGTTTCTATATGTTCTCGCCAGTCGCTAAAGAGTTGGTGACCGCTCTTTTAAGCAAATTTGGTAACTCTGGGAAATATATCATTCAATTTCCAGAAATGTTTCCATTCATTGAAAACTTTATGAGGAATAGGGAGTCTTCTTTTATAATTAACTCTATAATTGGCATTAAAAACACCATTGGAGGTTGGCATCCAAATAAGTTTTGTTAAGATTAATAAGATTAGATTTAGGATTAGATACTAATTAGATTTATGATTATATTTTTTTTTTCTCTAAGGATACATATTTCTTCTCCTACTTCTATACGGATATTAATCCATTTTCTATATATATATATATATATATATATATATATATATATATATATATATATATATAGTTGTATTGCTCTTTTATAATATCCAATAATAAAATCAATATTGTTGATTTGTAACATGGTATCGAAGCATAGGATTTTTTAATCCTGGTCTCTTCCAAATAATCAATATTGTTGATTATCTCTTTTTTTCTCTTGTCGTCTGCTCCGCCACGCTGTCTGAGTTTCTTACCACCGCTGAAGCATAGACCTCCCACCACCGATCTCAAGGTCGGCCTCAAGAAGTTCGTCAAGTGGTACCTAGACTACTACAATCCACTGATTCTCTCTACATTAGTCAATAATTAATTAATAGCGGCGGCCAAAGCACTTCCACTGACATCGAAGGATAGCATGTTGAACGGTTACAATTTCTAATTCATTGTATTCTTTATCTTCATCTTTTGTTGGAACTTTTTCAAACCTCTTCCTTAAGTTAGGAAGACACCTTTTAAGTTAGGAAGACACCTTAAAAAAAAGACTTTATTGGAGCAATTTCGAGATATTCTTCCGACTTCTACTGATTTTTCGTTAACCTCTTCTCATGATTGGGCTGAGTGGGCTTCCTCAGTTCAGACCACTTTACGTGGTCGTCGTCTTCTTGGTCATCTTGATGGTTCTATCACGAGGCCTCCTGAACCCGTCGCTGATGATAAAGCAGAGACTCGAAATACTATTTGTGTCGCTCAGGATACTTGCTGTAAATCCCCTGAATTTTTAAAATTATTAAATCTTGGATTTTTCCCAATTTTCTGGAATTTTCTGGGAATTTTCTGAAATTAAAATCAATGTTCTTAATTATTAAATAATTTTTAATTGTTAATAAATAATATTAAAATATCATGAAAATAATATTTTTGGGTGTAAAATGGAAAACTGGACTTAGGGTAATTTTTCTGGAATTTATTGGACCCCGGACCTATTTTTAAATGCCTAAAAACTATTTATTTAATTATTTATTTATTTATTAAATGTTTTATTATTATTATTAATATTATTTATTTTCTAACCCTAGCCCATGGCCCAGCCCGCGGCCCGCGGCCCGGCCCATTGGGCCGAACCCGAACCCAGCCAGCCCACCGAGCCCAGCCCCTTAGCGGGTCGGGTCGGATCCCCAGACCCGCACCCGACCCGACCCTACCCGGGTCCCCCTCACCCCCCACGACCCTTTCCCCCTCCGCTTCCGGCGCCGCCGCCTCCGCCGCCGGCGCAGCTCCGCTCGGCCCCCTCCGCTCCGCCCGGCCACGTAGCCCCCGACCCCGGATCCTCCTCCGCCTTCCCCGGCCTCGACGCCACCGTCTCCCTCTTTAAAACCCCCCTGGCCAACGCCTCCACCCAGCCACCGCCCTAGCCAGCCCCTCGCCGCCACCGCGCCGGCCGTCCTCCTCCTTCCCCTCGTCTCCTCTGCCACAGCGCCGTGACTCTCCGCCGTACACACCCCGACGAAGACCAGCCGCAGCAGTAAACAGCAGCAGCTCCGCCTCCGACCGCCCTGAGACGCCGCCGACGAGCCCCCAGCCACGCCGCGTCGCCCTCCGCCGCGTGCCCCGAGCCCGGCGACGTTGCCCCGGCCGCCCTCCGCCCAGCTCCGGCGAGGAATCCCCAAACCCTAACCCTAATTCGGTTTCGAATCCGCGTGTCCGACACGAGTCGGACACGACTCGACCCTGATTTTCGGGTCCCCTTCAGGTGCGTGTAACTTTTTGTTCGTAGCTCTGTTTTCGATTCCGTAAATTGCGTTGTGAAGCCTGTATGACCCTCTCGGTGTCCGGACAAACTGTTCGGGGCATCGCGTCCTGTGGTGATCGCACACCGCGATCGAAAAACAGGAAAACTAGACCCTGTTTCACCCCGGAACTGAGTGCGTCCCGCCAAACGGGACGACTTGGTCGCGTGCGGTCTTCACAGATACGTGTGCGTCGTCGATACGGACGTGTGAGATTTCGTGGAAGCTGATTCGGGTGTGCGTGCACACCGGAATCAACGCGTATCCGCGGACATCGTCCCGTATCCGACTTTTCTGTAATTCGCCCTAACTTCTTGTACACTCGTCAGATCGAGACGAAACTTGCGCCATCGGACTCGTAGCGATACACTGGTCCTGTGGGTCAAGTTTGGTTCGATTCTGAGAACGTTGACGAAATCGCATGTCGTGGGCCCCACAGGTCCCGCTTGACGGGCGATTTTGTGTTCGGCTCATCGGAATCCAAATCTGGAAGTTCCGTTGAGTTCGTATCAGCGTTCCTGACCTGTTGACACTAAGTTTGGTGAATTTGGAGACCTTTGACCCGGACACGTTTTTCGGTGCAAAGCGGGCCTACCGGCGGATCCCGTTTTGGCCCGAAACTGCCGTTTTTGCCCTTGTCTCCAAATTGGACCCAAGGACAGGCGTTTCTAGCTATTTGACATCTTCTGAGCATGATGGTAATGTCTATTTCAGCTTTTGGACTCATCTCTGGAAATTTCCCCAAGAACCATATTAATCAGATCCAAACAACAGGCAAGTACCTGCACCTCAAGTTAATCTTTATATATTGTGATAATTAATTCCCTGCCTTACATGTACCCTTGATGATTACACATAGTGTTAGAAATGCTGGATTTCATGTCTTGAATATTGGAGTTCCTGTCTTGTTTTTCATGTCGGGTGGGAGAATACCTAGAAGGCATGTAGTTTACCCTTCCCCTTGTCATGTTTAATAGCTGTTGGTACACGACTGTACCTCAGCCGGATCTCGATTTCTCCTGTTTAATAGCCGTTCATGACGGCCGGATTAGCCTTATAAACCCCTACATGCCAACTATGTATTCTAAAAACAAATACTAGTTCACACAGATAGTTTCTGGTCTTGTTATATATCTTGCTGACTGTTGTAGTTTTATTTCCTGTCTCATTTATTTCTGTCTTCTTATATTCCTGCTTACAACTTTAACTCTGAGATAATGATGTTCTGTTATGCAGTTTCTTAACATGATATTCAATATTTAATTGTCATAAATATTTAGTTTAACCTTGTTGTGCACTGTGTACTTTGCTCCTTTCTTGACTGGATCTGTTGATTTAGGCGATGATGAGGATCTTGCCCCTACTTATTATGGTCCCTATGAGGGGACTGACGATACCTATGAGGAGCCAGAACCCACCCAGGAGACCCCTGCTGCAGAGTAGCTAGTAGTAGCTATCTTTTGTTTCTGTTCTTATCTTATTAATCGGGTTTGTCCCCGATTTCATTCTGAATTGCTGTACTAAAATATTTGAATCTGTGGTCGCATTTATTTAAATTGCAAATCTTAAGTTTCAGTTCTCATTATTATCTTGCCAATGTTATTTGTGAATGAGCTAGTTAGTAAATATGGATTTGACCTAGACAGCGTACTACCGCCGACTCTGCGGCGTAGGCTGGACGTACCCACGCACTCGTGCCCGAACTTCCGGGTGCGGGTCGTGACACATTTTTATGGTGGCCCATGCAGGTCCTATCCTAAAATAGGGTAATACCCTAGGACAGGGTATGGAATAAGATTGAGGATTCTAGGAAAAGCTCATTCACAATATAGGGTCCTTATTTCAATTCTTGATATCATTGCTGCTCAATTTTCCTATCGCCTTTGATTTCCAAGTATTCTATTCTGATCTTCCTATCCCTTAATCTTTCAGAATGGTCCAGACAAGAAACACAGTAGGAGGCACCTCAGAACCAGCTGAGCAGAATGTGCCCGAGACTCTTGCACTCCCGCCGCCTCCATCTGTTCCGGCAGTTACTCTAGATGGGGCACAACTACTTGGAGTGTTCCAGGGACTAGTGGAATCCCAGAAGGAACAAACTGCCCTGCTACGGACCAGCCTTTCAGAAGCTCTTCGGACCCGGGAGTCACCACAAAAGAGGCCAGGAAGTGCCAAGGACTTTAAGAATCTTAGACCCCTGGAATTCTACGGAACTGAGGGCATTCTCTATGCCGATGAATGGATAGAGAACGTAGAGAGACTCCTGAAGACTGCTCGGGTTCCTGATGATCTCAAAGTGGAGTCCGCAAGCCTGCAACTGTTCGACATAGCTCGGACCTGGTTCAGAGATGAACCCCAACTATCTGCTCCTGACCTCACCTGGGAGGACTTCAAGAGACTATTCAAGGAAAAATTTTACCCCGAAGTGGCTCGGGAAGCTCTCGAAAGCCAATTCGAGAGACTGGAACAAGGTACCCTGTCTGTTGATGAGTATACTGCTGAATTTAGCAGGCTAAGCCACTTTGCGGAGTACATGGTTCGTACCCCGGAGGACAGAGCCCGTAGATTCAAGAAGGGGCTGTCTCCGGATATTCGCCTTGCTGTCACCACCAGCCGAGCTCGCACCTATGAGGAAATCTTAAGCGTGGCACAAGGCGTTGAGAGAGACATGGGGCATAAGCTAAAGTGAGAAAGAGATACTGGAAGTACAGGACCCAACAAACGCCCATTTCAACAACAACAACAACAGCAGAGGGCCCCGCAGCAAACTCAGCGTCCTCTCCCTCGAGCTCCAGCACCCCAACACCAGGCTCAAGGACAGAACCAACAAGCGGCTGCTTGCAACTTTTGCCAAAAATAAGGTCACACCTGGCAAGTTTGTAGGAAGAGACTGGACAGAACATCAAGTGAGGGACTGCCCCACTGCTCCAGGACGCGGACAAGCTTACGTGATGACCGTTGAGAACGCGCAAACTCTGGAAGCAGCCAATGCGCGTAAGTGATTCGTAGATACCTTTTCCTAGTATTATTTTCGTGCCTATTGGTTCGTGACCTCAGCCCCAACCTAGTAATTTTTTGAACTTGCTAAATAACCTAGTATGATAACTGTATAGATTCTTTAGGCTTTTGCTATTGTGCTTATTTTGTGTTATTCTGTGGACTTCAATAAATTGTACCTCTTTTCATCATCATCTAGCGCACTTAATTTTGCTGAACTCGACTGATGCTGCTATTTTTAGCCTAGTTTTGCGAGCTTACCCTTTTTCGGGCTTGTTCATGACACATGTATTATTGAGGCCTGATCAACCCCGCTAATACAAGTGTCTATTCAGAATCAGTGTACTACGGTCTGATCAACCTTAGTGCATTTTGATTCGCACTTCGCACGACTACTTTATGTGGATTGAGATATATAGTTGACTAGTATACTTGCCCTAAATACGCCCGTATCAGTTACATAACTGTACTAATACGAGCATGCGAACAAATGATTACCAGAATAGAATCTCAATCCATAACCGCCTGACAATTCCTATTAGAATTCCTTAAACGCCTTGATCCCTATACCTCTGTTCTACCACCTCGCCCTCAAACTTTTGATCCTCGTCTTCCCTTATTTCGGAAAGACAAAATCCTGTGTTTGGTATAAGTTGATTGTAGTGCTAGACATACCCCTCAGACCGGACAAATTGATGATAACCCTTTATGACTAAGACAATACCATAGGTGGTGTATTTGTATTGCAGACTTGAAGATTCAATACCATAATTTATTAAGTTGAGACCTAGCCTCACTAGTTGCACGGCCTTAGCGGATATATGGGTAAAACTATAAGTTGGGTAGCGACGCAATGTCCACCTGAGAGAAACCCGTGAGGCTGTAATCAAGTGAGTTAGACAGAGAGAACCCTGCCATAATTTAAATTTTGAGGAC